>WFKR01000005.1:63973161-64581747 GCA_025331145.1 Rosa persica
TTTTTCTTGTATCATTAGAATATGTACTTTGTAATCCCTACATATAGCGCTCCTATTATCAATAGTGGAACACACAATTCTCTCATCAATCTCTCTCAAATTCTCTCATTCTAAAACATTTTCAAATATACGTGAGACAATCCCGAACCTATACAAAAAAGCAAAGTATTATCAATCTCTTCTCTGCTGCTGGATATAGCTGCGGAGCATTTTAAAGCTCGTTCCCTGTATTCGGAACACCAGTGACTGCAATCCGGGTAGTCAGGTAATGTTTAGATTGATCATAAAAGATCGGAGCTAGTCATCATTCCGCTGGTTACGTTTAGTGAAAATCACCATAATATATATACAGCCACTGCCCGCCACTTGAGTGGACGAGAACACCAATGGAGCCTACAGAAGAAAGCTTACAATACTTGACCAAATGCAAACACATAAGAAAATGCAGAGGAATAGACCCAATCAGTGCCAATCTGCATACAGCGCCTAGCTAACTAGCTACTATCGATTTCGAAGGAGGGAGGACCAGCACACCTGTAAAGCTGTCCACCCACTTATTCATAAGAAAAAAAGGATAGACCTAGCAGGTGAAT
Source organism: Rosa persica (assembly GCA_025331145.1). NCBI lineage: Eukaryota > Viridiplantae > Streptophyta > Magnoliopsida > Rosales > Rosaceae > Rosa > Rosa persica. The sequence continues at coordinate 63,973,755 of WFKR01000005.1, forward strand.
ACAACCTTAAAAATCACTGAATCACAAAAGGCCGAAGTCTGAAATATACTTGGTGAACCAAAACAGCATCAACTATCAGATGTCATAAATCAACTTGGAAAATGATTTCATATGCCGAGATTGCAAAGAAATTGCCAGTGAGAAACTCCCATCATCACTTGCACTTGGTACCATGTAAGCCTTCCCTTCATGGGAAAGTCCACCACGCCCCATGAAAACGGGTCGACCCCAACCAAAATCAGCATCATATATAGGCAGCGTAACCCAGCTAGTTATCCCAAGATTAGGGCTCTTATAGTAATGAGCTCCGCGAGCAAAGCTCGACAGATGATGATGAGACTGCTGAAGCTCAAGATAGTCGAGGGCTGATCGGAGATACTCATCGTCCATACGCACCAAAGCCTTGTGAATGCAGCTCGCAGCGTAGCTCATCGGTTTCGATATGAGGTCCCCTGCTAGGGCAGTTGGTGCACATGAGAAAATCACATTACCAAAGTAACCAGGTGGGAGTGGGGGTTGCAATCTCGACCGTCCATTTGCGGCAATGTGGAATTGTGTCTCTTGATCATCAGCAAGTTCACGTGCCTTACATGCAGATCTCCATACATGAGCTGCAAAGACCTCATACGAAGTGTACTTCACGTTCCTGTTATCAACATCGTCATCTTTCTTGGTTGTTAAGGACTTAGCTTTCAAGATGTTGATCTGCTCCCTTGTGAACTTAAAAACAGAGACTGTAGCCGTCTCATGATCGGGATCAGAAGCGGCGGCAGCTTTTATGACCGATGGAGGAGGATGGTATTCGACATGGTGGTTGTGGTCGAGGAGAGGCTGAGGCGGGTCTCGGGCACGAAGTAATGTCCTGTCGACGGTTGGTGGGATTGCCAAGTCGACACCACGAGCCATATCAGACCATGCTTTTACAAAGTGGAGAGCAGCAAACCCATCCGCTGCGCTGTGTTCAAAGCCAATACCAAGTGCAACTCCACCGCATTTCAGGTACGTGACCTGAACCACGAAGAGTGGAAAAGAAGATATCCCCGCAGAGTAATCAACCGCAGGGATGAGCCATCTCCCTAACTCGACAGTGGTCTTAAAATCGGTGAAATCATCGGCGCAGGAGGTGCTGTCGGCCACAACAAACAAGACGCCGTCAGCATTGCAATTGATTTCAACACTAGAATTCTTGTCCTCATTGTTTCGCCTCAGGCGGCCGGCCAAGGGGTAGAAGGGCACGAGGGCCTTGCTGAGCGCGTCCTTCAGCACGCGCGGGTCAAAGAAGCTGTCTGCGCCATCTTTTGGCTTGTAGATGTAAACAGTGGGAGTATGAGCATTTGAACTTATCATGTCCAAGTTGGACATCCACAGCGACTGCCGAGGCGTCTCCACCGCTGGCTTCACCACCGTCGACTCCCTCACGCTGACCTTGACTGCCATCTTCAAGAGAATTTCAAATGCCCTGTGCAAAAACTAAAATTGAAGAAAGAAACGAAACGAAGAAAAGTTACACTAGTTGCGAACAAACCTTCCGATCTTGAAATGTGACTCTGATTGTCTATACCATATAATTAATGGGTCTATCGATCCTACTATATATGCAATGCTTTCTGCCACCACTACAACACATTTGGGTATATGCAAGGAGTTTATATGCAAGGAGTTAAAATTCCTTGCATTTGGTGTGATAACACCAAGAATTATACCAAGAATACATAAAGTCCTTGCATTTTGTTTATTAAAATATAAAAAAAATAAAAGTCCTTGTATTTTCTATTCACTTCCTTGTATTGGTTGAGCGGGATTTTTGGCGCCCTTAGTTTTGCTCTTAATCTGAATATTTTTTTTTTTGCATCACCGTTGACCGGCCTCCAACGGTGATGCGGCGGTGGCTAGCAAGCCGAAAACCAAGCCCAAGGACGGCGAAGGCTACGATGGGGAGGATCCGGAGCAGGCCAAGCTCCGGGACGGGCTTAATTCGGCGATTATTAGGGGAAAACCCAATTTCAAGTGGAATGATGTGGCGGGTCTCGAGAGCGGTAACCAGGCCTTGCAAGTGGCACTTGTATTGCCGGTCAAGTTCCTTACTGGTTAGCTTCTAATAATGGCTTGGTTTTACTTTGTTGTGTCGCTATATATGTTTTGAATGTTTGGTAATGTTGATTGTAGCTAAAGAGCTGGGATTTTTGTTTTAGTTATTGCAGGAACTCAGGTCAAGGCTTCTAGATTACCAATTTTTTTTTGAGGTTTGAGTTAATTTTGGATCCATGATAGATTACCAAATGCCCAGGAATAAATATTGGTTTCCAAATCGGCAAGCTGAGCATGACTCTTATTTTTGGTTCATCCTCGCTACTCTGCTTTGCCTCTTTTTGAAAAGGTATTTATAATAACTATTTTTCTCAGGATCCGAATTCTTATTGATAGTTTGTTGTTTTCTACAATTTGGATTTTGAATATAAAGTTCAATGCTTTATTTTGAGTCTGTTAAGGAATTCAATGGTTGCAGGTTCAATGAATAATTGCTAGTTGTAAAGGTTTTGGTTTCCCACAAAATTTGGTTAAACACTGGAGAGTTTCTTTTAGCATTTGGTACATGACTAACATTTGTACTAATTGTCAAGCTTACACAACTTTTACATTTACTAGACTTAACTGTATACAAGATTGTTAAGTATTGACTACCTATTAATCAATGAAAATCTTAATCTCCATATGAACATGATCATCAACGTACTGATCCTATTGATCTACAAGATTGTCCAAGCATGCAGATGGATTATTTGTGATCTTGAAATTATCAAGACAAGACTCTCCCAAACGTGTAGTGTATGCAGCTTTCTTGTATGCATGTAGGGATGGTGCCCCAAAGTAGACCATAGCCATTCTTGATGTCGTTATAGTTTGCCAATGCCCTGTGCCTCACACTCACAAACCTCCTATTCATTTGTTTTTTCTTGCAGTGCAAATGTTTGCATTATAGCGGTCACTATTTTCTCAGACAAGTCGACGACAATCAACTTAGTGAGTGAATATATCTTTCTATGCTCAACTGGTTTCTACAATTAATTCTTTTTAGTTAGGGCTTTTAGTTAACATTTGCTGTTTCTTTCTTAGGTGTTTGGTGTCTTGCTTAACATCCATTATTTTGTATTCCTGATTTATTTATTTTTGGTTGAGGCGGAGGATATGGGACCTAATTAGTACCTTTGGTTGACTGGTATGTGATTTTCTTTTTGCAGGTTTTCTTGTTTTTCCGTTTGGTTTCAGGGCTCAGAGGTATATTTGTTTCTTTGCTGGGTTGTTATTTTCTTTACTGTCAGTGACATATTAAGAGTGCTTTCATAGATGAGTTGTACTAAACACTTGAATGATCACATATTAAGTTTGCTTTGAGCTTGTCAACTTCATTATCAGCTATTGAATATCTTCTTTTTGTGCTTGTCAGTTTCATGGCTCACCATTTGCATGATGGACAAGTTAATTGACCTTAGGCACTAATTTTTTCAGTAGCTGATGATTATCTGTAAATCTGGACTAGAATCTGTTGCATGCATGAATGTTCGACTTCTAATTTTTTCACCTGATGTATGAATAAGTTAATCTGCTTCATGAGTCATAAGAGAATTCATTGTTCAGGAAATTTTAACTTGTAGTTGGCCTTCATGAGGGGATTTTCTTCGCTCTGTTCAACAGCAACTAGCACCTGAGTTTCGAGAAGTTCAAACTACCTTAGTGGAGAATTTGCTATATGCAAAAGAAGATCTTATCATTCCGTGTGTAAGATAATTTCGATAGAAGCATCTGCAACTAGTTCTAGTCAGATTTGCTAAATATTTACTAACTAATTGCACATGATTTGTTTCATGATTGTGGAAGTACAGTAGCATAGTTTCTATGAGCTAATTGTAAACAAGGCAAGGGGCAAAAGTGGACCGGTAATGTTCAATATTTCTTGTTGTATTTAATTTGTCTTAATTTTTCTTATAAGCTGCGCTCAACATTGCTTACTGAATATAATATTGTTTTGCGTTTTGCATAGCTTTTTCATTTTGATGTACATGAGGATGTGCGAACAATTGCTGATGCTACAATTAATAGAGAAGGATGAGGTACTGTCCTTTTCCTTTATTAATCTGTGATTCTGTATCATTTATTAAGTTTCCATATTGAGAATGAAACACAAGCATAAAACAGCAAAAGTTAAGTTCATGGTTTAGTTCCCTAAATTCTCTTTCAGTGTATTGTGAACTTGAAATCTAGTTGTTGCTTCCCATATGTCAATGTGGAATCTATGCTAGGTTAGCAATGTTGGATGCTAGTTGGGCAAATTTGAAGAATGGGTCCTTGAGCTAACCTTGACCGTGGCCTTCTTTTTTTCATCTTTTCTTTTTCCAAATCCTGTATCATGTGAAAAGTTTTGTGGAACTTAAATTCCAACACATGAAGTTAATTGTTCATCATTTGCTTGTTGGATTAATATTGGTCAATACCAGATTGTCTCATGTAGTTAGATCGGCTCACCAGTTCATTCAAATTGATCAAATTTCTCATCCCTGCAGGTAATCAATAAGAGTGGAGCTACTCCAGCAATAAGTGTGTGATAGTTGTAAATGAGAAGCTGTGATTGTCTCCCAAGTTTTTGACATAGATGAGATGTCTTGAGTGAGATAATGTAAACTTGAGTTACTAATCTTTATGAATTTTTCATATGTAATTACTACTCTGATTTATAATACAAGTGATTCATTTACTCATAGCCTCAAAGGATTTTTGTCAGATTGGATAAGAAATTAATAGTATATTAAATGTAATTAAATTCCAGAAAAGCATTTTAATTGGTAAAAAGGGTCTTGCATCTACTAAATACAAGGAATGATATGCAAGGAATTGTCCTTGTATTTCAGTTGACCATGGTTAACCTCATGTGATGAATTCCTTGCATTTGAGATGAACAATTCCTTGCATTTGTGAACTCAAATGCAAGGAATTTTCAAGTCGTTGTATTTGCTCTTTTGCAAGGGCCTCTTTGCAAGGACCCAAATACAAGAAATATTCCTTGCATTAACCCTAATGCAAGGAATTTCCAGTCTTACAAGGAAAAAATTCCTTGCAAAAGTCATTTTTCTTGTAGTGCACGATGCATATATATTTGGAAACATTGCCATATATATATATATATATATATATATGCATTTAGTGCTTAAGCTACCTTTCATTTCATATATAATAGGAAATATATCCAGCAGAATTTCTACTAGGGAGTGAAATCCACACTCCGTAATTTGTAATTCACACTCCATCTTTCATTCTTTGATCAAAATTCTTATAAAAGACAAAATTTAAGTTACCAAATAAGAAAACATGGAAGTATGGATTGTAAAATAAAGAGTGTGAATTTCACTCCTCTTTCTACTATATATAGTGAGATTTCCTCTGTAAAAATTGAGATTGAGATTCAGGCCCTCGTGTTATAAATAACGGTATATATCATAAATTTGAACTTTCGAAAATTGAAAGAACACTCTCATAAGTCGATGTAAGACACAAAATTCACAACTTTATTAGATTCATACGCTCAATGAATAAGTGCATAAGAATCTAAACTGCAATCAAAATCTTTATTTTTAAGTCATTAAGAGAAACAGAACCAAATAGTAGTAAGTAGTAACTCAATCTTACATGTTTTATATTGAAAATGGAAATCCATGAAGAGAAGTAGAGCACTTACAATTTAACAACTTTCTTCCGTAGAGAGATAGGAAATAATTAAGGAGTGTTCAAAGAGAAGAACCTATTCATAGCTAGTTGGGACCTGGGGACATACCTTTCCGTCCGAGAAATTCAGATAGCTAGACCAGAAATTCAGATACATTCCCTTGCTTTATATAATGTTTCCTGCTACCTTCTATTACGTCGGGAGTTAATATTTCGTCCCCACGCTGTTGCAACTTGTCGGTCGCAATAACTGGGGTGGGGTGGCTACATTTTGATGATAAGGTTGGATTGCTCAATGCTGCAACACTCGATCAAAAGAGCTAGCTGGCGCGGAATTAATATTGTATACTTTTTTTGCGGTGAGGCCGAGATAGATTTCGACCGATCTTGGTGATTAAATGAAAGAAGCGAATTTACAATTGAAATTTTCAGAGTTTTTTCGAATTTAACCTTATAATATTTTTGAAAAACAATACGTTTAATTCCTTCTCACCCTAGTATCGGGAGGTATATCTCTCATTGAAGAGTTTTCTCCCTCACCTAGGGAAACCCTAAGGCGTACTCCGGTTGTAAATTTGTTCTCATCCAGCGGCGCCAAAACGTCAAGGCTGGCCTCCAGCCTCGCCGCCGTATGGGGTTGCTACCGGACGGGAAATCTACTACCCATGGGACTCCGTCAGAGGAATTTTCTAGGGTTTTATCAGATGGTTCGGCTGGGATGGTGGCAAAGGTGGGTGTCGTGCTGTATGGGTCGGTAATCGATCCCCGCTTGTGGGTTTCTTGGATCGACAGCGTCATGGATCTCGATCGATGGTGGTGTGGGGTTGCGTGGCCTAGATCGGGGATGGGTTTTTTCGTGGTGATGCAGGTCGCAATTGTTTGGATTGCCTGGATGAGATGGCATGGCGGTGCGAATCGTGGCGACGTGGATCAGACGATGTTGGTTGGATGGAACTCTGCCTGACGGTGATGTCCGACAGGGTTGATGGGAGGAGACAGTTGACTGGCCCAAACCAGCATGATGGGCTTGGAGCGATTCCTTGGTGACTACCCTATTGGGCCGCGAATTGTTGGGCTAGGGTTCTGCCCTAGTCCATTGTTAATTTGGGTTAGGGTTTAGGCCCTTGGCCCAACTCTATGTTTTTAGCTTTTTTGTCTAATTACAATAATTTTCCTTGTATTAGGAACCTAGATTTCTAGCGCCTCCAGCGTAGTACTAATTGATGATCCCCGCTATCTCTACGTATTTGATTGTATAATGAGTAGATCCATTTCTATATATCACTATGGGTTCTACCACTATCTTCTTGTCTGTCTATGTCCTTAAATGGTAGCAAAATAGTATATAACGGCCTATTCTGGCTTGTGATGAATATATTATTTCGCACCCGGCGCTTGACTCAAAACATGAAATGGGCATCGAAAACCATTTGAAATCAGGGGTAATGGAGATTCATTCCTGATCATCTCCTACTTTAATAGCTGCATTAACAAAAGGTTGTGAAACTAGCTATTTGAGCTCTATGTGCGATGTGGTGATGATCAAGGCTAGAATCTATAAAAAAGACCATGAATAAAACTGAGCAAAAAATATCGGCTTATAATAAAAAGAGGCTTGTCCTTCAAGTGATCGTTACAGTGTGATATTGTCGGTGTGACTTTCACCGGTAACCTAGGAAAATAATCCCTGCCTACCTCCTAGTTCACACAAACCTTTGCCAGATTCAACCTAATGGAGAAAGTCCTTGCTGGATTTCATCTTCTGTAGTGTAATGACTAATGACCAGTACTACAACAAAAGAATACTGTAGACAAAATTTTGGAACATTATCAATGTAAGATTCACAGATGATTAGCTTTCACCTATGGTCTCCTCCGCTGCTGGGTATATGTAAGGAGATGAGCATATAGAAGCTCGTTCCATGTATCAGGAACACCAGGGAGGCACCAATGACTGCAATCCTGGGATCTCAAAGACAACTGTCTCTCCTCCTCTGTCAAATTCTGCTTTCTGTAAATGGATGGGTGAGCATCCCTCCGAAAATCAGTCATTTTTGTAACATTCAGATAAAAGATTGGAATCTTCATTTCCCTGATTACTGAGTCCAGTATTCTCATCTTTGCCGGATATTTTCCTTTGTATGCCTCGTATTGAATTGGCTCTGTCCGACCATGACATTGACCTCCAGTATTCCATCTTCCACCACTATGAAATGGTAAAGCAAACATAAAAATGCTGTATAGTTGTAAACCATCCATGAGGTTCTAAAAGTTAAAAAAATACATCATGTGATCTATAAATGTACCTAAAGTGATTAGGCGAATAGCCCCGGAAGAAAACAACAGTTTTTTTCAGGATTTATATTAGCATCCAGCCATCTGGCCCATGTTGTTATAGCTTTTCCATAAGCCTGTTTGACATGCAATTGACTATAGATATAGTCACCCTCTTGATAGTAACCCTGCCTGCAAGATTCTAATATTATTGTAATTTTCTGGCCAGCCTAAAACCAATGACAAAAGAGTGAAAGGGAACATAGGTCTTACCCTCTGGAAGTTTTCTCATGAGTCCACCAGTGACCTGTGTTGAAGACGAGAAAATCTGCACTTTTGTACTTATCCAAGGATCTCTGAATCATATCCAGGCGCAGTGTTTCCTTCTTTGACCCATTTGTGGTTAGCACCTCTGATTCTTGAACTAGAAATGGTGATTGAACGAACTCCACTGAACAATTGTAATCCTATTGATCCATTCAAGAAAAATATATATATATATATATATATATATTAATATTAATCTGCCCAGAAACAATAAAGCAATTATAAAGATTACTATAAAGCCTCATGGCCTCATTCATCTGTTGACACGAGATGAAAAATAAGAGAAAGAAAAACCTTAGCATGTCTTATTATCGCTAACTCTACTTGTTTGAATTCAATTTCAAGTCAAAACTGTGTATTGGGTCCAATTGTGTAAACCTTAATTTTACTCCAAGTCAAAACTAAATAACACTTTGGCATCCTATATAAATCTCCTCTTGTTTTATTCCACATGTTCTATCAATATCCAAACACAAAGGGGAAGGAAGAAATTAGCAGCTATAAATTCCAACACAGAGATGGATAATGAACAACATGCCTTGAATATAAAAGAGTAGGCGCCCTCTATACGAAATTCGCTACTGCCAGAAGCTTCAAAAACTCTGCTCTTATCATCCACTGAATTCCTAAGAAGACAAACCAAAGACTCCCACATATTCCTGTTGAGAGAATCACCAACAAAAACTAGACGCTTTCCTCTCAATAATCCCAACATGTTCCTTCCATTCATCCTGCACAAGGAGGCCATCTAAAACCAATGAGAACCAACAAGCTCCACTCAACAGAACAACCTAGAAAATGCATAAAGCATAAAACACAGTGCATTAGTCCACAGAACAGAACTCCTTTACATTGAAACATTTGAATTCAATGTGAACCGAGCACATTAGCAATTTTTATATTGATCCTCACAAAACTAACTGCAAACAATCAAGTGACTTTGCTTGTAAGAAAACCAGCTATAACATACAACACAAAATGCTAATGAATGTCCACAGAACAGAATACCATTACATTGAAGCATTCAAATTCAATTTTGAACCAAGCATAATAGCTCATTGTTATATCAATCCTCACACGACTAACAGAAAACAAGCAAATTTCCATGTATGAAAACCAACTATAAAAAAGAGAAGTTGCCAATATGAAATAAGATTCTATGCTTCTTTGAAAACAAAACCTTACTTGAACTATAAGCGAAAACAGTCGGTGCAAATTACCTTGGGAGATTGCAATTTTTGGGTTGCCATCTATACTTTTCATAACCATTATCAGGCCTACTATTGAGAAAACAATTGAAAGACTCATCAATGTAAGGACAAGACCCAGCAGCATAAAGTGGGTATGAATCATCTCTCACCCATCTTCCATCAAACAAATCACAACCATTCATCAACTCAAACTCAGACAACCCCTCATTGCTTATGGACTTCAATGCCACATAGCTTGGCAAACCATTTTCCCCACTAGAACCCTCAGAAAAAGATGACTCATTTCTGGTGTGATTGGATTCTTGGCGCAAAGAAATCATGGGTTTTGAAGATTGATCAGTACCCATTTGAGTACTGCTCTGATTTCCCATCTTCCCGGAAAACTGAGAAGCACCCATTTCACTGTTCAAACTTCCATTGCTGCCCAAATGTGGTAAAGATTCAATCTTTGGGGTTTTAGTAACTTCCTGAGAAGAGTTGGAAGGATAAGAGTAGAAGATGGTGTTGAAGCTAAAAGGGAAAGAGTAGCCAGATGGGTTGAAAACCCAGAAGGAAGTGAAGGCAATGAGGGCAAAGGCGATTCCATAAGCAAAGGCGGAGGCTTTTCTTGAAGTGAAGAAGATGGAAGAAAGAGAAGCCCTGGGCTCTGCTTTAGCGGGTGAGTGGTGCTTAGTAGTTTGGGTTGAGGAATCTGCCATTCTTGGTAGGAAAGACGGAGAGAAGCAAAAATGAATAGTGTTCTAGTGGGAAGGAAATCACTTGTCCCTAATTTTTCTGTCCCAAGCCTATCTCTTTGCTTGAAACACTGACACGTGTCCCATTAACTTATCAACAACAACTCCGTTAACTTTCTTTTTTTAAGATTTAACTTCTGTTCTTTTTTTTTAATTAGAAAAATGAGGAATAGGCACAACAAAAAAAAAATAAAGGACAAACCCATCTCCAGATCCACCTCCAGCAACACTCATCTCTGTTGTAAAACAAAAATGATGAAGAGACGGCAAAATTTCAGGCCGTCTTCATTGGAGGTGTTGCCGTCTCTGTCGTTGAACCGGGTCGGGTCGGGGATAAATGGGTCGGTGCCAAATCCCCTGCTTCTCAATCTAGTCGCAAATGGTGCTTCTAAGCAACGCAAGGTATTGATCTCCCTCCTTGCAACTAAACGCTATATGGAATGTCTTCTCTGAGTTCATGGGTAAGAACTAACTCCTTTTGGGCTAGCTTTTCTGTAACTGACTCCATCCAGTCCACCTTTTCAGCCTTTTTCAAATATTTGCAATGTCCAGGTCAACACTCTTCAATCCCATTACAGGATTAGACTCGATTCCTTAAGCTTATTCCTAGAGTGGGTTTTGCTTCAAATCGATCTCGTTTAGTGTTCCTTTGATCGAATATCGTTTGGGTGAGGCTTGATTCTGTTTGGGTTCTCTTGATTTCTTTCAGATAAGCGTTGAAGCTGTTCTGATTGGTATGGAAGTTGAGGAGATACAGTCAGTCAGGTAAGTATGTTGTTTAAAATTTATGCTGGAACTTATTGGTTTTTTAGTGACATCTTTCGAAACTTTTTGCATATGATGGGCTTTGAATTGATTAATCTTGTTGGTTTTCCCAATATTTGCAGGGCAGACGTGTGATAGAGATAGTTTTCTATGAGATGGGTTGATAAGAGGGAAAATAGAGGCAAATCTTGGTTAGATTCATTGGAAGCCATGAATGAATCTTGAAGTTCTTTTGAAGGGGGAACACGATGAGAACGAGGAAACCCAGAAGTCTAAACCATGTTGGTTTTATTTTTTCATAATGTTTTTATTAAAAAGTAATACAAGTTAACAGTGTTAAGTTCTTGTTAACGGAAAAACACATGGCGAAATATTAGTCGTGGGACAGAATGGGGATAGGGAGTTTGGGGACAGGTGATATCATCCCGTTCTAGTGGGGTTTAACTTTTGTCGGTTGATTTGCTAATTGTCGAGATAAGCAACACTTGGCATGCAGATGCAATAATAGAGAAGTAGGAAGAATAATGCAAGATTGCAAATCATAGAGAAGTTGGAAATTTCTATCTCCAAATTCCTACTTAATTAACCGAACATGCTGATTTTCACTGTTTTTTATAATGAAGTTATAAATATAATATTACAGTTTTTTTTTTTTAAAGGGGTTTGGAACCCAGCCTAGCTAGGAGGCTCAGCCCCACGCCCGGTTCCATTTATTAAAGTAATACTTTGCAACGGGGGGGACATAAAACCTGAACCCCGTGCTACATTAGAAAGAGTACAAACATCATCATAGAGAACATCCTGAATAATAACAGGAGTCTCATCTAACCATACATCAGAAATGTAGTTAAAACTAGCAAAGTGCGTTAACCTATTGGCTACATCTTGAATAATATTACAGTCTTATTCTCGGTGAGAATGTTTTTTTTTTAATTAAAAATAAAACATTCTCATCAGTCAATTTAAAATATAATTCGATCATGAGAACTACTTATTGTTTAGTGTACTTTGACTATCTGTTTTTCTGTAATTTACACAAACAATATAGATAGTGAGATAAAACTAAAATGATGAATATAAGAAAGAGGTTCTAATGAAGATTTTTAGAATAAGGATTTTTAAATCAACATAATGATGAGTATTTTAAATTTATTTGATTTTTTTTTTTTGTTCACATACAAGTCATCCAACCATTTTTTCTTTGACGGATAGAAATGTTCATTATATTAAACTAATTAAAGAATCAGACCAAAAAAAAAACTAATTAAAGAAACCAACCAATGACCAGAATAGTATATATACCAATACTAGAGGTTCTACATGCAGGCAGAACCTATAAGGTTACACCACTACTCATTACAGAACACAAAGCACCACTAAGCAAAAACACCTCGCTTTCAAAGAAAATCGAAACTGTTAACTACTCATGCTGAGCAAGCAACTGTGATACTCAAATAATTACACTTCTAAGAAAACTCATAGAAAACCTTCGGATAGTACAGACTAGAAACAAAAACAAAAAAAAAAAAAAACAAAAAAAATATTTAAGGATGGACAAACTCCAGTCCCCACCCTTGTAATGAGGCCCAAAGGCCCAACTCTGCTGCCTCACAATGACATCACGATGTCGTCCTCCCTAGCAAAACATGGCAATCTGATCGCCGGCAAGTCAAGGAAACAACCACCAACCTCGCACCCAAGTTGCAGTGCTCAAGCAATCACCACCTAGAGTCGGGGACGGCCTTTGAACTAAACTTGTCTACCGCCACCAAGCACGCAGTCAGAGGAAACAAATATCTCATTGACTTCCACTGTGCTAGTCTTGGAGAACTACCGTGTAGACTGAAACTTTCTAGACTCAAGCAATGAGGAGAACTCAACGTCAAAGTTATGCTTGACGACGAAGCATCAACATGGAGAAGGCGCGATGATGAGTGCCAATGGAAACAACGTCAGGCATTGCCTAAATTGAAGCCAAACGTCGCTGGTGAACAGCGAGGTAAGTCATCCAACTATTGACTTGAAAGTCCTCATTAAATTTTCATTTTATTAAATTTTCATTTTAACAAAATGATCTTTTATACAGGATATAATAACAACCCTTCTAATCATTAACTTACACGTTCAAAAAAAATGTCATTTTTAATTTTTTTTTTTTGTGAAATAAGAGCTGTTGCGGCTATTCTCAAATCTTAATTGATTATAATACTGAGTACAATTGGGGGGGGGGGGGGGGGGGCACATAGTACCGAAACCCGGGATTACAATATATCTCAAGTAGACATCATGAATAATAACAGGAGTCTCAACTATTACGATCTATTCAAACATGTACCAACTAGCAAAAAGTGTCATATCAACTACTCCATTTGCTTTACAATAATGGTGGCATAACGGAAAGTTAAAGTAGTGCCATAAAACTAATAAAGTCGTTTTCCTAATATGTTGACGACCGGTATTAAATCCGATGATACGATATTTCATCCTGCCACTAGGAGGTAGCGTCCATTGTATAGTGAAAAACAACGTGTTGCCTCGTTAGGGCACACAAGGCACTAAGAGTGCACAACTAGGCATATAGCCCGACTACTCCTACAACTTTAGGGTAGGAATTTATTGCCAACCAAAAACAGCACACTAAAAACAAATAGTAAAAGTGAAATAATATTAACCTAATAGCCCTCCAAAAGGAGCCCAAAAGCATAGGCCCAGCCCACATTCCAGTCATACAGGGGTGACATGCTCGTAGCCTTGCACGCCGCCAATGGAACTGAATCACCGACATGGCACAGCGTCGCAACCTGCAATGGCCACTGACTGATGACGACAACCTAATCTCCAAGATGTCATTTTATAATTTAAAAAGGAGGGGATTGATAATAATTTTTAGATTTTATTATACAAAAACTAGAATCACACATCACACATGCCTATACATCAGAACTTCATACTTACAAATATGACACTTCATACTTACAAATATGACACATATGCCATTAGACCAAAAAATTATGTGGAATTAGTTGATTTTTTTGGTAAACATGTGAGAAGTTATTTTCCTGCTTCTTATTTTTTTTCAGTCCCCTCTAGTAATTGGTGCCTTGGTTTGAGCATTGGCAATGGGTTAGTTGGCGGATCAAGTTGGTACAATGTCACTCACATATTAATGGCTAATTAAGTTCTGTGCCCCATTAGTTTCATCATAAGTTGGACAAAGGTTTTCAGTATGGATAAATCTACATGTCTTGGCCTGCTATTTTTCTTTCTGCTTCCTCATATTGGGGCTAGTGATTTGTTGTGCCCGCTGTTGGTGTGGACGGGTTTTGATGAAGGTTCTACTATGGTGGACAGACCAGCATCAGTCGGCTTCTGGCGTCGGCGTGAGGCTGATAGCGGTGGTGGTTGGCATTGCGGTGGCGGCGTTCTTTACGGAGCGCCGCATCTGAGGTCTTGGAAGGCTGGGACTAAGGTCTTTCGATTAGATCTCGACTGCCTGTTTGTGTTTTTTTTGCGGCTTAGTGGTGCTGACAGAGATGCAATTGAGGCAGCAGTGGTGCCCGGCTCGTCTTGCCAGTAGTGGAACTAGGTGGTGTACCACTCATATCGGGTCAGAGATCAGAGCAAGAGAATCCGGATTCAGGATCCGGGCGGGTTGTGGGATTGGACGCCGACCCACTCTCAATGTTGAGTTTGGATTCTTGCCCACTTTCATTGTTGGGCTTGATTTTCAGCCCACTTTGTTCGTTAGGCTGTTTTTCAATATTTGGAATGGCTTGGGGCCTCTGCCCGTTATTGGTATTGAATTTGGGACCCAAGTTTATGGTATATGTTCGTGATAGATCGTCTGCCAATATGGCCATATTCTGACACCCTTAGCCGGCTTCGATCTTTAGGTGGGAAAGTGTCCTCATTCAGGCGTCAAATTGGTTTTTGTCAATTTTGTGCGTTGGAGTTGCATGGGTAGTCAAACCACCGACTACTCAATTCACTACACAGCTGCAATCTGTAGTGTAAAGCCAGCACTTTTCAACGTCGCTGCTCTTGTTTTACAAAGATATTTCAGATGTAATTTTTGCATATTTTCCTTTCGTACTGTTTATTTTCTTTATTGATATCTTTTGGCATATTGTAATCTTTCAATTCAATAAAGTGATGACCTCATTTTACTCAACAAAGGTCTTCAGCATGGAAACAAATAAAACTAAGACCAGGGTATCCGAGCTATATCTAATAAAATTTTGTATTACAGGACAAACATTAAAAATGGCTAGACCTTCACCTCAGTGAACCAATTGAAGAATAGAAGTTTGAGCAACTCTATCTGTATCATTTATCATGATATACGAAAAAACATACAAACTACCCTTAACATACATCTGTACAATGTACTATATCTATCAAATCAAGAGTTTTGTTGGATCTTCTCTATTTTGATGAGCAAAACTTCCAATAAAGAATACAGCAGAGTATTTTCTCCATGTTTCAAAAGGGAGTCCTCTAGTTTTGTTGTTGACGCTTCTGTTTGTGTTGCTTCTTCTTCTGTTGCTTCATGTTGCGTCTAAGGAGTTGAGCATATACAAGCTCGTTCCATGTTTCAGGCACACCAGGTAGGCACCAGTGGCTGCAATCCTGGATCGAAGTCTCTTTTCTTTCCTCTGCAGTTAAATTGGGCATTCTGTAAACCGATGGATGAGCATCCTTCCGGAAATCAGTCATTGCTGTGATGTTCAGATAGAAGATTGGAGTCATCATCTTCTCCATCACCGAGTCCAAGATCTTCACTTGTGATGGATAATATTCTCCTCCGTATTCAGTTTCCGTAGTTGGCTTTGTCTCGCCGTGGCATTGCCCTCCAGAGTTCCATGCTCCACCCCTGTGAAAGTGTAAAATGATCATGAAGTTGCTATATAGTTGTTAACCAACCATGCAGTGTATGAAGTACTAATTGTATTATAATGTACCTAAAGTGAGAAGGTGAATAGCCGCGGAAGAAAACAGCAGTTTTCTTAGGATCTACTTTGGTATCCACCCATCTTCCCCATGTAGTTAAAGCCCTCCGATAAGCTTCTTCGCCATTCAACTCATCATAGACATGGCTACCTTCTTGATAGTAACCCAACCTGCAAGTTTCTCAATCATGCTAGCTTTCCTTCCAAGTATCCTAAAAACAATGACATGAGAGTGAAAGTGAGCAGGGTCTTACCCGTTGGAAGTTTTCTCATGAGTCCACCAGTGACCTGTGTTGAAGATGAGAACATCTGCATCTTTGTATTTATCCGCGGAAATCTCCATTAAATCAAGGCGAAGGGTTTCCTTGTTGGATCCATTTTTGTCTTTCCCCTCCCATTCTTGAACTATAAATTGTGATTGAAAGAACTCTACTGAACAATTATAATCCTATTGATAATAAGGATTAGTCGTTTACACCAAAAAAATGAAAAGAAATGAAGGAAGAAGTTATCAGGCTATGAACTCTAAATCACAGATGATGGATAATGAGAAAGATACCTGGAATATGAAAGAGAAAGAGTCCTCTGTACGGAACTCTTGCCTGCCCGAGACTTCATAAACTTTGTTCTTATCTTCCACTGAATTTCTAAGAACACAAAGCAAAGACTCCCACATATTCCTATTGAGAGAATCGCCAACAAAAACTAGACGCTTTCCTGCCAACAATCTCAACATCTTCTTACCATCCAACCTACACAAGAAGTTCATCCGAAACAACATTACTAAACAGAACCAACAAGCTCTATTCAACATTTAAACAAAATATAATAGAAAAAAGTCCTGGTGCAAATTACCTTGGGACATTGCAATGTTTCGGTTGCCATCTGTACTTCTCGTAACCATTATCAGGCCTACCGTTGTGGAAACAATCGAAAGGCTCATCTATATAAGGACAAGTTCCTGGAGCATAAAGTGGGTAAGAATTATCTCTCACCCACCTTCCATCAAATAGGTCACATTCATTCTTCAACTTCAACCCAGTTTGTTTCCTGTTAGACGGTGCCTTTTTACTATCACTCCCTTTCTCCTTCAAACCATTTTCTCCATGAGAAGAAGAATGAGAGCTTACTGCATTCTTGGTCTCATTTCTTCTCTCAGAACTCTCAACTTTCTCAGAAACTTCGGTTCCTGTGTTATAGGAGTCTTTGAACATGGAAAGAATGGTAGTGTTTGATGGTTGAGAAGTACCAATATGATCATCCCTTTCAAACCCTACATTTTCCATGGTAGTGTTTGATGGTTGAGGAGCACCAATGTGATCATCCCTTTCAAACCCTACATTTTTCTTGGCAGTGTATGATGGTTGAGGAGCACCAACGTGATCATCCCTTTCAGTCTCTACATTTTTCTTGATTCCTCCATTTCCCCCAGAAGATTGATTAAGACCAATCTGAAATCCCTTCTGATCAATCCCCAGATCCTCTTTCAAATTTCCCATCTCATCAAAATGTGGTAAAGATTCGTGTTTCCAATGAGGGCCTGGGGTCTGAGGAGAGGTATAGAGAAGATTTTTGAAGCCAAAAGGAACAGAAGGGCGAGAAGGGTTAAAAACCAAGAGGATGGTACATGTAATGAAGACAATTGTGAATGCATAAGTACAAACCATGGAATTTCTCTTGGAGAAGAAGATTGAAAACATTGAGACCTTGCTGGTCTCGGCTCTTGTTGAATGTGGGCTTGTCATTGAGGAAAATTCTGTACTTGTTGTGATATGGGCAAGTACTGAAGGCCTAGGAGAGGCTTTCGACTCTCCTAGGGTTGTTGGTAAGAGGTGTTCTGTTGTTGAGGAATGTCCCCAGTCCGCCATGTTATATCTTTTAAGTAGATCAAGGTGGAGGGGGTGTGATGAGTCTGCTGTTACAACCCTGACTCTACCTGAAATTCTGAAAATAGAGAGGAAGACGATGGTGAGAGAAGAGACAGACTAGTTTTCTTGTAATCAGTTTCAATCTTCATGAGACTGGAAGGACAGTTTTCTGTTTTAAGAGGTTAATTAGTTTGACTTACTTCAATATATTTACTATTTCTGGACAAAGTACGCATTTGTTCTAATTAAAAGTAGTTATATTGCACAGCAAGTAAGATACTAGTTTACAGGAGCAAATATAGTCATTCCAGATATAAACCACTAAAAAAGTACCAAAGTCACATCTTAACCATTGCATAACCGATTTTGTTTCTCGGGTGTTAAAAATGCAATCAAGCAAACTACATTTTTGGGCCTGATACTATCTTCAAGATGAAACTTTCTTTTTAAATTTATTGCTTCATCAGCTATATTTATGCAGAAAATTTTCTTTTCCATTTATGTACTCTCACTTATTAATAATATTTCTCGTATTTCTTATTACTTTGGTCGGCCTCTTAACCGAGTATCGCTTTCATTAATATGGTCTAAATAATCATCTAAGATGGTGGGAAAATAAGATTCTAATGACTTTTCATCATAAACATCTCGTACCTCTATTCTGGTTTGAATACATGCATTAATTTGATGACAGGGGAAATCACCAAATTTTACTTGACACCTCCTTTCATCAGAAACACAAGAAGCTAATTATCAATTAACCTCAGAGATTTCTTGTTTTTATTTCTGAGATTATTATATAGAATACAGAAAACTGATATAATTAGTGAAGCAAAGAGCACAATAACAGAAGATTGAGGAACTGCATTGGCAATTTTCAGAAAAGGCCAATTCAGTGAGCATGCCGAGAACTAAATGCAGAAACCTTCAAGAAAGACCAATAACCCTTCCAGTGGTGGTGTCAAGATCAATATCATAAAAGCAAGGCCTAGTTGGAAGTCCTGGCATTGTGCTCATGGTTCCTACCAAAGGATATATAAATCCAGCTCCAATGCTTGCCCTCACATCCCTTATCGGTAAGACAAAATTGGATGGTGCTCCTTTTGCAGTAGCTTTATCAGAAAATGAATACTGGGTCTTTGCCACGCATATTGGCAGACCAGAAAAACCTTGCCTGCTGTACATTGCAATCTGCTTTTCAGCCTATTCATACAAATGGAGAAGATCTCATATCAATAAGCATTTCATCTAATTTCTGTGCCAGTTCAAAATTTACACGAACTGGTGTAAATAAAAGATAATAATGAAAAGAGAGAGAAATTTTGTATATACTTCTAATGCTGTAGAGGAATCAGGTTTGATGTTCTGTTTCAACAATAAACATTCACTTTTCTACGTTTATGAGAAACACAAGAAATATAGCTATATGATTTGAATTAGATAAATTGTCTATCTAATAAATTGGGATGATATTAACTGCAGATATTGAACTTCAAGAATGTCAAAATCATGAGAATGAGGGGGGAAGATAGAGAGGAAAAGAGATGAAGAAGTCCAACTTGAATGTTAAAACAATAACACACGATCTTACCTGCTCCGAGTATTCAACACCGCTTGCACCATATGACCTGGCTATTGCCTCTATCTTTTCTTTAATACTGAAGTCCAAAGAATATAAAAACTTTAATGGTTGTGTAACATTCTCACAGGCTTTCTGAACCGCAATCCCTAGGTCTACCTGAAGATTACAATAAACTCCATTAATTATGAAAACCATTTATAGCAATTTAGAGAAATAAATGGAGCCAGCTACACATTAACTTGAAGAAGCTAAACCAATGTTTATACTGTCAGGAGGATTGCCAGCTCCTTGCTATAACTGATGCAATGGACATCATTAGATATCTAACTTGCTTGACACTAATCTGTTTGTTAAATAAGATATAACTAAACTGGCAGATGATTATTAATTCTGTTAGAAATGTAACATATTCAAAAGAACAAGAGACAGAGCAAAACAAACTTAGGTAGATAGAGTCCAGCCAAAATTCAGAGAATAAAATGAATTTCAGGAGATATGGTATAACTTGGCAAGTGTATTATTAGGCTCCAACAGCCGATAAAATAGAAAACTGACAGCCTAGACAAGGCTGAGATAAGAAATTGGTGATTATTGTGCGTGTAAAACTGGTAACATCTGTAGAATGTCGCATTAAAGAACAACAAGCTACTCCTTTGGGCTATAAGGTAATTCTAGAGCTCACAAAATGCATCATATATTTCTGCACAATTTCAAAAAAAAAAAAAAAAAAAAATATTTGCTTCAAGCATAAGAAACATCCAGAATTCATTAGTCAACCAAATTAAAGTGACTAACCGCTCCTTTTCCACCATGGGCATGGTGAGTACATATCACAGCATCATACGCCCCAGCAGCCAGTGCTGCATTTCGAACTGCATTCAATTCTGCGTCCGAGTCAGTTGAGAACTTGTTCACGGCAACAACAACATTCACACCATAGGCTTTTGTATTTGTAATATGCCTGGCCAAATTCACACAGCCAGCCTCAACGAGAGCCACATTCTCAGTTATGTAAGCACTATTAAGAGGCTTTCCAGCAACAACATCTGGGCCACCACCATGCATTTTCAAGGCCCTGATGGTGGCAACTATAATTGCGCACTGTGGTGTTAAACCACTGTACCGGCATTTTATATTCATGAATTTCTCAGTGCCAATATCAGCACCAAAACCAGCTTCTGTGACAACAAACCCACCTGGTCCCACCAGCTTTAGCGCAATCTTATCAGCCACAATGGAGGAATTTCCATGCGCAATATTTGCAAAAGGACCAGCATGAACAAGAACTGGGGTCCCCTCAAGAGTCTGCATTAATGTAGGGTTAATAGCATCCTTCATTAGAACCGTTAATGCACCTCCGACACCAAGATCGTCGGCAGTAACTGGGTCACCAGCCCTGCTGTTTCCGATTACCATTTTGCCAAGCCTCTCCCTCATATCTGCTAGAGATGTCGTAAGGGCCAAAACTGCCATTATCTCACTGGCAACTGAAATATCAAATCCTGTTTCTCTCACCATCCCTTTCTCTTCAGGACCCTGGCCAACTGTTATTTTTCTCAACAGCCGGTCATTTATATCCATTACTCTTCTCCAGGTGATAGAATCTGGATCAATATCAAGCCTAGCAAATTTCTTAACTTCTTCTGGTGTAAGGTCCTCAGGCTGCGTCTTGGAGATACCCAGCTTCTTTAGACGTCTAAACATGATATCATTAGAGCTCTTTTTTCCTTCTTTGTTTGGTGGGCATAATCGGTTCATTAGAGCCTTATCTGATTGGGTTGCTTCATGGAACATTCGAGTATCAATGGCAGCAGCTAGAAGATTGTTTGCAGCTGTTATTGCATGAATATCTCCTGTTAAGTGCAGATTAAACTCATCCATTGGGATCACTTGACTGTAACCACCACCTGCTGCACCACCTTTAATTCCAAAAGTTGGTCCTTGTGATGGTTGACGAAGGCAAGTGACAACCTAGTATCATGAAAAGGGAGAAATTGTGATCCAGACCATACTAACAACTACTAGCATAAGGCTGTTAATTGCGAGGTTACACATCTATGAAATTATGAGAATAAGTGTGGTAAGGAAAACAACTGCTACAGACCTTTGTTTCCTAAATCTCACATACAAACTCCTATTGCTTCAGCGGAAAAGTTAACAAGAAAGAGATGCATGGAAGTCATATGATTTCACTTTTTATATGCCGAAGCTGAGGTAATGAGCTTATCTTGTATCTATCCAGGTTCCAACTAATATAGAGGATCTGTTTTTTCCCTCATAACATATCCTTTCTTCCTAGTGCATGGTAAATAAGATAAGTATCAGAGGAAGTTGAAAAAAATCCAGCAGATAAAAGGTAGGCCAGGTCAGGCCTCAGAAACAAATTGTTAATCTCTTGATCAGTTAAAATACCTATCTAAGTGCTACAATGAAGGAACTTTAACTGCAAGGGGTACAGAAAAATTAAAACATTCCAGTTATGCGCATGTAACGCATCATCGGCACAAATAACAATGGCATATGAGTCTCCAACTCCCCTGAAACTGCACTCCTTTGTACAGGCATTTTGCAGTTAAAGCTTAATATCTACGGGGTTCATGTGTTTCCGTATTAACTGGCATTTCTCTATGATTACTTTTAGGTGGCATACTTCTCCACATATGACCCAGGCAGGGCGTGCTCACCAATTCAACATTCCAAACTCAACAGAAGCATTTCACATCTCAATTTATTGGCAACACAAGCTAAAGCAACATGAGGTATAATCAACTAACTCTCTCTTCAACTTCAAACCAAGTAGCACAATTTCAAACTTAACTTGGTACATTCTTATCTATACTACAGTTCAAGAGATTTTTTTAACAAACATGTATAAACTCCAAATTTGTTTATTATTCTTATAAAAATTTCAATGCCAACAACCAAAGAAGACTCATTATGCGTACCAACATATCCGAAACCACAAAAGAAAACAACTTTAAAATAAAAACCTTACCTTCTTATCTTGAAAAGCACCCAAAGCTTGACACAGTCCAACAGTGGTGGTAGACTTGCCTTCTCCAAGAGGTGTAGGAGTAATCCCCCCCACAACAACATAATACCCATCACTAGATCCTTTCAGTTCATCAATCACAGATAACAAAACCTACACAAACCAAAATACCCACAACTTTACACTCAAAAACCCAGTTTAAAGGTTCAAACTTTATCATCAGAAACATAAACACAAACCATTATCAAATCCCCAGAACACTTCACACTCAAAACCCAGATAAAGAAAAACCAAACTTTCCTCAAGCAAAGATAAAACCAATTATTAAACCAATGGAGAAAACAAAAGCAATGACCTTGGCCTTGTATTTTCCATAGAGATCATAGTGGTCAGGACTGAGATTAAGGTCTTTGGCAATCTCAGAGATGTGGACAGGCTCAACTGAATTGGCAATATCTATGTCAGCTGGGACTGGTGAAACCACCTCCAGCTTCCTAGTGGTCTTTGATGGGCTCATTTTGGGCTCCCAGAATCTGTGAAAACTGGTTTCTGGGTTTGATGGATCTGTTTTAAGTGGTTCTGTTTGTTGAGGTTGACCTATTGTTGATGGGAAAGTGAGGCTTGAAGAACATAGAATGGAGCGCCCTGATTTCTTATCGACTGAGATTCCAGGATTGGAGGGTAAAGCTCTAACTGGGACAGTTGGTGAACACTGATAGAGTCGCATGTCAATTATAGTATTCTTTTTCTTTTTCTTCTTCTATTCCTGAACAATTGAATTATAATATTACGTTGCCTGAGTCACGATATGATGTGAAAAGATTGGTGCCATCCAAAATTCCAAAACTTATATCCCGCAAAAGAATCGAAAGGAAAGCTACAAGCCACAATGCAAATATAAGGATAAGGTGAGCTTGCATTTTTTATTTTTATCCCTATGTCTTGAATGACACAATTTTGAGTTACGATCAAATATCGTTTTTCTAATCCCCTTAGAACAGTGAATGGAAGCTCCCTTGGACGAGAGTAGTACTAGAATTAGTGACCTGGCAAGTCCTTGTATTGCATCTCTCTTTTAATAAAAATAAATAAATAAACATCATCTTTCTAATTATATTTATATTTTGCTCTAGAATGATGAATGTTTTTCTCAAATTTTTTTTTTATTTCATGTGAGGTTGATAGAATAAAAGTGCACACGAGGTTTTTTTCAATGAATATTCGCTGACAAAAGGTATTTCCAGAAACATCAAATAAAGAAACACATTCTGGCAGCTGATTTAGTCTTCGGCCAAATCACTCTTCAGAGGAGAACTAAGAAGATTTCGTTAGGGAAAATTTTCTATTTTCAATAAAGAGACCAAAAATTTTAGACAGAGTCACATAATTCTCGTTATGCAAAAAAAAAAAAAAAAAACCTCTTTAAGAGAAACTGAAAAAAAATTCGCCTAAAAAACTCCCAAAAACAAAAATAAAGAGACATGCTTTTGTCGACTAAATGCTCATCGGCAAGAGCAAAACCCAATGAGATTTCATTAGCAAAAGCTCTCATGAAAAACCAACGAACTTCGCTCGTGCAAAATTAAATGGGCCCCACTTAACAGGCTGCAAAAACTAAAGCCCAACCAAAGGCCCAAAGGCCCAAACCCAAAACTCCAACGAGGAGCAAAACCCTTCCTCTTCATTGTTTTCTGCAACTCTTCACTCCTCTCAATTTCTCCTTTCTTGCCGCCAAAGCTTCACTCCAAGGTTGTGAAGCTAATTTCTTTTCCAACTCTCTCTGTCAATGAACTCTCTTTAAACTTTTCTGATTGTTACGATACAAGTCTTTACCGTCCTTATGGGTTGCCATGAAACTCTTAATAGAAGCTTTCCGTGTAGTGAGAACTGTTTAGAATTGAGATTTCAATGCGTTTTATTGCGTACCCTTTTTTAATTTGACATTGAAAATAAAAAAAATAAAAAAATCCGATCTTTGCCAATAAAAAGAACTGTTGTCTATCCATTACAATTATTGTTGTCTTTTCTACATGATTATTTAGTTGGTTCAATTTTCATCAAGTTTTCAATTAATAAAGAATGTAGTGGTATTTTCTTTAGAATCTTACTGCGTAGGATTGTCAATTTCATGTATTGAAGAATATGATGAAATCAAAGTTCATATTTTTATGTTTTCTTGTTTATTGATTATGTGATAGTCATCAACTGTGCAAGCCGCTTTTGAATTGCCTCTTCTAGCTGTTCCAATAGAAACTTAATATGCCTTGTCATTGATCAATTTTTGGTTTGTGATTGTGAATCAGAAGATGAAGACTAAAAAGTCAAGTAAGAAGGGCGCAGCACGGGAGCTAGATATTCCGGCTATTAAAGACAAGGTTGAAATTGGTAAGGTTTCTTTTACCCTATGCAACTAGGAATACCAATTGAGGTTTTGACGCATATATGTTGTTATAAGTTTAGTAACATGATTATTGAGTGGATGGGAAAAGAGATCATCAGAAGTACCACCCTCCCATGGTACTCCTACAACAAGATCAAAATCCACAAATGTTGTTAACATTGATGATCTCCCTGGCTTTCTGTTGGTTGAAATCCTATGTCGGCTTCCTAGCGAGGAATTCGTTTTCCAATGCAATTGTGTTTCCAAGCATTGGCTCAATCTCATCTCAGATCAGTATTTGATTGGCCGCTTTCGACATCTTCAAGGATTTCATAAGCAAACCCCAGTAGCACGTTCTCTGATAGACAGTAAAGGGGAGGAATTCCCCACTTGTAGAACAACACAGTCGTCATCCAATCTTCTAGCTCCCCTGTTCAAAAGACTCATGAGTTTTCACGGTTTGAAAGAAAAGCCATATGTGGTAGGAACATCTAATGATTTAGTTTTGTGTTGCCGAACTCCATATTACCAAGACCAACGTGATTTCTACATTTGCAATCCATGCACAAGGCAATGGATTGCTCTTCCTCCCACCACTCGACGTCGCATGAAAGTGCCAGTTGGATTCATCTGCGATCGCTACTATGAGGAGGAAGATACTACTAGTGGTACCAATAGTACTGTTAATATTAAAAAGGACTACAGGTGCAAGGTTATGAGAATTCTTCCTCAGGATTTATCGAAATCTCGTTACATTTATCATTGTTGAGGTATTCTCTTTTAAGACTGGTGAATGGAGAGAGTCAATTGTATCATCCCCACAAAGCATTCGGTTTGGACCTGCTACTAGCGTTGCTTACAATGGAATGTTGTATTGGACATATTGGGCATACAGTTCGCTTCGCCCGAGCCAGACCGGGCTTATTGGGTTGGATCCTTTTGTGATCGGCAATGGCAGTGCTAGTGGTGGTAGCCCTAATGGTGATGAGACTGTTGACGATGATCATTACCAATTTCATCTCTTTGATGCAGTTGATATTGATTTAGACATGCCATGGATATGTATGCGCCGAGGGCGTCTGCAAATGTAGGCCCACTGTGGCCGGAACGCTGATTTTACGGTTTGGGAGTTAACAGATGATCTTGGATGAGCTGACGAGTTCTATTTGAAAAATGTGAGTGATTATCCAGTCTTTACCACCTGTGAAGTTTATAAAAATAACGTTTTTCTTCTAGCCTTGGACCCGAATGATGAGGATATCTTTTATGTAAAAGGGTACGATGACTGTTTCCGGAACAAATACTATTTCATGTACAACATTTGTACAAGAAAGTGGTCAAAAGTAGCTAGCACCAAGCATGTTGAAGACGATCATCTCTTTCGATTGGTGCTCCCATGGTGGCCAACACCACTTCGTAGACTAGCTGTGGTTGAAGAATTACCCATATAGCTAGCTATGAGCATACTTCGGAATTAAACGTACTCGACTGCTACCATGTTTTGTTTTTCTTTCCTTGGTCGAAAACTACTACTAAGTTGGTTTATACATATATTTGATGGTACTTTCATAGCTTTGAGCTCTAGCAGTGGTGCTGCACTTGCATGTATATGCTAAAGATTGTTGTTCTTGGTTTTTTAATTAGTTATCTACTTTGTAGGGCTATATTTTGGAGGAGTGGTTTGGGTTATCAGGTCTAACTATTCACAAAATTTCTCCGTTTTATCTCGCTGCTGAGGCCGCACTAATCTCCAAGAATATTTTTGGATGTGCTGCGCTTCTAACCTTATTCTCATTAGATCTAGTAATGTGACTGTATTTTATAAATTTAATTTCAGACTTTAGTTACTTACATTGTCAAAAGAATCAAAACGAGAGCTACAAACCACACTGAAAATATAAGGATATGGTAGTTTTCACACATTTCCGGATGAAATACTCATCAAGAAAAGTCTCTACGAGAAACCGACAAATATTCACCGGCAAAAATTTTCCGGACAAAATTCAAATGACATGCTTTTGCGGAAGAAATAAAGCGTCTTCCAAGAAAGCTGACAAAAGTTCATCTGCAAAATCTTCTTCAAGAAAATGCGACAAAATTTCACTAGTAAAAACTTCTCACGAAAAACTGTCGAATTTTCGTTCGGCAAAAACATCTGCAACAGAAGCCGACGAGACCTTCGTCGACTCATGCAGAACCAGATGGGCCTCATTTAACAGGCTTCAGAAACTAAAGCCCAACCACCGGCCCAAACACTAAAACCCCAAGAAGGAACAAAACCCCCGCCCCGTCTTCTTCTTCATAGTTTTCTTCAACCTTTTTCACTCCTCCCAGCCGTCGCGCCTCTCAATCTCTCCACTCTCTTCATCAAGCTTTTGCCGCCAAAGCTTCACTCCAAGGTTGTAAAGGTAATTTCATAAAACTGTTCTGATTATTACCACACAAGTCTTTATCGGTTTGTTGCCATGAAACTCTTAATATAAAGCTCTTTTTGTAGTGAGAAGTTTCTTAAATTGAGCTTTCAATGCGTTTTGTTGGGTACCCTTTTTTAAATTCGACATTAGAAATATAAAAATCCAATCTTTTTCGATAGAAAGAACTGTTGTGTGTTCATTAGTATTATTGTTAGTTGTTTTCTACATGATTATTTGGTTGCATTTTTCATGTTGGGTTCAATTTTCCATAGAAATCTTGCTGTGTAGGACTATCAATTCACCTAAGGTAGGCTAGCACACACCAGATCCTAATCTGTAACCTCAAAACTCTCTTCTAGCACACGGTAATTTTTCTTTCTCTGTCTCAGTAGTTTTCATAGGTTTCACCGTTTCTAATACTAATGCCATTAGAGGGGAACCTCGAGTTGTCATGAGTATTGATTTTCCATTGTTCAGAGATATCAAGCAAGCCAAAATAGAGGATGTTGTTATCTGATTCTTTTTGGCTTTGTATAGGTTCGCGCTTCTAACTCTCTGGAATTGATTTTGGGATTTTTGTAATCGGATATGAATTACCGATGTGGATGATCAAAGTTAGAATTGAGTTTCCATCCGGATGGTTGTTTATGAAATCTCTCTAAGCTTCAGACCCTAGGGAAGATGATTTTTTTTTTTTTTTTGCCTTCTAGCCTAGTGATTTTCGGTTACTGTTGTGTGGCGAAGTGTCTTAATGTAAACAAGTTGCTTACTGCCTACTGAGTTGCTCGCTCATTACTCATTTCTTGCTTTCAGATTTTACCCATTTAGGCTCTTTGACAATTAATTGCCCTTACTTTGATGCTGCATTTCAGCTTTGTTTAGTATTAATTTCTTTTTCCTTGATCATCAAAGTAGCCATCTTTGTTTTTCCAATTTATATATATAGTAGAATCTGTCTTGAATGTACTGCTTCTACCTATTGGCTGCTGTATAATTCAGTTTGTATCACAATTGCAACAATACGAACATAGGCACTTTCTTATTCTTTGATGGACTAGCGAGCCTTCACTGCTGTTTCTAGAATCTGCATGACTTAGGCGGCCGGTCATTATTCGTTTTCGGTGTAGGACCAGCTGGATGTGATCCAGTTACTTTGATAGTTTGATTTGATGATATGTTGTTAACCACTCCAATTCTGATCTTGATGCATTTGGTTGCTATTACCCTTTGAATGATGCAATGCAACGCATGAATTTGATGTCATTTTTATTATTGTAGACACTTTTACAGTAGTTTTACTTATTATGTGTTTGTTATTTTCTGACATGTTGACATTTTACTTATCATGTTTTTGGCAGATATAACTGAATTGAAGACTTGTGAATTATCAAACTTGTAATTCAGTCTCTTATTTTTCCTTTTTCTTTAGTCAATTGCGAAAAGTTAACACGTATAGTTGGTTACCGATGGCACCAAGTGCACCCCTAGATGAATATGATGAAATCGAAGTACAGATTTTTATTTGTTGTAGTGTACTGATTATGTGATGGTCTTCTAATGTAAGCCTATTTTGAATTGCCTGTTCTGGCATTTCCAATAGAAACTTTATATGCGTTGTCATTGATCAGTTTTTCGTTTGTGATGTAGAATCAGAAGATGAAGACTAAAAAGTCAAGTAAGAAGCGCGCAGCACGGGAGCTAGATACTCCGGCTATTAAAAACAAGGTTGAAATTGGTAAGGTTTCTTTTATCTGATACAACTAGGAGTACCAACTGAGTTTTTGAAGCAAATATGTTGTTATAATTATTGTAACATGATTATTGATTAGGTATTTTGATATTTTTTTGACTCTGTTAATCTAATCTAAGATTAGAAATACTGGTTTGGGTATAACATATGACTCTTGAACATCTAGTTTGTTGAATATGCGTGTTCTGATTCATGTAGGTCATGGAGAGGCTGCAGATGGGGTCCTTGTTGATCAGGATTTGAACGAACCAACCATGGGAGAAAAACTTGCTAGTTTGAATATAGTACCTGATGATAGAGTGGAGAGCCAAAATAAAGAAGACTCTTCTCTCCATGCAAAGCCTCCAAGTGCAGACTCTGTTCATATTTTGCTTAAGCAAGCACTACACGCTGATGACCGTGCCCTTCTATTAGAGTGCTTATACACCCAAGATGAGAAGGTAGTGGCTCCCATATTACATTTTAGTTATTGTGTATTGATGTTTAAAGGTAAGTGTTAATTTGCTTGTTATATCTGTTTGTTTTAGATCATTGCAAAGTCTGTCTCTCAATTGAATCCAGCTGGCGTTTTGAAGCTCTTACAATCTCTCATATCTCTTATTGAGTCAAGGTAAGGTACCTAGCAGTCTGCTCTATGATCTGGATGATCTCTTGATCTTTCCTTAGGTTATTGCTTGGAGCTTAAGAGTTTTCATATTCCAATCGGGAAGTATGTACATTGTGTAATAGTTTCTCTTTATTTGGGTGGTTGGATGCTGAATCATGCTGCAGATTTGTGTTTGAAAGAAAATTAGGAAGTTTGAGTGTATTCTCCTGTCTGTCCCTTTTTGTGTTGATGAACAGGAATCAGTATGCCTTGTCTGGTTGGTTCCATACTCAAACTTTCCACGTTTCTCTACCTCATGAATTTGTGTGATGTATTTTTAACTCCAGGGGTGCAATTTTGGCATGTGCGCTTCCATGGCTGAGAAGTCTACTTCTTCAACATGCAAGTGGGATAGTGTCTCAAGAATCTTCTTTGAGCGCCTTGAACTCTTTATATCAGGTCTGGAACTGTTAATATGGATTTTAACCCCCTCCCGTAAACATAAAATTTCTGATTGATAGAAAGCCCTCTGAATGGAATTTCCAAAGAAAATCAAATTCACTATTTCTTTCTCGATTGAGTGACCGTAAAAATTTATGGAGTGGCATGTCCATCTTCCTTCACAAGTTGATTTTTGGTTTGCATTTCTCATTCGTGCAAGAGAAGGCTACAAAGTGAATAGTGGACTGTCTTGTATCATACCAGATTGAAATACAAATACTGTTTTAACAAAATTTCTCATTGTATATGCAGCTCATTGAGTCCAGAGTTTCCACTTTTCAGTCAGCTCTTCAACTATCAAGTGTCTTAGACTTGCTGTATACAGGGGTAAGATTGCTTGTGGTGGTGAACATTGTGGCAAAATGATCAGAGATACGTAGTTCATGCAACTCCACTCTTTTCTGCAGGTTGCTGATGATTTGGATGATGAGAATGGCACTACAGGTCCAGTTATTTACGAGGACAAAGATAGTGATGAAGAGGAATCTGAGGACGCCATGGAGACTGATCAAGACGATGAAGATGATGAGGATTTGGATGCAGAACTTGGTGGTGTTAGTGACTTTGAAGGAATTGAAGGACTTGATGACTTGAGCGATTGATCCAACCTTTGAGAGTTTGAGATGCATTTTTGTTGTATCGACTTTTAGCAAGTTGTACCAAAGTACCAATGACGCTGGCATTTATATGAATGAAGTTTTGTTACATGCTTATCTTTTCAGTTGACCCTGGAACATAAATACAAATGGCTTGGTTGAATTTCATATGACTGAGTGACTACCTGTTACAATTCCCACTACAAAGAAACAAAATGCAACATTCGAATCAACTAAGGTTATGTAGTTCATGCAACATTTTCCACAGGTCAATGAATTGGATGACAAGAATGACACATTTACGAGGAAAACGACGAAAGATGAAGAAATCTGAGGATGCCATGGAGATTGATCGAGCTAGATTATGAAGATGAAGATGAGAAGGAATTTAGTGCAGAACTTGGCGGTCTTAGTAATTTTGACGGAACTGAATACTTCATGACATGAGTGAGTGATGCAATTTTGAGATGCATTTTGCTGGTTGTATCGACTTCTTCGATAATTTGTACCAGCTACCACATGAATGAAATTTTGGATACTTGTTTCTTCAACATAAAACAAAAGGATGGATTGCATTTCATATATGACTGACAATTACAATTCCATCTCTAAGAAACCAAATGCAACACTCCATTCTCATAGAGATGGAAGCACAGGCTTGTAAAACATGCCCGGCAATAACAACAACAAAAGACAACAGCTGAAAAGCAAACACAAACAACAAAGACCATTACAAGTACTTCAAACTAGTTCCTGTCCCTCTTATAATAAACAGGTTCATCTTCCTCATCATCCTTGGCCAGGCCGAGGGTGCCTTTCACTGTATCAACAGCACCTTGGGCCATGTTCTTCATCTGTTCTCCAGTCTGTTGGAGGAACCCCTCACTTCTCTCCTTGCCAGACTCGGCCGAATCTCCGGCTCTCTGGGCAGCCTCCGATGCCCTATCCTTAGTTGTCTCCTTGCTCTCCCATGCCTTGTCTTTTGCAACTCCTGCCTTCCCTCCGGCTCTCTGCTCCGCCTCGGAGGCCCTATCCTTGGTTGTCTCCTTGCTCTCCCATGCCTTGTCTTTTGCAACTCCTGCCTTCTCTTGGGCCTTGTGGGTAGTTGCTTGGGTTGCACCTCTTGTTTTCTCTTTGGCTGTTTGAGCTGCCTGGTAGGTCTTGTCCTTTGCTGCTTGAGCATTCTCCCCTAGTGACTTCATCATCTGGTTCGCCTTTTCCTAATGGAATCAGGATAAACATCACATGTATAGTTAGTAAATTCCGATATTTTCAATCGGCCAAATTGGTAAGCAAAGACTAGTTCAAAATATATTTTGGATATCGTCCAAAGATCAGTAAGGTCAAATTAAAAATATTAAAAAAAAAAAAGGTCCAATGGTTTCGAAAAAATTTAGAACCATTAGCTAAGTTACAAAACTGTTAATGCATATATTCTAGATGAAAAGAGATCGATATATACCTCAGTCTGGCCCTTGGCTTCACCAGCTCTGTAGCTCTGTTTGTGGGATGCCATTGCTTGCTTCCGAGTGATGGATCTGTAAGTTCTGAACGTCTGAGTGATAGCTAAACCTCTGTGAGTTTTTCTTCTTGTTTGCTTTGATGTGATGGGAGTGAAAGCCACTGCATCTTATATAGAGTTTGAAGTGGGTTGGTTGATTGACATGTGTCCTGCAGTGTCAACACAATTGCTGACACGTGCCTTGCTGTGATAACGGCTTTTGATGACAGTGTAAATATATGGATTACTACCCTACAATCTCTTGGCATGTGTCGATTCCCATTTTGACATGCACCATTGTTTAACTACTGGAGTAAACAGTATTGCGATGCTATACCCAGCACGGTGAGAAACTGGTACTGCATGAAATTGAGTTAGGGAAAATATTCTACATCAGATGAGACTCCATTAAAAGAAATTGTTGATGTCAGTAACTTTCTCAAACATTTATCAGTATATATTGATGAGATATGTCATAATATATATATATATATATATATATATATATTGATGAGATAAGAGATCGATTGTTTGAGTATTTTATTGCCGAATTGAGACACATCGTAAATAAATAAAAGACGTGAACTCAAGTAGTATCAATGCAAAATATTAATAGCGCGACTTGAATACATACCTTTTTTTTTCTTTTAGAAAATAGAAAACTTCATTTATTTATCCATGACCAGAAGACATGTACATCAGATATTGTCTTACACCAAAATCATAAATGATATAAGCTACCAGACAAAGGACATGTGACCCTTACTGTTAACACATTCTCTCACTTATTGAGCCTAACCACAAGAAAGAAAATCCTCCATACCAACTTCCCATGAAGTAGTAACCCATGAAGTAGTAACCTAGCCGCCTAGAGACCTCAATTGGTATACAACTAGAGAAACTAAGATAAAAGTAGTAGAAGACTCAACTTCTAGTATTAAGCAAGGAAACCTGAAAAGCCTAAAGCTTTCCCTTGCTATTGTCGCTAGGGCTGGGATCAATACCAGTAACTGCAGGGTAAGAGAGTCTTAAAGCAGCGACATTCGGCTTCTTGTTAGGGCGATGATTTTTGTTCCTACTCCCAAGTAGCTTGCCCGACTTCTTCTTCAACATCACCACAGTGACATCCATCCAAGTACAAAGGAGATGAGCCTTGATGGCCGTAGGGTTGAACGGTCGGCAGGTCAGAGGCTTCCCAATCAGAAAAGATTTGGAAGACCGACGAACATGGTTGCTACCAATTCTCCCCAGATCAGGAACACTACCTCCCTCTGCAAGCGCAAGGGAGGCAGCACAACTAGCGATGATAGCATCAATGGAGGCCATGTGGCTGAATGAGGGTTGAGGGTGAGAGACGTAGAGAAGAAATCTAGGAGAAGAAGAGGCGAGGACGCCGTAAAGAGCTAGGATGAGAGAGAAAATCTCTCCTAGTTTTTTTTTATTTTTTATTAGTACTTGAATACATACATTAGATTCGACATGTTTGCACATATTCAATCATCATACGTGCTTGTCATAAAAATAAAAATAAAAAATTAAAAAATATATCATCGTTAATGATAAATATCACTATCAAATTCTAAATTTAGTATATACTAAAGCTCTTACACTGTTTATAAGTACCGTTCATAACTGTTCAAGCGAGGGAAATGACGGTTTTGCCTCGAGTTGCATGTAGAAATAAAAAGACGTGAATTTTATGGTGTGTTCTGGAAATCTGGAAGCCTTCATCGAGTGCAGCCAGGTACAAACAGTTCATTCTACTTTCGGTTTTGCTCTTAGATAGAGACGCAGCGTCAAACGCAGGCATCAACTGTATTAATCAAGTTGAAATAAAGCTGATGATCCTTAGCCTTCTCACCCATTCACAAATCACAACCAGAGAAAGAAAGAAGTAGACGCATCAACAAAGCTTCTCATTATTTTCAACGTCAGACGGCTTATCCTCCTCCGCAACGGTTCTTAGCTCATCCCTTCTCGCTCTCACAGGTCTGATTATTTCTCTGTCCGATTTGTTGATACAATATATGAATGACAACACCCAATTCGTTGTTGAAAAACCCAAGTGCCCATATAGCTCAAATTGAGGTAAAAGCCCTGTTCTTTGTTCTCTGCAAATTGAGAAACCCAAGGCCTAAGATTTAGACCCTTTTTGTATAGTTTGCTGAAAGTTTGAATGAAAAATCAAAATTGGGTGTTTGAGATTGGTGTCCTTGATGGACCTGGAATTGGCGAAAAAAGGTTTTGATTATTCCCGGAAAAGGAAGAAGTGGCTGTTTGTAATGGCTCCTTTGGGCTTCTTTGGTTATGGTGCTTATAGGGTTTTATCACTTGCGTTCAGTGTGTCAAAAAAGAAAAAGGTTTTTTTAAGCCTTTAGGGTCTTTAGTTTCTGTAGCTGAAGTAGTTTCAGACTCTGCTGAGTCGATTGGAGTTGTGTCTAAAGATTCGAGGGAGTTTCTGCAATCTGATTCTGATGAAATTCTGAATAGCTTGAAGCAAGTTTCGAAAGTAGCTAGGTTGGATGAGTTTTCGGGGTCTGTTGTTAAGGTCACACAAGCTGTAACCTTGGGAGTTTTGAGGGGTTATCAAGCACAAGCCAAGAGTCAAGAGTCGTGGGGGTGATGGACACACTTTCAGTATTCTGTTTGTTGTATAGTTACCAAATATATTTTAGTGTTGTGTTTTACGAGATTACTGATATAGGATAGGGTACAAGTTATTGGCATTTTCAACATTAAAAGCTTGATCATACAAAATATCTATGATATAAGGACCACTAAAACTTAAACTGACCAGTACCCAGTTTGTCACAAACAAACTAAAATCTCCAACTATGTATAATATCAAGCAGGGAAAATGAGACATACCGTCATTACTCCAGTTGCTGCACTAACACCAGCTACACCAAATATCGCTGTTGCAGCCTCTGTAACTAAAGCAGTTGCCCCCTAAATTGAATTTTAATTTAACATTCATGAAATTTGTAGAAATTTCTATGCAAGTTTCTGAACAAGAAATCTAACAAGAGGTATGTTTCAATTGTATATTCTAATTTCATTATTCTTTTTGTGGAGCAGATGGTTGAAAGATGGATGATTGATTAGAGAAAGACCTTCATCAAAGTGGAGGCATCATGGTAAACTACGTTTACAGGTAACCAAAACCTTCTCTCTCCTATCATATGATTAATTCCTCCATGGAAACCTGTTCATTTACAAACACGATGCAACTGTGAATCATACACCGAAACTTATGTTGTTAATTGCTAGCATCATCTGAGTCAATACCAGATCAACAATTTTGAAGCTCATTGCTCATAGAACTGTGATTTTTAGTTTCACTATACTGTCTCGGTATCAAATATCATCTATTGCATAGTATTATTAAACAATGATCGCAGATTGGGCAAAAGTGAAGATCATTTTCAATCATATTTCAATACAAGGACATGTGTGAGAGATGCATGCTTTAAAATTTTAAAATTTGTTTCTAGAGCAACTCATAGCATGCATCTCTCACAGCAACTAAGGAGGTTTGAATAACCAAAATGATAGTTTCTGAAGTTTTAGAAAAGAAAAGAAAAAATGACTTCTGGTATGTTTAGGTGCTATTATCAGATTAAAAAGTGTTTCGAGTATTACCAGTGTGCAGTAACTAAGTTGACATGAAGATTCAAGATATGGATCCTATATTAGTGATAGGTTTTCAGGAATGCATTCCAGAGTTTGATAGTTATTTATTTGTGTGATACCCCTATGTCAAATATGTCCATATCATGTGCAATGAGAAATATTATGGAACTGAAGACTTACTTTCCTTCAAAGAAGGAAAAAATAAATAAATAAATAAATAAATAAAATAAAAATTCTCATTTTTATGAAGCACAACCAGATGATATTTGTCTTATTTGATCCTTACCTTGCTCTCTGCATTCCTGATTTTTATGAATCTCTCTCTTTTATTGTGTTCTTTTAGCCGGGCAAATATCAGTCTCATGTACATGTGGTGCTCCGTGTCTAATAACTGCTAATACCACATGGTAAAGGAAGAAAGTTCTACTCATGCCTGTCGCAGGACTGCAACTTCTTTGTGTATGTGCATCACATAAACTTCAAAATTTTTTTTACTGTAACTATATTTCCTTGGAAACAGATCTGGAAAGCGCACTTGGGATTAGATCTCAGATGACCAAATGATCTACATCTTCTGTTATAAATGATTTGCCGTCAGAATATTGTTCTTTATGCAGTGATCATATCAACTACATTCTCTATCGTTTTATCTATCCTTTTAGGTTCAGTTCTCAATAGAAGGCCACACTAAAACTTTCAGATGAAGTTTCAAAACCCGCAGCAACGTGCGGGCACAAATTCTAGTATACTATAAAGCTCCTAGCACTGTTCACAACTGTTCTTTTGTTTCCATCAATTACAGGGGTGCCACTATGAGTCTGGGTTAAGATGTCGGTGGTTGTTATCTGTTGTATTTTGTTTTTGACGCTATAGAAGGGTCTGGATTTGCTTTCGATAATACTGTGGTGCTCGAATAGAAAGAAAAAGAAGAGGATTTGGTTTCGACAACATCCAATTTGTGGTTTTGGTGGGTTTGACGAGAATGTGGAGGTTTTCCTCTGCTGCTGTTTTCCTATTTTCGTGTGCTTTGGTTTTTAATTGATATGGGTTTTTACGTTTTAGGGGTTTGGTTTATGTTCGGCTTTAGGATCTTGGTGATCGATAGGAAAGGTTTCTGCTATTGTTTAGCAATTTTCTGCTATTGTTGTTTGATTGGGTTTTTGGTTGTTGTTTGTCTTGAATTGATATCGGGTTTTTTTTTTACGTTTTAGAGGTTTGATTTATCTTCGGCTTTGACTGGTGATTGATTTGATGGATTTACTTTGTGATTTTTTATCAGATTAGTTCAGGTTTAGGGTTTTTAGTCTCCTTCACCTGTTTAAGATGAACTGCTTTACTGAGTTTAAGATGCTCAGGGTTTAGGCACATACATATTGGAAAAATATTTATTGATTAAATTAAAGATTTTTCAGTGTGAATATGCCATTGACTTGTCCTTGGTTTGTGAAGAGCTCAGAGTTGCAACAGAAAGTTACTGAAAGATGGCATTGAGATGCTACTTGGGGTGTTTTCAGATGGCGAGCTGATGAGGTCTGATTGCAAACCTTGTTCCAGATTGATGAGACAGACTGCCGGGATTTTCACAGTTGGAGGAGGATTGGCATTCTGGATTCTTTGCAGATTGCATTATGGTATGCTACTTCTACTAGTTATGAGTGGTCTATACGAGCATGTTAATGATGTTAAGTCCCATTATCATATTTTTGATCCGTACATTTTAATGCCAAGTTTAAGCATAAATACCTGTGCTTTTGTTCTTCCCCGTCAAATAACTCATAAGAGCTGTAATGTCTCTCAGTCCATTTGAATAGAACAAAAGTCATAGCATTTGTGGTTCTATGTCTCTGCAGGTCCCAGAATTACAGTTCCTAGGGCTCTGCGGTGGGGAGCTTGTGGAGCTTTATCTGTGAGCTCGTCCACTGCTCTGCTGGTACGCTTGCTTAGTCCAGAATGTGAGCCCCAAAACATAGAAGCTTATGACAAGGGAAAGTAGCACCTAACCATGAAGGTTGTGTTGCGGTTTTGATTAAGTTCTGATGGATTGTTATGTAGGAGTGTGAATTATAGATGGAACTCGATTTAAAGCTAGATATTTTGCTCTGAAATGGATGTACCATTGATTTGAAATGAACATGATTAAGGAGATGTTTTTATTGCATCTTTTATGGTTATTGTTTGTTCTCGTAACAAAACGAAACAAAGAGTATCCCCGCCACACTTTCTTGTGCTTGCTTCTCAATAAGGTAGCTTCTTCTGTATGTTCAAGTAATTGTGGAGATAAGATTTTTTTTTTCTTTTTCAAAAGAATTTATCAATTGTGGAGATAAGATAAAGTAGGCAGTACGCACAGTGAACAAGACATTGTATTTGTTCTATTTTGGTATATAGACCACGAGAATCTCGTCGCATCTCCACAATATGTTAGTTCTAAAGCCTATATAGGAGGAAACTGTTTCTCCCTTTTTCTTCCTTCCTTCCTTGCTTTCCTTTATCCAAAAGCAGAGGCTACGTTACACAAGCACTGATAGGCATGCCTCGTCAGGGCTTAGTCACCCTAGCACAATTCAACAATTTGGGGTCATAAAACTAATCTTAATATTATTAAATCAAATCTTCATCCAACTAAATTGTGGAGCTAAAGAAAAGCGCAGACCTTCTCTAATTTCTAGTCTTGTGCAGTTGTCAAGTCTTTGCCACACAGTACGTGCCAAATTGTATCTTAATAACAAATGAAGTCTGGTCAATAATTAGTAGCAAACCCTGAATAGAAAAGTCGATTAGAAGCTAGATAGACAGCTTCATGAAGCAGCCTTTACTGTTTCTCCTTCAGTCTATATATTAGAGGCCCCGCTAGTTCCTAAGTACTTCATCATCATTATCTCTTTCTTCTTCTTACAACGAATACTTGCTTCCAAACCTTCTCGATCATCAAACTACTTTCTCTCGGAAGAAAAATGGCGCTAGAGTCGATTTCGCTGATGGATAGCTTAATGAAGGTGGCGATGTTTGTGGTTGTTCAAGCTTTGGTTTATGTAATCCTTTCCAGTTCATCCAATATCTTCTCTGAGAACAAACTCAGGTCATTCAACAACAGCTTCAAACTTGCTCGTTCTGCTAGCATCAACCGTATTCTCGCCGCCATCTCTGACTTACCGACTGGATCTACTGCTACCGATCAGGGCTCACCATTATGATCCTCAATAGCGACGGGTTCGATCGTCTACAATATATATATATATATATATATATAGCGGTTCTTCACTGCGGAAGTCCGCAGTTTTTCGATGCATACGGATTTTCAGTTTTGACCAACTTTCCGATCACAATTTCACATCTTTACAGTTCAGTTTTAGGTCCTAATGTATAGATCACCTCTGCAAAATTTCAGCCAATTTGGTGATCGTTAAGGCATCTAAAACTGCAAATTACAACAGAAAAAGAATTAGAAAACATAGTAGCAGTTGAGTTTAATTCCAAAGTATGCTCATAGCTAGTTATACTGGTAATTCTTCAACCAGTGGTAGTCTACGAAGTGGTGTTGGCCACCGTGGGAGCTCCAATAACCTAAAGAGACGATAGTCTGACCACCACCGTTCAAAATACTTGGTGCTAGCTACTATTGACCACCTTCTTCTACGAATGTTGTACATGAAATAGCATATTGGGTATCTTTGTACATAAAAAGATATCCTCATCATTCGGTTCCAAAGCTAGAAGAACAGTTCCATCATCTCATCATATTTAAGAACTAATTTACTGATTACTGGATAAACACCCACTTCTTTCAAATTGAATTCGTCAGCTGATCCAAGATCATCATCTCCTGTTAACTCCCAAACAATAAAATCATAATCCCAGTCATAGTAGGCCCACATTTGTAGACGCCCTCGGCGTACACATATCCATGGCGTGTCTAAAATATTCTCAACTGCATCAAATAGACGAAATTGGTACTGATCATCGTCAACAGTCTCATCACCATTAGGCCTACCACTACTAGCACTGCCATTGCCGATCATAAACGGATCCAGCCTACTAAGCCCGGTCTCCTCACGAGGCTCATATGTCGTATATGTCCAATACAACATTCCATTGAAAGCAACGCTAGTGTCTCCAATGTCAATGCTTCGTGGGGATGCTACAATGGACTCTCTCCATTCACCAGTCTCAAAAGAGAATATCTCAACAATGAATTTCGAAACACGATCGTAATGAGATTTAGATAAATCGTGAGGAAGAATTCTCACAACCTTGCACCTGTAGTCCTTTTTAATATTAACAGTACTATTGATACCACTAGTACTATCTTCCTCCTCATAGTAGCGATCACAGATGAATCCAAGTGGTACATTCGTGCGACTTCGGGTGGTGGGAGGAAGAGTTATCCATTGCCTTGTGCATGGATTGCAAATGTAAAAATCACGTTGGTCTTGGTAATGTGGAGTTTGGCAGCACAAAACTAAATCATTAGATGTTCCTACCACATATGGCTTTTCTTCCAAACCGTGGAAACTCATGAGTCTTTTGAATAGCGGGGCTAGCAGATTGGATGACGACTATGTCGCTCTAGGAAATTCCTCCCCTCTTCTATCTATCAGATAACGTGCTACTGGGGTTTGCTTATGAAATCTTTGAAGATGTAGAAGCGGCCAATTAAATACGGATCTGAGATGAGATTGAGCCAATGCTTGGAAGCACATTTGCATTGGAAAACGAATTCCTTGCTAGGAAGCCGATATAGGATTTCAACCAACAGAAAGTCAGGTAGATCATCAATGTTAAGAACATGTGTGGATTTTGTACTTGTTGAGTGAATAGGAGGAGTTTTATCGGAGGGTGGTACTTCTGATGATCTCTTTTCCCATCCACTCATGATCATGGCTTGATTGGGTGGTAGTCTGCATTGATGATAGTAAAAAAGAATGGGATACGTACGTTATTGAACCATGAAGGTGATCGGATACATACGAGTAGAATGAATTGTTTGGAAATTAAAGACAGGGTGCACGTGTGTCATTGTGAATGTGATCAAGGTAGGTAAATAAAGTTCAAACAAATAGATGTGTTTAAATAAGAACTATAGGTACTATATATCTAAGGTGCATTGCATACATAATATGATTTGATCTGCTACTGTTCAAATTGAAATGATCTATAACTTTATAGTTTATTGTTTATGTTAATAATTTGATATGCTACTGTGTATAGGTGCAAAAGGGAGATGGCACAACAAAATCGGTGAGAAGGAAAGCTCCGGCACGTAGGAAAAAGTTTCCAAGCACAAGAGTAAAGAGACAAAAGCAGAAAGAAGTGGAACAAGAAAGGGAAGAAGAGGAGGAAGAAGATGAGAAGGAACAAGACGGGGGAGAAGAGGACAATGAAGTAGAGGAGGAGGAAGAAGAAGAGAACAATGGAGCAAGAAACAAGGCAAGGACCAGAAACAATCATATTGCCAATACAGGTGCAATATGATTACGAGTGCAGCGAGTG
The DNA here is from genome assembly GCA_025331145.1 of Rosa persica. Classification (NCBI taxonomy): domain Eukaryota; kingdom Viridiplantae; phylum Streptophyta; class Magnoliopsida; order Rosales; family Rosaceae; genus Rosa; species Rosa persica. Next base: position 64,015,023 of record WFKR01000005.1, read on the forward strand.
CAGTAGCAGGATTAGGCAATGTCGAGTGCAGTAGCAGAACACGAGTACAAGTGCAGTAGCATAATTGGACGAGTATGAGTGCAGCGAGCGCAGTAGCAAGATTGGACGAGTGAAGTAGCAGTAGCAGGATTGGACGACTGCAGTAGCAAGATTAGGCGATGATGAGTGCAGCAACAGAACACGAGTAGAAGTGCACTAACATAATTGGACGAGTATGAGTGCTGCGAGAACTTGATGAGTATGAGTACAACGAGTGCAGTAGCAGGATTGGATGAGTGCAGTAGCAGGATTGGATGATGACGAGTGCAGTAGCAGAACTGGATAAGTATAAGTGCAGTAGCAGGATTAGGCGATGACGAGTGCAGTAGCAGAACTGGACAAGTATAAGTGCAGTAGCAGGGTTAGGCGATCACGAGTGCAATAGCACAACACGAGTACAAGTGCAATAGCAGAACTGGACGAGTATGAGTGCAGCGACTGCAGTTGCACGATTGGACGAGTGCAGTAGCAGAATTAGACAATGAGATGAGAGTAGTAGGAGAATGAGATTTTGTGAAGTAACATAAATGGATTATTCTCAAGAAAAAAAAAGAGTAACATAAACGGATTGTTCTAAAAGAAAAAATAATAATAATAACATAAACGGATTATTTCAAAAAAAAAAAGTAACATAAACGGATTGTTCTAAAAAAAAAAAAAGTAACGTAAAAAAGATTATTCTCAAGAAAAAAAAGTAAGATAAAAAGATTATTCTAAAAAAAAAGGGCTAAAGGAATTAGAAGTCAAAAGCAATAGTTAAGGATAAAAAAGTAAATTAAATCATAACATGTGGCAAGTGGAGAGCAGATTGTCCTTATTTGTAAGATTTAATTCTTGTAAAGGAATTAGAAGTCAAAAGAAGTAGTTAAGGGTAAAAAAATAAATTAAATCATGACATGTGGCAAGTGGAGAGCACATTGTCCTTATTTGTAAGATTTAGTCCTTATATTTTTAATTCAATCTTTAATGGATATATTTGTTAAGTCATTTTTTATCAATAACTTCTATGTAATTTGTTATAAAGTAAAGTAGTAAATGTATATATTTGTGATTTATATTATAAAAAATAAATTAAAATATATATAAGTTAAATATATGTATATATTATTGGGGTAGGTTTGGAGATGGAGATCACAATACCATCCCCGCCCCATCCCCAATCTTATATAGCGGGGATTAGGGATCCCCATCCCCATTCCCCATTTGTCCCCGAATTCTCCCCTCATTAGGGGCGGGTATCCAATGGAGCTCCGCCCCGCTGGGGATTTTTGTCATCCCTAGTCCAAATTATCTGTTAAATTGCTGACGTGACATCCTCACGCGCTGAAATGTCTAATTTAACCTCACTTACTTTTTTTTTTTTTTAATTTCTTTATTTTCTTCTCTCTCACTTCTCACGCGCTGAGATGATGTCTGTCCATAACTCTTCAAAATACTTGGTTCTAGGCTTCTAGCTACTTTTGACCACCTTCTTGTACGAATGTTGTACATGAAATAGTCCATTGGGTAGTAATAAGGGTGCGCTTCTACATAAAAGATATCCTCATCATTCGGATCCAAACCTAGAAGAACATAACCATATATAGCAACTTCACTGGTTACTGGATAAAAACTCACTTTTTTCATATAGAATTTGTCAGCTGATCCAAGATCATCATCACCTGTTAACTCCCAAACAATAAGATCATAGTCCCATCTATAGTACGTCCACATTTGCAGACGCCCTCGGCTCACACATATCCATGGCCTGTCTAAAAGCTTATCAACTGCATCAAAGATATAAAATTGGTAATAATGATCATCGCCAACAGTCTCATCACCATTAGGGCTACAACTACTAGCACTACTGCCATTGCCGATCAAAAACGGATCCAGCTTAATAAGTCCGGTATCGTAACGCGGCTCAAATAAACAACCAAAAACAATAAACTATTTTGCAATTAGGGAACGAGTGTATTTTTTGGTCCTGTATTCCACTTCCAAATCTCCATTCTACTTGAAAATGAAGGAATGTGATATCCACACTCTCTCTAAAATTAATGTTCAAGATTCTTTAAACACAGAAGTGAGTGTGAGTAGTAATTTAATTGGAACACAGAAATGCACCTGTCAAGTATATTTAAGTCTAAAAATTGAAAAACTAAACTTATGATTTATGATTGAAATCTTAGCAATACAAGTCCAAAGTCCATACCAAATGTAGAACCGGCTTTCTGGACATCAAATAATACAAAAGTAGATGGATGACTATTAAGGTGTGCAAGATACTAATATATATGGCTGGATAACAAATTAAGCTAATGTAATGAAATAGATGTGTACACATATCATAACTATACGTAATTGATATCAGTGATGGAAACCAGATTAAGCAGGTTAGGAGCACCATAAAAGGCCATTTGGGCAAATTATTCCTTGAGATGAGATGAGCCGGAGAGGAAATGATACAATAACAATAAAACTGAACAGACAGAAAGGAGATCACCATCATATACAGAGAGATGGTCTCCGGCGTTATGTATATTTCTCCGAAAATCTGTCGTTGCAGGAAGTTGGAGAAGCTGAATAGATGAGCAGCAACATCCTCAACTATTTGAATAAGCGCAAAATATTCCATCATGATCGATCTGATCGTTGGAGATCGATTGAGAGGTGTAGCTTATAGTGGCTTGAAATAAAGTTAGGGGGACCTTATATATACATTCACATACATTGACTTCTAGCCTAAGGCTGGCTGAATACTCTATATATTTGACCACGACCGCGTAAATGAGGAAACTGGTCATGACTGAGGTACAAAATTCTAATTAAAACTCTTCCAGTTCCCTCTTGTATTATTCCTAATGCTGCATCTATAAGTTTTAATATATAGTTTAAGAATCCAAAAGAAAAAAACTCTTCCAATTCCTATTTCAAAGTTAACATTTTCCAATTTAACAGCCAGACTGACTTTTTATTTTATTTTTATTTTTTATTAGTCTCACACCCCTCCGCACTTTTAATGAGGCTCGAACACATGACATCTCAAATGAGAAGTCATTGTTTTACCACCATACTAAGAGCAAGTTCACCCGTAGTCAAGAAATGTCAAGGTCGAAAAGTCAAGGCGTCGACCAGTCAAGTAACTGTTCACTGCCACTGGACATGGGGTTTCCACCCCTTTTTTTTCTTGACCAGTCAAGACTGTTCATTTTTCACTATTCATCTATTCTTAACTGTTCATTTTCACTTTTCATTGAGTGTTTTAACTGTTCATTGAATTTTTATTTTTTTATTTTAAAATTAAAATATATTTGATGTAAATAGATGATAATAATGGAGATTTATGGATAATTAATTTCATAATTATGCAATTTACTATTTTTTCTAATATTTTCGGTGGACAAATTATGAGCCACCTACAGTTACCAACAATTTATCTTGAAATGAGTGAAGCCACCTATGAGCCCCGGAAAAATTTATCGAGATAAGGTGAGATCGTTTGGAACTATTTGACGATCTCAGTAATTATTAGGGTCTTCGGAAATAAATATTGGGATTTTTCACAAGGTGGAATCTCCAAAGTTTGTTTGGAGTCTATAATAAAGTACCCGACGTTACTAGTCTGTGAGAATTTTCAGGGAATTTTTCCAACACCGGAACTATTTATTTTGAATTTCAGAAGTTTAGGAATTATGGAAATTCATTTTAAATAAAAAGAAATGCTCTGGCGTGATCTGGACCGTTAAAAAGTCCATCGCTTGATCAGCACCATTCGTCTGAAATGAAACTCAGGCTATAAATAGCCCTTAGATTGAAACACCGTCCCAGATCATTCCAAAGACGACCCGAAGCCACGACCCGGACAGAACTCTTCCGTCCGATCACCTCTCCGCGGAGAACCACCGGCAACAGCTTCGTCTCGCCGTTGCCTACGTCCCTGCGTTCTCGGATTGTACATGCATCGATGGTGAACAAAGAATTGACGACGAGAAGCTACAGGTTTTCTGGCGAAGTTCCTGCAATCTCCGGCGATCTTCGGGGCTGCATGAGGTACGGAAGTTGATTCTCTCGACGTGCTCTACGTCTTGCTAAGTTTAGTTTTTGAATTCGATCGATTGTTGACTAATTGGGTTTCTGGGTTAGCTTCAGGCTTCGCTGCCATTGTCGCTGCCGGCAGCTGTTCTGATCTGGGTTTCGCCTCTGCTTGCTGCGGCGCCACTTGTTAGCTTCTCCTGCTTTAGTCTCTTCATCAGCGCGTCTGTTTCTCTTCTTTCTCCTCAGACGTCACCCACGTTTGGGTGTGGGCCGAGCTGGCACAGGCCTTAGCTGGGTCAAGGAAAATGTCATCCTCTTGCCTTTTTTCTTGGCTTCGGTCAAGAAAGTTTATCCCTTGCCCGGTCAAGCTTGTGTTGGTGGAAGAGAGATTTTGGGGTTGGCCGGTCACCACGTCAACAAATCTATGTGGATGCCAGTCATAGACAAACCGGTGGACCTGCTCTAAACAAACACACCCCTAGACTGACTTCACAAGACATATTTATTGTGGTTTTATACAAACAATGGCATCATAGAAGAATATCACTTATATCATTGGTGCATAGAAGAATTGGATCCGGATCCTTTCCTTGGCTCTTTCCAGCCTTGTTTCTCCTTGACTTTTAATTATAACCGTCCACTCAAAATCCAAAGGTCATAAATAGTCCACATCAGCACCTATAGTATTAATTGCCCAAAAGTTGGCTAACAATGTTTTCTTTGTTTTCTCTCTGTTATCCACTTCTTTCTTCCCCTTCTTCTGCAGAGATTCAATCAAGCATAATTATATTTACAATTAGGGAAAATGTTACAAATGGTTGCCGAACTTTAAGCCATTCTAAACTTTCATACCCCATGTTTATAAACTGTCATTTTAGTACCTGAAATCACATCTTCTGATTCGCATTAGTACCTACCGTTCATTACGGTGTTAAGTAAAGTCACATGGGCTGCCATGTGCCATTTTTTCAAGGGTATTATGGGAAGGACAAGGTTCCTCTTCTCTAAAGCTTCCCCTTCTTCTCAATCTCAGAATATCATGTGGATAATACTTGGTCATGTGGTCAGCCATTCCTAACCAACCTCTCATTGTACGTGCAACATGTGTACCCCTTCTTTTTCACTTAAACATATGATAAAAGTACTCTTCTTCTCCCCATCAATTCCACACTTCCACCACTTCCACGATGCAGTTCCACATTCCAATTAAACCAACTTTAGAGATATTGGATCATAATTCATATACATATTTGTCCCCTAAAACATGGAAATTACTTGTTCTAAAGTCCAAATTTAATGTTGACTAATCCAATTTCATTATTTCCCTAATCTTGTACTTTTGCTTAACCTTTATGTTTATTTATATATATTTATTATGTTTTCCTTATCATGCTAGGAAATGATGGAGAAGAATGGAAATGCACTAAAAGGTCAATTTTACACATTTTCCTACTCCGGCAAGGAGAAACCAAGCCAAGCAAGGAAGAAGGAGCGGTCGCCTGACCAAATGAACTCCAAATGAGCTAAAACCTTCCAAATCCATTCTAAATATCCTAAGAAACATTTCTTATGAAGAGTGCAAGAGCCAAATATAAGTGAAAGGCCTTCAAACAATCAGTCCAATTTTCTGCAGAAGCAAAACTGAAAAACTGGAAAACTGGACCTGTAAGGAGTCCAGCAGCGTTTCCGGCCCAACCACTATTCCAAAAGCTCTGACATTCTACCAGGATGATCTATATTCATAGAGGAACATTTGATATGAAGAAATCGGAGACCCATTATGAAGTCTTGGTAGAGAAATAATTGAAGGAATAAAGGGGCAGAAACTGACCTAAAACCAGCTCAACATTCATGTGTTCATGTTTCCTACCCACATGAAGAAAGCTAAATGCTTTTCTCTTTTTCCTTGGATATATTTTTCTACTCCAATCTTTTTAATATATCATCATCACTTCCATATTTCTGCATCTTCATGCTTTGCTTTCATTTTATCATTACTCCATCTTTTCCATATTTTACAAACCACTTTCATTATTTTTCGTCCATTCATCATTTCACTCTTCTTTTTCTTCCCTATATAAACACCTTCTCCTCTCACTCTCAAACACGAATTCCTTCATCCATTACATCTGCTTTCTCTCTTCATCTCCTTCACAAAACCTCCATATCCACCTCCCAAAATCCAAACCCACAATACCCAATCTACTCCATCTCCTCCATCATCACCACCACAACTACCATCTTCCACCACCATAAACTTCATCACCACCACTCAAAGTTAGCCAAAGGAGCATCATATCTTCATGACCATCAAGAAGTTCATTATCCATCCATTCCACCATCAAGGAGGATTCAAGGAGCATTGAAGGAGAAAAATGAAGGAGAAGCTACCCATTGATTTGTCAAGCTTCAACTAGTTCTTTCTTCCCTTAACTCTTTAATTTACCTTGATTTACTTTTTATATTTGATGCCAATTTGTATGACTATGAGTGAGTAGTTACTTTGTTGGGGCTAGGGTTGAAAGCCCTAGCCAAACTTGTATGAATTGATGTTTTAATTTACATTTGATGTTATTTGTGATTTTCATCTTCATATGCTAATTCAAGAAGTGAATGCATTCATTCAAATTTAACTACTTTGAATGTGTTATGTTTGCCATCTCATGAAAAAATGTTTAGGGAGTAGTTAACCTTGAGCATTGATAGCAAGATAGCATCCTCTATGTGCATATGAAGGTTGTGAGTTAAAATCACCTAGATCTAGGATTGGTTTGCTTGCATAATTATCTAAACTCAAAGCTTTATGCATCTAGGAACAATGAATTGAGACTTAATCGGTAATAGGAATTGTTCTTAGGTAGTTAATTCTAGACTTATCTGGTTAGAATTGATAACATTAAAGGAGTTTAAGCCTTTATAGTCTTATCCGGATGCAAAGAGGGTAATTGGGAAATTAGAATAGCATCACTTGTATTTGAACTTCAATAATTGCAAGAGAGGTTAGTGGTAGACAATCCAACCCCTAACTTTATCCATTATATTATTAGTTTAGTTTAGAGTAGTTTATGTTACATTTGAGCATTTATTTTAATTGGTTCACCACTCTATCCAACAAACAAAATCACTACTCCATCTTGCACATACTCACCATGACCTAGATTTCCTTGTGAATTTAGGTTTGTGATTGTACATTTGCATATTCTAGCTCTCCTTAGGTTCACACCCTAGCTAGTGAAAGGAATCCAATCATCGTGGGTTCGACAACCTTTCTTAAATCCCTATACTATTACTTGTACCCCTTATACTTGAGGGTGGCTTTTTGGCTAACAAGAGAGAGAATTAGAAATAGAAATTGAAGAATCTAGCAATTGAAGCAACACTGAAACCATAACCAATCTCAGACCAAAACTGCTCCATTCCTTCGCTTCATGTTCTATTTCCTGCCTTCAATTCCTCGTTATTTCTTCAATCAGAACTCTATGATTCACTGTTCTACCAAGGCGATGAGAGCTCTCTGTAGTCAGCAAAGATCAATCCGATAAAGGATTAGGAGAGGAGCCTGTAGGAAAATGGGTATCAGTCATCACCGTCTGTTCGGCTCCAGTTTCGTTGCAGCTGGTCAACAGTCTGTTTTCTTGCTTGGGCGTGCCAGTACCGGTGGGTGCGGTCGTCGGGGGTGTCCCTTGACCTGACTTCTGTAGAGCGATTGTAAATGAGGAGAGCACCAACCTCGTAGCGGGATTCTTTGTGCTTCGTGGTGAGGACTTTGCTTCAGTTTCTTCTTGTCACATAATCAATACTCAATATTGTAGGTTGAGCAGAGCAAAATCACCGGGAAGTATTGAGAACATGCTAAAGCGTGACTTTAGCTTGGCTGGTTCTGTAACTATTGTGGTCGCGGCACTACCGTCAGCTCCCGAGTAGACTAGGACAGATGTACGTTGATAGAGGGTTCGGTGGTACTAACAGTCGGCTCCCGAGGAGACTGGGACTGGAGTGTGGTCACCTGTAAGAGGAGAAGGGTTGTTTACTCCAGAGAGGCTTGGATAATCGTAGAGATTAGTTGATGAATTGGCTATCTTTGTTTCTTCATGTTAGCCTCAGGTATAGGCTATTCTGTGAATCCCTGGTCCTCAGAAAAGTGTAGAATATTCTCTTCTAGACCATATGCGTCTGAGCTGTAGACGCTTTAACTTTGGAATCTTGACAGATCTAACTGTTAATTGTTAATTGATCTGGAGATACTAAAAATAGTTGTAAAGCTGACTCCTCATTGGATGCGGGCTTTTGGGATATGGTATTTAAACCAGACTCATTTGAACTTCGATGGGTCTGATGAAGTTGTTTTAAAATGGAGTCAGGATAATTGTGTCATCACTGCGACTGAGATTATTGTAATTGATGAACTCCCTTTTAGTGCCATTGAAAGACCGGGATTTAAAAGGTTTTGTAAGGTAGCAATCCCTAACTTCACCCTTCCCTGTAGGAAAACCATAGTGAAAACCTTCTTGGGGATGTATGATGCAAAGAAGGCAGAGCTAAAGAAGGAGCTAAATAACCATTGTGTGTGTTTGACAACCGATACTTGGACATCGGTTAAAAACATAAACTACATGGTTATCACAGCTCATTTCATAGATAATGGATATAGAATGCACAAGAGGGTGCTTAATTTATGTCTAATTCCAAACATCAGGGAAACACAATAGGTAAGATTCTTGAGTGTTCGTTACTGCAGTGGGGAATCAAGAGGGTTTTAACCATTAGCGTAGATAATGCTTCAGCCAACAAGGTGGCGATTGATTACATTAGAAAAAAATTGTCCAATCTTGATCAGCAACAATTATTTGGAGGGAAGTTTCTTCATGTGAGGTGCTTGGCTCACATTGTGAACCTCATCGTTAAGTCTGGTTTGCATATGTTGGACAAGTCTATAGCTAGCATTAGAAATGCAGTTAGTATGTTAGAAGCTCACCATCTAGGCTTGATGCTTTTAAGGTTTGTGTCAAGAATGAAAATCTGGACAACAATAAGGTTTGTGTTTTAGATGTTCCAATAAGGTGGAATTCCACCTACATCATGTTGGATACTGCATTGCAGCTTAAAAGGGGGTTTGATAGGATGGCTAACGAGGAGGATCGGAGGTGGAAGAGTTACTTCGATGAGAATGAGGAAGAGGAAGAGAATTTTGTTGAATCACCGCAGCAAAGGATAGGACCACCTAATGACACAGATTGGGACAAGGCTGGTGTTTTTGTGAAGTTTTTGAAGATTTTCTTTGATGTAACAGTGAGGGTGAGTGCAACAAACCACCCTACTTCACCCAAAGCCTTCCATCACATGGTCACGATTGAATTAGAAATTGAGGACTTGTTTATGCAGCCATATTCATCGGATGGAAGTGATGCTGAAAAATTGTTGTTTGGCATGGCTGTGAAAATGAGGACCAAGTACAAGAAGTACTTTGGATCCATAGATGACTGCAATCAGCTACTGCTGGTTGCTCTAGTCTTGGATCCAAGGTATAAGCTGTTGAACTTCCAAAGAATATGCAAAAAATTGCTGAATTTCGATGATGAAACGCTGAAGAAAAAAGTCGGAGAAGTGAGGGAGTTGGTAACTACTCAAAGCTGCCAAAAAGGCAGCAAAGTGGTGGAACAAGCTGCTGGCAGTAGCAGCAGTAGCTATCGTTCGACTGGTGTGAGTGGGAAGATGGCTGAACTTCTTGAGGATTGGGATAGGGAGTTAGAAGAGGGTGATACAATTGTTGTTGGTAATGAAGTAGATAGATATCTACTTGACCCCATTGAAAAGCCTCCTAAAGGGACTGATTTTGAGATATTGACTTGGTGGAAGCTTAATGGAAGCAAGTATCCCTATATGCAGTTAGTAGCTAAGGATGTGTTAGCAATTCAAGTCTCCACAGTGGCCTCCGAATCATGCTTCAGCATTGGCAAGAGAGTGATTGATCCACATTGGAGTTCATTAACTACTAGATCAGTGGAGGCCTTAATTTGCCTCCAAAATTGGCTAAAGTCCGATAGTATTCAAGCTTGGAGTACACTCCTACACCTAAGGAAATGGTGTGGCTTGAAGCTGTTGAGAAAGGTAAAATATATGTTTAAGTTGTTACTACCCTTCATGTTAAGCTATAAATGTCAAACTGTTATGTTTAAGCTGTTACTGCCTTTAATGTTAAACTGTTGTAAATGCAGAACTAGAGAAAGAAGAAGGAGAAAAAAGAGAGAAGCGTGATGCAGCAAAGGCAGCAAAGGCCCCAAAGGCCCCAAAACTGCAGAAGAAGTCTGATGCATCAAAAGCAGCCAAAAAATAATCAAACTGTAAGTATAAAGTGTATATTCATGTTGTTAATGTCATTACTTAATAACTACGAATACAATGAAATGTATGTGAAACTATGAAGTCTTATGTGTATGAATGTAGTGAAATGTATGTGTGTATGAATGCAGTTGCAATTGCTATATTTTTTCGATGAATATTGAATGCAGGTTTCTGTCAAGATGTTTATCGTAAGTGTCTAAGTGAGGTTTTGCATAGATGCTATCCTAGCCAAATCCAAATCCAAATTCATCTTCTTTCTTTTTCATATGGTTATATTGTGCTTGCTGATGATATCATAATTTCTGTTAAACTATAGTTATTCATAATGATACTGCTTGTCTTCTTGGCCAGGAAATATTGAAGTTGGACCTATGCTTGCTGCCTTGGAGACCTGCTTGCTTCCTTGATGCCCAACTGCATTCCTACTTCAAGATTTTAATCATGAATTGAACTTAATGTCTTTTTCTATGTTATTTGTTAAGTTTTCAATTTGTTATGTTTGAACTTTGATGTTTGAAATGGCTGTAACTTTGAACAAATTTGTATTTCTGATATGACCTTGAACTTTGAAAGTTTTTGTGCAGCCAGTATTTGACTATTTGTGTTAATTCTAGGCAGACTAGAACAATTCTTAAGGAACCGGAAAAAGGCAGGAACCGAATCGTTTAGAGTCGGTTCGGTTCCAAAACGGTTCTACAAAATTGTTATCGTAACCGAACCGATTTTAAGAGTTAGTTTTTTTTTCGGTTCCACCACTTTTTAACTAGAACCGACTCGATCCCAGGCCTAGATCCACCAAAGTAAAAAGAAAAAATAGGGCATGGTTTAATTAGCTAGGCCTGAAGTCATCCAGTAAAAAACAAAAGATAAGGCATAAATATAAAAAAGGCATAATTATTATGCTTTAGTTGCCACCTAGCAGCCTTACTGTAGCTTAGGCATGATAGCAAACAATTACAGAAGTTAAGAGGTGTAAGAGGGAACAACTTTCCAGAGCCAATTGATATATCGAGATGGTAGCGGCGAAATTGGCCAAAGCTAATAGAGCAAAAGACGAGGCTTTGCAGTAGAATGATGAGATTAAGAATCAATTGGATGACTTCGTTATGGAGAAGGATGGGTTCAAGGCTGAGATTGGGAATTCCACGCATATGCTCATATCTGGGATTGTTAAGATTTCAGGTAAAGTTAGTAATTTTAAGAATTTTGCTGCTCGGGGATTGCCAGAGGTCGAATAAGCATATGGGGGTTGTCGGCGGTGGCTTATGGGGTAGAGGACGAATGAGATTGAGGAAGTTAGATAAATTGAGGCCACTGCCAAGTCTAGGAAAGAAACTATGGAGCAGATGGATTAGAGAAACTACGAGATTTTGCAGTTGGATGTCACCATTCCTTATCTAATGTGCGAGGAATTGCCATGGAAGGTGAGCCACCGGCCTGCAAGACCTCCCTAATTGAGGTAAGAATTTTTTCTTTCTCAATTTTTTTCAATTGCTTTCTCATGAAATGGGAGGCAATACTTATAAGGGTCCTTGACCCAAAGCCCCAAAATGAGGGAAAATTATCCCACTTACCCCAGCAAGAGATTTTTATTCTCACTAACCCAATTTAAAGTAAAATAACTATTCTGCCCTCAACCTAATTAATGAATTACATATTGCCACTCAACCCTATCACCCCACTCTCGCTGTTTCTCTCTCTCAAATTGCCGTCTGTCTCTCTCTCTCTCTCAAATTCCCTCTTCTTCTTCAACCTCTGAATCCCACATCAAACCCTAATTGGCTAATCGTCATTGGGCTTTTCAAAGCTACTCCTGCGTTGTCTCAATTGCTGACTCGCGGAGAGAGAGCATGGCTCCTCTATTTTCCTTTGCTCCATTGTCGTCTTCTCCCTCGATTGGAATGAGGCTGCTGTTAACGGACAGAAAGATCAAGTGAGTTGTGGTCATAGATCGGAGCTCCGACGACGTCACGGCAAGCGGTGATGATGACGATGCGGAAGGATTCTGGATCGGGTTGACGCGGAGATCCACACGGCGCTCTATATTGCCTCGCCGCGATGCTGTCGTGGATGCGTTCGAGTTGCCGTCGGAGACGATCGCTGCCGGTGACTAGGTGGCACCGAGTTTGGCCCCAGCTAGTGAGCATTTCCTCTTTTGCTTATATCTGCTTATTCTTACTCTCTGTTTCATTTCCTCTTCTAATTGTTTCTTTTTCCTCTTTGATTTTTGAATCGCAGAAATGGCCAAGTCAAAGAATCACACCGCTCAGAACCAGTCCCTGCGGGGTGAACGAAGCAGACATGCCCAGGTTGAGACTGAGAGGAGACTTAACAGCCATGGCTGATTTTGTTCCTGCAGTTAAATCCACCTACCCAAATAGTTAAATCCATTCTTTACTTTTGATTGATATGTTGACATTGGTGATATAAGTCTATGGCACATGGAGGTCTGTTTTGCACGAATGGTACATTGATGATGATTATGCAAATTTAACAAAAATGGTTGAGTTGTTGGTCTATTGCCTCCCAATAGACGTCTATTGGGGGGCAATAAACGTTTTGAATTAATATAATCTCCTCTTTTTTTTTTTGTTTAATTAAAGTTATATTTGTGTAATTTTAGAAAAATTAGTTCTCATTTCGATAATCTAAACGTCTACTGGGGGATAATAGACGTTTATTGGGGGGCAATAGACGTTTTAAAATTGATATAATTTCTTCGTTTTTTTCTTTAATCAAAGTTTTATTTGTCTAATGTTAGGAAGATTAGTTCATATTCCGGCTACCGAAAGTTCTATTGAGGGGGCAATAGACGTCTATTGGGGGGCAATACTTGGCTGATAGTCGTCTATGGGGGGCAATACATGGCTGATAGTCGTCTATTAGGGGCAATAGACGTCTATTAGGGGGCAATAGACGTCTATTAGGGGGCAATAGACTATTGGGTCAATAGAGGTCAATTGGGGGGCAATAGACCTCTATTGCCCCTCTATTATGGGGTAAAAAAAACTTTCCGGTGAGATTTTCAGCAAATTCCGGTGGGCAGTAGCAGTTGACTGGAATCCGGCGAAAGTTGACCGGATTCCAGCGAAAGTTGGCCTGACTCCGGCGGCAAGTGACCGGGCTCTGGCGAAGTCTCCCATGGTTTCTCTCTCTTCCATTTTCTCTCTCTCTCTCTAAGTAACAAAGGGGTGAGGGTAAAATGGTATTAAAAAAAATTAAAAAACAAAAAAAAAAATCTTAATGGGGTATTAGGGAAAACCTCCTTAGAGTGTTTTGGGTAAGAGAGAATTAAAAAAACTTAATTGTGTAAGTGAGAAAAAAATCTCTAAAAATGGTGTAAATGGACAAAAACCCTACTTATAAATATAAACGTGTTTTGATCGAAGATATATATAATGAAATTTTCCCTCCACATCTATTTAGTTCCCTCCCTTTTTTCCGTTCCCTGTTTCTATACACGATCAAACACACTACTCTTTATGCTCCTCTTGCCTATCAGTTATGAAAAAAAAAATTCCTCTTGTCTGAATCAAAAAGTTCTCCCGAGTAATTGTGTTTCAATTGAAGGCTAATCTGGGATTGGGTATGTATGTTTAGAGTTTGGTTTTCAATTTGGATTGAATAATGTTGGCTAAACTATTAAATATATAGTATGGTTTAGGGTTTACTAGTTGTCTGCCACTTTATTTGATTGACATTATTTGTTTCTATGAATATATTGAAAGTTTCTTTGTTGCTATGAATTAATTGAAAAAGTTTCTTTTGCAGGTACAGTATGTTCTTTGTGGGGTTTACCATTTGACGATGCCAATGGATTAGTTTAGGATTCTGGAATCGCTTATTTGGATTTTGCTTCAGGTATGATTTTCTGGCTTTGTGTTTTGTTTGTTCTCTGTTTCTATTAATGATGTTGATAATGAGAAGCTTCATTGTAATTCAAACTTTGGGGGAGTAAGATTGGTACTAGTTTGTAAGCTTATGGGTTCACATCATCCCTAAAGTAGATGAAAACGACACTAGAAAAAAGAAAAAGATCTGGAAGGGATGATGCCAATGCTTAAATGGCCACTTGATAATATGAACTCGGGTTGTACTTTAGTTCAGGAACCTTAGTTGGTAATATGGTATTAGAGCAGGGATTAGAATCTTAGGGAAAGTTACCTGTGGTGGCTGAAAAAACTGGTGGTAGTTCTAGAATTGTAAGAATATACTGAGTAATTATGTTGATCCCTTTGTTTTCATGGTTCAGATGTTTGCTTCTCTAACATCTGTTAGTTTTATGGTTGCAAAGTATAATTTAGGAAGGGAAGGTGGTAAGACTAGTAGCTATTAGTAAGCTACTGGTAGTTCTAATGTTGCCTCACTTTTTTCTATATTGCTTAATTGATTTTGCTATGCTTTTGGTTTTGTGTGGTTTGATTTCATTTGAGGGATTAACGTGTCAACAATTAGACCTTCATTTTAAATCATATAGAAGAATGTTTTGTTTAGGGAATTTTCAATCTTGATTTCAAAATTTGCATATAGTTTTCCAAGTCCTCTTTAGTTAGGGAATTTGCTAATGAACAAAGTGTGATTGATTAATGTTAATGCTCAAAGTCCGGCGGTAGCCGAACCTTCGTTTAACACGGGTCCGGTGGGCAGACTGCTACTCTGTGGACTTGGTGATCTTCGCTAACTGTCAAATGAAAGACAGGGCGTCAGAGGGAGATCGCGTTGGGCGGTCTTCACTTCTCCGATGCCTAAGTCAGTCGATGCATATAGACATAACAATAAATGAGTAGTAAATGCGTAATTAATGAGGAGAGAGGAGATAACCTTTTATAGGTGAGGAAAAGGCTGATCTTCTCCTTGTTTTCGATGTGGGATTGATGTGCTTCAGTTCCCAGCGTAAGGAGCTTCTGATGCTATCTTAGCACGGCATGTGGCGGCGCGTCGGCGGTGATCTGGGGGCAATCCAAGGCTCAGGCGGTAGTTCGCCTGGCTGCATATCCGTAGGCTACTCCTATGGCTAGAATCAGTACCTCTGGCGGTACCATGAGCATAGCTCATTATAGCTAATTATGCTTGCAAATGCACATGTATGTACAAGTCCCCCAAGTCCCCAGTCAAGGAGGGCAATCTTGGTTGGGGAGTTGCTCAGCGGTTTGAAGCGTTACTTTCCGCTAGACTTGCAACAGCATAATTAGCGTCAGTGCGTTGTCGACCATGGATTTATTGAGCAAACGCTTTATACCCTTTCGGGTGGGGCCCTGTTAGGCCCCCCAGGGAGTCCCCCACTCCCCGGCTAAGATGGACCTCCGGATGGTCGGTAAATTGTTTGTTGAGGGGGAGCTACATGGAGCAGAGGGTGTTGGGTAGCGAGCCCAATCTTTAGTACCCAAGTGACGGGGGTCAACATGCCTGATCAGGGCCGTCGTAAACTATTGAAAAGTCCCCGTGTCCCGTAGGGATGGTCTGACCGTAACGTCGGGTGGCGGTCGTTGTCAGAGTGAGGCGTAGCCTCGGGATCCACCGCTGGCGGAAATCCCCCCTGGTTGTAGCAGGAAGCAGCGTCGAGGAGAGGGACCTGGCGGTATTTTATTGAGCGGTGTTGTGCTCAGCAAAGTACGGATTTTGCAAGATGGAGAGGGAGTTCCGCTAGCGGTGTCGTGTAGCGGCAGATGTCCCGCTTGCAGGGTGACAAGGGAGAAGTTCCGCTTGCGGGGTTTTGCTTAGCAGAGACTTCGTCCCTTGAAGGGAGACAAGGGAGAAGTTCTGCTAGCGGAGTTTCACTTAGTGGAGACTTCATCACTTGAAGGGCGACAAGGGAGAAGTTCCGCTAGCGGAGTTTCGCTTAGCGGAGACTTCGTCACTTGAAGGGCGACAAGGGAGTCGTCACTTGAAGGGCGACAAGGGAGAAGTTCCGCTAGCGGAGTTTCGTTTAGCAGAGACTTCGTCACTTGAAGGTGACAAGGGAGAAGTTCCGCTAGCGGAGTTTTGCTTAGCGGAGACTTCTTCCCCTCTACCAGTTACTTCCCTTAGACGCTTCATCTGAAGGTGGCTGACACGTGGCTGGCTTCTAAAGGGTTAGCGTGTGGAGGCGTGCCTCCTCAAGCTGCCCGTCTTCTTGCCATTAATGCGAATAATTATGGATTTTGTAACCGAGCGTCACCTCGGTTAATCTGGAGAGTAAGTGTAGACGTAGGACAAATGTACGGCTGGTGCGTAATGTCGTTTTTTAGCGGACGGCCTAGAATTCTTCGACGTTGACATAAAAGGGGGGGAACTTAGAGAGATTTGACACTTTTGCGAAAACTTCAAACCTGAGTCGTCGTCTTCAAGCTCTGTTCGTCTGTGATTTGTGAAGAGAACTTCGGGGGACGAAATCTGTGGAGTTATCGAACCTTGGGGGATGAAATCCTTACCGGTGAAGACAAGCGCTCCCGATCAGACCAGATTTTGTGTTGAGGTTGGTATCTCGAATCCCATTCCTGTTTCATTGGATCTGTGTTGTTTACTGCCAGTTTCTAGGTTTTGTTGTTTCTGTTTTGGGGTACGAGGTACGATCTGTTTTCCCCCGGTGTGTTCTGAGGGTGTAAAGTGAGGTTTGGGGGTATGTTTATGGTGTTTGGCAGAGAGTTGGTGTTTACGGATTTGCTAGATAGTCGAATCTGGGTTGAGTGTGCGTTTTGTTCTTGTTTTGGAATTTTCTGGGTAACTGTTCTTGAGGTTCTTTGATCCAACTAATATAGGGATAGGTTAGATTTTGTGTGAACTGACTGATTTGGGTTTTAGGGTTTGGGATGGCTAACGTCGTAGAAATTTCAAGCAGTGAGGGCTTCGATTCTGACGTGTCGTTCAGCTTGGCGGATAGAATTTTTATTGACTTGTTGCATCCGTCTGCCTGTGCAGGAACCTCACTGCCAGAACTGCTAGAGATCGAGCCGCTACAAACCATACCCTGGGAAGTAGCCATGGGTCGTGCTTCGCGTCCAGAGAGTTCTAGGGCAGGGGAGGCTGCCGCTGCCCAAAATAGGCGTGACGAGCGCCTAGCAAGTAATAGCGCTGCCAGTGGCTCCGCTGACGGGGGAGAGGTGGCGGGGGAGGATACCGAGTCAGCGTGGGTCTTTCCCGATGGCACTTATGTTGACGAGGCGGGAGGGCGGATGACTGTTGCCGCTGTAAACCGGTTGAAACGGATGTATCGGTTGCCAGGCGTGGTTAAGCTGCGTCTGCCGACGGTGGACGAGAAGGCCTCGATTCTTCCAACGGGGTTTGTCGCCATGCACGAGGCGATCTTCCGCCAAGGAGTGACATTCCCGCTACTGCCAAACCTCCAAATCCTGGTGTGCGAGTTTGGCCTTGCCTTTGGGCAGATCTGCCCCAACATGTGTCGGTTGATGATGGTGCTGAACTCGCTATGGCGCTTGTCCGGCTGCGAGGGACCAACCATGGCAGAGGTGTTGCACTTCTACGAGTTGGTGTCTGTAAAGCGCCAAGGTTGTAGAGGGCAGGTGAACTTGAGCCGCCGCCAGGGGGCTCCCAAGCTGATTGAGAACTTGAAGGACTCTATGTCTTACTGGCGGGGTACCTTCTGTGTTGCCACGGCGGGGTGGGAATACCAAGCGGGGTCCAACGAGGGGGAGCCGATGTTTAGGATTAAGTCGGAGTTTCAGCCTATCCGAGGTTGTTTGTCGGTCTCCTCTGACCAGAGTTGGCGATTTTTCTTGTGATAGTCCTTGTAGTT
The DNA here is from genome assembly GCA_025331145.1 of Rosa persica. Lineage (NCBI taxonomy): Eukaryota > Viridiplantae > Streptophyta > Magnoliopsida > Rosales > Rosaceae > Rosa > Rosa persica. The sequence continues at coordinate 64,033,153 of WFKR01000005.1, forward strand.
TTTACTAACGGTTACCTCTTTTTTTTGTAGCGGGCCTGTGCTATAACCTGACTCGTGAAGAGGGGTGTCGTGTTGGATGTATTAGAGGCTGTTGGCAGAATCGCAACTTGTTGGACCTTCGTCTCCTGACTGGTTGGGAGTTGTTGGTAGATCAACAATTGACGCGTGGCATTGGTAAGCAATCTCCGCCATATTGTGCCTTCGTTCAGTTTGTCTCCTTCTAAGTTGCTTCGTCTTTTTTGTTTTTGTTTTTTTTTTGGTAGAATCTCTACCGGGTAATAAAGTGAGCCCCGACGCTTTTGCTAAGGCTATGGATCGTGCTGAGATTGATAATTTTTTGGATAGTATGTACTCCTCCGGGCTGGCTGCTCAGCAGACGGTTGTTAACCCAGAAACACTGGCGCTAAGCCAGTCCGAAGTCCCCGTGGTGCTACCTATGCCATACCACTGAAAGAGAGGGTGCTAGCCGGGGCACACAAGGAGAAAAAAGGTGCCGCCGGTGGAGACCGTAACCCTTGGGGGGTTGGAGCCGCCGCTGAGGGGATCGAGGCCTGGTCCCGCTGGAAGTACACGGGGGCTTCAGCGAAGGCGCCACCAAAATGACTCTGGCGGGGAAGAGGAGGATGATGTGGAAACCATTGGGGCCCGCCCAGCAGAAAAGGGCACGCCAGACTCCGCTCAAGACTCCCGTGGTTGCGGAGAGAGAGGCGCCCGCGAGCGACCTAGACTCGTTCGCCGCGTATGCAGAGTTCTTGAATGATGATGAGCGGGAATTTCTTTACCACCTCTGCGAGCGGCTCGGGTTCGGTGGCCTAGAGGGGATTGTACGCTCAACCGCCGTTGACTAATCGCCCTTTAGCACGGCCTTTGGACGTCTCTCGGTTGGACTGCACGAGATGTTCCTAGCGGCGTCGAAACAGCCTCGGGTCGAGCGGGAGCTCAGGGAGGAGGTGAAGGGTCTTCAGAAGGAGCTGGGGGAGGCCAAGGACAGGGTGGCGGACGTGGAGCGGCGCCTGAGCAAGGCTGACTGTGATGCAACGGATGCCCGTGGCAAGCTGGCCGTCGCCGTTGAACGGGACCTGGAGCGGAATAATCATGTCTCCAAGCTGGAGCAAGATATGTCCCTGCTCCAAGATCGAGTGGCCGCCAAAGATAAGAAGGTTGAGATCCTTTAGCGGGAGTCTACCACCAGACTGGCTGAGGTGAAGAGGTTGGAGGGTGAAGTCGCTCGCCTGGGAGCTGAGGGAAGTCGTGTTGCGGCCGCCGCTGTGGAGGCATTCAAGCAGTTGGTGGAACATAAGAAGGCGCTGACTGAGGCGGCAAAGGCTGGCATTATTGCCAACATGGAGATGCTGAGGCAGAAGGGCGCTATTGATTTTGTGAAGGTGTCCCTGCCCACCGTGCTGCCAGCTAAGAATACTCCACCGGCGAAGGGTATGGCCCCCGCTCAGGTTGATGGTGCCCGCTCGGGTAGTGGAGAAAGCAGCGCGCGTCCGGCGGATGGTTCTCAGCAGACTCCACCTCCCACTCAGTCAGAGGTGTCGCGTGCTGGATTTCTGGCTGCCCATACTAGGGCGGATGGTACCATAGAGACTCCCAGTCCCACAGCTCGAGGGTCTGACCAAACAAGCCGCCTACATCCGCCGCCGCATGCCGAAGGTGGAGACGCTGATGGCAGTCGTGCCAATCCTTGAAATTAATATTGAGCTTCCCCCTTTTTTGTAGCCGCTGAGGAGTCCCAGCCCTACGTATATGAAGTGACATTTCGAAATTTTGTTGTGTTTGTTATGATTTGCATGTACCGCTAGAGTTTTGACTTGAGTTTTCTTTTGTCAATCAATGAAACATTAAAGGAATTAAGATTGGTCCAAGTGCACAATGTAGCGGATGTGGTCCGCTGACTATTGCTGGCGTTGCCAGTTGCCCTCAGTGCTAGACTTGGTAACAATGGTTTGAATAATTCGTCGTTTCATTGATAGCTGACTGATCAGCGTTTACAAAAGCGGGGTAGTACCCGTTGGGTAGCTTCCCTTAGCTAAATGTTGAACAAAAATTTAGCTAAGTCAAGATGCTCTTGGGTAGCGGTATGACTGTTTATAGTAATACCGAAGGTGTTCGGTATTCCAAGGGTGGGTCGTTGTGACGCCATCTTTGTCCATTAAGTAGGTGTCTGGGCTAACGACGTCCACAATTTTGTGTGGACCTTCCCAAGTTGGGCGGAGCTTTGTTGGCGTTGGAATTCCTTCCTTCATTACCCGGTCCCCCAATTGAAGTTTCCTGGCTTTGACCCTAGTGTTGTAGAAACATGATATCCACTGCTTGTTTTGCAGATTGTGCAAATGGGCCTTGTGTCGTCTTTCCTCTAGGAGGTCTTTGTCGAGGTTGACACCGTCGCTGTTGGTCTCGGGGCAGTAGCCTTCGACCCTAGCGGTAGGTTGAGTTACCTCGACAGGTAGGACAGCCTCAGTTTCGAACATCATACAAAAGGGAGTTTCGCCAGTGGCGGAAGTTGGGGTCGTCCTGATGGCCCATAGAACTTCAGGAAGCTTCTCCGCCCATAAACCCTTGGCGTTGTCGAGTTTCTTTTTTAGCAGCTTCTTGATTATCTTGTTTGCTGCTTCGACCTGGCCGTTGGTTTGGGGGTGAGCGACAGATGCAAAACTCATTTTGGTGCCAAGGTTGGCGGTGAAAGATATGAGCTCCTTGTTGTTGAACTGTGTGCCGTTGTCTGTAATGATTGTATGTGGGACACCATAGCGGCAGTAGATGTTCTTCTAGAGGAAGTGAATTACCTTGGCGGTAGTTATTGCCGTCAGTGGCTCTGCCTCTATCCACTTGCTGTTGTAGTCGATAGCAACAATGATGTACTTGAACTGGCCTTTGGCGGTTTGGAATTTTCCCATCAAGTCTAGGCCCCACGTTGAGTGAACCCATGGACCGATGATGACTGACAGTGGTTCCGCCGGTGCATGCGGGAGATCAGCATATTGTTGGCATTTGTGGCAAGATCTCGATATCCGCCGGGCGTCATCACCCAGTGTAGGCCAAAAGTAGCCTTGTCTCATTATGCGATTGGCCAAGGATCTAGCGTCCGAGTGGTTTCCGCATTCTCCGCCGTGTATCCTTACCAGCATGACCTTTCCCTCTTCTGGGGTTAAACAGCGGAGGTTGGGGTGGGTGAATCCCTGGCGGTAAAGCTTGCCATTGTGGATGTTGTACCGGGTTGCTCTCCACTGGAGTTGTCGCGCCTTGACTTTGTCCTCTGGCAATGTCCCGTTGCGCTTGTACTCGATAATCTCATCCATCCAGCTGGGACTGATCTCAATGTTGAAGATCTCCGCCAGGGTTTTTATAATGCTTGGCCTGTCAAGACACTCCACTCTTGTGTCCGCTGGACTTTGATGTGGCTGAGCGGTTGCCAGTCTCGCTAGTGAATCAGCCTTGGCGTTCTTTTCCTTGGGGATCTGTGTGATGGTGTGAAATTTGAATTTTTTTAGCAGTGTCTTGACGTACCTCAAGTATGCCGCTAACTGTTGGTCCTTGGCTTGGAAGCTGTCGTTGACCTGGTTAACGACTAATTTAGAGTCGCTGAAGATGTTGACGCTGTCCGCCCCCGAGTCAATGGCGAGGAGCAGGCTGGCGATGAGTGCTTCATATTCCGCCATGTTGTTTGAAGCTTTGAAGTTGAATTTCAACGCGTATTCCGTGTTCAGCCCCCCCGGTCCTGTTAAGATGACCCCGGCGCCGCTGGCCTTGGCGCTAATGGAGCCGTCCACATGCAGGTTCCAGTCTGACTGCTGGGGAGCCTGCTCTTCAGCGGTCACCATTTCTGTTCCGGGCTTTGTCTCCCTGCCGGGTTCGAGTTGACACTCGGTGAGTTTAGCAATGAAGTCTGCCACCGCCTAGCCCTTTATGGCGGTTCTTAGTTTGTAATCAATGTCGAACTCGCTGAGCTCAATGGCCCACTTGCTGAGGCGCCCTGAGTGTTCAGGGTTCTGCATTACCTGTCTCAGCGATTGATTAGTTAATACATGGATTACGTGGGCCTGAAAGTATTGGCGGGGGCGTCTGGCGGCAACGATGAGTGCGAGAGTGAGTTGCTCTAAGGGAGGGTATCTTGTTTCTACTCCGTTCATGCCTCTACCGGCATAGAACACTGGGAGTTCATCCTAGCTCTCACATCGGACAATGGCGCAGCTTACCGCTGACACTGATGCCGTTAGGTATGTGTACAGTGTTTCTCCTTGCACAGGAATGGAAAGGAGTGGGACTGCCGCCAGGTATAAGCCCTGGAACGCCGCCTGACACTCTGGGTTCCAGTTGATGACTTTCTTGTGAGTCGTTTTGAGGACTTTGAAAAATGGGGCACACTTATCAGTGAGTCTGGAGATGAACCGAGAAAGGGCGGTTAACTTGGCTTGGAGGCACTGGACGTGTATTTTCCACTCAGGGTCCTTCATGTCGAGGATGGCTTGTACCTTGTCCGGGTTAGCCTCGATGCCTCGTTCGCTGACGATATAACCCAGAAACTTGCTGGCGGTGACGCCAAAGAAACATTTTTCTGGGTTGAGGCATATACCATAGGCCAAGAGAATGGTTACTATGATTGTGAGGTTTGCCACATGTCCGCTGGCTTTTATGCTCTTGACCAACATGTCGTCCACGTAGGTCTCGATTATCTTTCCGAGATGTTCCGCGAACATGGCATTCATCAGTCGTTGATAAGTTGCGCCGGCGTTCTTCAAACCGAAAGGCATAACATTGTAGCAGTATAAGCCCTTGTCGGTGGTGAAAGTGGTGCATTCCTGGTCGTCGGGATGCATCTTGATCTGATTATAGCCGGAGAAAGCGTCCATCATACTAAGGAGTTCATGTCCGGCGGTTGCATCAACCAGTTGATCGATGCGGGGTAGTGGGAAACTATCCTTTGGGCATGCCTTGTTAAGATTTTTGAAGTCGACACACATCCGCCACTTTCCGCTGGGCTTTTTGACCATGACCAGGTTGGAAATCCACTAGGGATAGATGACTTGGCGAATGAACCCAATGCCCTGGAGCTTAGCAATCTCCTCTCCTATTACACGGTACTTTTCTTCATCAAAGGCCCTCCACTTCTGTTTGATAGGATAGAAGGATGGTTTGATGCTCAACTTGTGCGTGATGATTTCAGGGGAGATACCTGGCATGTCTGCGTATGACCATGCAAAGATGGCAGCGTTATCACGTAGGAATTGAGTGAGCTCCGCCGCTACCTCTGGGTCCAATTGGGCGCCTATGCGGATTGTCCGCTCAGGGTGCTCGTCCGAGATGCAGATAACCTTTAACGACGTTTCTGGGTTGACTGGCTCCTTCTTTACATACTTCTTCTCCTCATCCCTAGGGTCCTCGAAGATATTTGGTGGCAGTTCCTGGTTTCCCACCGTCAGGATTTCATGGCAGCGCGTTGACCGTGCTATAGTCGTTGAATAACATTCTCGTGCCACTTGCTAACTTCCCCTCACACAGCCCGTGCCATTGGGTGTGGGGAACTTCATGAGAAGCATGTACCCGGCGATAATGCATTTGAGCTTGTTGAGTGCCGGTCGGCCAATGATGGCGTTATACGAGTTGAAACAATCGACTACTATGAACTCTGTATGTATCTCCGCCATACACGGGCTAGTGCCAATAGTCAACCGCATGTAGTCAGAACCCAGCGGTTGCATGACGTCATTGGAGAAGCTGAGCAACGGCTTATGATCCTGGAGTAATTTCCTGTTCCGCTTGAGGTTGTTGTAGCAACCGCTGAATATGACGTTGACAGCGGACCCGCTATCCACCAAGATTCTCCCCACTGACCATCTGCCAAGAATGGCGTCGACCAAGAATGGGTCGTCATGGGGTAGATACACTCCGCGTTCCTCCTCTGAGAAGGTAATGGGCTCCCAACCAGACTTTGGGCGTTTGGCGGATTTCTCGTAGCGGATGTTGCAGACTTCTTTTGGGTGATTAGCTCGTGCATAGCGCTTCCTTGCCCTGTGAGACATGTTGGTGATTGGAGCACCGCCGTCGATGGTGTTGATGCAGCCCAAGGGCTCATTGTTGGTGATCACAGGTGGCGGTTGGCTCACCTTGAATTGCTCCATCTTGCCGTCACGGTACAAGGTCTCAATGGCCGTTTTGAGAGCATTGCAGCTGTTGGTATTGTGACCACTGTCCTCGTGGTATTTACACCACCTGCCGGTGTTTCTTGGTTTTCCTGCTTTTGGATATCTTGCCGGGGGTGGCGGTGGGATCTGATCCTTGCACTGATTGTATATTTCTTCATACGAGGCTGTGAGGACTGTAAACACTGCATACCGCTGAGAGGATTCCGCTTGTTTGTTGCGGTTAACCCTATGGGACGGGCGGTTGCCCTTGTTGTAGTGTTAGTCCTTTTGCCGCTTGTTCTGGTAGTTGTCCTGTTGCCACTCCCTCTTCTTGTCAGTTGGCGGCGCAGCAGGGGTCTTGTTAGCGGTCTCTTGATGACTCGAGGAGGGTTGTGTTGACTTTGTTGGTGTTGCTGGTGGTGGTGGGGTTTCTCCATAGGTGATGAATTCTGCTTGGGCATGAATGACCGCTTCACTCATGACGTGGTCATACACCGTATTTGGATGATTGTAGTTGAAGTGATAGAGGAGTGGCCCCTTGAGGAGTCCCTGCTTGAAACATGCCGATGCCATTGTCATGTCTAGATCACGGCACTGAGATGCTGCCCCCCGCCATCTTGTGACGAATGCCTTTAGTGATTCGTCTGCCGTTTGCTTGACGCTGAACAGCTGACTTGTGTTGTGATGTCCGGCGGACAACAAGATGAACCGAGAGAGGAAGGCGTGTGATAGTGCATGGAATGAGTCAATGGATCCCGGCGGACACTCGAAGAACCAGTTCATTGCCTCACCGTCCAACGTTTCACTGAACAAGTGGCACAGGGTGGAGTCGTCTAATCCCTTGTTGTTGGTGACCTTCTTGAAGGTGTCCATATGGGCAAAAGGGTCAGACATGCCGCTGTAATGTGACATCTTTGGGGTCTTTGCGTACGCTGGTTTGATAGCCTGCAGAATCACAGCGATAAATGGTCCTGGTCTGGACGCGAAAAGCGGATTTGAAATTGGCCCTGGGGCGCCTGACTCCGCCCGGATTAATCTCTACTCCAATTGTTGTATCCTTTCCAGTATTTGGGCTGTTATGTTGCCGGCGAGACCTGCCTGGATACTCCGTTGAACCTGCCTGCGCCTTGGGGCAGGAGGATTGCCCTCAGTCCTTGCCCTAGCTTCCGAGCGGTTGGTGTGCGGCAATTATTCCTCCTCCTGCTCCAACATTAGTTGAGGGACGGGCGGTAGTCCGATCCCCACTAGTTTAGGTGGGTTATGCGGTACCTGCATCTGTATGATTGGTCTCGGTACCAACGTGCTAGTGTTGAATCGGCTACGCCCGATGCTTTGTGATTGCTCGCTCTGCACTGGGTTGGCGTTTGCCTCCAGCGTCCTCTTTAGTTCATCAAACGTGACATCAGCGTAGCCACTTGTTTTTGGGCCTCGGCCTTCTCTCTGCGCTCCTCTTCACATTCTCTGTTTGCCTTGTGAAGGTCCGCCAGTCCCAGCTCGTACAGAGCGGTGAGATCCTGGCCCGGTGGGCGGCTGCTACTTGGATTTGCCTCACCGCCGGGGTTGGCTGGGGTGCTGAATAGTGCGCGGTTAATGCCTACCGCTGGGTTGGTGGGTTGGGGAATGGCGGATTGGTCCGCCTACTCTTCGGCGTTTCCCCGCTACCGTTAGTCATGGTATTTGTGGTGAGATGACCTTTTGTTCAAGGTTGGCGGTAGCCAAACCTTCGTTTAACGACGGTCCAGTGGGCGGACCGCTACTCTGTGGACTTGGTGATCTTCGCTAACTGTCAAATGAAAGATAGGGCGTCAAAGGGAGACCGCGTTGGGCGGTCTTCACTTCTCCGATGCCTAAGTCAGTCGATGCATATAGACAGCATAACAATAAATGAGTAGTAAATGCATAATTAATGAGGAGAGAGGAGAGAACCTTTTATAGGTGAGGAGAAGGCTGATCTTCTCCTTGTTTTCGATGTGGGCTGATGTGCTTCAGTTCCCAACGTCAGGAGCTTCTGATGCTATCTTGGCATGGCGCGTGGCGGCGCGTCGGCGGTGATCTGGGGGCAATCCGAGGCTCAGGCAATAGCTCGCCTGGCTGTGTATCCGTAGGCTACTCCTTTGGCGGGAATCAGTACCTCTGGCGGTACCATGAGCGTAGCTCATTATAGCTAATTGTGCTTGCAAATGCACATGTATGTACAATTAAGAATTTCTAGATTCGAGGCACAGGCTACTGTTCTTGTCAATGTAGGTTTGCCTATAAGGCTCAACAATAGTAGATTAGATAGAAGTGCTGATATAATGTCCAGTTACCATTTGTTTTGGTGTTTTTGGCATATTTTACCGATAAACTGTAGGATGGTTGATACAGGTGGCTATGAGTGTGGACACGGTGGGATTAGAGTGATAAAATATTAAGAAATTGATTGCTTTTAGTGTAGTTGGAATGTTAAAAAAAGAGTCAGGAAAGGGTAGATGAGATACCAAGCCTTCAACAACGCTTTATTTATCTAAAAGGCTTTACAGTGGAGACTTCTGGTTGGACTCAAAGGCTCTAGTTTAAAAGCTGGACGATAGGCTTAGAAGAGGGTACTTCTTTCTTTACCAATATGTGGCAGTTGGCTACTCTTTATCTTCTTTTTTTTTAACTTTATTTAGTAAAGTATAGAGCTGGAGCAAGTATAGAGTCATCTAATTCATTGTGTTTAAGGAGTTTGGAAATTTGAGTTTAAGTTTTGTACAGTTTGTTAACTTAGCTTTAGTTTAGAGTTAGAACTGGCTATCTCTTCTCTAATTCACTGTGTTTAAGGAGTTTGGAAATTTGAGTTTAAGTTTTCTACAGTTTGTTAACTCAGCTTTAGTTTAGAGTTAGAACTGGCTATCTCTTCTGCACTCTTAGGAGTAGAACAACTCGCCAAATGGTTGGCAAAAGATGCAGAACCACAACAAGATTTGTCATTTGAATTGTTTGTCGTAGAAGCGAATTTACCATAGGAGTTGCCAATTGGTTTTCCCTTGCTTGCAATTGCAATGTATTGTTTTTATATGCTTCCTCCATTTGGTAAGCAATCTAGAGTCTGGACAGTATCATTCCTAGTGTAGATTGTGCTTGCTGAAGAAATATGAGGATTCAATCCCTTGCGGTATAGAGGTATCACGTTGCCTCATTCCCATCTGATTTTGTGGCCAGGAACCGATTGGTGAATTCTTCAACTGATAGAGCATCATTCAATGAATTGTAAGTGACGCCATTGCTGCCAGTTAGTTGGTACAATGTAACTTATCATAGACATCTTCATGTCTTCCCAAGTTCTTAATAAGTTGAATTTGAGTTTCTTGGTAATTTTACTACCTAAATCTAGTTGTCACCTTTAGTTCCGCATCTCGGGAACATTGGAATTGAACAATGTTCTGTTATGAGGATCTTCGTTTTACTCACTATGACCACAACATTCCACCAACCTTTCTTTCTTCTGTACACCATCTCATAATAACTACAATTTATATACCAACTAATTAGTGATGATCACCATCTTGTAATTGTGGGTATATATGTGAGTTGACTGGGAGATTATATATCATACATACATTGATGATAAGACAAGGCAACAAGGTAACCAGACAATATAGCAGCTAGAGACTACTCTACTGCTATATACCCTAACTAGCTGATTATAAAGATTCTACCCAGAATGAAGTCTACGCATATCTTACTCACCAACTTTAATAGTTTACATTAATTTCTTGATTTGACCAATGAGGTTTATTATGAATAATTGTAGCTCTGAAACTGTGGATAGGGGAAATTAGGGAGTTAGCTATTTTGATTTGTCAAAAGATATATCGAAAATCAGGACCTTAGCTTGTTGTGAGCCTTAGCTAAGTTAAAAATTTCATGAACTTCCTGTCCTGCATCTCATTAAATTAGCATGTGTACGTGATTCATGGTTTTTTTTTTTTGAAGTGCCATTAATATATTCAATCGGCAAAGGAATAAGCAAGGACGTAAAACTCCATTATGGAAAATCCTGATGGTATGTTTTAATTTAGAATATGCCTTCTTATTAAATGAAATTCAGATGTGTTGATTTTTGGGTATTAATAGATTCCTGTTACACATCCTCTAGGGTGCTCCAAAACAACCGACAAACAAAGAATGTGGTTATTACGTCATGCGCTTTATGAGGGACCTAATCCTTGAAGATATTCAAGGTGTACTAGCTAAGGTATATTCATTATTTAAGTTCAATGTTTGCTGGCATGATCATTTGGTAGCTTCAATTGGTTGCTTGGCCTGAATTGGTACTCCATCTTGCTGCATTATGTCCTTAAAGGAAATTTAGTTTAGCTTCAAGTTTTCAAGTTTGCATGACTTTATTGTTTTTTCAGGTAACTATTGCATCATTAATGCATCTTGTGTGAGAATTTTGCATTATGTTTCATTTATATATTCAGAAGTAATTCATTATATGCAGAGCAACAAATCTGGCATAGGGATAATTTCCTAAATCTCTAGAGATCTATATGATAATGAAGAAAGGCTAAAAGCTTAAAGAACATGACAGTCATTATGATTACTTTCCCCATTAATCATCTTCAGAAATTTTAAGGACTCTAACCTTCTGAGAAACAATATATCTGCTCTAAAGAATTGCAAAAATAAGATAAAATCTTTAGGAAAAGAATATTTGGCAGAAATTGAGATACATGTACAGGTTACAGTAACATTAATCCACAATGCCATATATATATATATATATATATATATATATATATATATAAGGTTACAGTAACATTAATCCTTCTTCTTTTTCTCAATAGACATAAAATTAATGAGTTGATAAATGCCATATTGCACAAAGCACATGCATTTGCAAAAAACTATCATCTATGTCGATCTATGGCATTCAATGTGTCCCTTTAGGTTGGATTTGGATATCATCATTTCTTGGAAGGTCTATATATGATTCTTGTGGTATGGTCTATACTGTGGTCTTTATATATCTATGGCCTTTAGAAGTGAAAAAAGGAAATTAAAATGGAGTTTTGTTAAGTTTATCTAAGCAAAGTGCATATGTGATATCTTGATTGTGCGAGTACTTGAATATGACTTAGATGCCATGTGATGGGCCTCTAGACCAGCTAGGGTCGGAAATTAAGTTTATGTATTTGACAATAACAGCTACTGGATAGCTGGAAATTCTTACGTGCAAACGGTAATCATGATTTTGGTATTTGTTGTTTCATGTTACAAAATATACATTTTTGTAAAGTTGGACGTTTTTAGCATGTGAACAGATTCCTTCTATTCAATTTTTAGTGAATTACATGACCAATGTGTGCATTCACAATTGAATGTCTCAATACTTTTTTCTGATTTAGCAAACTGATGACTAATTGCGTATGGTTTTATGCTCCAATGTTTAATAATTATCTTTTTCTTTTCTTTTTTCTTAGTGGGAAGGAACTATGGAGACCACGTATCTTCAAGAAGAAATCGATGAGGTTCGTGATGAGTGGGCAGAATTCGTTAGCGACAAGTATCTTTAGACTCCTCAGTTCTTTGGTTTAACTCCGTACCTAGTGAAACTTCTTTAATTTGTTGCAAAATTTACCTTTTCCTTTATATGAGAGCTAAGTACCTTTATGACACCTAGTACTATTTAAGTTTCTTTTACTTTTGCAAACTTCACTAAAAAAATTTCAACCGAGAAAGCATTGTAAATGTGATTACTTGAAATACTTCTCTATATATTAATATATTGCAATTTCATTTCAATTTCATGAATTGATGCGCTAGATCATAGTTGAAAAAAAATTGTCCTCTCTCTGGCTAGTAGACAATGGATTTATTCTAGAAATCGTTGTAATTTACTATCTTCATCATCATTGACAACATTGTCAATTTATAAACCGATGTAACAGTTTCTCAACGCCAACGTTTTTGACAAGAAACTGTTGTCTAATGAAGTTGGAAAGTATTTTTCAACTAAAAACTGATGTATAAAATCCTCGAAGTCAACATTTTTTTGGTAACAACCGTTGTGTATGAAAGTTGTTGAAGGCCAAAAGTGATGTATTAATTATATAACCTCATCAGTATCTGAGTGAAAACCGTTATTGAATAATTAAATACAAAACGGAGTATTTAGTGCTAACGGTATGTGCTAAGTATATCTACAATGATTTCTGACTAAAAACCGTGTAATTTATTATGTTCAACATCGGTGAAGTTTGTGGAGTGAAGCGTAAAAAGACAACACTCACCTAGACAATGAAAATATATTTTTTTCAGACAACGGTGCGGAACAATTATCTATTTTCGATTTTGTACTAGTGGAAATTCACAGCTATGGGAGGGCACTAAACAACACCCAATTGAGGCTAATATGGTAGCCATGTGTTGCTCACAGAGTTTTCCAAGGCAAATGTTAATGAAAAAGCTCCTAGTGTGCAAAGAAGAGAGTGGATTGCACCAAGTGCGGGCTGGCTGAAGTGTAATAGTGATGGGTCTTTTATCTCTTCCACCAAAAGAGGAGGCATGGGAATTGTGATCCGAGATCATGCTGGTACTTTCAAGGCAGCGGCATTGAGACAACTTGACCAAGTAGTATCACCTTTCCATGCCGAACTGTTAGCTCTCTATGAAGGCATGAAAATGGCTTAGAGTCTACACTATGATAGAGTGGAGTTTGAAACAGATTGTATGTTACTTGTTCATGCTTTGAAGCAAGAGGAGTTGGATTATTCAACTCTAGGTTTCATTCTTGAAGAGGTAAGAGAGTTGCTGAGAAGACATGTGCATTACAAAGTTCATTATGCTCCTAGAGATGCTAATAAGATAGCGCATACATTAGCTAGTCGCTCTTTATGCCACAATGATAGTCAGATGTGGTTTGTAACTGCTCCCGAATCTCTAAGGGATGCCATTCTAAATGAGTGTTCTCGTTAAGTTTCAATGAAAGTTTTATTTTTCAAAAAAAAAAAAAAAAAAGAGAAAAGATCCTATAATTCGTGAAAAAAATAAACTTCAACATAAACCATGTCCAATTAGGAAGACTTAACTTTCCTAATTAAATTCTCATCAAATCCAACAGTGTGCAACTATCCTTCTCCACATTCTAGTTTGTATCGAGCAACACAACCTTACCATAGATCGCACTAGATAGATATCATATTCATGAAATAGGGTTCACTTTCAAGATGTCACTCGGTGGTGACATGGTATGTAGTTAGAAGTGTTAACAACATGATACTTACAATTATGATATTAAGATTACAAGAATCTTCAAACTATATATGCAACATTCTTGATTGTGTACAAACTTCGTAGTGTGCCACATGACCATGGACAAGTTTTGCATGCCGCCCATGAATATCTTTTCAGCGACTTGGATTATCTATACCTCACCATCGCTTCCTAAGCTAGTATGAGTTGATCAGGTTTTAAACAGAAAATTCGTGGAATGGAAGCTAAGTTCACTGGAAAATTCTAGTAAATGTTGACGTATGCCATACATCAAGTTTTTTGAATATTTTAGACCGTTAGATTTAATTAAAAGTTGAATATATCTGACGGTCTGGAATATTTCAATAGTGGTAACCTGTATCTATTTTTTTTTTTTGTTAAGATTCCCAATTACATATCAAAAAAAAAAATTAGAAAACCCTAAATTGAAAAGGAGAAGATCGAGAAGATTAAAGGAAGAATATTGTCCCCGTCCAAATTACTCGTCCATTTTTTTGTAACAGTCATTCAGTTTTTGTCTAATTTTGTTCTAAGAGAAAACCCTAATTTGAAGAGGAGAAGTCGATAGGAAGGAGGAAGAGCTTGATCTAGGAAGGATGTGTCGCAGCACGCCGGTAAGTTTTTTTTTTCAATTAACCTTGTTTGCTTCCTGTCAACCTTAAGTAATCCTTGTTTGCTTCAATTTGATGTTCGGACCTGATTCGAATGTTTTAAACCTATTTGGGTTCAAGATTAGATCCCAATCATGACTTTGATATATGCATCCCAAATCTCTCGTAGCAAGCCAATATTCCCTTCCATTCCAAAATTCAGATCGAGTAGAAAACTTCATAGTATTGAGCCAAGGTGACATGACTTGAATAATCGTCCAAGAATTTGCGCTAAGAGTATAAACCTCCATTTTGATGGAACCAGGCAGCATCATCCTTATTATGTTATAGTCATTTAGATCTTGGTGGAATCCAAATAATAGAGGGATATCAACATGCTTGGGAAAATAGTCCACACAATAATGATCGAATGTTGGTTGTGGAAGAGTCCTGAATTTCCTAACAGAGCGGTTCCACAACCCAAAACATCACAAAAGAGTAATGAAGTAATGAAGCAAAACTTTCACGTTCATTACTCTAGTCTTTAGTTTTTGATCGTTTAAGACGCCCAAGTTTTGGACCCAAGTAAACTTTGGGAGTTGGAAATTTGTATGCTAATTTACTATGGCCATGGAGCATGCAGAAATTTTCTTGGTTATTTGTTTCATAAGTTGCATGTTTATCCTGTTGGTGTGTACTGGATTAGATGGATGCATCATTTCAGCACTTTAACCTTTTACCACAGGAAACTTCTCGTTCTTATTTTTCATTTGAGTTGGTACTTTCAGTCTTACTTGTCAATTTATGTTACTGCAATGATCTGTTGCTTTTTCTTTCTCTTCTCTTTGGGTCTAGTTGTATGTTCAGATTACTTGACATTTGAAGCTCAAATATTTTATGGACATCATTTTAATATTCTTATTTTGTAACTACTGATCTCAATCAATTGTATGCTGAACTAATTTGAGCATGTGATCTTTTAGGTGAATGATAACTCTCCTGCGTTCATCTCTGATAATGCTTTTCAAGCTTCTATAAGAACCGAAGACTACTAGTCTCTTAATTGAAGAACTAGATGAACTGTAATTAATAGTGCTAGTGCCTTTCAGACCATATAGAAAGCTTACGTGCAAAAAATTGTGTCGAATAGTTTTATTACTTTGTTTTTGATACATTCTTGTAAATTACCATGCCGCTAGTACGTATGTTTAAGCCCTCTAATTTTTTACATTCCAAATATTTATTTTGATGAGATAGCTAGAAGTTCCTGTCTCTGTGCAGATAGATATCTTGGCAAATGAGGTTGAGGTCAAGGTCATGAAGAGCAGAGTCATTCATTGTTTGGGCGATGGTGATAGGTGTAGGGATAAGGATGAGGTTGAGGTTGTGAAGAGCAGAGTCATTCACTGTTTGGGGGATGGTGATATGCACCGGGATACGAATGAGGAAGAACATGAAGATGAGAATGCAAATAATATGTATTAGGAGCTACTATTTCTAGGCCACATATGCTAGTATCATTTTAGTCCTTAGTTAGAGAACTTGTTTATGTTGTCGATTTAGTACATTGAAGCTGGATTGGAGTTGATCAATGCTACATTAATTGTTATCTTTTATTGGAGTAGTGAATGTTTCAATTTGGCTATTGCTTATTTCAATCTTGTTTATTATATCAAGTAAACTAATATAAATAATCAGTAATATTATCTATTAATTAAAAAAAAAATGTAATCAGTTGATTTTTGTATGGTAAGAAAATGGGCAACAAAATCTGTTTGTCAAACCCAAAAGAGTAAAGATGTGCAAATCCATTTCTTCTAGCTAGCATAACTACCTGGTACAAATCCAACCTCAAGATTTCACATCCGAGCCGGTAGTTGCGTTGCCGAACCCGAAAGAAGACCCTCCTCCTTCGAGCTTCCACCATTGAAAGCCCCAAATTCCAGTCCTCCTTCTCCTTCAGACTTGACATCTCCACATCACTACCACGAGTTGCGCCTCTGGAAGATAAAGAGGAAAAACTAGTAGTGAAGTAACATTGAGACAAAACCAATCCTTATGATGAGGAGAATGTGATGGTGAAGAGAAAAACCAGAAGGGAATATTGGTGAAGTAATGAGTCAGTGAGGGAACAAAACCCCAACGGATTGGACATTACTGGAATTGGAGTTCAAATTAGTCGACTTCTGGCTCTGAGGATGACTAAGAGAGATTGAAAATTTTAGGGTTTGGGAATTCTGATTTGGGGGTTTTGGGGCTTCTTCGATAAGATTTCTGACTTTCTGTAAATTCAAAGACAAGAGAAACTAAGGATGGAGACAATTGCAACGGAGAAGTGATAGCGGAGCGATGTTCAGGCAGCCATGGATCTCACTATTGCCCCCCAATAAACGTCTATTGGGGGGCAATAGAGGTTTAAGATACCTTGTCAGAAGTCTCCAAAGAGGTTGTTGTAGATCTTATATGGGCCCGAAGAGATTTATTGCCCCTGAATAAACATGTATTGCCTCACAATAGATGTCTATTGCTGAAAGAAGGAAGAAGGAAGGACGCTGGAAGAGAAAGGTAAATAGAGAACCCCAATCCTTAGTTCGAGAAAAAAAAAAAAAAAAAAAAAAAGGTTAATTACAGTTTACCCCCTAAGGTTTGGGGGTGTCATCATTTCACTCCCTCTACTTTCAATTTTGACTTTTTACCCCCTAAACTTTCCAATTTCAATCAGCCGTGTCCAATTTCTCCTATTCCGTCCAAATTGGACGTTAAGTCTGACCCTTGAAGGCTAAAATGGTCATTTCAACATAAAAAAAAAAATAAATTATTATTTTTTTTCTGTTTTTTAGTTTTTTTTTCTGTTTTTTTTTAAAGAGTTTTTTTTTTTTTTGTCTTCAACCTATACACCACAAGTTATAATAGGTTTATAAAAACAAAAAAAATACTCTAGGTGGTTGAAAGCCGCTCGCTGGTCTACGATATTTGTGATATATCTCCGATAAAGTGAAGAATTTAGGACATATCCCTAATAAGATGAAGAAATATCTGTAAAAAATAATTTTACACTTTATCTGTAAATAAATATCTATAAAAAATAATTTTACATAGATATTTCTTCACTTTATTGGGGATGTACAAATATTTCTTCACTTTATTGGGGATATATCCTAAAATTCTTCAATTTATTGGAGATATATCACAAATATGTAGACCAAAAATGATTTTACACAGATATTTCTTCACTTTATTGGGGATATACAGATATTTATTTACAGATAAAGTGTAAAATTATTTTTTACAAATATTTCTTCACTTTATTGGGGATATATCCTAAAATTCTTCACTTTATCGGAGATATATCACAAATATAGTAGACCAGCGAGCGGCTTTCAACCACCTAGAGTATTTTTTTTTTTATAAACCTATTATAACTTGTGGTGTATAGGTTGAAGACCCAAAAAAAAAAATAACAATACTCTTTAAAAAAAAAAAAAAACAGAAAAAACTAACAACTAATCTTGGCCTAACAAGACCTCTAACATCCTCATCTAAGCAAAATAAAATGCAATGAGGTTACGAAGTAAATCTGTGCAGACCCAAACCCAATGAGTGACCAAAGTGCGCAAGACCATCTGCAGCAAAGTTACACTCCCTGTAAACATGCTGAATATTACAAACCAAAGTCTCTTGCATTCTGACAACAGACCAGCAAGAGGGTGAGAATCTTCCCACTGGCCATTTATGATATGAGATTCACCACAAGAGCAGAGTCAACTTCAGCAATGAGATGGGGAATGTTGAGCTCCCAAGCAATCTTAAGACCAAAATAAAAAACTTTTAAATTTTTTTTTATGTTGAAATGACCATTTTAGCCCTCAAGGGTCAGACTTAACGTCCAATTTGGACGGAATAGGAGAAATATGACACGACTGATCGAAATTGGAAAGTTTAGGGGGTAAACAGTCAAAATTGAAAGTAGAGGGGGTGAAATGATGACACTCTCAAACCTCAGGGGGGTAAACTGTAATTAACCCTAAAAAAACAACTTGATTAACCATGTTCTCTTTTGATTTTACGATAATAGAGGTCAATGGTAGTAATTAAAGTTGTAATTTTGATAATGCTTCAATATTCCAACCCTGTGTCATAAAATTGATGATAGACGAATTATTGTAAAAAGTGGTAGTCAAGTTGTAATTAGTGTTAATATTTCAATATAACAAGTTTGAGAACCGTTTTACCAATAAAACAACGAATTGTGGTAAAAAGTGGTAATTTAGTTATAATAAGTGTTAATACTTCATTATTACAAGTTTTCAGAACCACTTTACTAATAAAACAACGAATGTGTTGCTATAATAGTAAAACTTCATATATTTAAGTAAATTTGCAGTGAGTCATTTATGGTGTAATAAAGTTGTTTATCTTGTAACTATTGTCCTTTATGAGTTATTTAACTATTTAACGATGTTTTTTCCTGATTTTACGACAATTGAGGTCCAAAGTAGTAACTAAGGTTGTATTTATGGTAATTCTTTAATATTACAAGTTTGAGAATCATTTGACCGATGAGACAACGAATTGTTGTAAAAGTAGTAATCAAGCTCTTATTTGTGGTAATTTTTTATATTACAAGTCTGAGAACCATTTTACTAATGTGACAACGAATTGCTGTCAAAGTGGTAAAACTTTATGTCTATGTTGTAAATGAGATGCGAGTCCTTACTTGTGTATTAAAGTTTTATATTTTGTAATTTAATACTTTTCTTGTGTAAATCTCATCATCTATGAGATAATTACTCGTTTGACAATGCATTTTACTATAAATTACAACAATTGAGGTATAACGTCGTAAGTATGGTCGTTTTTATGATAATTACTTGAAATGTAATTCTATTTACCAAAAAAAAGGATCATTTTACCACTACTACAACAAATGTTTTGTTTATATGGTAAATAATCATATTAGACCTAAAACTTTTCAAGTCCTTATTCTTATAATCCAGTTGTTCTTTTTATAACTAGAGTCCTTTCTTTTTGTCACGCCCCGAATTTTAGAATAACAATTCAAAATCCGAAACATGAATATACTACAACACAAAATAATCATCCTGAAAATTTTTCTTTTCTTAACATACTCACCACACAGAATAAAATCAAACCGAATTTAGTCTCGGTTAATTATTACAACTCAAATCCAAATGTAATGTAAAGCTCTAAATGAGCATACACACACATCACGACTAAATAAATAACATGACTGCTGTAACACCTAAGCAGCCCGGTCACCTCCCTGATTATCCTGACCTGCAGGAATATCCGCTACACCATTGAATAGTGTACCGGGATTGCAACAACACAAAACTCGGTAAGCTTATGAAAGCTTGTATGAGTAAAAGAATGAACTGTTGCTTAATTTAATCTCATTTATTTCCACACACAGCAACACTCAATTATTTCCACATATGCAATTAATAACAATCTCAATCAAACACCAATTCAATATATCAAGACCACACAGCTCACAACTTTCCCCACAACTCTCATCATCGTATTTATAAAAATACGGTATTTGACAGACTAGAGCTCTAACTGAATCGTAGCCCGTCACCTGGCCTAGGTTATGGCATCCGACATATTTATCAATTATTGTATTTCATCAATATGTATACCTATATACATATTTAGAACGTCCAATAATTCCACATACTCAACCAATCGTATCCCATCATCCACACTAGGATTAGAGCGTCCGATTACCCACATCAGTCATTACATCGACCCTAAACCCATAAATGAACACAACATATAATTTCACATACTGAAATCAACCCAAACAAGATACATCATATTATCAATCAAATAATCCACTCATCAATATATATTTTCCACGTAAATATATATATACGTAATCATCCACTCAGGAATGACCACTAATACCATCTATAGTTCACACAAGAAAATTATGAAATTCATTTGTATAGTTAAAATTCATTTTACTTACCTATGGACCGTGGTGATTCAAGTCCATGAAATTTTAAAACAAATATTTAATCCGCAAATATTTTTCACACAATTACCAAAATAAATAAATTAAAATGTTCGGTTCGTAATATGAACCACGTGAGTTTTACTCACCTCGAAACTCCCGCTGCGTCTTCAATATAATTATAAATTATAATTTATAATTAACGCCGAATAGCCCACGCAATTAAAATCCGTCAATCACCTAATCAAATGTGATTCGAATTTAGCCAACAATTTCAACTCATAATTTAACCACTAATTAACGGTCAGATTCTAATTTACATTAAAATCCGACGAGCGGTTTCTCACGAATCGCTCCCCTAATTACCGTTTTTCACATATACGAAGATCCAACGGTCGGATCTTCGCCCATGACCACACAAAGCCTCTGGGACAGTCATATGATCATCATATCAAATTTACAAGTTCATCCAACGGTCATAATTTCACAGATCAAAAATCTAACGACCGAAATCGATCGAAATCACAAAATTCATAACTAATTCATACGATATCCAAAAAATGCGTATAATACGCCGAAATGATCGTATCGAAACATAGAATCATAAAATGGATAGAAACCAAATTTTAGACCTCCGGAGGTGGCCGGATAAGGCCGCCAGAGTTAGGGACAGAGCCGCCACCGACCACCACCAATGGTGTCGGGGCCGAGCTTGTCCCCTTCGTTTCATCATTCTGAGCAACTTTCATAACTAGCACAAGACCTAAAAATGAACGGAAGGCGTCGAAATTACCGATTTACAGTCGGTGGCCGGAAAAAATGCAGAAACCGATGAGCTTGAAAACCGACGTGAAAACTGCAACCTCAGGCCCCGATCCCTTCTGGAAACTTGTTCAGAACTTCCTTGCGAACTCAACAAGCTTGGAATCACAAGAAACGATCGTGTATAGCTCGAGATATCTTGATCGAAAGTTTCGGTATTTCGATCCGTTCGGGTCGAGCTCCGACGAACGTGAAAACGTTCGACCCAGTTCCGGTCCTTCTTGGTGCTTGTAGAGGAAGTTGAGGCGAGCTCAATGAGACAAGAATCAAGTGAAATGGTGGAGTGTAGCTCGAGATATTGAGATCGAACCGAAAATGGACGTTTTTGGTTCGGGCTTCGCCGCCGTGTGAGACTGCCTCCGGGAGCTAGAGCAGCTCGAGACGAACACCTGGGACTTGGTTTGAGGTCGAGAGGTGGTCTGTGGAGGGAGAACAATTAAGGAGAAGTTTTGCTCCCCTTCGGCCGATTTTCGTCTGTAAGTGAGAGAGAGAGTCCAGTTTTTTTTTCCAGAAACGGACGAGGAAGAAGAAGAAAGAAAAAAAAGAAGAAAGAGGAACCGGTAGGGAAAAATTTAGGGTTTGCAAAAATTTTTCTATATATACAAGTTTCGAAAAACTTCGAAATTCGATAACTAATTCAGAAAAAATCCGATCTTCGTGTTCCGCATGTGCACGGACTCGTATCGACGAGCTCTACAACTTTCATGAAGGAAGTTTCTCCAAATTTCGTACGTAGAAAAAGTCGATTTCTCAAACCGAGTATTTCGAGCTTTTCGTTAAAATAAACGTTTCGAAACTTTGATAATTGTAAAAATGAATGATTATCGAACATAAATCGTGAAATCGTATAATAATCATTCGATACAATAATTCGAAATTAAAATGGAATTTGCGGGTATTACACTTTTGTAAATTATATCATCAATGAGACATTTTACAACAAACAACCACATTGGACGTATTTAGTGATAATTATAGTTGTAATCAAAGTAATTACTACATTTACGATCTTCATTACAAGTTTTTGAACGATTTATATATAAAACAATAAATGAGTACTTAATATGGTAATTTTTTTTAAGTACATATGTCAAATTATAAGTGGATAACCTGTTGACCTGTACAACAGGTTTCACCAACTAATTTAATTTAATATATATTTATTAAAAAGTTGATGTATGACAAACATCAACACACCTTAGACTTCTCCAAGTTCACTAGCCGGTCTAACTTTGCATTGTTTTAGGCTGCTCATCAAATCATGATTCATGCCCGCCTTGAATCTTCACTACTTCTGTTGTATTCTCAGTCCATGGCAAGACAAGCTAGCTAGTCCATAGTTGAATAACCACGTACCTTGTCTCGCAGCATCTTGGTGATTGATAAGCTAGATCGCTCGTCTGTTTTATTATCACGAAGTGAGATTATCTCCATTGTTACGTCCTCGAAATTCGATAACTAATTCAGAAAAACTTCGAAATTCGATAACTAATTCAGAAAAAATCCGATCTTCGTGTTCCGCATGTGCACGGACTCGTATCGACGAGCTCTACAACTTTCATGAAGGAAGTTTCTCCAAATTTCGTACGTAGAAAAAGTCGATTTCTCAAACCGAGTATTTCGAGCTTTTCGTTAAAATAAACGTTTCGAAACTTTGATAATTGTAAAAATGAATGATTATCGAACATAAATCGTGAAATCGTATAATAATCATTCGATACAATAATTCGAAATTAAAATGGAATTTGCGGGTATTACAATCTACCCCCCTTAAAGGAATTTCGTCCCGAAATTCAAGTACTCATTTCCCCAAAAAGCTGTGGATACCTCGTCCTCATGTCAGATTCTAACTCCCATGATGCATCACCCTCATCATGATGACTCCACAACACCTTCACGAGATCAACCTCTTTCCTACGAAGTTTCTTTGTAGACCTATCCAAGATACGAACAGGTTCAACTACAAACGTCACATCCGGGTTCACTTCGATCGTACCGTGGTCAATCACGTGAGACTCATCTCGAACATACTTCCTGAGCAGAGACACATGGAAGACGTTGTGCACACCCGACATGCTAACAGGTAAAGCAAGACGATATGCCAAGTTACCAACCCTTTCTAGAATCTCAAAGGGTCCAACATACCTCGGTGCGAGTTTTCCCTTCTTGCCAAATCTCACTACACCTTTCATTGGTGAGACTTTCAAGAACACAAGAGCACCTGTCTCAAACTCCAACGGTCTCCTCTTCAAGTCAGCATAACTCTTCTGTCTACTCTGAGCGGTTCGGATTCTGTCCCGAATAGTAGTGACCTTCTCTGTAGTCTCCTGTACAATCTCAGGTCCGATGAGCCCTTTATCCCCTGCTTCCGCCCAACAGATAGGAGTCCTACATGGCCTACCATAAAGAGCCTCATATGGAGCCATACCGATACTAGAGTGATAGCTGTTGTTGTAGGCAAACTCTACCAATGGCAGATGATCCGCCCAACTACCCTTAAAATCCAGAACACAAGCTCTGAGCATGTCCTCCATCACCTGATTCACTCTCTCGGTCTGTGCATCTGTTTGTGGGTGAAATGCAGTGCTCATAGCAAGAGACGTACCAAATGCCTTGTGGAACCTACTCCAGAATTCCGATGTGAAACGAGCATCACGATCCGATACAATCGTCACAGGCACTCCATGAAGCCTCACTATCTCGTTCACATATAACTTACACAATGCATCACCTGAGTACGTTTTTGCCACCGGAAGGAAGTGTGCTGATTTAGTCAACCGGTCAACAATCACCCAAATCGAGTCATAACTTTGCCTGGATCTGGGCAATCCAGTCATAAAGTCCATAGAGATGTCTTCCCATTTCCACACAGGAATCGATAAGGGGTTCAGCATTCCTGCTGGTCTCTGATGCTCTGCCTTCACCTGTTGACAGGTAAGACACTTCGACACGTGTTCCGCCACATCCCTCTTCATACCATACCACCAAAACTGCCTTCGTAGATCCATATACATTTTAGTACCTCCTGGATGTATAATATATCGAGACCTATGTGCTTCCCGCATGATCTCCTCCCTGAGGTTATCAACACTCGGTACGTACAATCTCCCTCGAAATCTCAACCCTCTATCAGCCCCAATCATCCACTCAGAAGGACCCTCCACATCCGGGTCAACAGAAATCTCAGAAATCCTCGCCTGAGCAAACTCATCAAGTGTCTGACCCTGAATGATCCTGGAGATCAAGGTGGGCTGTAAGGTGATACTACCGAGAAAGATTCCCTGTCCTGCTCCTGCGGGCATAAGGTCAAACTCAGATGCAGCTTCTAACATGCGCCACTCCTGCACCATAATCGATGCCATGATTACCCGCGGTTTCCTACTCAAAGCATCCGCCACCACATTCGCCTTTCCGGGATGATACTCCAAGGTGAAATCATAGTCCTTAATGAGCTCCATCCATCTCCTCTGCCTCATGTTCAAGTCCTTCTGGGAGAATAGATACTTCAAACTCTTGTGATCAGAAAAGAGTTCGAATTTCTCACCATAAAGATAGTGCCTCCAAATCTTCAAGGCAAACACCACAGCTGCTAGCTCTAGATCATGAGTAGGGTAATTCCGCTCATGTACCTTCAACTGTCTAGAACCATAAGCAACAACACTACCATTCTGCATCAACACACACCCCAAACCCTGATGAGATGCATCGCTGTAAATGACTAGTCCACCACCACTAGTAGGAATAGTCAACACCGGAGCTGTAGTCAATCTAGTCTTCAGCTCAATGAAAGCCTTCTCACACTTATCCGACCATACGAACTGAGTGTCTTTCCTGGTCAATTTGGTCAAAGCCGAAGCAATACCAGAAAACCCTTCAATGAAGCGCCTGTAATAACCGGCCAATCCAAGGAAGCTACGGATTTCTGTAACCGTAGTAGGGCGACTCCAACTCATCACTGCTTCAACCTTCGAAGGATCCACAGAAACTCCATCCTTCGAGACCACATGACCAAGGAACTTGACTTCACTCTGCCAGAAGTCGCACTTCTCGAACTTGGCAAATAGTTTCTGCTCTCTCAATGTCTGCAGCACTATTCGCAGATGCCTCTCATGCTCCGCTGACGACCTTGAATAAATCAAGATGTCGTCAACGAACACTACCACAAACTGATCCAAGTAAGGACTGAACGTACGGTTCATCAAGTCCATAAATGCTGCAGGGGCATTCGTGAGACCAAAAGGCATGACAAGAAACTCAAAATGTCCATACCTGGTCCTGAACGCCGTCTTTGGAATATCTTCCTCCTTCACCCTCAACTGGTGATATCCAGACCTCAAGTCAATCTTCGAAAATACAGTAGCTTCTCTAAGCTGATCGAACAAGTCATCAATCCTAGGTAAAGGGTACCTATTCTTGATGGTCACCTTGTTCAACTGTCGATAATCCACACATAGACGAAGTGAACTATCCTTCTTCTTCACAAACAACACTGGTGCACCCCAAGGAGACACACTTGCCTGAATGAACCCTTGTGCAAGTAAGCCCTCAATCTGAACCTTCAACTCCTGAAGTTCAGCTGGAGCCATTCGATAAGGTGCTTTTGACATAGGTGAAGTACCTGGTATCACATCAATGGAGAAGTCCATTACCCTTTTCGGAGGTAACCCAGGGATCTCCTGAAACACATCTTCATACTCTGAAACTACAGGAATCCCTGTAATCTTTGAAGTACTACTCCCTGATTCAATATGGGCCAAAATCCCTATCCTCATGGTGATGTCAGACTTCAGGCAACGGTAATGAAACACCGGTTGTCCCGGAACATGGAAGGACACAATCATCCTAAAGCAATCAATAACAGCATGGTTCGGACTCAACCAATCCATACCCAAAATCACATCATACGTGTGATCCGGAATCACAATCAAAGATGCAGAGAACTCTCTGCCACCAATCCCAATAGGGCAATCATCACAAAGCATGCTAAGCTCAAGAGACACACCGAGAGGTGATGTAACACACAATGATCTAGTCAGAGGCATAGCAATCAAACCCAAAACATCCACAACCGAACTAGATATGAAAGAGTGTGAGGCTCCCGTATCAAACAGTACTCTAGCAAGAAAGTGATAAACAGATAAGGTACCTTCCACTCCCGTGCCTGCTTGACCGATGGCAAAGACCCTAGCATGAGCAGGTGGTAACTGCCTCTGCTGGTTACCCTGCACTCTACCCTGAATCCGAGGACACTCCCTAGCCTGATGCCCTGCCTGTCCACAACTGTAGCATAACCTACCCCGTGGCTTCGTGCACGCACGAGAGATGTGGCCCGGCTCGCCACAGTTAAAGCACTTCACTGGAGCTGCTGGTGCTATCTGCCTGATAGGCATAGCCTGAACAGGAGGAGCTACTGCTGCCCTAGCTGGAGCCTGATGCTGAAACTGAGTCCTCTGTCTCTTCCAGGACCCACCCCTGAAGTCTCTAGCTCTACTGCTCCCTGCTATGGCCTTCCCCTTGCCCTGGAAGTCTCTCTCAGCAGACTCCTTCTCTCTACGAATCAGGTTCTGCTGCTCAATGATCTGTGCCTTAGCCAAGATCTCTCTCTTGGTCTTCAGCTCCAAGATGGCTACATCACGCTCAATCGAAGGACTCAACCCTCTCTGAAACTTCTTGGCCAAGTCCTCATCCTCCATCTGCCTCACATACTTGTACAATCTGGAGAACTCCGCATCATACTCAATTACGGTCATCTTCCCCTGTACAAGTGCAAGGAACTCTCGCTCCAACCTCTCCTTCACTGCTGGTGGAAAGTACTTCTCCCTGAACAGCCTCTCAAAGCCGTCCCATGTCAAGGTAGACACCTCAATGCTCCTCTGAGTGACGTTCCACCACACCCTAGCCTCATCCTTCAGCATGAAAGCGGCTAGCTTCCTCTTATCGGTCTCAGTACAATCAAGCAGATCGAAATAAGTCTGCAAATCCTCTATCCAACGATCCGCCACCATATAATCTGTGCCTCCTCCAAACTTGGTTGCTCCCAAGCGAGTAATTTCCCTTGCTAGCATCAGCAAGCGAGCAGGATTATCAACCACAGCTACAGGAGGAATAGGCTGATCCTCATATGGTGCATCTTCCTCCGACTCGAATACTTCTTCGACTGGAGGGGCCCTACCCCTTCCTCGGCCTCTACCCCTGCCACGAGGTCTACCTCTACCCCGACCTCTGGCCTCGTTTCCCTCAATCTCCATTACCTAATAAGCATGATATACTTGATTAATACACGCATAACACTTAAACAAAGCATAAGTCAAATGCAAGTCCATATTAACCAAGTACTGATCATACATAACGATACTCAAATTTCCTAAAAGTACTAACGTTCCTAGCCAACCTAACGCACTCACATACCCAATGACATTGTCAATACCGAAGAGCACACGATGGGGATCCGCTGCAGACGGGCCATCACTCGGTAAGTATTGACATATCACCAAATATGTACCTTACGCTCTGATACCAAACTGTCACGCCCCGAATTTTAGAATAACAATTCAAAATCCGAAACATGAATATACTACAACACAAAATAATCATCCTGAAAATTTTTCTTTTCTTAACATACTCACCACACAGAATAAAATCAAACCGAATTTAGTCTCGGTTAATTATTACAACTCAAATCCAAATGTAATGTAAAGCTCTAAATGAGCATACACACACATCACGACTAAATAAATAACATGACTGCTGTAACACCTAAGCAGCCCGGTCACCTCCCTGATTATCCTGACCTGCAGGAATATCCGCTACACCATTGAATAGTGTACCGGGATTGCAACAACACAAAACTCGGTAAGCTTATGAAAGCTTGTATGAGTAAAAGAATGAACTGTTGCTTAATTTAATCTCATTTATTTCCACACACAGCAACACTCAATTATTTCCACATATGCAATTAATAACAATCTCAATCAAACACCAATTCAATATATCAAGACCACACAGCTCACAACTTTCCCCACAACTCTCATCATCGTATTTATAAAAATACGGTATTTGACAGACTAGAGCTCTAACTGAATCGTAGCCCGTCACCTGGCCTAGGTTATGGCATCCGACATATTTATCAATTATTGTATTTCATCAATATGTATACCTATATACATATTTAGAACGTCCAATAATTCCACATACTCAACCAATCGTATCCCATCATCCACACTAGGATTAGAGCGTCCGATTACCCACATCAGTCATTACATCGACCCTAAACCCATAAATGAACACAACATATAATTTCACATACTGAAATCAACCCAAACAAGATACATCATATTATCAATCAAATAATCCACTCATCAATATATATTTTCCACGTAAATATATATATACGTAATCATCCACTCAGGAATGACCACTAATACCATCTATAGTTCACACAAGAAAATTATGAAATTCATTTGTATAGTTAAAATTCATTTTACTTACCTATGGACCGTGGTGATTCAAGTCCATGAAATTTTAAAACAAATATTTAATCCGCAAATATTTTTCACACAATTACCAAAATAAATAAATTAAAATGTTCGGTTCGTAATATGAACCACGTGAGTTTTACTCACCTCGAAACTCCCGCTGCGTCTTCAATATAATTATAAATTATAATTTATAATTAACGCCGAATAGCCCACGCAATTAAAATCCGTCAATCACCTAATCAAATGTGATTCGAATTTAGCCAACAATTTCAACTCATAATTTAACCACTAATTAACGGTCAGATTCTAATTTACATTAAAATCCGACGAGCGGTTTCTCACGAATCGCTCCCCTAATTACCGTTTTTCACATATACGAAGATCCAACGGTCGGATCTTCGCCCATGACCACACAAAGCCTCTGGGACAGTCATATGATCATCATATCAAATTTACAAGTTCATCCAACGGTCATAATTTCACAGATCAAAAATCTAACGACCGAAATCGATCGAAATCACAAAATTCATAACTAATTCATACGATATCCAAAAAATGCGTATAATACGCCGAAATGATCGTATCGAAACATAGAATCATAAAATGGATAGAAACCAAATTTTAGACCTCCGGAGGTGGCCGGATAAGGCCGCCAGAGTTAGGGACAGAGCCGCCACCGACCACCACCAATGGTGTCGGGGCCGAGCTTGTCCCCTTCGTTTCATCATTCTGAGCAACTTTCATAACTAGCACAAGACCTAAAAATGAACGGAAGGCGTCGAAATTACCGATTTACAGTCGGTGGCCGGAAAAAATGCAGAAACCGATGAGCTTGAAAACCGACGTGAAAACTGCAACCTCAGGCCCCGATCCCTTCTGGAAACTTGTTCAGAACTTCCTTGCGAACTCAACAAGCTTGGAATCACAAGAAACGATCGTGTATAGCTCGAGATATCTTGATCGAAAGTTTCGGTATTTCGATCCGTTCGGGTCGAGCTCCGACGAACGTGAAAACGTTCGACCCAGTTCCGGTCCTTCTTGGTGCTTGTAGAGGAAGTTGAGGCGAGCTCAATGAGACAAGAATCAAGTGAAATGGTGGAGTGTAGCTCGAGATATTGAGATCGAACCGAAAATGGACGTTTTTGGTTCGGGCTTCGCCGCCGTGTGAGACTGCCTCCGGGAGCTAGAGCAGCTCGAGACGAACACCTGGGACTTGGTTTGAGGTCGAGAGGTGGTCTGTGGAGGGAGAACAATTAAGGAGAAGTTTTGCTCCCCTTCGGCCGATTTTCGTCTGTAAGTGAGAGAGAGAGTCCAGTTTTTTTTTCCAGAAACGGACGAGGAAGAAGAAGAAAGAAAAAAAAGAAGAAAGAGGAACCGGTAGGGAAAAATTTAGGGTTTGCAAAAATTTTTCTATATATACAAGTTTCGAAAAACTTCGAAATTCGATAACTAATTCAGAAAAAATCCGATCTTCGTGTTCCGCATGTGCACGGACTCGTATCGACGAGCTCTACAACTTTCATGAAGGAAGTTTCTCCAAATTTCGTACGTAGAAAAAGTCGATTTCTCAAACCGAGTATTTCGAGCTTTTCGTTAAAATAAACGTTTCGAAACTTTGATAATTGTAAAAATGAATGATTATCGAACATAAATCGTGAAATCGTATAATAATCATTCGATACAATAATTCGAAATTAAAATGGAATTTGCGGGTATTACACTTTTGTAAATTATATCATCAATGAGACATTTTACAACAAACAACCACATTGGACGTATTTAGTGATAATTATAGTTGTAATCAAAGTAATTACTACATTTACGATCTTCATTACAAGTTTTTGAACGATTTATATATAAAACAATAAATGAGTACTTAATATGGTAATTTTTTTTAAGTACATATGTCAAATTATAAGTGGATAACCTGTTGACCTGTACAACAGGTTTCACCAACTAATTTAATTTAATATATATTTATTAAAAAGTTGATGTATGACAAACATCAACACACCTTAGACTTCTCCAAGTTCACTAGCCGGTCTAACTTTGCATTGTTTTAGGCTGCTCATCAAATCATGATTCATGCCCGCCTTGAATCTTCACTACTTCTGTTGTATTCTCAGTCCATGGCAAGACAAGCTAGCTAGTCCATAGTTGAATAACCACGTACCTTGTCTCGCAGCATCTTGGTGATTGATAAGCTAGATCGCTCGTCTGTTTTATTATCACGAAGTGAGATTATCTCCATTGTTACGTCCTCGATCATCTGCTTATCACTAAAAAAAATATAGTCCAACACGCGGACCTCCGTGTCTTCGAAACAATAATCTGAGAGATCCCTTGCCTGTAGTTGCGCCAATATGAGAACAGAATAAGGTTTAGCTTTGCTTTGATCATATAACGCTGTGAGTTTTGAATAACCATGATGTATCTAAAACCACGAGCTTAGCTTTAGACAGGATTGTTTGGCAATTAAGCAGATCCTGCTCCTAGTTAGGACACTATTTCAGGACTTGATAACAAATAACTGCAATGCACTCAGTGTCCCAATAATGCAGTGAAGTTTCAAGCAACATGCTGAAATAGATAAACCTGGAAACTAGTTTGCTTCATGGAATTCTTGACGCTCACATAACCATCAAGCCTAGTAACACACTTTTTCTTGAATTTTGAACCTTTTGTCAACATGGTGATCGACGTAGAGAATTACGTATTGTGTTTCCAGCTATATTGCAGCATCTAGTTGTACTAGGTCACATGGTTCAAAGTCTATTTTAAATAATTATTGTTAAGGTCAGCAATATTGATGTGCATGGGTAGCAACACGACGCGTCGACGTACATCGAAAAAGTAAAACACAACCGATGATGGGAAATCAAAACATTCGGTAAGAGAATATATGTGTTATGCAAGAGAAATTGCAGATGGCATGTCTACATCCACGTGTTTCTTCATCTATTGGACACTACAATTACAAGATGTGAGGATCTGTATATCTATAGCTGCTATAGACTATAGCTCCAATAGTCCCCTCGATCGGATTATTATAGTAGAGGGAGCTTCCATAAAAATTGACCACTGAACCATGGCGGGCTTCTCTTTATTCACTGCTGCTGCAAGAAGGTATTATATGTGGTGAATTCTAGCTAGTTAGTAGAGATTATAATTTTGGCGCCATTCTTTTGTAATATGGAGACGAAGTTAAGCTGTTTGTGGATTAATACCGTAGGCTTGAAGGTAAGGTAGCACTAATCACCGGCGGCGGCAGCGGCATTGGAGAATCCACCGCCAGACTCTTATCCAAACACGGCGCTAAAGTCGTGATTGCTGACGTGCAAGATGACTTGGGTCAATCAGTTTAGAGAGAGCTGCACCCTTCCCCCACCACATTCGTCCATTGCGACGTGACGAACGAAAATGATGTTGAAAACGCCGTGAACACGGCCACAGCCAAGTATGGAAAGCTAGACATTATGTTCAACAATGCCGGCATCGTCGGCGTGGCCAAGCTGAACATCCTCCACAACAACAAGGCCGAGTTCGAGCAGGTCCTCAGAGTGAACCTGGTCGGTGTCTTCCTGGGAATCAAGCACGCAGCTCGGGTAATGATGGGAGCTCGAAAAGGAGCCATTATCAACACGGCTAGTGTTTACTCGACCATAGGGGGCTGCGCATTGCATGCATACACGAGTTCAAAGCATGGTGTCTAGGGGCTCACGAAAAACACGGCGGTGGAGCTCGGACAGTACGGAATACGTGTGAATTGTGCTTCGCCGTATTTGGTGGCAACACCGTTGGCCAAGGACTTCTTTAAGCTCAACGATGAGGGAGTCGATGGTGTTTACTCCAACCTCAAAGGGGCGGTGCTGAATGCGGAAGATGTGGCGGAGGTTGTTTTTTACTTAGGGAGTGATGAGTCCAAGTATGTTAGTAGGTATAATATGGTAGTAGATCGATGGAGGCTACACTATTGTCGGTCCAGCTATGTTTGAGCAATCTTAATTCAGAATTTCAGAGAGAATGCATGCTTCTAGTCCTAGTGCACGAGACAATTAAAGAACTATAAACGCACATGGAGATGATGCCTAAAGAATGATCGGATCTTTAAGATCTTCGAATAAAAGATTAATAATAAAGAGGATGAATTACAAATACAAAGCGTACAAATCGGCGGAGCTAGATTATTCACAGCTGCTCATCAGAATGATCTCAAGGTTGTTATGAAGTAATTTAGAGAGTTAACACTAATGTAGCAGAAAACAATACGTATGAAGTTTTTCACAGATCATTTTCCTAGTTAATTATGGCCCAGAAGTTTCTTAGAAACTAAATTCGTTTTTATCATTTTTTTCTTTTCTTGTTTCCATGATGTTTTGTTTATCAGCTTATAAGTTCCTCGTCATCCTTGAGTAACAGTACCAGCGAATGCCCACACTCTACATGTCTGAGGAGATACCAAATGGTGGGGAGGGTATTTCCTCCATGTTTATAGGTTTATTTTTTTTTAATTTCTTTTTGTTCTCTTTTAAATTAATTTTATTTTAAAATTTATTAATATTTTAGGATTGTGATCGTTAAAGAAATTCTATTATGAATGGCAAGCTCTTTTCTTTTAATAATATTACAGATAAATGACTTCGATCAATTCAAGCATTTGGCATAATTAATTTCCATAGAAGATAAAAGTCTATGGCTTTTCTCTCTCTCTACGAGCATTCCTCATCGTCTTTTTGATGTAATTTGTAAGAATATTCTGACCTTGGATTAGATAATGGGTGCGGATAGCCTGGCTCTTGGCTGCGACACTGTCTGGGGTTGGTGGTTAAAGTACAAAAAGTTCATTAGTAATTACAGAATGATCAACAGAATGATCTCAAAGTTCTTATGAAACCGTACTTTGAGAGTCAACACTATTGTAGCACGAAATAGTATGTATCAAGTTACTTGCTAATCATTTTGCTGGTTTTTGGCCAAGAAGTTTCTTAAACAATTTATTCGTTAATTTTATTCATTTTTCTTGGATAGAAGTTATAAATGATCCTTGTGATTTGGAATGATGCTCAACATTGATCTTGTGGTTTCGAAATGTTTAATTTTACTCTTGCACATAATTTGTAAAGTAGGTCAAAGTTGGTCTAAAGCTAGTTTTGACAAAATTTCTCATATGTAAGTAATATGTAAGGATAAGTTTGTCATCTCAATAAAAAATTAAAAAAATAAATTAAAATTTTATGAAAAATGAAAAGAAAAAGGGTTAGAATTCCACGGCCTCTTACCTAATTTTTTAGGGGGATTTTTTTGAAGTTTCATTTTTTTCTATGCTATCTAGTTTAGTAGCAAACTGCAGAAAAGCTCTTGACAAATGATTATTTTGTTACTACATCCATGAATTTTCAAATCATGCTCATTAGGACAAATTTTTGCACTTAAGGACAAGTTGTTATTTTTAGGGCTGACCATGTCAACCGAGACAAACCAACCAGCCGTATCCATCTCGAACCAAATTGATCAGTAACTGACAACTTTGGTACCTAAAGTAGTTGGTACAGTATTGCCGAACCGAGAGGGGGTAAATGGTACAGTATTGGTACTGATTTTTAGATAAATACGGTATACCATACTATACCATATATTTGATATAATATTTATTTATTTTAAATTTTATTTATATTTATCAATCAGAGCTGTTGATTTTCAATAGTTTTATTTGATACTAAATAACAACTGTTAGATTAAACTTTAACTTTACAAATCCTAAAGGGATCAGAATCCCTCAGTCTCTCTTTCTCGAACCGAGCCCAGCCCTATGAGGCTCTAACTCTCTCTCAAACTCTCCTTCGAAGAGTTGGAGCGCATCGCAGCATTGCCCGAGCCCAAACCTAGACGGCATCTCCTTCAATCGAACCATTCGATTTCATTTCACATCAAATTCATTCGATTCATTCCAAGATTTCCTATTGCTGGTGAGTACGACCTGCATTTTATAAGTGCGCTGTTGTTTGCTTTTTTTTTTTTTTTTTTTTTGCTTCCAATTTCAACGCTTTTGTTTGTTTTATGTGATTCGTAGATCTGGGTCTGTTGGTTTTTTGGAGAATTTGTTGTTTCTGGGTTTGATTCTGGTGCATGCATTTTGGGTTTTTGTTGTTGAACTGTGTGCTATCTGATTTGATGTTAATTCAATTTGGTCGATAAGAAGAAATGGGAGAAGGGGGAGAAAGAATGAGGTTTTGAGGTTGATGCGGTGAGTATTAAATTGTTGTTGCTTTAAAACTGGCTGTGGTATCAAATGAAAGCTATAGCTGGAAACTGAAGCTTTGTGTGGAAGAGGACGATCTTGTTGACTTTTATGTTTTTCAGTTACAAAGCAGGTTTGGGCCTTTTAAAATTACAGTTGGGTCATACGAAATTCTAGCCCAAGCATAAACTCGGTTGGAGGTCCAACCAACTTATGCCACCCGAGTCCCTCGGTATACCGACTTCCGTGGTCGGTAATGGTTGTCCATTTTATGTACCAAACTAGTCCGGTACTGTAGCTGGTTTTGGGCCTACTACTCCTGTACCGAACCGAACCCAGCCCTAGTTATTTTGTTGCCATTTATCAATAACACATTTACAATAGTAACCTTTAGACATTGGTAACTAAATATTAATTATTTTCTTTGATTCAAATTTTTTTATGTTTAAATGATCGAAGAGAGAGAGAAACTATATCAAGCCAAAAGAAAAAGAGATAAATCTCATTAGACATTTGTCCAGTTCTGCTACTGCTTGAAAATTGAGACAATATTGAGGGTTAGCTACTACTGCTTGAAAATCAAGACAATGTTGAAGACTATCTGCTATTGGTTGAAGAACAAGACAAAAAAAAAAACATTAATCATCATATTCTCCACCCAAATTTGAATTTAGAGGTTGAATCACTACAACAGAAAGTCTTTTTAGCAACCAAGATTTTTGCGAAGAATTTATTTTCCTTAGTAAATGTCAATTTTTACGAGAAATACTACGAGAAACATATTTTCCTTGCTATACACCACTTTCTACGACGAATATTTCAGTCCATCACTAAAGATGACCATAAATTGGTCTCCTAAATCACCATGTTATTAGCAAGGAAACAAGAGACTTCAGTGAGGAATTCAACGAGAAAATAACGATTTCGTCGTTATTAGTTTGGCAGAAAATTATGTAAAACCCGCCAAATTCAACGACGACAAAACTATGGTTTTCACGTTAACAGTCTGTGTTTTGTGAGGAACTATTTCCTCATCAAAAGAAGCATTTAGCGAGGGAAATATACTTTCCTCGTTATTTATTTGGTGAAAAATAATGTAAAACTCGCCAAATTCAATGACGACAAAATTACGGTTTCCTTGCTAAAAGTCCCTATTTTATGATGAACTATTTTCTCATCAAAAGAAGCAATTAGCGAGAAAATAAAGATTTCGTCGTTATTTGTTTGGCGGAAACTTATGTAAAACCCTCCAAATTCAAAGACGATGAAACTATAGTTTCCTCGCTAAAAGTCAGAGTTTTGTGAGGAACAATTTTCTCATCAAAAGAAGCCATTAGCAAGGAAATTACACTTTCCTCATTATTAGTTTGGCGGAAAATTGTGTTAGACCTGCCAAATTCAATGACGACAAAACTATGGTTTCCTCATTAAAAGTTCACGTTCTGCGAGAAACCATTTTCTCGTAAAAAAAAATTGTGAGGAAATAATGATTTTGTCGTTATTAGTTTGGCGCAAAATTGTATAAGACCTGCCAAATTTACTAGCGACAAATATGAGCGTTCCTCGCTAAAAGTCTCATTTTAGTGACGAATGATTTCCTCGCCCTTTATACATTTAGCGATGATCTAATTATTTCATCATTGTCGGTTTTAGTGGGAAAAAATGTATTTAAGAGAAAAAAAATTGGTTGTATATGTGTAGACACCAAAAATTTAATGAAAATAAAATTCATTAAATAATTCGATCAACACTTGAAATTATGATCGAACAAATTTAGTCGGCATGTGGGTCCCACAAAATGTGCACATGGCTTATGAGTAAGCAAAACCAAGCGGACTCAGGGAATGACACATGGCAGTATACAAAACGTCCGACGGCAATAAATAAATTTGTTCCGACTGAATCAGCTGATGTTAAAGCGGATCAATCAAATTAAATCAATTGATTCCGAGTCAAATCAAGTATTATATTTCGTCTGCTGATTAGATGTCAATTGATAATCAAGATGAAAATCAGTCATCAAATCAATTGGCTAATTCCTTAATAGTCGTGATTAAATCAGTTAATTAAAGCTGATTGATTTTATTATGCTATTAATGAAATACAATTAAAATTAGCCATCAAATTGATTGGATAATTCCTTAATAATCGTGATTAAATCAGTTAATTAGGGCTGATTGATTTGATTACGTAATTAAGGAAAATACAATTCATTACGTGTCATCAAGGCATTCCAAATTGAGAGAGGCGCTGACATTATAAATACCCCCTCTCAAATCAAGAGAGGGACTTCAGCCAAAAAAGAGAAGAAAAGACTCTCAAAATTTCTGAAGCCTCTCAAGCTCATGTGGACCCTCAATCTGCCAAATAGCCGGTTCCTCACCAACCTCAAGTCAAAACGTTTGTCACGTGTCAACTCTCGTGATCATCGTACCACTCAAGATCAAGCGTCAAGCCCTTGAGCGAAATTCATCATCGGAGATAGAATCAGAGGATTACCAAAGATTGTAACCCGCACTTAAATTAATAAAATTATTATTTTTGTACACGTGTTTGCATTTTGTTTGCTTTCAGATTCTCATGTTTACAAATTGGCAAGCCCAGTGGGACCTCTTTGCCTCTCATCTCATTCTCTGTAAGATGATTCCAAACAAATCTGTTCGAGCAATGGCTTCCAAGAACATTTAAGTCATCCCGAAGAACAAATCCAAGACAACGACCTCGAAATCGAGCAGCAGCTCATCTGGTCACGTCACTCGAAGCATGGCAAAGATTCAGCCTACAACATTTGTGGCTTTGCCATCTAAGCCTCGCCAACCAATCATCACCCTAGAAAGTCTAGGGGCAGGGAAGCATATCCCTCGAGGTGCAGAGAGACAAGCTCCAACTACAAAATCAAGGGAGCTGTCGTTCTCACCTGCCTCTGATGACAATTCAAGCACCGGAACATACCATGGAAGTCCTGATCCTGAAGAAAATGACACTTCTGGGATGCAGTCAGACGGAGCGTCTCACCTCTCAACAATGCAAGTCATGATGACTGGGGCAACCACGCTCGAAGAGCAGGTAGCTAATCTGATGGAGGCGGTTCAAAAGCTCACCAATACCGTCGAAGAAAATGATATGCAGATTGCTCAACTTTGGAGTAGGCTTGAGAAACAAAATGATGAGGATTCTACTAGGATTCCACACAAGAATGACAAAGACAAACAAGAAGAAACTTCAAAGACAAATGACAAAGACAGTTAAAGCCCGCTTGGTTCTTTGTCCGTCCAGCAGCTACAAGACATGATCAACAACTCCATTAGAGCTCAATATGGAGGCCCATCTCGTGATTCTCTCACATATTCCAAGCCATACACAAAAAGAGTGGATAGCTTGAGGATGCCATATGGGTACCAGCCGCCCAAGTTTCAGCAATTCGAGGGGAAGGGCAATCCAAAACAACATATTGCTCATTTTGTCGAGACTTGCAACAATGCTGGAACAGAAGGAGATCATCTCCTTAAGCAGTTTTTACGTTCATTGAAAGGCAACGCCTTCGAATGGTACACTGATCTGGAACCTGAGTCAATCGACAGTTGGGATCAGATGGAGCGTGAGTTTTCGAATCGTTTCTATAGCACGAGACGCACAGTGAGCATGATGGAACTTTCTAGCGCCAAGAAATGGAAGGACGAACGTGCAGTTGATTACATCAATAGGTGGCGTTCGTTGAGTCTCGATTGCAAAGATCGACTGTCAGAAGTATCTGCAGTGGAAATGTGCATCCAAGGTATGCACTTTGATTTGCTATATATTTTACAGGTAATCAAGCCCTGTACGTTTGAAGAGCTGGCTATGCGAGCACACGACGTGGAGTTGAGTATAGCTAGCCACAAAGGGAAGAAAGAGTCAATTGTTAACCAAAGGAAAGACAAGGTCTTCGGAAGCAAGTTTGACAAGGCACCGAAGAAATCTACAAAAGAATCGATGGCCGTCAACATTGCCCCAATCAAAATCTCTACACGAGATAAGGAGGTTAAGAAAGCAGAGCCAACTCGCACCTACGACAGAACAAAGCGTTCGTTGAAGGAATGGCAACAAAAGACATATCCCTTCCCAGATTCTGGCGTGGCAGGCATGTTGGAAGATTTACTTGAGAAGAAGGTGGTAGAACTCCCAGAATGCAAGCGGCCCGAGGAAATGCATCGTGTTACGGATCCGAAATACTGCAAGTACCACCGACTCGTCAGTCACCCCGTGGAGAAATGCTTTGTTCTGAAAGATTTAATAATGAATCTCGCCAAGCAAGGAAGGATTGAGCTGGATGTCGACGATGTTGCTGAGGTAAACTGCACTACCATCGTGTTTGGTTCATTCGAGCCTGCCCCGTTGCCTTCTCTTCCAATGAAAGCACCATATCAGCTCTCGAGGAAGCCATGCATGAATTCAAAGTTAGAGAAAGTCAAGCCAATCCAGAAAGCAAGCCTCGCACCTGTTGCTACCCCAAAGGTTGACTCAGTTGTTGATGACCAGGGATGGATACTTGTCACTCGAAGGAAGGCACGCAAGAGCCCATTGCCAAATTTACCTATCACTCAAGCAAAATGCAAGCAATCACAAGAAAGTCGTCAGCATCTCGAGAAAGGTGGGACGAGATTTGTCAAAGGAAGGGGCAGTCCTTCCGTTCAAAAACCCCATAGTGTGGTTTCACCAACAAGAGTCTTTCCCAAGAGAGGCGACGAACAAGAAAAGGTGAGAGCTGCCCACATGACAACAAGCTACGAAATTGGTTCAAAGGATTCTGCCAAGGCTGAGTCAAGCACGGTCAATACGAGCCAAACGTTAGAAGAGAACGAGGTGTTGAAGCAGCTAGAAGACCTACCATTGCACTTCAGCATTTCTGATCTACTACAATTGCCAAAATCTGCAAGATGTGCTTTGGTACAGGTGCTGATCGACATAGGCAAGTACTCCACAGAAATTAACAAGGTGAAGCCAAAGGAATGCATCACATATGTTGCAGATTGTGACGCCATCCACTTTATAGATGAAGACCTTCAGTTAGGCTCTAAGCCACACAATAGACCTCTCTTCATGACAGGGTACGTGCGAGATCAGAAGCTAAATTGCATGCTTGTAGACGGAGGGTCCGCTGTAAACATTATGCCTAGGTCAACCATGAAGCAGCTTGGCATCAATGTGGAAGAGTTGTCTCGAAGCAGTCTCATGATTCAAGGCTTCAACCAAGGGGGGCAAAGAGCCATAGGCATGATCAGAGTAGACATGACAATTGGAGAAATGAAGTCGAACACTTTGTTCCACATGATCGATGCGAAGACCTCCTATAATATGTTGTTGGGACGACCGTGGGTTCACGAAAATGGTATCGTCCCCTCCACTCTTCATCAATGCTTCAAGTTTTACGATGGCGTTAAGACAACAAATATCTATCGTTTGAAAGAACTAATAAATTCGCATGAAAAAGTGGAAAATTAAGACAACATTCAAATGTTGTCTGAGTAAACCGGAAAATAATCTCTCTTAGTCTGACCAATTTATTTATTTATTTTTTTTTTTTTTTACACAACTAGCTTATGGATTTGCTTTGGCCTCAGACCCCGTGTTTTTTCCACAAGACTCAACAGCTCTCTTTCCACAGAAACTCAGCCCCTCTCTCGACCTAGAGTGAACTTCCACATAAACTCATATCGATTCATGTCTCAAAACCAGGAGAGGTTCTTCTCCCCCTAAAATCGATAGAAGCTACAAACGCACTCCCCGGGCTGAGTTTTGGTATAGAGAAGAGTCTTCTCAACCACTCTCCGATTTTGAGGCCCTCGTCACTATTGGTCAAGTTCTTCAATTTGAAGAAGGAGCGAGTCCAATTCATTGTTGTTCATTGGTAAGCCTCTTTCTTCATCAATCTTAGGGTTTCAACTTTGGTTTGTTTTGGGTCTTAAGGTTTTGTTAGATATCGATTTGGGGATTTTGCTAATAAGGTTTTGTTGGATATCCATTTGGCAGTCTAGGTGCGGGGACTGGGGATTAGGTGCTGGAAAAAATATGTCAAAACAACCCAATCTGTCAACGCTGTAATCAATTCTTTCACTTCGACGAAAACCCAGACCTTTCTCTCAGTTTCTTAGTCCCCTTGACCGTCGACGGTAGCAGCACAGTGGTCTTCTCATTCATTATCAAGTTCCTTTCCTTTCAACGTTTCTGGTGTTAATTCTTGATTCTTGGATTTGGGTTTTGATCTTTCCTTGAATCAATTTCACATATAGTTCTTTATGGCAACTTGACTTGCAGTCTGGAGTAAAGAAGTCACTAGCTGATCCCCCGAAACAAACATTTGCTCTAAAATCTTGTGATATCAATTCCACTAGGCCTCATCTGCTATTAGTTGGTGGGAGGTATTTGTTGTTGATTCTTATAAACGAGGTTAAGTATTTCAGCTACTCTTTCTATTTCAACTAATTTTTCTTCTATGAATTTTTGCAGTGATGCATTTGCGCATTTATATGATAGAAGGATGCTGCCTCCTCTGACATCCTGCCGGAAAAGGACCTCTCCACCTCCTTGTGTTAA
Source organism: Rosa persica (assembly GCA_025331145.1). NCBI lineage: Eukaryota > Viridiplantae > Streptophyta > Magnoliopsida > Rosales > Rosaceae > Rosa > Rosa persica. Next base: position 64,074,207 of record WFKR01000005.1, read on the forward strand.
CTATTTCTATCCGATGCATCTCTCTGATCGTGTTAGTTTACAGTTCCTAATTATCTGCTGAAATTTGATCATGATCCTTGTGTCAGAATTAGAAGAATTTTTTACCTTTTGAAACATAAAGCTCTTTGGTGCATCTTGTTCCCCAATTTCTTCTAGAATAGGAAAAAGTAATTGCCAATGAAACTTCTAGATATTACTTACTAATTGAAGTCATAGCGAATTGGCTTGCAAAACATACATTTAATGCTGTTCTAATGTAATTTCTCAGGGATAGGGGTCATCATTTGGCCTTTAGGACCTAAGCCCATTTCAAGCCCGGCCAGCCCGTAGGGCCGAAGCCCGGCCCGGCCCTTTTTCAAATAGGGTAGGGTAAGGGCCATGGAAATGAAGCCCGGCCCGACCCATTTGGGCCCATTAGGGCCAAGCCCGGCCCAGCCCTTTAAGCCTGGCCTAACTAGCCCTAAAAATTATTTATTTTTTCTATTTTCTAAATATGTTCATCATTTTTTATCATACAACTTATCCCTTTATTATTTTGTAATTGATCTAGGAAGATTTATATTCTTTATTATTTTCTTTGTTAAACAACAATTAATTTAGGAGATTACATAACTACTTTAACTAATATTTATAAATGTTATTATAGTAATTTAAACAAAATGTATATATTAAATAGGGTCAACAAAAAAAAATGAGTCTTGAATTACCTACCAATACCAGTCATACAACATTGAACAACATTTTGCCAAAAAAAAAAAAGATGAAGTTTTTTTTTTTTGTCAAACAAAGTAAGGTCCTTTTCGGCCCTTGTTAGCCCTATTTGGAGGGCCAGCCTGGCCCGGCCCTTTTGATCCTTACGAGAAGGGCCTTAAGGGCGGGTAAGGGCTTACATATTGAAGGCTTGGCCAGGCCCGACCCGGCCCTAAGTATCGTTGACTTTGACTAGGCCCTACCCTACCCTACCCTAAGCCCTAAAATTTAGGGTAGGGCCGGCCCGGGCCCGGCGCATGATGACCCCTACTCAGGGACGTACAAGCTTGCACTTAACTCATGTTACATTTAGCCCAAATGGAGAAGAAGTTCTACTTGGTTATAGTGGGAAGCATTGATACGCCCAAAATAGACGCTCAACTTAACCCTGTAAAAGTGTAGTCGTCAGTAGTAAAGAATAAGCCAGGATCGTTCGATGCCAGAGATTGAGGGTAACTATATTAATCACACAAAAGAAAAAAAAAACAAAACTAACACTAAAGAAAACGTCACACAATAAATAGAAAAGAGAAAGAAAAGTGGAGGGACAAAGAGGATTGAAGAGTGCGTTGCAATCCTAAAACGAACAGAACTGGGGGTTTTTGGTTTTTAACGAAAATAAATAGAAAATAAAGAAAAGAAAACGATTTTGAGTTTAGGGTTTCGAAAGATATGGATGAAGATGTTAGGAACTCAGAAATCCACCACCCAAACATGATTGAGACAAATTTATCATCCTAGTTTCAATTACTAAGTCGTGAAAAAGGTTTCAATCAAGAACAAACCATGAACGCATGCATAAGTTCTTATTACTTCCCTAGATTACTTGAGCAAGATGAACGCACCATTACTAAGCCTTTAGAATAAACAATCAAGGTATAGAACGCTACCCTATCAACAATTTATTCTAAGCATTAATCACATGTGAAAGTTTGATTGAAACAAGTATGCAAAATTAGTGTGGAACGCCTACCTGGCATGCAATCCTTTTTATTTGGTTTCACCTATTGTCCTATAGGTTTCACTACCATTGAAACAAGCATTATTAACCATTTAGGAGATTAAAATACCTATTTCTAGCCCCAATCACATGATCATAATATTTTATGTGCGCATTCATAAAACTTAAACATGCAAGAGTTATCTGTAAACCAAAACCAAATAAACAATTTCACAACATAGCAATCACGAAACTAGGAATCAAATATTTTCAAAAACATATCTTAGGGGCTTCAAACCTCGCCCCTAACAAAAGTGAATTAGCCACACATTGTCTCAAAATTCACAGCTAAAAACATATGAGTTTGAATTACAAGAAAATAAAAACCGTAAAGGGAAGAAGATGAGAGCCATGAATTCACTTTTAGGCAGCCTTGGATGCAAGAATTTCCTTCAAGATGAAGAACACGGCAAAGCTTGATGAAGGTGGATGATGGTGTGCACGGATTTTTCTTCTTGAAGTTGAGGAATTTAGGACTTTGTGAACTAGGGTTTAGGGCAGAAGATGGTGCAGTACATGGGGTGATTTATCACGTTCGCAGAAGCCCTATATGTGTGGAATACACAGCCCAAGTCTCAGAAATCTCTTACTTTCACAGTATCAAGATTAGCACGCAACCAAGAATCAATAGTGAGTAATTCGAGAGTTATTTAAAACACATATTCCACATATAAACATGTAAGACACGGGGGTGACAATGATTATGGGTGGAGCTCAGCATGTATCCAACAAGTATGATTCAACCTCACCGGATTCACCACTCTTTCTTCTCTCCGGTCAAGGCTAATGCTTAAAAGGTTTTTCACTCAAATATATGTAAGAGATGATAATATTTTCGACAAACAAAAAGCTCACATATATATAAAGAAAGAAAGACTGTGTCAAAATTTATATATATATTTTTTCGATCTCATGAAGGATACCAACTACTTGCTGAACAGACCGAACCATATGATTAACTCTTGTAACCAATCTCCACATATCAAAGGATGCCCATCTTAAGGATCAAGAGGTCTTAATTCAAGGTTGTAATTGGGCCAAGGTTTAGGGGTTTAAAGAAATGAAAGGGTAAGGAAAAATCACAAATGTTCTAAAAACCTAGTGGAGCCTTCATTGCAGCATTGAGACATCTTCTTTTAGTCACCAAGGCATCTTGCAATGTTGAACTTCTTGTGTGTCTTTCTTGAGGGCTGGATGTCATTGTGTTGGGCCCTTGCTTCATTGTAACCTTCCTTTGAACGCTTGTGGAATAGGACAAAGACCAAATTCATCGTACTTATGCATTCACTTCAAAACAAACTCATTATCCACAATCGGGGGACTAAAATCCACAAATACTTGGACTTTTTTTTTTAATTGCCGTACACATTTTTTTCTTTGCTTCTTTTTTTTCTGCTTTTTTTTTTCAGCATACATAATATTTTTTTTCATAGACAAGTCTTTCCCCCACACTTATTCTTTCTCCTCATCTTCATCATCCTTGAAGTCGCCTTGATCTTGAATGTCTCAAAATTAACATTCCACTAAATCTTTAGAACAAGGGTAGGGATATGACTATTCTAGAGTTAAGGGTTAAGAAATTTTGAGGGTGATGAAAGAAAAAGGCTCATTGTTGGCTCAAAAAGGTTAAACTAGGGGGGGTCCCATGATGGGCACAATTGGGGACATAGACTTTATTTTTTCCAGAATCAGGGCCATGTATTGATAAAAGTTTCGACCAACACAAAAGCAAGTTCTAGTAATCTCTAGAGTCCGTTAAACTTAATTTGTAGCAAGCAGTCAATCAAAGAGAAAGATAATGAGATCACTAAGCTTCGCCAAGAAAATAAGAATTTATTTTTTTAATAAACACTCACAAAGAATAGCAAATTAGGCTCAAATTCTCACAACGGTTATTATGAATTAAAACTCATCATCAACATGCTCATAATTCTGTACCAAAGTCAACGAAAGCCACATCTACTACACAATCATATGCTTTATATATATATATATATATATATATATATATATATATATATATATATATATATCGTAATTAACCAAAGAATTATTTTAGGGCTAAATACAGATTACTACCTTGTAATTTGGGTCCAAAATCAATTCAGTCCCTGAACTTCTAATTTCATTAAAAACACCCATGAACTTTCAATTTTGATCTAATAGATCCAATTTGTTATTTTCTGACAATTGAGTTATTTAACTTGTTAACGTGGCTCATATATGGCCTATATTTTATGATGTGGTGTCTGCAGGCCACCTCTAGTCAATTTAAGAGTGAGTCATACTATTAAAATTAAATAGTTTTTCAATAAATAATCCAACTATAACTTGAACCCATAACATAATATTAACGAATTTGACCTATTAGATCAAATTTAAAAGTGCAGGGGTGTTTTTGATGAAATTAGAAGTCCAGGGACTGAATTGATTTTGGACCTAAACCACAGGGTAGTAACCAGTATTTAGCCCATTATTTTAACATCATCTCAATATTGTGATCATCTTTTATCTATAATTTTAGAGATTAAGTTCATCCTAGACATTTGAAAGGCAACCTAAGACTCAAAAAACAAAACAAAAACTGAAAAATAAGAACTAAAGACTCCAAAAGAAAGAAAATAACTAAGGAATTTTTTTTTTGTTTTGGATTTTTTGAAATGTTTCTAATTTTTTGTTTTTTTTTTTCTTAAGACTCAAATTGCACAAATTCCCTTCCCCCACACTTGAATCATACATTGCCCTCAATGTATGGCAAATTAAATCAAACAATGCACGATAGAAGCGTAAAGAAAGGAAATCAAAAGATTAAAAGGAAGAAAAGTGAGAGTGTATAGAAAGTCTCCCCCTTGTAGACCTCCCATGCTCACGGCCTTTGGAGATGACAACAAAGACCCCAACCTCAAGACCATAAGGCCTTGACTTCCTAACGTAAGCTCCATGCTAAGTTGACTCGAAGGAAGAAGTAATTGAAGGCAAAAAGGAAAGAAATCATCTTTTTACATTTTTGAAACCACAAATGTGTGCCATCAGCCCATGTTCCAGATCCCATAACTTTTCGATGCAGCCTTAGATAACAAAGATACCACTTGAGGTGAAATTTGACGTTGCTAGCTTTCTATGTATAAGTGGAACACCATCTAACTCCAAGCGGTTTGAAGTTATAGCCCTGCAAAATTAGAGAAAAAACAGGAAAACGAACAGAAAATCTGACAGAATGACCTTTACCCATTCAATCCTGTATACCGGGAGTATCTTTTGACCTGAACGTAGTACACATATAGAGCTTTAATTATATATAAATAATTCCTCATTTGGACCACGGGAAGTATGCCCAGTTTTGCCTTTTATGTGACACAACTGCACCGTTTTCTGTTTTCCTGGGCTGACCTTGCTGCATTCAAACTGGAACTACAGGCACATAACAATATCAATTCTGGATCTATTTACACTGTTAGAAACTAGACTCATAGAGCTGTCAATCCATATGTCACACGCCTTCTAATTCCAAAGGATCTGAAAACGGCAGCCAGTCAAAGTAGACTGATCTGCACGGCTGGACTCTGTTTTGCACAGAAAGTGACACTGTTTCATACTTTTCTGCACTTTTAAACCTGCACACACACCAAACACATAAAAAGGAACTAAATATAAAACAAAGAAAGAAAGAAAGCAACCTTTGGGTTGCCTTCCAAGAAGCGCTTGAGTTTAACGTCCTTCAATCAGACGGAGTGATTCTTTTAGTCCATGTGAGGTGGTGCATCATGGAGGTTCTCCTCCTCTACACTATTCTCCACAAATGCCATGTAGTAAGGCTTCAAGCGGTGGCCATTCACCTTGAATTCATTCCCACTTTTCTCACTCTTAATTTGTATTGCACCATGGGGAAACACATTAGTAACAATGAAAGGACCAACCCAACGAGATTTGAGCTTACCAGGAAAACGTTTAAGACGAGAATGAAATAAAAGAACTTTCTGACCTACAACAAAGGTTTTTCCATGAATCATCTTATCGTGAAAAGCCTTTGTTTTCTCTTTATAAATCCGTGCACTTTCATATGCATCATTCCTCATCTCTTCCAACTCATTCAACTGTAGCTTTCTATGAAGTCCGGCCTCATCAATGCTCATATTGAACTCCTTCACGGCCGAAAAGGCTTTATGCTCAAGTTCCACAGGTAAATGGCAAGCTTTTCCATACACCAACCTAAAGGGACTCATTCCTATTGGCATTTTATACACTGTTCTGTATGCCCAAAGTGCATCCTCCAGTCTTTGGCTCTAACCCTTGCAGTTGGGATTCACAGTCTTCTCCAATATTTTCTTGATTTCTTGATTTGAAACCTCAGCTTGCCTACTTGTTTGTGGATGATAAGGCGTAGAGACCTTATGAGTGATATTGTACTTCTTGAGCAAAGCTTCAATGGTCCTATTGCAGAAGTGGGATCCTCCATCACTTATGAGTGCTCTTGGCATTCCAAACCTAGAAAATATGTTAGACTGTATAAAATCTGCAACAACTCAAGAATCATTAGTACAGGTGGCTTTTGCTTCCACCCATTTTGAAACATAATCCACAACAAATAATATATAAAGAAAACCTTGAGATGAAGGAAAAGGTCCCAGAAAATCGATACCCCACACATCAAAAATTTCAACAACAAGAATAGGAGTTAAAGGCATTTGATTTTTAGGTCCTAAATTTTTGGTTCATTGGCATCTATCACAAGTTAAACAAAAAGCATATGCATCTTTAAACAAACTAGGCCAATAAAAACCAGATTCCAACACCTTAAGAGCAGTTTTCTTAGAACCAAAGTGACCGCCACAATTTTTAGTGTGACAAAACGATAAAATATGATTAAATTCATATTGAGGCACACAACGTCTTATCAAACCATCACCACAAAATTTCCATAAGTAAGGATCATCCCAAACAAAACGATTTGCATCTCTTTTAAGTTTATCTTTCCTAGCATGCGATAAAGTGCTTGGCAATTTCTTTGTAACTAAATATTTCACAATATCAGCATACCAAGGAACACTTACCTCAAGTCCGAAGAGTTGCTCATCTGGGAATGTCTCAACCATAGGAATGGCGTCCTCATCATGTACTATGTGGCTCAAATGGTCTACAACCACGTTCTCACTTCCCTTTTTGTCCTTTATTTCGACATCAAATTCTTGGAGAAGTAGAATCCATCGAATTAGTCTCTGTTTTGCCTCCTACTTCGAGAATAAATACTTCAAAGCTGCATGATCAGTGTAAATAACAACCTTAGTTTGAAGTAAATAAGATAAAAAATTTTCAAGAGCAAAAACAACGGCTAATAATTCTTTTTCTGTAGTTGAATAATTCAATTGAGCATCATTCAAAGTTCGAGAGGCGTAGTAGATGGCATATGGCTTTTTGTCTTTTCTTTGACCAAGTACTGCGCCTACTGCATAATCTGAAGCATCACACATGAGCTCAAAGGGCAAGGACCAATCCGGAATAAGCATGATATGAGCAGATGTCAGAAGCTCCTTCAATTTTTCAAACGCCACTTGGCATTCCTTAGACCATTCATACGCCACATCTTTCTGCAATAGTTTACATAGGGGTCTTGAAATTTGAGAGAAGTCCTTGATAAAGAGTCTATAGAATCCTGCATGTCCAAGAAAAAAACGAACCTCTCTCACAAAAGTGGGAGAGGGTAAGTAGCGAACAAGATCAACTTTAGCTTTATCAACTTCTATTCCCCTACAAGAAACTATATGCCCTAGAACAATGCCTTGAGTTACCATGAAGTGACATTTTTCCCAATTTAAAACAATTTTTGTTTCAATGCAACGTTTTAGGATTAATTCTAGGTTCCCTAAGAAATTTTTGAAACTATCTCCAAAAACACTAAAATCATCCATGAAAACTTCAATTATTTTCTCAATATAATCTGAAAAAATACTAAGCATGCATCTTTGAAACGTACCTGGGGCATTGCAGAGTCCGAATGGCATTCGACGATAAGTAAAGGTGCCAAAAGGACAAGTGAAAGTAGTTTTCTCCTGATCCTCTTGAGCTATGCGTATTTGATTATAACCAGAATAACCATCAAGAAAATAATAAAAAGAATGACCAGCTAACCTCTCAAGCATTTGATCAATGAAGGGCAAAGGAAAGTGATATTTTCTTGTAGTGGCATTGAGCTTCCTATGATCAATATAAACTCTATGGCCAGTGACAGTTCTTTGGTGCACAAGCTCATTCTCTTTATTCTTCACAACCATTATTTCGGACTTCTTAGGAACCATTTGAACCGGTGAAACCTATTTGGAGTCCGAAATAGGGTAGATGATGCCACAGTCAAGGAGTTTGATAACCTCATTCTTCACAACTTCCATCATAGGAGGGTTAAGACGTCTTTGAGCTTCTCTTGATAGTTTTGACCCCTCCTCAAGAAGGATTCGATGCACACAAGTAGTAGGGCTTATTCCTTTAATATCAGCCAAAGTCCATCTAATTGCAGTCTTGTGTGCCTTGAAAACTTCCACGAGTTGTTCCTCTTATGTAGCTGTGAGTTTGGAAGAGATTATCACAGGCAAAGTCTCATTATCTCCCAAATAAACATACCTCAAGTGATCCGGTAAAGGTTTAAGTTCAAGTGATGGAGCCTGAACCACAGAAGGAAGAAGTTTATTAGTAGATAACTGAATTGACATAGGAGGAGTATACCTTTCATGACGTGGTAGTGTCTCAAGGGAAGCTATGGTTTTGATCATGTCATCATCTAATGTTTCCTTGAGTCTCTTTGTAGAAATTGGGACGCCATTGCTTGTGAATCTGATCCCTTGCTCAATGGTGGTTTCTAACATGTCCTCATTCATTGCTTTTAAGAATTCCTGTGCACGTGTATCAACAACATCAATAGAAAAGCAAGAATTAATTTCATGTAAAGGGTACCTCATGGCTTCAAATATATTGAAGCCAATCACTTCACCATCAAATTCCATGGTCAATGAGCCTGTGTAGACATCAATCTTAGTCCTTGAGGTCCTCATAAAAGGACGTCCCAACAAAAGTGGCGTTTGGAGTCGAAGAGGGTTCTTCCATCTCCAAAACATAAAAATCCGCGAGAAAAATTAGCTTGTCAACCTGCACAAGAACATCTTTAAAAAGACCTTTTGGATATGCATTAGATCTGTTTGCTAATTGAATGATAACATTATCCTTTTTAAGCTCTCCTAGACCTAGAGATGTATAAATAGAATATGGCATAACATTTATGGATGCACCTAAGTCTAGCATAGCATTTTCAAATGTAATGTTACCAATCACACATGGAACAGTGAAGCTTCCAGGATCCTTGTATTTAGGAGGAAGTTTTCGATCAATCATGGCAGAAACGTTAGCGCCAACTTTCACTACTTCCTTCTCACAAATGTGTCTCCTTGTTGTGCACAGCTCCAAAAATTTGGCATATTTTGGTACTTGCCTCAATGCATCAAGGAGAGGGATGTTTACTTGCACTTTCTTAAAGACTTCCAATATTGCTTTCTCACTTTCATCTTTCTTGGAATTTTCAAATCTGCTTGTAAAGGGCATAGAAGAAGGAAAAGCATTAGTAGTAATCGGAATGGAAGAGTTAGATGTTTTACCTTTTGTTTCTGGGTTCATTGGGGATTGCAGTGAACTTTCAATCCTGGACGTAGTAGGGTCTGGGATTGCAAGGTCAGTTTCAATCCTGGACGTCGCTGGGTCACTTTTTCCCTTCCTTTTTGAAGTTGGCGTCTCCTCTTCTTCATCAATGTGCACGGTGTTATTCTTTTGTGCCTTGGGGACGTCATCGATGACTTTTCCACTTCTGGTGGTGATGGCATTGGCAGATTCAAAGTTTCTCTTTAGATTTGGAATAGTATTACTTGGAAGCTTTCATCCTTTAGGGCCTTTTGTCATGAAATCAACCACTTGGCCAAGCTGTTTCTCCATTGCTTCCTTCCTCTTTTGCATGAGATTTTGACCTTGCATCAAATTGTTAGTTTGATTTTGCATTTGATTCTGGTTCTGTGACAAAGTCTGAGTAGAAGCAGTTAAAGTTTTGATAATCTAATCATAGTTATTAGAAGAAGATGAAGATGAAGAATTTGAAGGAGTAGAGTTTAGAGGAGCCTGAGGTTTTTGGTAGAAGCCAGGTGGAGCACGATTGTAATTGGCGTTTTGAGAAACTCTTTGGATGTTGTCATTGTCTCTCCAATGGAAATTTATGTGATTCCTCCATCCTTCATTATATGTGTTCGAGAAAGGATCATTTCGAGGATGATTCTGCCCGTGTTGGAAGCCTATGGCATTAACTCCTTCATTGTTCATGAGTTGAGGGCATTGATCAGCTGCATGCCCTTGCATTGAGCACACTCTACACTCCATAGCTTGTCCTTTAGTTGTAACAACCTGAGACACAAGAGAAGTAAGCTTATTAATTTTATCTTCCAAATGAGCAATAGTACTTACCTCATTAACTCCATGTCTTTCATGTGTGGTGGATCTTGTTCCTCTATATTGTTGTTGGTTTGAAGCTCTAGTTTGAATTAGAGCCATCTCAGCAGCTGGTTGTTTGTCCATGAAGGAACCTCTAGAAGCAGCATCAAGCATATCTCTCTCTAAATTGGTGAGTCCTTCATAAAAACAAGTAAGCAAAGTCTCATCCTTCATTCCATGTTGAGGACATTGAGCAAGAAGAGACTTAAACCTTTCATGATAATCCACATATGACTTATCAACTCCTTGTTGAATTCCACTAATCGTCTTCCTAAGCATGATGATGCGAGATGTGGGGAAGTATTTATCTAAAAATGCCTTCATCATGTCATCCCAAGACGTAATGTGTCCACTTGGTAATTCATAAAGCCATTGCTTTGCCTTGTCAGTCAATGAGAAAGGGAATGCCTTCAGCTTCAAAATATTCTCATCTGCTAATTATGGCTTCATGCTTGAACAAATGAACTGAAACTCCATTAGATGTTGGTTGGGATCTTCCATAGAGAGTCCATGGAAAGTATGAAGACGATGAAGCAATGTATACTTCAATTCAAAATCAGCTGTTAATCCTTCAGCTGGATCAGGGTAGGTGATGCAAGTGGGGATGCCACCTGGAACAGTAGAGGATGAAAGTTGCCTAATGGTGAGAGCCATTGGTTGTGGTGGCGTTGAAGGGTGCTCTTGGAAGAGAGATGAGATGCCGTACACTTCTTCTTGTTCTTCTGGTGAACACGAGATTGCTTCCTTAAGCTTCTTGTTGATTCGAATTGTTTTTTGTAACTCAGGGTCTAAAGGAACAAGCTCGCCTTTTGGATTTCTCCTTGTATGCATACACAAATTGAAGTACCTAAGGAAAAAACAAAAGCAACGTTAATAATCAAAGAAGAAAAACAATATACAATGAAATATATAGAGTACGAATTTTTTTTAAAGCCTAAAAGAAAACAAATTTGACAAATTAGAAATTAAAATGGTGAAAAATAAGTATTTTTCAATCCCCAGCGATGCGGCGCCAAAAATTGATACTCCCAAAATAGACGCTCAACTTAACCCTGCAAAAGTGTAGTCGTCAGTAATAAAGAATAAACAGGGACCGTTCGATGCCAGAGATTGAGGGTAACTATATTAATCACACAAAAGAAAACAAAAGAAAACAAAACTAACACTAAAGAAAACGTCACACAACAAAAAGAAAAGAGAAAGAAAAGTGGAGGGACAGAGAGGATTGAAGAGTGCGTTGCAATCCTAAAACGAACTGAACTGGGGGTTTCTAGTTTTTAATGAAAATAAACTGAAAATAAAGAAAAGAAAACGATTTTGAGTTTAGGGTTTCGAAAGATATGGATGAAGATGTTAGGAACTCGGAAACCCACCACCCAAACATGATTGAGACAAATTTATCATCATAGTTTCAATTACTAAGTCGTGAAAAAGGTTTCAATCAAGAACAAACCATGAACGCATGCATAAGTTCTTATTACTTCCCTAGATTACTTGAGCAAGATGAACGCACCATTACTAAGCCTTTAGAATAAACAATCAAGGTATAGAATGCTATCCTATCAACAATTTATTCTAAGCATTAATCACATGTGAAATTTTGATTGAAACAAGCATGCAAAACTAGTGTGGAACGCCTACCTAGTATGCAATCCTTTTTATTTGGTTTCACCTATTGTCCTATAGGTTTCACTACCATTGAAACAAGCATTATTAACCGTTTAGGAAATTCAAATACCTATTTCTAGCCCCACTCACTTGATCATAATATTTTATGTGCGCATTCATAAAACATAAACATGCAAGAGTTATCTGTAAACCAAAACCAAATAAACAATTTCACAACATAGCAATCACGAAACTAGGAATCAAATGTTGTCAAAAACATATCTTAGGGGCTTCAAACCTCGCCCCTAACAAAAGTGAATTAGCCACACATTGTCTCAAAATTCACAACTAAAAACATATGAGTTTAAATTACAAGAAAATAAAAACAGTAAAGGGAAGAATATGAGAGCCACGAATTCACTTTTAGGCAGCCTTGGACGCAAGAACTTCCTTCAAGATGAAGAACATGGCAAAGCTTGATGAAGGTGGATGATGGTGTGCACGGATTTTTCTTCTTGACGTTGAGGAATTTAGGACTTTGTGAAATAGGGTTTTAGGGAAGAAGATGGTGCAGTACATGGGGTGATTTTTCACATTCGCAGAAGCCCTATATGTGTGGAATACACAGCCCAAGTTTCCTTCTCCAACTCTGCTTTTAAAACCTTCCCTAGTTGCTTGAGGATTCCTCTAATCGGTGCACAATTAAATGATTTTCAAGCCTTAGTAATCTTCTCAAAATCTTGAGGAACCATTCTAGGACTCTCGTTGATATTTGCAGCATTAATAACCTTCCAAAAATGCCCAAGAAATCCGTCCAAAGAAGAATCTCGGCCAAAATACCCTGTTTTGACTAGGATTCGATTTCTGTCTCTAAAGCTTCCTTCTTCGACAAGAAATGACTTCCTCTCGCCACTTTTTCTGGATGGTTCTTGACTCCCACGTGTTCTATGATATAAAATCTTCTATAATTATTAATAACCTTCTGGAAAAACTCCAAGAAAGTCGCCGAAAAAAATCTCCAAAAAAGCTTCGTGAAAAGCTGACAGTTTCTGCCTTATCGAGAAGCTAACTTTGAGCTTGATTTCCTGCTGCCTCGTTGATTATTCTGACCAGTTCTTTAACTCTTGATAAAGTATAACATCATGTATTTAAGGATCGAAGTTGCAGCTGAAAGAATGTAGTAATTGCTCCTCAAAACCGTTCACAGAAAGCTGATTCTGAAACTGCAGTTTTCTGCTTTGCAGCAACTGTTTTACACAACTTTTTCTGTGGACTTCCCTTGATATTTCTGGTCAAAAGGTTGATCAAACTTGGTCCTTTGCATCAGTACTTCATGTTCCATGGCTTATTTTCTCCCTTTCAGCTACTATTTTTCTTGAATCACTCCATGAGCTACCTAAAAAGAAAATAAAGTTAAAACTGACTTTTTAAAGAAAATAGCTAAGAAAAGTGTAAAGGTTGCACATTATATTTGTCGCATTTTATGCTCCTATCAAGCATGTATATCTGATGAACGTAAATCATGGTATTTGAATCAGCCTGGAATAATTTTAAAATGGTATGATATGAAAAAACCCAGCTTAATAATTTAAATTGATTTTTGCAATTTGCAGCTGGTGGAAGTGCTGTGCAGTATACTTCAGGAGATGCTTCAAAGATAATGAGCTTCATACCTATACTGAATGGGCTAGAACTGCAGCAACCAGCATCCAGTGTCTTCAGAAGTCGTCTTCCTAAAAGACGCAGGGCCACTGCTATGGTGTGCATCTTTGCTTCTGGATTTTGGTTATTCTTGTCACTTTTATCTTTCTGCAAGATGGTCATAGCCAGTGTCTAACACAGTTGCTGCAGCATGAAAAGTGCAGTAAACTAACTCAAATTGCTGAGAAGTCCTTGGAGGAGGGGAACTTTTATTATGGCATTGAGGCATGCAATGAGGTACTGGATGGATATGGTCGCGATATTGGGCCCATACTAAGGCATGATTGTCTCTGTACTCGTGCCGCATTGTTGCTGAAGGTTATTTTGATATCAAGCAAAGTTACATGGTTGGATTATGGTACCTTAATATGAGATTCTCTGGGGCTTACTTCTTTCCGTTTTTTCCTTTTCCAGCGTAATTGGAAAAACGATGCTCATATGGCTATAAGAGATTGCTATAATGCCCGAAAAATTAATAACTCCTCTTTCAGAGCTCATTACTATATGTCTAAAGCTTTATCACAGGTAATATTGTACTGCACTTAAGTGTATGATGGTCTGAGCTTTTATTGTTTCGTTGGATGGGTTAAGGGTGGAGGAAAATTGGAGTTAGGAAATAAATTGTACTTATATATACAGATAAGATTGATCAAGTAATTTTTCCATTTAAAAGCTACTGCAATATTGCCACCAAAGGATGACGCCGAATATATAAATTCTTTTGACCTTTGTTTTTCCACTTACCATAACATATGCAAGGAATTGTAGTAGGGAAAAGTTTATAACAAACTTAAGGAAAGGAAACATGCAACTTATCTATAACCATATAGTTACCTAAGCTTTCTTTTAGACGGTTTTTCAACTCGACAATTGTGGATATGGTAGTGGAATTTCAGATACACCTTTACTTAATACAGTTATCCTAATTCCAATTTGAAATAGTTGAGCATTATAAAACACTTTTGGCTCCTATTCCTCTTGCTGACAGACCTGTAGTGAAAGTAAGGGTGGGTTTGAAGCTAATTATTAGTTATTTTGAGGAGCAATGCTGTGAACAAATTTCTTAAAGAATTGGGTTTATCTATTACGTAAAAAAAAAAAAAGGAAAATACTGTTCATTATTTTTACCCATCTGGGTTCCTCATACTATTCTTCTAAGGAAACTATAGCAGATATAAAGTTGTGGCATCAATGGCTTAATAGACCCCGTCATATATCTGCCAGAGTATAATCACATATTCATGCAATATCTGGTGCTTCTTGCTCTCAAAATGTTGTCAGCTTGGCTTGATAAACTACTTTATGATTATATGTTTTTTGTATATAGCTAAGAAACATGTGTTAGATCATGAATGAAGTAAGAGAAGTTTGATAAGTATGGACTTTGGACCTGTCTTTGTTTTTGGTAAAGTATTTTTTTTATTGATGAATGCTATTTTCTTGCAATTGGCCAAACATAAAGAAGCTGTAGAATTTGCTTTGGCAGCACAATCTTTAGCTTCGTCAAATCCTGAGGTAACAGCACAGTTGGAGAGTGTAAAAAGAAAGCTTGCTGCAAGTTTGTGACTTTGAGTGTGTTGTGCATTCTTTGATTCCCAGTAAAGTAGATTGTATATTTTTAAGTGCATCCTTTGATACTTTACTGCAGGATTATAGATTTTTAATTCAGCTGTTAATTTTATCTAGTGTAGTAACTAGTAACGGTGTGGCCTCTATATGTTGAACTGAGACTAAAACCTTTAGATAACTAGGGTAATAGCATACCGGAGTCATGTATTGTTTACAATTTGTTATATTCCATTGTAGACAGACATTACTTTTTCTGTTACCACAGACACGTCCATATCTGGCATGTCAACATCCTAAATCTGAATATATGGCCTGCTGATTTTTGTCTTGTTCATTTGGATAAAGATCTTCTGAATTTGAATATGTAGTCTTGGGAACGAACCATATATTAATGAAGTCAAATATTGGATTGTTCTCAAGGATATAGGTATCTGCTAGAGCGTCTATGGTGGATAGGATTCATTAAAGCAGGAATTTTTTTGAATCCAATTGTCAGGCCTATCAATTACCATGCATTCTATGAGGTAAAATTGATCAATTGCTTACCTATAGACTTTATTGTTTAATGATATAGTGCATGCTCTGTGCATATAACTTTCATATTTAATTTGCTGCATTTCCTTATTGTAGTGGGGAATGAGATCAAATTTGGTTTACACAGACAAGGATATTGATGAGATCCGAGCAGAATGGGCTAAGCATGTTTTGAAGTTCCCAGAAAATTAAGTATCAGCCTATATATATGATTTTGTTTCTGAGCAGCAGTAGTGTCTAGGACTGCTTTTGTACATTTTGACAGAACTGATGGAAAGTGTTGAACAAATGCATGCAGTTGCTGTAACTACTCTATGGATGCTACTAAGTTTTTGTCTTAGTTAGATTAGGATCCATGCAATAATGGCAGTAATTAAAATCGGTTAATGTAAAGGCTAGCATGCTAGCTAGTTTAGTATTATATATGCTACTGATGGGAATGTATTTTGGTGGGTTAATTGATGCAATGAGGAATTTGCTAATTTCAGATCTTATAATTAAAATGCTTTTTCGATGACTAATGTACATAATGAGGTTTGCTATGATTCAAATCCAACAAATACAGGTTTATGATATGTTGTATCACAAATACAGTAACAACATAAAAGAATATCTTTGTGTTGTTCCTTCATACTTGTAATAACAGAAAACTGAAGTTTATTTCATTATCAAACAACAGAGATGCTTTTAACAGACAATAGAAAATTGAAGTTTAATTCACTATCAAACTACGTAGTACTTTTACCAGACAACAGAAAACTGAAGTTCAATTTACTATCAAACAACATAAATACTTCTAACATACAACATACAACTGAAGTTCAATTCATTATCAAACAACAGAAGTTCTTCAAACAAATAACAGAAACGCGAAGTCATTTAATTATCACACAACAAAAGAGTGAGTTTCTAAACTCAATCAAACTACAGAACTACATGATTACATATAGTTTTATTGTCTATCAGACAACATTTGTTTTTTCATGATTTGATCATTGAGTAGGGAACTATGCATTATAGAATGCACGTAATTGGAGCTGATATTTGAGAGAAAAACGTATTGACAAAATTGTGTATGATCTAATTTTCAAGAATTTTTTGTTTTCATTATTATTTTGTTTCTTTTTCGCAAATTCTTTGCAAAAAAGTCTTAACATGATTATCGTGTCACTGTTCCTTTGTCTGTTGCTATTTCGATCTACTGTTTTGATTCAGGTAGGAAGTCTAAACTTTACTAGCAATGGTACCCGCGCTTTGCCGCGGGATTTGTTGTTCCAATTTTCTAAATTTACAAAACCTCAAGCAAATTAATTATTCTATATGAATTATGAACAAATATCAAAACAAAGCAAGTAGTATCACAATCACCTTCCACAATCCATTTGATCAAACTTGCTAACAGTTTAAGTTGAAAACAAAAGCTCAAGCCTTTATCCGCGATTAGCCAAATTCAGATAATGTCAACCAAATCAAACACTGAACACAGACAAATACTGAACTCCCACAACTCTAACTCCTGAAGACCCATTTGATCAAATATTAAACCATGAATAAAATCACATAAAAAATTAACTAACTTCAACAGTTAGTTGGCAGACAAATACTATACTTTCACTGTTATAATGCTGCTCCCCCACACACGATAAAGCACAAAGAACGTCATAGCCGGTTTGAGATTGTCCCTCAAACTGATTCATGGCTAACAAAGCAATAATGAACATTCTTTGGGCCCAGATTCTCCTGTATTAGATTTATGTGGAAGTATATATGAAACAAAAACACATTCCCGGCTATTTTTATTAGGAAAACCTGAATTCCAGAATGGGATGTAGTAGCAAACCATTACAATTACATAGAATCTAATAAACACGCAAAGATTAAATTACACATAAACCTGAAGAACAATAATATAGCATCTGATTGTAATGCTTACTACAGTCCGCCACTTGGTTGGACTTGCAGATTATTGATTAAAGGGAAATGAGAGGCTAATTGTCTATGAACATTCATCCCAAGGAATTCCGAGCAAGCTTTGTTCAACTGGAAACAGGAAGGTGCGAAGCCGCTTGAATTTACTAAAACACTGACCATTTCCTTGATCTTACATGAAGGGTTGAATACCAAAGTCTGCAACTTCACTGAAAATTTTGAGATCGGTACAATTAATTTTTTCGGCTACAACTGCGTAGGTATTAGCATGCAAAACCTAGTGGTTGGCAAGTTCTTAGAATATCATCCTATGGTGTTCAGATGCAAAAAACAGATGTATAAAACTTAGTGTTCGAGACAAACTCTCTAACCTGGGCAAATAACAAAAGTCACCATTTGTGTGCAGATTGATAAAGGTTTTGGATAATGGGTTATGCATACCTCTTTTTCTTTGCAAACAATATGTTAAGTATCCAGCCAGCTAACAATTTTGTTTAGTAACCTTCCTGTAATTACAGTTCACAATGGTAAAAAAGTGTTCTATCAATCACAAATAGTTCCTCTCAATTGAAGAAAACTGAAATGAGAAAAGAAATACACCAAAACATGAAATGAAATCAACTGTGCAAGAACTGCACAGAAAAATTGGATAGGTCTATTATAATAATATGCACAAAATAATAACCAAAGATAAACATCGCCAAAAATTGAAGTGTGGTAGAGTAAGTTCTGGGAAGCAAAAACCCCCAAAACCCAGTACCATACAAAAATCAAAACAATAAACCAAAAAATGTTCAAAAAATAAAAAATCAAACAAACCCTGAAGAATGGTTGGAGGGAAATTGATGATGAAGGTCAGCGGCCTTGAGATATGTTCCCCAATTACAGAGAAAGACGATAACCATATCTTCATTCCTCACCATGACCTCCAGATTGACATTAAATGATGCCAAAATCCTAAAGCACAGACTACACAACAAAACCAAATTCCACACATGAACAACTGAATTAAATAAGAATCAATTAACAAAAGAAAAACACAACAAAAACTTCCAACTGCACAAATTAACACAACTAATATAGATTAAGGAGAAGTGTTGTATGTATATACCTCAGTCAATCTGTTTCTGCAAAGCCCAATCCAATTTGAAACTCTCCTTGATGAATGAACGGTCAAAATGGTTCTAAAGAACAAAGTTTGAAGCTTGGGAAATCGATAAACCGCAAATTCGAAGACCTGAAAAAATTTTATGATTTAAACCACAAATCCACAAAAAACAACAATCCAAAGTTTCGGTCGAATAGAAAAAACTGGAAAAAATAAAATCAAAAGCAATTATTCTTGCTAGCCCCTATTCTTCGCTTGCCTCACGCCAGTCCAGTGACGAATATTAAAAGGGAAGACCAAATGATCGATGATTATCTTTTATGGGTAGATCGATGATTGCATAGAGCTGTGATGCTCAAGATCGAATAGATGTTTCTAGACCTCCGATCGTCACCCTTCGCTCTCACACTCTATGTCGGTCACCGTACCAAAACACCACAATCATCTCATGCGTTCTTATTCATATATCAATGGCAGGACGGTAACCGAAGGGAAAAAACTGAGGGCAAAATCGTCATTACATTGTCGTGGGGAACAGTCCGCAACAGTGCTAGGACGCTTAATATATAGTAAATTAGATAATTGTTCTATTAAATTTATCATTTACATAACTGTCGTGATATTTGATTCTCCAACTGCTGCTATTTCATAGTGTAGATTCTATGAACAGTGTGGCATTGAATTTTTCAACTGGTTTGAATTCAGGGAAGCATTTTAGAGAAATGTGGGTGTTTGTTTGAAATTTTCTGAAGTGATCAGTGAAGTAAAATTGGAAAAACGATATTTGAATGTGAAGCTGATAGTGAAATAGTTTATAAGTGAATGAATATAAACAAAGTCATCAAATTTCATTTACTTTGGATACTCTTATATAAATCGTACAATAGATGGCAACAAATTGATAAATAATTGAACAAAGTAACGGTAAGTTATTCAGCAGTTAGAAAGTAGAAAACAGTACGTGAGCACCTTCAATTCTCTAAAGTGAAGAAACTCATAACAGTGAATATTCACTTTGAGAACGCAGTCTGTGAATAGAAAAAAGAGAGATAAATGTAAGAAGAAAAGAAGTAATATCAAAAACTAGAATAAAGATTCTCCAGGAGAAGTAATATATCCGACTTTGCTCTTTGTACAGAGAGAATTTCTAAACAAACCACAAGCGTAAAAGAAAAAATATAGGTTGAGAGAGTAGGAAAGACCTGGATCTTGAGTAGGTTAAAGTCATCTTTAGTTATGTCTTCAATACTCTTTCAAGTGGATGGAATGGAATACCTCTCTCTCTCTCTCTCTCTCTCTCTCTCTCTCTCTCTCTCACAGCTATAAAAGAAGAAGGATAAGAATGAGTTGCGTATACTTTTCAATGTGAGATTGAAGGATGTTATTCTAATATTATCCATTTCACACCTAGTTGTTTGCTTTCTTTCACAGTATCGTTTTTGTTATTGAAAAGCAGAACAAGTAACAAATGATTATTGATTTGGGTTCTTAACTTGATCTTGGATGTGCAGGGTATAGTAAAACTTGATGAATTTTCAACTTCTTAAGATTACGAGACAGAACTTCACAACATTAAACCATTCTTAGTTCCAAATTGTAACAAGCATATATGCTTTAGTTATGAAAATCCTATTGTTTCCTTAAACCTTCTAAATGTGCCAATTATGATGGACGCAAGTTGAGACATCAAGTAGTCCAGCCAATTAAACTTGGGTAGTTGAGCTAATTTATCCATAAGCTAGACACATATTATGCAGTTTTACCTCTTTCTCTTTCAGCATTTATTTATGTCGATACTTTTAAAAGCTAATAATGAAATTTATTCTACTTGAAGATTGTACAATTAATGATGAAATAGTGTGCAGCTGAATCGTTATGTCTTTTGGCTTAATGTTTCAAGTTTTTTGGATATCATTTGAAATCCAGTTTCAGTAAATCATAGACTATTTTGCAGGGAATAGGTCGTGTAGGAAGTGTAGCAGCTAAGATGCTAACAAGATATGGTGTTAATTAATTGCCTTCTGTTGTATTATCATGACAAAGTGGAGCCAGCTAACATGAATATGTTATCCTTCTGTCCAGAGCAGGTGCTCGTCCTTATCATGCTCATATGTCTTTCTTTCTTTTTGGAATTTGCCTTCTGTGCTCATCATTTGTCAGCAATTTCGTTCCTATATTTGAAATTTTGAATTACCATGATAGATAGTTAATTCTTACTGCTTACTAATGAATAAATTGATCTATTCAGGTTCAGCAACTTAGGAAATGCTTACTCTTTCACATTAGTCTTGATAATGCATAAAGGCCTTAGCTCATCATACAAACAATACACCACTCATCAGACCTACAAGTTCAATTTAATCTCGCTCTTTCTAGCCAGCTCAAGTTCCTATTCAAACTCATCATAAGCTCCTTTTGATGTGTGGTACAGATCGCTCATTGCTCAAAGATTGGGGAAGCTACGTTCAGGAAAAAGGGTGGAAACCTCGACGCCCAACTATATTATCCAGTTGGGATCCTGAAGAATACGGCCTGGTCTCCCTTTCTCCCTTAACGGACAATGCTAACGTACAAGATGTTACTTTATTCTTCAGGGGAACTGAAAACCAGGTATATTTGAATACCCTTTGTCTTATTGTGATTTTCAATCTCTAGAATACATGGCTGACACAATATGGTTTGTTAGAGTTTGGATTTTGGATCTGGAATTGGGATTTTTGTAGGCTTTGTATTCAAAGATGGGGAGATACCCTTATTTCTTAGCGTGTCAGCAATTTAACAACTAAACATCGAGTTTTTTGAATAGAACTGGAGGATAAATCATAACATTCAAGCTAAACATTTTCCTTTGTGTGATATTACTTGCTTTTAGGTGACTTACTGTTAAAGTTTTGGTGGATATTTATATATTGTCAACCTGTAGTTCTATTTTTTTTATTCTTTTGAATTTTTTTGATTGTATACAGTGCTAAACCAGTAATACATCTTTATGATTTCCTTTTGTATCTTTACAGCTGCTTCTGCATTCAAATGTGATAGTAGCTGGGGCAATTGCCTGTTTTTGTTGCTAGTAGTCACTATTAAAAGCTGAGCAATTTGGTGTTTGGATGCAAAGTGTCCTTATATGTTCTGAACTTCTGATCATTAAGAAATAGCACAAACAACCAAAGAAATTTATAGTCACTAACTACATGATAGCACGATAATTGAGAAATAGCACGAACCCAGAAATTTAGAGATTGTGACTTATGAATGCCCTTATACTGACGTAGAAACTCAGCTCAAATATATAGGAAGGTCTCTTCTCTAAGTTGTCTTAGACTAACCTGCCTTCTGTTTTATCAGGTATCGCTAGGGGTGCATTACACTTTGTAGGAGATAAAGCCTGCCGCCTCCAACGTAAAAGATTCTAAAGTTAAACAATTTATTGAGAACGGTATGATCCTAGCACCCAAAGATTGTCAGGAGAAGTGCTTCTGTCCAGAGTGGAAGAGGTTTGGTTAGGCCCTCACAACCGGTTTTCTCTCCCGACATTTCCCATCAATTTCCTGCTCTTTGTAAATTTCTTGAAATTGAGTATGAATTTTCCTTGCTCTCAATTTTTGTTTGCAGATTTTGAAGAAATTTTATAAACAGTGTGATCCTGGTCAGTGCTCACTGTTTCAGTCTCCTTTTCTAAATTTTATTCCCTGCTGAATTACTATTTGTGCTGCACAACTGACCATGCAGAAAAACGACTGAAGCAGCATGTCATTGCAACTCTTGCACCACTTTTTGTATAGATAGAACTGGAGCAAAGCAATGTTTTTGGATAGACTCCATGACCAATTTTTGATAGACTAACACCTTTTTTTTTTTGGTTACAAAAATGGTGGTTGGGTGGGACTACCACTCCGGGGCCGAGAGCACACTGGGTAAGACCCCTCCCAATAGGATGTTTTTCACATGCGGATGATCGAACCAATTTTTGATAGGCTAACACTTTTTGTACATATACACCTGGAGCAACTGGAACAACTATTTTTTGGGAAATGTTCCAACAACAATTGTAACCAAGTTGACCTTAAACTAAGATGACCTATTTTACGAAAAATACTATAATGGAAAATATTGAACAGTTGCTATCGATATCGAAAACTTTGATAAGATCTCAAAGCTAAGGTATGATCTAATTCATCTTTTGTTTTAGATGATTTGCGGTGCTAATATTGTTCTATTTAGTCTTAAATATTTAATTTATAATGTACCAGTGGTCTCAAACAATTAAAAACAATTTTGTCGTGCTTTTTAGTTTAGTTCACACTAGCAATTGGTGGCGATTCAAATCCCACACAACAATTCTTTTTTCCCGATACATCTAATTCATTGAAAACAACAAAACGCGGGAAGCTTTCTAGTTCTAAATATACTAACACCCAGACCGAATGAGGCGAAGGATATGAATAGTGGCAGGTCGTTTTTGCCCCTTTCTTTCCTGTGTTCTACTCAAATGCCACTGACACCTGTTGATCTGCTGAGGCAGTGAGGCACCGCCCTGATTCTCGCGTCTTCGCTTCCTGGCTGCAGAAACATAGAGAGGGAAGAGATATTTGAGAAAGAGAGAGAGAGGTTATATGCTTCGCAGAAAGAGAGGGAGGGAGTTGCAGAGAATTGGTTCTGGGTCTCATGTTCTCTGCATGTGGTGATTGAGCTTTTTCGAGAGAAAAACAGTGCACCTTTCTTCTATTTAAGGTGTATCTGTTGGGTTTTTGATTAGGGGTTTGGGTGATGCAGGGGTTGCTGAGATTGTTATTGATTTTGGACCTTCAGTATTTTCAATGAGGATGAAGTATCGAAACAAACTCATTCAGGTATGTTGAGCTGGATTGTTGTTTTTCTTTCTCTGGCTGTTTGTTTTGGTGTTTGAGTTATGTTAAATTTTGGGTTAGACCTTAATCTCTGTTTTTTTCTGGTCAGCTGGTACTTTTGCTTTCTTGATTTTATATTAGCTTCAGCTATATATTTGAGATTATTTCAAAGGATTTCCCTCTAAATATTTTGGTATAATTGATTTCTGATTATCGTTTTCTTCATCTATTTAGGACCTTGGTACAGAACAATGCAAAATAAAATAGGCAAGTTCTCTCTACCCTCTATCAGGCCAGATTTACATAAAACTTTGTTGTTTTCACATAACTTATTTGATCAAACCACTTTACTAATTTGATTGATTGTCTTCACTTCTCTTGCAGAGATCATTCTTAGTGGGAGTTTTTTATGGTTCATGTAATCTTGACTTCAGGTTGTCAAGATTCATGAATACAAACAAAATTTCTTTTCTATTACCGGTCTATATATATATATGTATTGGTTCATTATATGTTAAGTTTAAACTGGGTTCTTTTCTATTTCAATTATGTTGCTAGAAGTCATCAATCGTCTCTCTATAGGTGCATGCATGTTTTGGTTTATGCACAAATGTACTGAACTGTATTGGACTGTCTCTGAGTTTTTATATTTTCTGGCCACATATGTGGGCGGTTAGGATGTCAACTCCTGCAAGCAAGAGACTGATGAGTGATTTCAAGAGGTTGCAGCAGGATCGAACATCAATTGCAATGATTCGATAAATGGCTCTATGCAATTGATCATCTGAATTGCAAGCCCGATGACGTACCGTGGGATGGAGGTGAATTTCTCTTCTCCTTCTCTTACCTGAGAAGAATTTTATACTTGAATTGTGAATAGATTGTTCTTCTTTCCAATAAGCTTAGTCTCTTAAGATATTATTGAGGATTAACCAAATAAGAGACCAACAGTGCGCTTTGTTTTTTGAATGTTTCATCCAAATAGTAAGTTTGAAACAGAAACTTCAGACATAAGCACACACGTGTTACCTTTGTACATGTATTGGTACTTCAATGCATGTATATGTATATAACCATATATGCACATATGAACTACAATATTGGGTGCTCTCAATGCTTCTTAAATTAGTCAAGTAATTTACTACGTTAGAATTTGTCAAATCTTTTGGCTTAAGCTCCGGACTTAGTGTAGCTGGCTACCTAAAATGATATGTCACTTGATTTAGTAGATCCTATGGCTTACTGCAACTTTCTCTTATTCTACTTTTTGGGTCACTTTGCAAAGTACATATGTTATTCCTGACTCAAAAGCTCTCTTCAAGTTTGCATGGATGATCTCTGCTTTGATTCAATCAACAAACAAGCTTGATATATAATTTGCAAATGCGGAATCATCACTTTTATTAAGTAAGATAAGCGATGCATCTTTCGCTGGATTTTTTTATTTTGAGAAGAAGAGAAAAAAAAAACCTCTGAAGGACTGAATTCATAGTACAGCTTATCTGTTTGTTATTCGTAATACCTTGCATCAAATTCTTAATGTAGACAGAGCTCATCAAATTTTTGACCACATTTATTCTTATATGCCAATCTGGCATTTCAAATCAGTTATTTGTATATACATTTGATCCTTCCCTCCAATAGAATGATGACATGTATATTGCATTCTGCTATATGTGAAAAATGAATTAATAATCTCATATTTGTGTGTTGATCAATGCATTGAAAGGCGCGCCTGAGGCTCAAAAGGCGGAAATCAGCCCTTAAATTGAGTGAGTTTCGGTGGTAAGGCGATGAGGCTTCAAAGGCGCCGACCAAGGCGTGAAAGACGTCTAAGGCAAAGCCAAAGGCGCAGGCGCAGCGAAATTTGTTTTTTTCCAAAACCCAAGGACACCGGTTTAGGCTTTGTGTTTTAAGCATTATCTAGGTCGCGAGAAATAGCAGCAGAACAGAGTTGCAGAACCGATTTCAGCCTTCGCACTTCCAAAATGCAGCAAATTCGAACCTAACCCAGAAAAATGATAAAAATCTCTTAGAAACCATTAGTTTTCTCAAGAATTTGGCTTTAAAGGAGATTCTTTTCTCACTTGGAATTCGAGTTGGAGACTTGGAGCAACCGAGCAAGAGATTTGGATTATGGGAGTTCGATTGGCAGCAAAAGATTTGAAGGTACATATGACATGAATTTGATTTTCGCACTTTGAATGAGTGATTCAAGGCTTAGGCTCTGCTTTTCAAAGGCATTGTGAATATGTGATTGTTGATTGTTACAACTGAGTACTTCTGTTGCTGAATTCAATCAAATTGGCCATAGATGAATGTTTTGGTTTTTGCTTTTCATTATTTTACAGATTTCAGCAAAAGAAATTGATTCAGAAGTTCTATATCATCGACTCCTTGCCCAGATTTTGTTTGATAGTCTTCAAATTTGCTGCCCAGATTTCATTTGAGAGTCTTCATATTTGAATGAGTGATTAGATTATGAAATTTGGAATCCCATTATCAAACTTTGAATAGGATTATGAAACTTCGAATATGCTGCCCAGATTTTGTTTGATTGGAATCATAGAATTATAAAACTTTGATTAAATGATTCAACTAGTTAGGCACTGATTTGATGGAGGCTTGGAGCTGAACCTTTGATTGATATACTTATTAGGCTTAAACTAGTTTGTTTAATTGATATGCTGCCCAGAATATAATCAATTTTTTTTATTCCTGGCAGTTTGCAATGATTTTGTGTTTTAGCAATTTTACGTTCTATGTAATTGGTAGGATGCTATTGATAGAAAAGCTAGAATTCATATGGAAATATAGGAAGAATAAGACTTTAATGGAAAACTTTGTATATTCATTCGCAACTGAATTGTTCATCTCTACAGTGGTATTGATACCCTCGTTTGAAGCTAGGCTATATAGGTGTATGGTGATTGAAACTCTAGTACAAATCCTGAGAGATCATGAGGCATTATGTAGTGAAGGTTTATTTTTGTATGGCTTGTATCACAATCACGCTTGTGAGCTGGGTGCAGCAAAGCTGCCTTGACATGTGACTTGGTTAAGTCTGATTCCTTTGTCTAGTTATCCTCTGCAATGCTTGTCTGTTTGGCTGCTTGTCTGATAGGATTGCAGGAGTGTTTAGTTCAAACATATATCAGTTTCCAATCTTGTGTTAGGCTTGTGATCAGTTTTCAATCCTAAATTAGGATCGATATCACATTCCAATCCTACAGTCTTAATAGCTATGTGTAGTGCAGGTAACAATGAGTTCTACTAGTGGGATAACAAAGACAGAACATGAGTGAATGACAATAAATAGTGTTTTTTTTGTTACTCTTAATGTGGTATATATGAGTAATAATTACATGAATATATCTCATTTATACGTAAGGCTTATGCCTTACGCCTCAAGGCAAACACCTTTTTGAGGCTCTCCTGAAAACGCCTCAGCCTACGCCTCAGCGTTTTAAAACATTGGTGTTGATACAATTTAATAGCAATGTGTTTATTTATCTGTTGATACAAATCTGAATCCAATCTAGCTTCTGTACCAATTTAGAAGTTAATACAATAAAGTAGGTTCTTGAAGATTAATTATATAACCTATTCATTTTGTTCTTTACATGCAGACTTAACATAAAATCTCTGTTTTTATTGTTTGATCTGATTGTAAACCATATATATGCTATCTGCAGCTTCAGAAATCACACATTGCATCAATTATGTCATCATTTATTCACTATTACTCTACTTATGATATTGTACTAGGCTTATTTCTGATTTTCTGTGGCAGCCATGCAAATGAGATGACAAACGAGCTGTTGCTTACCACAAAAGATGCATCAGATATGATCGAACAAACTGAGGATATATCCAAGAATTAATGCAAAATAGTTGGTTTGTACAGACTATTTTTGCTAAGACTATCCATTTTTTGCAATCCGCACATAAAAATCTCTTTTTTAGATAGCATATCTTTTTTTGGAACCAGTGAAACAATATCATGTTCTGTTATATATATTATTTAATGTTTGTAATTGCTATTTCATTAAGCTCGGTCATATGAATGATAAAATTCAAACGTATAACAAATATACCCGCAGCATCGCGCGAGCTTGGTACCTAGTATTATATATATGACATGGATTTGTTTACATGCAAATCATACAAATTCGTGCAGTGAGCAAGCAAGGTCTACATCGATCAATAACCATATATAATTAAGCGCTCAATGCACCTAGATATTACATAATGGTTGTTAAGTGGACGTTGATCACAAAAAGAAGTATCAACGTAATTTGGCATCAACTAGGACCTTGGGTATAGAGTCCGAAATCTTAATTTTAACAATTTCCAGAACAGTTATCTGCGTGTATGTGCTTTGGTTAGTATGATTGATCGAAGAGAAGAGATAGAACTTTTCATACGAACAGTAAGTTGGGATTTATGATCTCTTTTACTTCGGTCATGCCCGTTCTCTCGAGCAAGTCAAGAATCGTCCCAAATACGTACCTGCTTGTTTGGCTGTGAGTACAACGAAGTGACCCACAATTACAAGGGCAAAAACTCTTACGAAGCAAGTCGTCAGTGAGAGAATACCATAGCGGCAAACAAAAAACATGAACAGATGAGCTCAAAAAATCACATAATTTCCCCAGCACATTAGAGAACCATACGGCTTTAGATTGTTGGACATATGGTATCAAATATTCATATTTAATAAATTTAATCAAGCAACAAAATCAATTATCTCAATTGAGCACATTATATAGACACAAATAATATAAAGAAGAAGACATATGAAGAGTCAAACCTGTGAGTACAAGAGATGCACCGCATTCACTGTCCTAAAGCCATAGACACTTCCCTACATGTAGGTCATAACGGTCGTCTACAACTCCAAGTAGGGGTCGTCAACGGGCCGGGCCGGGCCCAGCCCGGCCCATTCATTGCGGGCTTGGGCTGGATCGGGCCGGACTTTGCTAAATTTTTTAATAATGACGGGCCGGATCGGGCCGGGCTTTATTAAAAATCGAATGATCTAAACCCGTCATATAAATCAGGCCTTGCGGGCTTTTTCGGGCCTGGCCGGACTTGGCCTTGCGGGCTTTTTCTGGCCGGGCCTTGCAGGCTTTATTTATAAATAAATATTTAAAGACACAAATATTTT
The DNA here is from genome assembly GCA_025331145.1 of Rosa persica. NCBI lineage: Eukaryota > Viridiplantae > Streptophyta > Magnoliopsida > Rosales > Rosaceae > Rosa > Rosa persica. Next base: position 64,102,937 of record WFKR01000005.1, read on the forward strand.
TTTTTCAATCAAGCTTTGGAAATTCATTGGATAATGATCAAATACAACCAAAGATAATAGATCTATATTGTACCAAAAAAAATCTATATTTATATATAGATACTAATTTATTGATAATTAAATTTTTAAAGACACTAATTTTTTATAAATTTATATTTATACATCATACACTCCAAAGAGCAACATATAGCAATTCAAAGAAAATGAGAAAACCGACCGTTGGATGTGATTATTACAATAAATTATACGTGTGGTTAAAAATTTAGTCAATTTCACCGTAGTTTCGAACTCGATCGGATTAGTCAACCGTAGTCACTTGCATGTTTTATTGGTTGACTGATGGCGTGATAACCGCAAAAATTGCTTATTTTTTTACATCACGTTTGTAAATATTTCATCGATGGATGTGAGTGGACATAAGATAAAAATTTCAATTTTAATTACAAATACATTGACCTATACCAATTTGCCTCTTAAAGTTGTATGACTTATACATTACATTTAAATTGTTGAGGTTCATTCTAAAACAACCATGAAGTGGAAAATGAATTTGGAAAAACCAACCGTTTGATAGAGAGATTGTAATATTTTATAGTGGTTGTAAAAAATAAAGCCAATTTGGTTCTCGTTTCGAATTCGATCAACTAGGTCAAACCTAGTTACTCTTATAAACCTATATTTATATATCACACGCTCCAAAGAGCAACCTCTATCAATTCAAAGAAAATGGGAAAACCGACCGTTGGATTTGATTATTACAATAAATTATGAGTGTGGTTAAAAATTTAGTCAATTTCACCATAATTTCAAACCCGATCGGATTGGTCAACCGTAGTCGCTTGTATGTTTTCTTGATTGACCGGTGGCGTGATGACCGCAAAACATGCTTATTTTTTCACATCATGTCTGTAAATATCTTATCGATGGATGTACGTGTACATAAGATAAAAATTTCAATTTTATTACAAAGACGTTAGCCTATATCAATTTGTCACCTAAAGTTATATGACTTGTACATTGCATTTAAAATTATTGATGTCCATTCTAAAGCAACCATGAAGTGGAAGATGAATTTGGAGAAACCAACCGTTCGATGGAGAGATTGTAATGTTTTATAGTGGCTGTAAAAAAATCCAGCCAATTTAGTTCTCGTTTCGAATTCGATCAACTAGGTCAAACTTAGTTACTATTATAAACCTATATTTATATATCATACACTTCAAAGAGCAACCTCTATAAATTCAAATAAAATGAAAAAACCGACCGTTGGATGTGATTATTACAACAAATTATGAGTGTGGTAAAAAAATTAGCTAATTTCATCATATTTTCAAATCCAATCTAATTGATCAACCGTTGTCACTTGTTTTTTAGAATATATATGCATATATTTACTATAAAAATATGAGAATTTCCACACACACATATATATATAAATATAAACACATACATACACACATCTATATCTATATATATATATACATATATAAACACATGCAGTGCACACACATATCTATATCCCTCTCTCTCTCTCTCTATATATATATATATAAGCATACACACATATCTATTATATATATATATGTGTATATATATATATATATATATAAACATACACACATACACATATATATTAATATATATATCTATATATATATATATATATATATATATATATTCACAAACACACACAAATATATATAATATATAAAAAATAGTTTACGGGCCTGGCCTAGGCGGGCTTTTAGGGGCCGGGTCTAGGGGGCTTTTTGACGGGTCGGGCCGGGCGTTTGGCCCTCCGGGCCGGCGGGCATCCATCGGCCCACTTGATCCGCGGGCTTTTTGATAAGGCCTAACTCCAAGATACAACTGTTGAAGTCTCACAGGATGTCTAATTGGCTTTGCACAACTAATGGTAGACGGGGTGCCAAGTGTTTATCGGTTGCCCAAGGATTAGGAAATAGGAATGGAAAGAAGAAAGATGAAGAGTAAGAAAATGAGAGTAGTACAAAGTCTTCTGCTTCTTTGTCTCAAGAGTTGAGTATTTATAGAACTCTTTATAACTCTTGGAAAAGATATGACTCTTCAGTTTAAATAAATAATATTTAAATGATTATGAGTTTTGAATTTTAATAATTTAATAAAAAACCAACACCTATAAATGGAAAACACGTGTAACACTTTGGGATTTCCGGTCCACAAAGTCATCCAAAGTCAAGGACCGAAACCGGACCGATAGACAAGCACATTAGAACCAAACCAACCCGAAAACGATCATTTTCACAGAAACCCCAGACTGAATCAGGTGGTCCAAATCGGGTCCATGCGGGTTTTCTAGGTTTGTTTCCTTTATTGGGTACGAGTGCATGAAGTTTAATTAGTATACTTGTGTTATAATTAAGGGTGACACACTTAATTGTTTTGGTTACATTAAATCGATCAGTTTTTTTTTTTTTTTAATGAGGACTTGTTACAGTTATCCTCCAACCTTGATTAATGAAACTGTCAAATACAAAGGGAGACATTAAACCTAAACCCCTGATTACAATAAGCATCTAGAGCACGCTCCAAAATAGTATCAGAGGACTCTACAAAATACATGTATTCTAACAAACACCAATTAGCAAAGAGTACACTAATGACTACTCTATTTACTTTGACAAAGCGGTGACATATCAGAAAAATAACTCGATTACAACGAAACATAAATACTAAAATCACAGCTTTCCTACTATGTTGCCTCCGGAAAATAAATCATACGACACTTAGTTTCATTCTGTCACTGGGAGGTTGTGACCATTTAACAATAGATTGTAGCCTCACTAGGGCTAGCAAGACACTTAGAGTGCACACATAGGCATAGAGCCCGACTCCCTACAAACTAACCAACTAAAATAAATAAAGATAAAAGCAGAAATAAAGAAACCAACCCAGGCCGGGCCCAAAGGGAAGGCCCAAGCCCAAACCTTAAACCAGGAAACAAGGATACCCACGACGCCAGCCAAGTCTGGCCCACCCCCACCACAGCCACCACCGTCGGACCGCAACCATATTCATGCTGCCCTCCCTACCGCACCATGGAAGCGCGCCGCCCCTGCCAAACAGAGTCAACCCCAAATCAGATCTAAAAAGATCGGCCCATATTAAACTGCCTTGATCAGACCCGAGCCCCACCGCCATGACCACCGCCCCACCCAGGAACAGCCCGCCATCCATAACCCATGAGAACGCCCGGTCTCTGCCAAACAAACCCAGCAACGGATCAGAATAAGAAGACCTAACCCAGATCAGACTGATCTAATCTGATCCGAGCTGTGCCAGCACGATCATGGCACCACCCCTCCACCTCCGAGCCTGCGCCATCAAGTCACGCGCCGAACAGACCATCGAGGGACAGACCAGAACCCTACATCAGCCTCGATCTCCCCTCTCCTCGCCTCATACCCTGCTGTCGAAACCTCCCCGATCCGAAACAGACGGTGATCGAGAAGTCCGACTCTCTCCAGACCCATGCAGGGCCAACAACGTCCCGTCCGACAACAGCAAAAGGGCTCGCGGCCGGACAGGGAGGTAGAAAAGCTAGGTTTTCTCTCAAGGATAAAATCTCACAATATGTGTACTATATAGTTTGACAAAAGAATACAGTACGTTTAATTTGTTTCGTGGGAGGAGAGAAATATATGAAAATGAATGTACTCCTTGGATGCATCAATTTTATTTCAGACCGAAAATCTATTCATGCAAGCATATGCATAGCATATGGATAAGCTGTTGAAGCACAATCTATGCAAACACAAGAACACGGTAGTATTTGGAGTTTGAACCTTATTCATTCAATACATAAATGTTGGCTTATAACCAAGCCTTTTACAACCGGAAAGAACCATGACAGCCCACGTTATCAACAACCCTAAGAACGTGGTAAATGGATAGGAATAATTCAAATCTAAGCAACTGAACCCTATTAACTAGGGATTATTAAAAAGAACAATAAATAGCAAGCATTAAATGTGTTTAACCCTAACAGTTTAACACAATAAACCCTAATGCTCAATCAATTTCTCCCTTAAACTGTATTGTGGTTAGCAATCAGTTTACTTACAAGGCACCTTGCATATTCCAAGTAGCTCACGCATCTTTTCGAATGTATCCAGCTTAAGAGGTTTGGTCATGATGTCTGCGATCTGACTTTGAGAACCACTATGTACTAGCTCCACTACTCCATCTTTTGATTGCAGCCAAGCTTACCAAGAATTCCCCTCATCCATATTCCTTGGCATGCACATGAAGCTGCTGCAATGAATTCAGCTTCGGTAGTGGATAGAGTGACTACAGGTTGCTTTTTTTGAGGACCATGACACCGCTCTTGAGCTTAGCAAAATACATACCCTGAAGTGCTCCTCCGGTCATCAATGTCTCCTGCATAGTCACTATCTGAATATGCTACTAGCTTCCTATCATCTCCCTTCTTGTAACAATCAGAATAGGCTGTTAGCTTCCCATCACCTCCCTTCTTGTAACAAATACCCAAATAAGTAGTTCCCTTCAAATATCATAGGATCCTCTTTATGGCTTGCATGTGTAACTCTGTGGGCCTCTCCATATATCGACTTACTAGGCTCATCACATACATCAAATCCGGTCTAGTGGCTGTTAAGTACATGACGCTTCCCACCATTTGCTTATACGTTGTTGCATCAACCCTAGCCCCTCCTTCATCTTTCAAAAACTTAAACCCCGGAACAATTTGGTTCTTTACTGAGTTACTTTTCTCCATGCCAAACCTTTCCAACACTTCCTGGGCATATTGCTTCTGGCTGATGTATATTCCTTCAGAATTTTGCACAACTTCCACACCAAGAAAGTGCTTCATCATGCACGAATCTGTAGTGTCAAACTCCATCTTCATTGATGCTTTAAACTTTTCAAACATAACTTCATCATTGCCTGTGAAAATTAGATCATCTACATATAGACTTACAATCAACATCTCACCTCCCTCTTCGGATTTTATGAATAGTGTGCATGTGTTCACATTGACATCTTTCAAAACCCTCTTCACAAACTAAGCTTTAATCCTACTATACCAAGCTCAGGGAGCTTGCGTTAACCCATACAATGCTTTCTTCAACTTGTACACTCTACGCTCTTCTTCCTTTTTCTCATATCCCTATGGCTGCTCGACGTAAACATCCTCATATAACTCCCCATGCAGAAATGCGCTTTTAATGTCTAACTGATAAACACACCAACTCTTTTGTGTTGCAATTTCCAGGATCATTCTGATTGTGTCCCATCAAGCTACTGGAGCAAATACTTCAGTATAATCAATGCCATATTGTTGTGCATACCCCTTCACCACAAGCCTAGCTTTATATTTATCAACTTCTCCTCTCTCATTCAACATTGTTTTAAAAATCCACTTCACACCAATCTTTCTTGCTCCAGTTGGTAAAATAGTAAAATCCCACGTTCCATTCTTTTCGATAACATTGATCTCCTTGTCCATAGCTTCTCTCCATCTCGGACTTTCATTAGCTTCTTCAAATGAGCTCGGATCCCCAATAGATGTATACATGACCAAATTATGCACTTCTTCCTCCTCTGACAAACCTATTTCATAATCTTGCATCCACCATGACCTCTTTCTACTCCTCCCTTCTCACTCCTTTGGTGAAGCCCTTTCTGAGGAATTTGTGGGTGGTGAACTTGTCACGCCCTGAATTTTAGAATAAAAATTCAAAATCCGAAACATGAATTACCACAACTCAAAATAATCATCCTGAAAATTTCTTTTTTCTTAACAACCTCACCACACAATTTAATTTCAAAACCCAAATTTAGTCTCGGGTAATTATTACAACTCACTCATAAATTAAATTGTAAAGCTCTAAATAAGCATAAAAATATCACAACTTAAATGAAAAAAAATAAATACTGCAACTCCTAAACAGCACGGTCACCTCCCTGGTTATCCTGGCCTGTAGGAATATCCACTACACTATTTGAATAGTGTACCGGGATTGCAACAACACAAAACCCGGTAAGCTTTTGAAAGCTCGTATGAATAAAAAGAAAGAACGGTTGTAAAATTAAATCATATTTATTTTCACCCAAGTCAACACTCAACAATTTCCACGTCCACAAGAAACCTACAATCTCAAATCAATCACTAAATCAACAAATCGACACAAAACCCTAACTCACATCTTTCTTCTCAAAACCCCGAAATCGCATTTATAAAAATACGGTATTAACAGACTAGAGTTCTAACTGAATCGTAGCCCGTCACTTGGCCCAAGTTATGGCATCCTACATATTTATCTTTATCGTATTTCATCAATATATATACGTATATACATATTTAGAACGTCTGATACTCGTACTTACTGAACCAATCATATCCCATCATCCACCTAGGATTAGAGCGTCCGATTCCCCCATACCATTCACTACGTTGACCCTAAATCCATAAATGAGCACAACAATATATTTTCACACAATGAAATCAACTCATCCAAGATACACAATATTATTATGAAAATTAAGCATTCGAAATATAATCTACATCATCATTCTAACTCAATCACATCATCACTCATCAACACACCACCCAATATATATATTCCACGTAAATATATATATATATATATATATATATATACGTAATCATCCACTCAGGGATGACCACTAATACCATCTATAGTTCACACAAGAAAAATTTGAAATTCATTTGTATAGTTAAAATTCATTTTACTTACCTATGGACCGTAGTTGATCAAGTCCATGTGATTTTAAAAACAAATATTTAATCCATAAATATTTTTCACACAATTAAGAAAATAAATAAATTAAAGCACTCGGTTCATAATATGAACTACATGAGTTTTACTCACCTCGAAACTTCCGCTGCGTCTTCACTTAAAATACAAATCACAATAATTCAAATGCTCGTCAACTCAAGCCATCAAGTACTGAATCAAGTACGTTCTTTACTTAGCAAACGAAGTATGAAATAAACTTAAATGATGATCAAACGGTCGGATTCTAAAAGAAAGACGATCTAACGGTCGGATCGAATTTAAATGATGATACAATGGTTAGATCCTCACGGGTCGCCCTTGGAAACATTCTATCAAAATTATACGAAAATCTGACGGACGGATCTTTACGAATCCCCTCCCGAATCACATTAGTCTTGATAATGCAAAAGGCTCGTTTTCGGTTCGATCTCGATATCTCGAGCTATAGGTCACCATTTCACTTGATTCTTGGTTCATTGGACTCGCCTCAACTTCCTTTACAAAGACCAAGAAGGACCGGAGCTGGGTCGAAAGTTTCCAGAAGCGATCGAAGCGAGTTGTTGCATTTTTCACATCTGTTTTCAAGCTCGCCGGATTCTGGAAAAATTCCGGCCGCCGACAGTATTTTGTAATTTTCGATCCATTCCCATCGTTTTTTGGTCTTGTGCTAGTTATGAAAGTTGCTCAGAATGATGAAACGAAGGGGAGAAGCTCGGCCCTGACACCATTGGTGGTGGTTGGTGGCGGCTCTGTCCCTAATTCCGGCGGCCCTTTCCGGCCACCTCCGAAGGTCTAAAATTTGGTTTCTGTCCATTTTATGATTCTGTGTTTCAATACGATCATTTCAACGTATTATACGCATTTTTCGGATATCGTATGAATTAGTTATGAATTTTATGATTTCGATCGATTTCGATCGTTAGATTTATGATCTGTGAAATTAGGACCGTCCGATGAACTTGTAAATTTGATATGATGGTCATATGACTGTCCCAGTGGCTTTGTGTGGTCATGGGCAAAGATCCGACCGTTGGATCTTCGTATATGTGCAAAACGGTAATTAGGGGAGCGATTCGTGAGAATCCGCTCGTCGGATTTTGTTATAAATTAGAATCCGGCAGTTAAATGGTAGTTCAATTATGTTTTGGAATTATTGGCTAAATTCGAATCACATTTGATTAGGTGATTGACGGATTGTATTTGAGTGGGCTATTTCGGCGTTATTTATATTTGTATTGAAGACGTAGCGGGAGTATCGAGTTGAGTAAAACTCACGTGGTTCATATTACGAACCGAGCGTTATATATTTATTTATTTTTGGTAATTGTGTGAAAATTATTTGTGGATTAAATATTTGCTTTTAAAATTACATGGACTTGATCACTACAGTCCATCGGTAAGTAAAATGAATTTTAATTATACAAATGAATTTCACTATTTTCATGTGTGAACAATAGATGGTATTAGTGGTCATTCATGAGTGGATGATTACGTATATATATATTTACGTGAAAAATATATATTGATGAGTGGATTGTTGAGTGATGATATGATTGAGTTGAATTGATGAATTGATTATATTCAATTGTGTAATTTCATAATAATATTGTGTATCTTGGTTGAGTTGATTTCAGTATGTGATATTACATGTTGTGCTCATTTATGAGTTTAGGGTTAACGTAGTGACCAGTGTGGCGTAATCGGACGCTCTAATCCTTGGTGGATAATGGGATACGATTGGTTGAGTATGTGAAATTATCGGAAGTTCTAAATATGTATATAAGTATACATATTGATGAAATACGATAAAGATAATTATGTCGGATGCCATAACCTAGGCCAGGTGACGGGCTACGATTCAGTTAGAGCTCTAGTCTATCATGTACCGTATTTTTATAAATACGATGTTGATGTTTTGTGAAGAAAGATGGGAGTTGGTGTTGTCTTGATTATTGATTTGGTATTTGATTGAGTTTGTTAGTACTTCGTGGTTGTGGAAATGGTTGAGTGTTGACTTGAGTAGAATTGATTATGATTAAATTAAACAACAGTCTTTTCTTTTACTCATACGAGCTTTCATAAACTTACCGGGTTTTGTGTTGTTGCAATCCCGGTACACTATTCAAATGGTGTAGCGGATGTTCCTGCAGGTCAGGATAACCAGGGAGGTGACCGAGCTGCTTAAGTGTTAAAGCAGTTTTTGTTATTTCATTTTGTTGTGAGGTGTGTATGCTCATTTAGAGCTTTACAGTTCATTTTGGATTTGAGTTGTAAAAATTAACCGAGACTAAATTCGGTTTGATTTTATTTCGTATGGTGAGGTTGTTAAGAAAAGAAAACTTCAGGATGATTCTTTGAGTTGTAGTAATTTTCATGTTTCGGATTTTGAATGTTTATTCTAAAATTCGGGGCGTGACAAAATATCTTCATCCTTCACTCTTAACTGGTGATATCCAGATCTCAAATCAATCTTTGAGAACATAGTAGCCTCCCTAAGCTGATCGAACAAGTCATCAATCCTAGGTAAAGGGTACCTGTTCTTGATGGTCACCTTGTTCAGCTGTCGATAATCCACACATAACCGAAGTGAATTATCCTTCTTCTTCACGAACAACACTGATGCGCCCCAAGGAGATACACTAGCTTGAATGAACCCTTGCGCAAGTAATCCCTTAATCTGAACCTTCAACCCCTGAAGTTCTGCTGGTGCCATTCTATAGGGTGCCTTCGATACAGGTGAAGTACCTGGTATCACATCAATGGAGAAATCCATTACCCTTTTCGGAGGTAACCCAGGTATCTCCTGAAACAATTCAACATACTCTGAAACTACAGGAATCCCTGTAATCCTTGAAATACTACTCCCCGATTCAATATGGGCCAAAATCCCTGCCCTCATGGAGATGTCAGACTTCAGACAACGGTAATGAAACACTGGTTGTCCAGGAACATGGAAGGACACATTCATCCTAAAGCAATCAATCACTACATGGTTCGGGGTTAACCAATCCATACCCAAAATCACATTATACGTGTGATCCGGAATCACAATCAAAGATGCAAAGAACTCTCTGCCACCAATCCCAATAGGGCAATCATCACAAAACATGTTAAGCTCAAGAGACACCCCGAGAGGTGATGTCACACATAATGATCTAGTAAGAGGTATAACAATCAAACCCAACACATCCATAACGGGTCTTTATGAATCACCCCCCAAATCACTGTTTTACAATTATACGAAGATCCAACGGTCGGATCTTCACCCGTGACCACACAACGTCATCGGAACAGTCATATGATCATCATATTAAAATTTGAAGTGAAACCGATGGTCTGATCTCCGTAAATCGTAAACCGAAGATAAAATGTAAAAACAGTAAATAGTAGCGTAAAAACTTAAATTGATTATTTATCAACTCTTTCTAACATGACCATGTTATATATCAAAACGCACGTATGGATGCACAGATCATCGGCCAGATAATATAAACTCAAAATATGGTCCGACGCGGCGGTCAACGCCGGTCAACCACCTCAGATGCAAAAGTTGTCAACTACAAACTTCTTCAAAATGAAATTGTGAACAACTTTAATACCTGACTTTTTCCGAGATAAGGTCTAGATCGCCCTAGGTCGAGGTTTGAAGTTGGATTAATCTCGGTCGCTCGATTAGATTCCAGATCCAATTAGGGACGTCGAAACCTTCAACTCTTGATCTACAACTCTACACTCAAAATCGTGATACAAGCCACATATGGGGATGATCATGAGAAAGAGGACATTATGAAAATGGGGAGAATCGATCGAGGTGGTGCCGGAAAATAGAATATCCGGTCGGGTCACTAATCGGTGGCTAGGGTTGCTTCGATCCTGACCTGGAAGCAGCGGCGAGGCGAGGGGACCTTAGGGGGAGGTTGGGCGTAGCACGGCGTGCCAGGGGAGGACCGGGTCCCGTGGCGGCGGCGGTCGGGAGGGCGGTTTTCCCCTTGGTCAGGTCGGGTCGGGACTGAAATGCAAAAATGTGATTTTTTCGTCCTTCATGAAAAAAATCTGATTTTCATGATATTTATAGAAAAATTCTAATTTTCAAATATTTATAATTTATTCATACAACTCCAAATAATGCATTCCACATATGCACGGGATCGTATCAACGAGTTCTACAACTTTCATGAAGGAAGTGTTTCCAAATTTCGAATGTATAAAAAGTCAATTTTCACGACCCCCTAAATGACGTTCATTTCGAAAATAAAATTCGTTCGTAACTCGTTTCCTCACACAACGACATGCGAAGCAAGCCCAAAATTCATAATTCATATTATTGAACAAATATTGAATTACATTTAATTTATTTAAATTAAATTTCGGGTCTTCACAGAACTATCTACTCCACTCCCATCAATTTGTTTTACTTCTCCTCCATTAGTTTGCACATTTTCTTCATTTTCACTTTCACCATGCTCCTCAATCTCTAATTCATCACCCCACTCTAAGATATCATCCTTCACCTCTTCTGCACTCTTTTTCCAGTCCCACTTCGCATCCTTATCAAACACTACATCTCTACTCACCACAACCTTCCTCGAAACCGGATCATAAAGCCTATACGCCTTAGATTCCTCACTTAAACCAAGAAGCACACACTTGGAGCTCTTGTTATCTAATTTAGTCCTCTTATTGTCATGAATGTGAACATGGCCAATGCACCCAAAAACTCGAAATCCACTGTTGGCTTGATCCCACTCCACGCTTCCTCAGGAGTCATGTCTTTGACAACTAGGGTTGGACTTCTGTTAAGTATGTGACCTATCCAATTGACAACTTCGGGCCAGAACTCTTTTGGGATTTTCTTCTCTGACAATATGCTACGCACCAAATTCATAATTGTTCTGCTCTTTCTTTCGACCACCCTATTTTTTTTTAGGGGTGTAGGTTGTGGTGAGTTGTCTACGTATGCCATGTGTGCTACAAAATTGATTAAACTCATGTGATGTAAATTCTCCGCCCCTATCCGTGCGTAAACAGCAAATGACCTTCCCAGTTTCCTTCTCAACCAAGTTTTTAAACTTTTTAAAGATGACAAAAGCTTCAGATTTTTCAGACAAATAATACACCCACACTTTCCTACTAAAGTCATCAATAAAACTGATCAAGTACCTTTTCTTGCTATTTGATTCTGGCTTCACAGGTCCACAAATGTCGTCATGCACCAACTGTAGTTTTTGAGTGTCTCTCTATAGACTCTTCTTGGGAATAGAGTCTCGGTGTTGCTTCCCTACCAAGTAATCTGTGTACAACTTCAATGGAGCTTTGAGTAGTGGTAGACCACTCACCATTCTTTTGTAATGAAGTGTCCTCAATCCCTTGAAGCTAAGATGTCCATAACGACGGTGCCACAGGTGCGTTTCATCCTTAGAGATAGTTTGAAGGCAGGTTAACCCTTTAGGTTTTGTGCAATGGATGCAAGTAGCACAAACATTCTGTTAGCCGACATTGTAGTTTGCATAATTAAACCTCTTGTGGGATGGTATAGCTTGCACAAACCATGCTTAATTAGAATGGCTAATCCTTTGTCCTGGAGTTGACCAACACTCAATAAGTTGTTCCTTAACTCAAGTATATAATAAACTTCACTGAATACCTGAGTTATTCCACCAACTCGCAGCCTGATATTGCCTTTCCCCATCATAGCCATTCTTTAATTATTTCCAAGTTTTACTGAATGCCTAAACCTCTCATCCAAATCCAAGAACCAAGTCTTATTATCACTCATGTGGTTACTACAGCCAGAGTCGAGAAACCATACCTCTTCTCTCTTTGAGTTGTGGAGTTCTACATATGACATTAGAAGCATCTCCTCCTCCTCATCAAACTCTGCGTAGTTGGCCCCTTTTCCCCAGTCAGGACACTCATATTGAAAGTGTCCTAACTTATGACATTTGTAACACTCAACTGTAGCCTTATTGAAAGATATTCTGCCCTTACCTGAACCTCTTCCTCTGTAGCCACCACGAGTTCTTCCTATCCCTCCAAACCTCTCTTCCTCTCTTCCTTGAACCCTTACTGCATTTGTGATCTTCAAGGCATGTTCATCCTCCCTATGACCTTGCATCCTTTCCTCATGTACAAGCAGGCTACTCTGTAATTCATCAATGCTCATTGTTGTAGGGTTGTTTGACTCCTCGATAGAACATACCAAGTAATCAAACTTCGGAGTCATTGACCTCAGGATCTTCTCTACTATCACGATCTCTTCCATCCTTTCACTGTGAGCCTTCATCTTGTTGGCAATGGTGAGAGTCCCTTCTCATAGACTGTTTCTCCCTCTTTCATTTGAAGTATCTCAAACTCCCTTCGAAATGCTTGTAACTGAGCACGCTTCACCTTGGTAGAACCCTGGTATTTCTGCCTCATCGAGTCCCATATGCTCTTCGCTATTTCTTTATTAAGCATGTCTCCATAATTGTCCTGTCGATGGCTTGGAACAAATAGTTCTTGACTTTCAGATCTTGTAGTTTTGCATCTTCGATTGCTTTTCGTTGTCCCTCAGTGAGTTCAGCCCTTGCAGCTGGTATTCCATCCTCCACTAAACCCCAGTACTCCTTTGATCTAAGGATATTCTCCATCAACATAGCCCATGCCAATGGTCATAGTGACCATCAAACCTTGGTATTGCCGGCTGCACGAAGTTGTTCTCCGTTGCCATCCCTCGATTACTCTTCTCTCACTCTTTCTTCTTTTCTAAGAAACTGCAGTTTCTTAAACACTCTCAATCAGGCCCTGTGATGGGGCTCTGATACCACTTGATGAAGCACAATCTATGCAAACACAAGAGCACGGTAGAATTTGGGAGTTTGAAGCTTATTCATTCAATACGCAAATGTTGGCTTATAACCAAGACTTTTACAACTGGAAAGAAACATGACAGCCCACGTTATCAACAACCCTATGAACGTGGTAAATGGATAGGAATAATTCAAACCTAAGCAACTGAACCCTATTAACTAGAGATTATTAAAAAGAACAATAAATAACCAAGCATTAAATGTGTATAACCCTAACAGTTTAACACAATAAACCCTAATGCTCCATCATAAGTTGAAACACAATGTCTGATAGACTGATAATCGTGACTTGGTTCAAATGAAGGACTTGGAAGACGTGGAAGATATCTCCTGCCAAACGGGAAACAATAGCGTGAGACAAATGATTGCTGCCCCAATTGCACATGCCGCTACGACATAAGGGAGCCAGTTCTCTGGACCGTAAGCAATGAAAAACACCGTGGTGAATGCCACCATCATGGTTATAAAGGAAAGACAGAGTATTTTGAGTCCTCTGACCAACTTGGAGGGTAAGTCATGTAGAAAATCTCTTTCAGCGTATCGTGAGGTGAGGATGTAAAAGAACATTACGGTTGCAATTAAGTCCAAGAAAAGTGCTGCTACATCTGATATGATGAAGACCTGATAGGAGAACTTTTTCAAATGATGACCACCAGCACTGTTGTTCTTTACATTAAGCGTCACAGTGATTCCCGTAGTAAATAGAGCACTAACAAGAAGGCCTGACACGACCATGCATGATCGTGCTGCGTCATTCATCCACTTTTCTGCATCTTTTAATAACGTTGCATGTTCAGAAGTGAATACTTCTTGAGGTGTTTTGTTGTCTGCATTTTTCATCTCTATATATGCAGGTTGCATAATCGCTCTCACATCCTGCATGCCACATTGATTACTTCCAATATTATATATAAATGGTCTGTAATTTCAGTATATCAAATATTAACTGGACAGACAACCTGTAATAACTTTTGAACTTTAGGATAAGGTTAGGGCTTTGCTGATGTGATAAGAAGTTTAAGGACCAAGATATATATAATTAAATCCTAATTTTATATGGACTTTTGATTGAATTCCAATCTTTGGGACGAATCAAAACTTGAAAGAAAAAATGTTAAGCAAAATAGAATTTTACTTCTTAAACCCTATGTGAATCGGGTGATACTATTTAAGTGCTCGTTGCATGTTGTGTTGCCATTTCACAACAACTCGCAAAACAACTTTACCCAACTTCGATCTTTAAGATAGAAGTCAATTAACTGAACTATAGAGAGACCAAATGCATCGAGCATAACTGATGGAAAAGTTTATGGGAGCAGTGGCAGAGCCATGTCATATATAGGCCTGAAGTGCGCCCACGGATCACAGATTGAGATTAAAATAATGAGTCTGGGGTCTATAAATGTGTAATTGGTATTTAAATACTAATTATTCTTGACAGAAAAATAGCTCATTTCTTAATTTGAGCTTAAATTTTGCTTTTACTTATATGAAAAAAAAAATATAACTGATGGATTGAATTAAAACGTATTTAATATAAATATATAATTGATGTTTAATTTGGTTGCAAATTTTGGAAAACACCATTTTTTTTTTTTTAGTTTTATACTTGACCCCCCAAAACAGTAATTTCTATGGAGTCTCAGTGGTATTTTGAAGATGAAAAAGGGTCTGCATATCAGTTCCCTAAGGTTTTCATAATTGAGCATCGATATTATTAGACTTATAGTTAATAGGAGTAAAATGTAATTTTGGTGCATTGTGTTCATTCACTAATTTCACATTTTATTATTGAAAATGTATTTGCCATTGTTATCGAGGTGTTACTCTGAGAGAGAGAGAGAGAGAGAGAGAGTACCTCGAACCATTTTAATTCTTGTTGCATTCGAAAAGCTGCTCCAGATCGTTTATTTAGTTGACTTTCAGGAGCTAACTGTGCCGCCAAATGGAGCATAGTATTTTCCTTGTCATCTTTGAAGGTAACTATAATGTTCTTGATCAGGCCTATCTCATGTATTAACTTACAGATACTCGTCTGCCGACTTGCAACTGCTGCATGTATTAAGGTTCGATTTTGACCATCTCTTTCCCTTATCAAAGGAGGAAATGAGTCAATAAGAATTGCAACAAATTCTGCATTTCCAGATTTTACAGCGTCAAACAACAGATGGGTAGGACTTGTTATCAGTTCGTTGAAGAAGAATAAATTTCCATGCAGAGTGTGGGACAAAAGGCCTTTGACCAATGCTTTGGCTGGACCTACACCAGTTGTATATGTATAAGAAGTTAGTCCTTTGTATTTTACCATCTATCGATAAAATTAGATCACAAACCTCACTTACTTGTCCCATAATTGGCGGATATTGCCGGATCAGTAGCCAATCTATGAAAGGCCTCTCTTAAATCAGTCTGACCACGATCCAGAACCAGCTCTGGATACTTCTTCAGAGATCTCAACGCGAATGCTGCAATTTTTATTGTTTCGGTATCAATTAAATGGGGATTATATGACCATATTGTGTAAAATTAATTCAGACTAAAAAAACCACTAACAAAAAAAGACTAACAAAAATCTAAAACTATTGTTTTTATGGTACCTGTACTTTCCTAAATGAAAATTTTCAATTAAAATTATATATTAACTCATTTATTGATCAGCAAAATTATACATGATATCTCAGCATCCAATCAACAGTGTCATTACCTAAATAGTTCAACTTTTTCAAAGGCCAGTGAAGCACATCCAAGACTACCCAATGTTAACCATGAAAAAATTAAAAGGGACACAGAAAATGCGGATACTGTTGGCCTCAAATTTTAAACTTGAGAATGTTTAGACTTAATCTTATCTCTCTTAATCTCTTATGAAGAATTGACTCAAAATAAAACTAAAATTAAAACTAAAAATTGTGATTCAAGCCCAATAACAAATGTCCAAGCTAAATTCCATTTTCGGAAAATCATCACCATCCATGAAAATCTTAGACCCAAAAATATATCCAAAAGCCCAATTAAAATTAGAGATCTTGTGCTTGAAACCTTTTATCATCCCTTTTTTTCAGAAAAAATCTCCTATGAATCTTAAACTTTTTTTTTATTATTCTCACTTCACTCATCTGCGATACAAATGACATTTGAAACTGTAAACTTTACAATAATAGTTAAGTAAGTTAACTAATAAGTCACAGCTTACTGCAAAAAAGGAGAGAGAGAGAGAGAATTCATAACTTGTAAAGTTATCCAATAGATAGACAAGTCAGCTATAATTTTATCGTAATATTGCCTTAGGCAGTGTCTCTCTCTCTCTCTCTCTCTCTCTCTCTCTCTCTCTCTCTCTCTCTCTCTCTCTCTCTCTCTCTCTCTCTCTCTCTCTCTCTCTCTCTCTCTCTCTCTCTCTCTCTCTCTCTCTCTATATATATATATATATATATATATATACACACACAATACTTCTCAGATAAGGATATCCTTACCTTACCTAAAGAACGGATTTCCATATTTTGCCCACTTTTCGATCACATATTCACATCTTAACTTTTCAATTTTTAGGTCCTAATGTATAGATCATCTCTGCAAATTTTCAGCCAAATTGATGATCTTAAGACATTTAGAATTGCAATTCACAAGTATGGACACGAACGGTTTTGGTTGGACATAATCGGTTTGTTCATTGATTTAATCGAGTTTGATACCTTAATGATTATCAATTTTGCTAAAAATTTACATAGATAATCTATATATTATGACCTAAAAATCAAACGGTTAAGATGTGAATATGCGATCACAAAATTGTCAAAATATGGAAATCTGTTCCATAAGCTAAGGTAAGGGTAAGGATATCCTTAGCAGAGAAGGCCTATATATATATATATATATATATATATATATATATATTGCGTTGTATGGAAACTCACATTTCTTAATACTCTTCCAAAATTTTCTTGGATTTAGAGTGCGACAAGATGGATATTCGTGGGCCAATAGCTGCAATACTGTCTTTATCTCCTCATTGAAGTCAGTTGCAAGCTCCGGACAGTTTCTTATTCCGATCAAGGCCATACCTATCCAATTAACTCGCTATTAAGAAAAGAAAAAATAATAAAGAGAGAAAAACTGCAACTAGTAGTCATTAAATTGGATATTCACGCATTGATTGATAAATAATAAACATAGAGTAGCTCCATGTAAAAGTAGTTACATGAATCTTATTTAATTTACATTAATATATTGATGTATTCGTAGTGATGGATTGAGTATAGGAATAACATGATTTAAGTAATTTGTGATGCGTAATACCTATCAGTTTTGAAATTTAGTGTTACTAAGAACATCTTTAATAATGACAGTAATTTTTTAGTCAAATTTTTGCCAAAGTGACTAAAAAGTCATTTTTGCTAGCCACTTCAGAAATACATCTGTATCAGTGCTCTATATTTTAGGTAGTTTTGAATTTATATTATTTTTAAATGAATATTAAATAGTTTAAATGTATTTATAAATTACATAAAATAACTAAAAATGAATGTTTTAAATTATATAGAGCATCATCTCGCTCACTATATTTATGAGTGAGATAGCTAAAAGTTATAATAGAAAGCTACTTAAGAGTTCTGATGCAGCTGCTAAAATAGATAAAAAAAACTAAACATCCTCTCCAAAATAGTTAAGTAGCCAAAATAGAGAGTTTGCTAAAGATGTTCTAACAAACAATTTTATTTTGGCCAACAAGAAAGTACAGTTAATAACAATAATAACAACAACAATAACTAGCGTACTTTCACCATCTATGGGCATGCACAAGTTTATTCCCGCAGTGAGTCAATTATTTATAGTCTCTTATATATTAAAAATTTGAATTTAAAAAAAAATTGAAAAAAAATAAATGCGGAGAATTCAATTAGGACTATACTAGATCAGTATTCAATTCCCCTCTACTGTAATAATAAAAAATTATTACTTTATTGGTTTTAGTTCCCTTACGTATTGATGTTGAGAAATAACTTTAAGAAATTACTGGTCACTCATTGTAGTTTTCTCTAAAAAACAGTTCAGTCCCTCGCCGTTTAAATTAAACAATTTAGTCATTATACTCTCTAATTTTCACAAAACCGCTCCAAAATGACTATTTTACCCTTACTTCATTTTTTTTTGTTCTTTTTTTTTTAATTCCTCTCTCTCTCCATCTTATTTTATATATGTATATGTGTATATATATATGTATATGTGTGTGTGTGTGTGTATATATATGTATATGTGTGTGTGTGTATATATATATATATGTATATGTGTGTATATATATATATATTATACATATGTATATATATGTATATATATAAATTTATATATATTTACCCCTCACTTTTTCGCTCGCTCTCACGAAACATCTCTGCCTCCTCCGTCTTCCGCTAAGTATCCAGTGAGAGTATATATATATATATATATATATATATATATATATATAAGATGAAGTGAGGAGTAAATATATTTAAGATGAAGTGAGGGGTTAATATATATAAATATAAATAAATAAATATATATATATATATATATATAACATGAAGTAAGGGGTAAAATTGTCATTTTAGATCACATTGTGTGAAATTTGAATGTTTAAGGAGTAACTTGTTAAAATTAGAATAGTAAGGACTGAACTGTTGACGCCCTAAATATAGAGTGTGACCAGTAATTTTCCCAAATAAAATTAAACATTTTTAACCGTATAAGCTATCCAACTCAACTTGAATAGTATCGAGTTCGTCGTGTCGTTAATTTGTGAATAAATTAAAAATGTATTCTTCAAACAATGTTAACCCGATATTGACTGACCAACCCGCGCAATGCCTACCCTGAAGGGCACAGCCTTTCCAGACCACTTATTAATAAAGATTTTAATGAAAAAGGAGGAAAAACAATTCTCTAAAAAAGAAAGAAAAAAATACTAAAAGCAAAATGTTGAGGGGGTTATTACCCACAGATGACAATCTACGTGTCCCCGTGTCTACGTATCAATGTGTGTGTACCTATCTATATATCTATATATGCGCGCGGGCCGTTGAAAGCTTTTTTTTTTCCTTTCTTTCTTTTTTTGGTCAAATTTTTGTTGTCTTTCTTGATTCACAGACAATAATTCAAACTCGTAAACTAATTTGCTGACGCTTTTTTGGAGTCATGCGCTCAAATTCTAATTACACATGTATGCAGATGCACAGTGTATCTCGCTTGAGGGATTCATTCTAATAATTATTACTGGTATGTTGATACGGAGAAGTGGCACTCACCTCGACTGAACCTCGTCCATATTCCAGGAGTTTTAAAGGTAAATGCAGAAGGCTTTTCAGCCAACATATGTAGAGCTGTCTTTCTATCTTCAACACGACGTTGTAAAGCGAAGGTGCAATGCCATTTCAGTATTGTTGATGCTAATGCTGCAAATATTAACACAAAAATGTCAGTTCTGGTATATTTTACATCTACAGGGCACTAGCATTCCAGTATACGCTCACACACATGGTAAAAGACATGTTTTAATTTTATTTTTTTAATTTTTTAATTTATAATAAGGATTAAATTCAGTTTACTCTCTCAAACTTCAGGTCTAAAATCAGTTTTGTCCCCTTTTTTTTAATCACGATCATCATTACATTTCTAAATCTCATCAACTGCGTTTAAGTTTGAAATTTCCTTCTAAATGACGTCACTTGCCAGGTTGGAACCGACATGGGCCCTACTTTTTAGCCTTTAAACTCCCTAGAATGGAATAATTGACATTTCAACCAGTTTTGCCTCTAAAATTAAAAATTATCCTAATCTAATCCTTAAAAAATGAGAATCACTAAAATTGGTAATAAGAGTAGCAATAATGGGACCCTAACCTCTAAATTTACCAGAAAATTAATAGAGCATTACCATAATAATTTTTTTTTATAGAAAATTACTAACGCACATTGCTGCTGGCTGCAAACAAATTAAAATATTGCTGCTGGCTGCAAACAAATTAAAATATCTTATACAAAATCCAGCGGTATACATGAGATGTACTACAGGGCTAGGATAATAGAAGCTAATGAAAATTATAATGTGTGTATTTGTATGAGAAGCACAAACGAGATTGATACTCCAAGCCCAGTGATCTTGCAGACACAAACTTATGTGACTTTCCTGCCCAATAAGTATTTTCATCAATGGACACAAACTCATACTATTTGTCTACCAACTAATGCTGATTTTATCAACTTACTCCAACTTGATTTTCAATGCAGAAACAGCAATGTTGCAAAAATAACCCAGAAGTTCAAAGGGTGCAAATTTGGGCAACTTTCTTCATCAAATTTTCCAACAAAAACTTGAAATCCGAGATGGGTATTCCAGATTTTCACTCTAAAATATAGGAAGGGAGGGAATTCATTCACTTGGGATTTAAGACAGATTTTCATTCACCTGCGTCTTTTTCCCATCAGAGTCTACCCGAGTTCCACCATATCTTGCTTAGCCCTCTCTCGGCAACCCACCAATGGATTCGACATCCTGCTCCAAACCCGAGAATGGTTCCCTCCGACCCGAACCATCATTGCCGTCTCCTCCTTCCACGAAACCCGCCTCGTCTTCGCCGCCTTAAAGTAACAGTAGCACCACCACCACCACCACCACCACCACCAGAGCAAAGACCAACCCAACAACTCCGACTCCTCTGCCGACGCCGGAACATAGTTTGAGAAAACGCCGATCGAAGCATGTCTTGCTGATCCAAAACACCGCTGCTTGAGAGTGTAAACCAGATCGATGAAGGTCTCTCTAGCGGTGGAGGCCGGAAGATTTGAAATTAGGGTTTGGGTTTAGGGGATAGGGATTGGGTTGGGATTGAAGGAGAGTTTATGGTGGAGGGAAGAAGAAGATGGAAGGCGATGAAGGGGATCCGATCGAATTGGGTCACGGCCAACATTGAGGAAGAACTAGAAAGAAAAAGAAAAAGAAAAAAATTTGAAAAAGTAGAAATAACTGTAATAAGGGGTAGTTTGGACATTTTATCCAAACTGATGGTCAAAAAATTTGAAAAGTGGGTACCCCATATCGGCTCCAAATCAAGAAATGATGTCACATCTGGAGGAGAATTTGAAATTTCGATGCGGTTGATACAATTTAGAAGTAGAGATTATCGTGTTAAAAAAAAAATAAACCAAATTGATTTTCGACCTCAAATTTAAGGAAGTGAACTGAATTTAGTTCTTAGTGAAGATCCTTCTAAATTTTTTTTTTGGGGAAAAAGACCCTTCAATTGTCACCCAGTTTTTTTTTTTTTTTTAAATTATTTTGTATTTATAATTTTATATTTTTATCTATTTACTAAAATAACTATTTAGATGATTTATTTGAGTTTTTATGAGTTTAAACGGAATTTTGGCAATCCATATTTTGATAAAGTCATACACATAAATACATACATACGTACATACATTTGCATGATATGAAGAATATAAAAAGAAAAAAAAAATAACAAGATAACATATAACACTGCCTTGAAAAAAATTAGGAACACTAGAAAAAAAAAAAAGAGTTACAGTTGTTGGTTAATAGATCGTTTTAAGTGTATTTTGGTCTTTTAGCAGTTAAGTTGTAGCATTAGTTGAATTACCGTCAAACATTTGTTAGCAAGGGTAACCATAACTATAATTGTTTTAATGACCGGTTTTTAAGCTTAACACATGTTGAGAATATAGACATCCCACGTAGGGAAAAATAAGATCTTGCCTATGAGTTTATAAGAGTTTGGATCACTCCATCCATTGTCAATTAGTTTTGGATATGAACCTCAGATTACTTTATCAACATAGGGCTGTTGATGTGGGCATATAATGTGGGCATATATGCCCGTGTGTGCATGCAAGAGAAAGAGGGATGATAGAGATGAAGGTGGTGAAGAAATGTGCACTTACCATACAGGCCAGTATCTATGCAAGTGAAAAATACCCCACGCAGTTCTTCTTCTGGTATCATCGGAGAGAATAGATAGGACGCCATTTTCTCATGTCCAAACAAAGCAGCGATGTAGAGTGGCGTTTTTCCTTCACCACCTAGTGTATCTTGCAGGCTGGGGTCCTCTCGCATCATAATTTTCAAAACTTCTATGCACCCAGCGGCGGCGGCTAAACAGAAGGCAGTGTTGCCTCTTTCATCTTTCAATCTCAAGATGCTTGTTAAGTTCGGCTGCAGAGGGATTGTTCGATTTATTTCCAGCAACTTCTTCACAAAGTAAACGTTTTGCGCTCCGGCTGCAGCATGAAGTACAGTGTACTTTCCATATAAAATTTCCGAACGTATAGTACGAGTATCAGCCTCTATGATTTCTTTTGCCTTTTTCCAGTTATTTTTTAATGTAGCTTGATACAGGAGTTGATGAGATGGTAGTTGTTCCATCGATCAAGACGTACGTACGTGGAAATGGCTGTCAAGTCTGCACTTGCAGTCAGAATTCAATCGGAAAAAAAAAAAAAAAAACAAGATGAAGAAAATTGTATATGGAATAAGAATGAGTAAAAGATCGATTATCTGCATTTCGTCGGTTTATCTACTGACAATAAAAATGAACATACCTTTACCACTGCAAGACAAAAGCTTATTAAGTTGTTTGCTGGGAGCCTGGGACAATGTTTTCCGTTGGAACACTATTACCACTGCAAATAACTGATTGCCGAGTAGCTGTGTTAATATTTTCGATCATGTGAGCTTGCAGTTTTGAATCGTGGAATGAACAATAAAACATGTATATTTAGAATGAAATTTCATAAAGAAAAGAAGTCGTAGTACTCAACTTGAAATTGTTTTATCTAATATAGTATGTGATGCGCGCGATATTTAAAAGAGATCGAGTAACTCATGTCTGAAAAGAATTAGAGAGAAAAGCTTATGTAGTTATGTAGCTGCATCGAAGAGACATACAGACTACCTGAAAAATTTTGCGAGTCCGAAGACAGTGAGATCCTGAAAAGGAAGGACAAGTTGCCGAAAGCGAAGATGGATTAATACATTCAAGGTACGAGGAAGCAAGCCATCCAACCGTGACTATATAACTTGTTCTCCCGGCCAGTTGATGAGATTTAATTAAAATTTTTTCTTGGGTAATTTATTTTATTTTCTGATACTTTGTAGTTTCTCTTGATGCCAGCACTACAGTTACATATTTAAATGCAAGTCTCTTCGGAAAAGATTAATCAAGAGATGTTCAGTTATTTTTTTCGGAAAGTGGTAGTTTATCCATGTGTGTGTGTATAAACAACTTTTTCTTTGGTCCACCATACTGATGTCCTCGGTTAAGTTATTATGATTCAAATTTGTTCACCATCTTCAGTCAATGATGGTACCACCACTATGAAAACTTGACACGAGTTATTGGTTATAACTATAGTTAGCCATTATCAAATAGATAAAAATTAAATTTAATAATAAATAATAAAGAGAAAAAAAAAATATACTCTCTCATATTCAATCATTCCTCTTCCTTGTCCGAAATAGAACCTCTTCTTCTGCTACAGATATCAGACCCAAAATCCCCAGTTCCCCTCCCCAGAAATCAAGGTTTTAAATTTCTCCGAAACTACGGAATTTTTCATCGAAATTTCCGTAATTTGGAAGTACCGAAACAAAATTCATATGCTATATCATTTCCGTCAAGAGCTTCCCAAACGTTTTCAAAATTTTCCGTATATTTCTCCGAAATTTCTTAATTTCTGAAAGATCTACGTACACCAAATATATTTAAAAATTCACACTGAAATTTTGTCCAAAATTTCTCCAAATTTTCGGTGAAATTCGAATGTCACCGACACTGACAATGAATTTTTACCTCATACTTTTATAGAAAAAATATAAAATTTTGATTTTTTTTTTCAATCAAGTTAAATACAACAAAAAACTTTTTGCTTTTATCTGCTACCACACACAATACCCATGTGATGAAGTACTGAAATTATTTTCAAAATTCATATATTTAGGAGCAGTATTATATGATTCTAAATGAAAATAGTTCAATCATATGGATCAAACCACATCGTAGTAGCTTTTATTATTAATACTTTATATTGGTTTTGTTATACTAGTTCATTTTCATTCATTGAGTTTTGGTATTACCTTCCCCCCGTTGTATTTTTCTAATTATTAGTGAAAAAAGCGTGATGGTCAAGCCTCCCACTGAATTCTAGCTATCAAAAAGACAAAGTAAATCACATTCACATTATCAATTTACATTATATTTATAATTACATATAGATAAAAACACTAGTTTAGCAACCTACTACAGTACTA
The DNA here is from genome assembly GCA_025331145.1 of Rosa persica. Lineage (NCBI taxonomy): Eukaryota > Viridiplantae > Streptophyta > Magnoliopsida > Rosales > Rosaceae > Rosa > Rosa persica. The sequence goes on from WFKR01000005.1 coordinate 64,127,883, forward strand.
GTTAATTACTCATTCATATTAAATATCACAATTCTATTATAGATGTATAATTTTAGAAATGTTACATTGCAAATAGGTTTATTATAAGTTAGTTTAGTCTATGTAAAAGTTTCATTCAAAAATATCATTTTATAAATACAAATAGTGTGATTTATGTTTTAGAGACAATTGTTGTGTACTTTCATTGATAATAGGGGTCTCTTTATATAGAGGATTATAATGCATATAATCTGAATTGTACAAGGAAAGGTAATCATACATTGAATGGATATTTCTAAGATTCTCCGAGATTATCTCTAATTAAAACTCTATTATCACTAGGTCAAGTAACCTAGAGTTTGGGTCAGACACATATTATGGATTTACTTGAACACTTCCCCTTGTGTCGCCCAAACATGGTACTCCTCTCGCTGTCTCATTAAAAACCTTGCCGAGTAACAAAAACTCAGTGAGAAAAAAATAACCTCGGTCGAAGAGGAAAAAGAGTACAACACACCTTTTACGTTTCGAGACCATACATGTAGACATCTCCCCCTGATGTCTGCATCTCCCGCTGATGTCTGCATCTCTCCTTGGTGACAACGGTTATGAGAGTTCGGATAACTTCTATAAACAATGCTACTAACATGTTTCTTGAAAGTGGAATTCAGGCAATGACTTAGTGAGCAAGTCTGCCACACTGTTCTCAGATCGAACCTAGTTCACTTTGATCTTGAGGAGAGCCTACTATTGCTGATTATCCTTGTTGATGTCGCTTTTGATGTAGTCTTGCTTCATTTGTTCAAAACAAGCAGCATTATCATGTACGCTTGTAGGCTCATCTGTTGTTGACTTCAAACCACAATTTTTCGAACATGCGTAATTATGGATTCAATCATATATATTCACGAGCTTCTTCGTGAAGAGCAATAATCTTTGCATTGTTCGAAGATATAGCGACTAGGGTCTATTCTATAAACCTCTAAGATATAACTGTCTTTACCCATGGTGAACACTTAACCAATTTGAGAACGACATTCGTGTAGGTCAGAGAGATACCCAATATCAGCAAAACCCTCCAAAACTCATGTTGTTTTGGGATGGGAATAGTGGATGTAGTCCAGTGTTGGCGGCGTTCCTGGTGTGTGATGGGTCCGAATCCATCGTCTCTCTGTAGGGATAAAGCATGCCCATATCAATCGTACATCTCTATTATTGAAAGATATCTTCTACACCAATCTAATGGCGTCGCGTTGGTGCAGAGCTATACCTTAGCTGACAAGTTTACTGCAAATGAGATGTCCGGTCTTGTGCATTGAGCTAAGTACAATAATGCGCCTATTGTACTTAAGTAGACACTTCTGTCTTGAGCACATCTTCGTCATCATCCTTTGGATGAAGAAGATCTTTTTTTAGGATCAAGACTAAGAGATAATTGCTGTGTACTTTCATTGATAATAGGGGTCTCTTTATATAGAGGATTACAATGCATAGAATATGAATTGTACAAGAAATGGTAATCATACATTGAATGGATATCTATGAAATTCTCCTAGATTATCTCTAATTAAAACGCTTTACCACTAGATCAAGTAACCTAGAGTTTAGGCTAGACACATATTCTAGATTTATTTGAACAATTTCTTTAATTTTAACCGAAATTTCCACCGAAATTAAAACTTTCTCCGAAATTTCCTTAAATTTGAAGTATCGAAATCAATTTGAATCCTTGCCTGAAACCTAAACGAACCTCTTGCAATACTGGGTTCAACCATCTCTTTCATCTCTGTTACCCGCTTCTTTGTTTTCATGTCCCATCTTCACTTTTCTGCACTTTATTATTTTATTTTTTTAAAAGCGGGTAAGAACCCGTTAGGTTGGAGTGGTAGTTCTCCTCCCTACATTCTCATTATTTAATGAATGAAAGCAGGTATGCACTCAGCATCTCGAATTCTCGATTTGAACCCTGTTGAGATTGAGTTTGTCTACATTAAACCAAGTTCAGGAAGAAGTTAATCTCAACCAAATTGGCAAATCCAAATCCTCATGGTGGCCACAGAATCCAAACGGAAAAAGAAAATCAAAAAATCAAACCAAGAGAAATCTGACGATCATAGTACCAAAATGTAATTTCAGTTTTCAGTTTTTTTTTTTTTTTTTTACCCCCTTAATAACAAACAGAACAGAACTTTGGTGTCCCAATATGATCTTAGCTCTAAAATGGAGCTAGAGAAGTAGTTCCATATGCCGTATCCAAATCACAAAGCTCCGCATAACAACTGGATGTGGTAAAGCCATTTGGTCCAAGGTCTGTAACATCAAGATATAAAACGTATTAGAAAAAATCAATGCTGCAATTTTCCCAAAGAACAGGATCCCAGCCGGCCGCGAAAGCTCAAAATTATGAGGCTTGTTACCCTCATACTCGATTTTCAGCTGAGCTTTGTGCCAAGCGATGTCTCTGTAGACACCTAAAGAGAAAGTGCCGGTGAAGTATGTGGTGGTGACTCCCGGCCTACCAATGATGAAGTATGATGATGAACTAACGAGGAAAGACAGAAATAAGATTTAATTTAATTTTTCTTTATATCTCTCTTTATTATAAAATTCATTTAGTTTAGTGATTTTTATATGTATAACTGTAGTTAAAAATCATGGTTAAATCAGTAACACGCGTCAATGTTTCAAAGAATATGGTATCACCACCTAAATAAAGGTGGCGAGCATATTCACATCCAGGTTATTAGTTCGGGTTCCTCGGTTTGCTCAGTCTTAGGTTTTAGTTATCGATCTATGGTGGTTGTGCAGTGTTAGTTGGTCCCTTTCAGGCCCCTTCGAGGTTGATTCTAGTTTTTTCCCTTTTCAAGTCAAGTGATAGAGGCACTTTTCTAAAGCTCTAGATGGGGTAGGTGGTAAGATTGTTCTTATTTATTTATTTTTTTTTGAATGAACAAGAGGAAGTAAGATTGTTTGTTCTGGTGGCTAAGGTTCATTAGCCATTATAACTATAAAATATTATTTAGACCTAATATTATCTACATTTAACAAATTGATTAACTTGTTACAATAAATAGGAAATGTATGAATCATCTATCAAGTTACCAAATGAGTTTAGGTATGTCACTCTTTGGTTATGAATCCATTTTGATAAAAGATAAATATCTATTGTTTATGATATGATAACTATAGCATCTTTACATAGAACTCATAAGCTTGAATAGAACTCTTTTATGGGAAGACCTATCTAGCTTGTATATATAGGTGCTTGAAGTCCCTATTCACTGTGTGACAAATACATTCAGTCATGCCCCATAGAGAGGAGTAAAATACACAGTTGAGTAGAAGACTTCTTGCATGTGGCTGCTTGAGTTTTGGAGCTCGAAGTACTTGTGTTCAGGAGGTGTGGTATTGCTGCTGTTGCTGTTGAAGAAATGGTCGTTGTTAATGAAGCAGGTGATACATCATTCCTTGTTGTGTTCTAGTTCATATTATATTGGTCATTTGGTTGTGTTTATGTATTTTGTGAAATGATCTTGGATTGCTCATTAATCTAACAATTGGTATCAGAGCATGTTTTCACAAATCATAGATCATTTTAGAAGATCAATTCAATGTGTTTGAACGAGGGTTTGTGTTATGTTAAATTGTAAAATGTTTTTGGGAAATTAGGGTTTTGCATAACAGGCCAAGAAAACAAAGTTTTAAAACCAAGCTCTAGGCCCGTTTTGACATGATGCGTCACCCATGGCCCATACCCGATCCAGAAGATCACTTCTCTTCTCCCGAAGCTTTTGTTATCACCGTTATTCCATAACGGATAGTTTTCTTCTGGGTTTGGTATGGATCTTGAAGCAGCACCCGAGTTTCTTCACAAATTCAAAGTGGATTCGAAACCACATCATTCAATTTGGATAAACATAGTTCTTGGGGAATACAAGTTTTGGGGATAATTGCTTTCGCTAAAATTGTTGCAGAATTACAGTCGCAAAGGTTAGGCCTTATGAGAACCATGTTTCAATTCAAAGCTTTAATTCATTTTCTGTTGAACTGCAATAACACTAGAAGCATTCCCGGTGTTCACCTAGGCTAGAGTAGATGGTGACCGGATGGAATTTAAGTTTTGGTGTGCTTATCTTCTTGAATTGAATTGAGTTGAATTGAAACGATATTGTGCTTTCTCTGTGATTGCTTATGGATGGTTGTGCTTGACATTTTGCGTCCTGCTATTATGTATATGTGATTGACTATGATAATGTGATGAAGTATGATGAATGTTTAAGATGAGAATTCATGCTATCTCCCTGTATATGCTATCATATTTTCATTAAGAAAATTGCAGATTGAGTAAAGTTTCTTTTCAAATGTTTTGAATTGATTTTAGTTAAAACTTTACTTAAGGTCACAGGTTATTGCAAATAAGAATAGGCATGTTGCACAAAGCAATTTCTGTTATTATTGGCATTTGATCATTAAGATAAACATGACCTGGAACTTGTGTTAATTGCTTCAAACTGTGCTTACTTATTTTTGAATTGCATAGTTTGGTAACCAACAACTTCACACATATTTTTTAATTCATATTTTGATACTTGAAGACTCTTCTACTATCATAAGATGTTGATTGTCTTTTTGGATAACTTGAATTCTCTAATTGTGGGTGAAGATTCAGAAACTTAAGTACATTATGTGTACTGCTATTAAAGTGTTGCCTAATGTAAAATTTTAGTACTGGGGTAATTTTATTGACATAGTACCTTGCTGTACTTGTTGCCATTATGTTTGATATTTTTTTTTTGGTGTTTTATGTGTTTTCGAACTGCTTTTGGGACTAACACATAAACCTGCATAAATATTACAAAAAGAAAAATTGAAACTGGAACTTACAAAATTTTTCTTTTGTTTTTGCCTCATTAGGAAGTATTTACATGAACTCAACAATGTTTTGATGCTCACTGGAACAAACTTTAGAGCTTGGAGAGACTCAATAGAACGTTACATGATGATGCATGAGAACATAAACTTAGTTTTTCATGAGGATGAGCCTAAGGAGCTAAGTGATGAGAGTTTAGCTGAGGACATTAAGGCTTTTAAAGCCTAGCACAGGTCAAATAGAATGACCAAGAACACCATTAGGAACACTATGTCTGACACTGTAAGAGGTAGTGTAGAAGAACCTGATTTGGCTACTGACTACATGGAGGCCATTGAGAGAAAATGTAAAGAGAGTGAGAAGGTAGAGGCTGCAAGATTGTCTAAGGCTTTTCAGAAGCTGAAGTATGATGGATATGGGGGAGTTATAGAGCACATAATGAAGCTGATCAACATTAATGCTAGGCTCAGGGAGTTGCTGATGGGAGTGAATGATAGACAGGTGGTGCATGTTGCATTGCATTCTCTACCAAATACCTTCAGTGGACTTAGAACCACCTACAATGCTCTTAAGGGTACCTGGACCATAGATGAACTCATATCTATTTGTACTGGAGAAGAAGATAGAATTAAGAAAGAAAAAGAGCCTACAACCTTTGTGAACCTGGTATAGAAGCCAAAGAAAAAGTAAAACAAGCTTAAGTTCAACAAAACCATCTCTAAGCCATCTAGAAACACTGCAGCACCTAATACCACCAAAACTTTTAAGTTCAAGTGCTACTTTTGCAAGAAAGTAGGAATATGAAGAAGGACTGCTCAGGTTTTAAGGCTTGGTTGGTAAAGAAGGGTAAGAATTTCTTAACTACTACATAAACCTTTTCTTTAGAAATTAATTTTGTTAATATTGAATCTCACACTTATTGGTTAGATTCTGGCTCACCCTTGCATATTACAGATTCTTTGAAGAAACCAATGTCTGTGTGGGAAATGGCATGAGGGTTGCAGTGAAGGCTATAGGAACCTTAAGGCTGGATTTAGGTTTTGGAAATTTTTTTAGTTTTGGATGATGTTTGTTACATTCCCTGGATTAAGAGGATTTGCTTTCTATGTCTCTCTTGGTTAAGATTGGTTGCTGTTTTTATATTGATTTGGATGGAATAAAAATTTCTAAAGGTTCCTTGTCATAGGGTTTTTTTTTTTTTTTTTTTAAGGGGTTTGGAACCCAACCAAACTGGGAGGCTCAGCCCCACGCCTGGTTCCATTTATGAAAATAAAACTTTGAATCGGGGGGGGGGGGGCATAAAACCTAAACCCCGAGCTACATAAGAACCAGTACAATGAACAATAGACAAAACAAAACAAGCAAGGTGCACTAGACAATCTTCTACACCATTGCTTAAACAAAAAGAAATAACTCTAATGGAGACGATAACTAGTATGTGAATTAAAATCATGACTAAACTGAGTAGCTTTGAAGCAGGGGAAAGGCGCTTAAGCAACTTAGTAGAAAACAAAAAGCCTAGATTTGGATCTTTCCAAGGCTGGAGACGAAAAAGGGAGAAGAGCTAAGCCCAAACCTTTATCATAAGATCACAATCCAAAAATAAATGAACAAGGGTTTCGTTGCTTACCATGCAAAAGGAGCATGTGAGCAAAGATGCACACCAATTTTTTGCAGATAACTATCAGTCTTAGCTCGTCCATTAAAAACTTGCCATGCATGTAGACTCTTCCTTGACTGAATTGATTTATGCCAAATTAGTTTTCCCCAATCAACAATCGCTCCAGGAGGAGACAAATATTTGTAAGCCTCTTTAGCAGTTAGCGTTCCAGACGAACTACCAGACCAAACTGCTTTATCCAGCTGAGCATCCAAAAGTATAGCAGTGTCTAGAATCAATGCAGAAGCCTCCTTGAAAAAAGAAGAGAATATAGGAGGCAACACCCATTCATTATCAACAATAAACTTACTTACTTAAACATCAAGAAACTGTAAGAACTCTGGGTCAACATTATACATTGCACATAAAGGAGCACCAAACCAATTATCTTTCCAAAATGACACCTTCTGACCATCGCCAATTAGCCACCGAGCATTAGAAACAATAGAGGGCCAGAGCTTCTTCAAACCTATCCAAACTGATGATTTTTTGTAGTAGGAACAAGGTGACAAACCTGCTCTCAAGAATCTACTCCTTAGAAAACATACAGATGGGGATAAACTTCAACCATATCCCAACAGCGCTTGAGCAATAAAGCACTATTTAGATGAAAGAGATTTTTCAACCCAAGACCACCCTGATCAATTGGCGTACAGCATTTAGACCAAGCTATAAGGTTCGAACCCTTTTTTAATGGGTCTCCTGTCTAGAAAAAATTCCGGGTCCACCCTTGAACCTTAAGAAGCAAAGAATAAGGCCATTCATACACTTGGAAACTATATATCAAAAGACTATGAATGGTAGCAGAAATAAGTTGCAGTCTTGCTGCTTGAGAAAGTTGTAGGCCCTTCCAGGATGTAAGCTTACACCTGACCTTATTAGCAATAGTTCTGAAATAAGCTGCTTTCGGTCTACCTTGAAATACTGGCACCCCAAGATAGTTGAAGGGTACCACCCCTTCCCTGAACCCAAGTAGACCTTGGATAATAATTGCTCTAGGCATGCTTACCAATAAATACAGAAGACTTTGCTTTATTTATAACTTGGTCAGAATTCATGGCATATTCATCTAAAAATCGCATTAAGGCATGAATACCTCGGGAACTCCCCTGCATGAAAATCATAACATCATCCGCGAACAATACATGTGAGGGAGGAGTTAATTTATCTGGGCAAGCCATCCGATCAATTTTTTCTCTATTAACCAGATTACTCAAACCCCGACTAAGAACCTCTTCCACACTGCAAAGTAAGAGCAGAGATAAAGGATCGCCTTGCCTCACACCCCTAGAACAAGTGAAAAAACCACACTGCTGTCCATTCACCAACACTGATAAGTAAGCAGACCTCAGAATACCATGAATTCAATTAATAAAAATAGGGTCGAAACCAAAAGAAGTGAGGACCCTTAGCAGAAAATCCCAGTCCAAGGTGTCAAAGGCTTTTCTGATATCCAATTTAAGAGCAATGTTTCCACTCTTGCAGTGATTATCTAACAAATTTATACATTCAGAGGTTAAGATAATAGGGTCAGCAATGGACCGCCCTGTGGTGAAGGCGCTCTGATCTGGGGATAAGATTCTAGCTGCAATAGGAGAAAGACGTATGGCAATAATTTTAGTGATAATTTTAAAACAAAGTTAGCAAGAGCAATGGGTCTGAAATCAGCAACACAATCAGCTTCAGGCTTTTTTGGAATCAAGATTATCACATTGGAGTTACGTTGGATAATTATTTGAAATTAAATTGTTCAATACATCAACAAGTAATCTCACTTATTGAAGACAGAAATAGCACTTAAGTAACTACACCATCATAGGTGTTAAAAGAACCTTGTTCAATGATAAATCAGCTTACTTGTGGCATAGGAGACTTGGCCACATTTCAAAAGAAACATTGCGAATATTAGTGAAGAACAAAACACTTCCAAAACTAGCCTTTTCAGACCTAGCAGACTGCATTGAATGTTTTAAGGGTAAAATGACAAACTTAAGAAAAAAACGATTGCTAGCAGAAGTGAAAAACTGCTAGAGTTAATTCATACAGATATATATGGTCCTTTCAGGCATAGAACAATATATGGAAACGTTTATTTCATTACATTCATAGATGACTATTCAAGGTACTATTACATCTACCTATTGTCAAAAAAACAGTCACTTTTTGGCATTTAAAATTTTCAAAACTGAAGTTGAACATCAAATAGAAATGAAAATTAAGACTCTGAGGTCTGATTGGGGGGGGGGGGGGGGGAGGTTGAATTTTATGGTAAATATACTGAGCAATGACAACAAAAGGGTCCATTTGCTTTATATCAGTAGGATGTAGGTATAAAGGCTCAATATACAACACCGTATAATCCCCAACAGAATGGTGTTGCAGAGAGGAAAAACAGAACTCTATTGAATATGGTGAGAAGTATGATGTGTACTTCTGGTTTACCTAAAATGCTTTGGGGAGAAGCTTTAAGAACTGCAAACTATCTTTGCAATATGTCCCCAAGTAAGTCTATTGATAAAACACCATTTGAGTCTTGGTGTGGTAGGCAACCTAGACTGCATCATTGCCGTGTCTGGGATTGTAAAGCTGAGGCAAGAATTTACAATCCCATGCCAATTTAGGAAAGCTTGACCCTAAATCTGTAACTTGTCATTTTATAGGCTATTGTGAAAAATCTAAGGGTTACAAACTCTATGCACCTCATCACTCACCTAGAATTTTTGAAACTCATCAGGTTAGATTTCTAGGGGAGAGTATTTGCAATACAAAATTTGAAGATTTAACTGATGATTTTGAGGAAATTGCAGAAAGTGAGGATATAGAAATAGAAATGCCAATCTTTAAAAATGATGCAGAAACTGAAAATGAAGTTCATAATGCAGTAGATGGTGACTTAGAGCTTGAAAACCAAAATATTGAAGTGGCTAAACCTATACCATATCAAAATGTAGCTGAACCTAGAAGATCACAAAGAACTAGGGAGCCAACTTTTGGAGGTGAAAATGATATTTATGAGGTTTACCTGCAAGAAGTTGAGAATACCTTAGTAGATGATAGTGATCCTACAAGCTTTAAATAAGCTGCAGAGAGTAATGAGTCAGAACAATGGAAGAAAGCCATGGATGCAGAGCTTGAATCCATGTATAAAAATGAAGTGTGGGAGCTTGTGAAGCCAGATATAAATCACAAGCATATAGGCAGCAAGTGGGTGTTCAAAACTAAGAGAGATGCCAAGTGAAATATTGAGAGACATAAAGCAAGGCTTGTAGTTAAAGGGTTCACACAAAAGGAGGGTATAGATTTTACAGAAACATTTTCAACAGTTTCAACTAAGTACTCGTTTAGAATCATAATGGCTCTTGTAGCTCACTATGATATGGAGTTACATCAAATGGATGTAAAAACAGCCTTCACAAATGGTGAACTGGAAGAAATGATGTACATGTCACAACCAGAAGGCTACATTGAGACTGGAAAAGAAACTTAGTCTGTAAACTTAAGAAATCTATATATTGACTTAAACAGGCATCTAGGCAATGGCATAGAAAATTTGATTCTGTGGTTTCATCTTTTGATTTTATAGAAAATCTAGAAGATGAGTGTGTTTATCTTAAAGTTGTTGGAAACCAGTTTGTCTTTCTTATCCTATATGTAGATGACATTCTCCTTGTTAGCAGTAACATAAAGTTACTAAAAGATACCAAAATATTTCTGTCGAAAAATTTTTGATATGAAGGATCTAGGAGAGGCTTCTTATGTATTAGGAATTGAGATAAAGAGAGACAGAGCACAAGTGATATTGTGATTATCTCAACAAGCCTACATTTCAAAAATACTTCAGAGATTTGATTTGGCTACTTATGCTTATAGAGAGGTTCCAATATCTAAGAGAGATAAATTAAACAAGGATCAATGCCCTAAAACAAGTGTTGAGAAAAGGGAAATGAAGTCTGTACCATATGCTAGATTAATTGGCAGTCTCATGTATGCACAAGTGCACTAGGCCAGATATATCCTTTGCAATTGGCATGTTATCCAGGTTTCAATCTGATCCTGGACACAAGCATTGGATTGCTAGTAAAAAGGTATTGAGATACCTTCAGAGGACTAAGAGCCACATGCTTCTGTATAAGCGTGTAAAGAAGCTTGAACTTGTATGCTTCACAGACTCAGATTTTGCAGACAATTATCCTGCATCAATGAAGTCTACTTTTGGCTATGTATAGATGTTGGCAGGTGGTGCAGTGGCTTGGAAAACAATGAAACAGTCATTGATAGCCATATCCACCATGCAAGCAGAAATAATTGCCATATATGAAGGTGTATGTGAAGGCCTATGGATCAGAAACTTTCTTTTGGAAACAAAGATTTTAAGTAACCTTGTTGATGGAAAGCTGAAAGTTTATTGTGACAATGAAGCTGCTATGTTCTTTAGCAAGATTAGCAAAAGGTCTAATAATTAAAAACATATAGACTTAAAGTTCTACAGTGTGAGAAAAAGGGTAAAAGATGGAGAGATTGACATAGCTGCCATTAGTACAGATGCACAGCTTGCAGACCATTTTACCAAGGCATTATCAGTTTCAGCATTCAAGAAGCATGTTGAAGACCTAGGAAGTTTGTCTAGTTTAAATTCCTGAATTCAGAAAGAGAAAAAGTTATAAAGATCATGTTTTCCAGTTTCTTAGTTTGAAAGTTTCAATTTATTTCAGTTTGCAGTTCATGTTAGAAAGAATATGTATTTATATTTTGATAAATGAATAAAACTCGAGGTATATCCAGATATATTGTTTTATAGCTTGATCTTATTTTAAAAATATTTGATTGCTGTTATTCTAGTTTTGTTGTTTATTAGGTGGATCGAAATATGCATATATATAGTATAAGGCAAAGATGTTATACACTGGTGCTTAAGTAAAAATGTTTGCTTTATGTTTTGATATTCAAAATTCTAGTTGGACTATGATCAAGCGTTTACTGCAGAATGACATACATTATCATTTGACTTCATCATATTAGTTTTGTGGTTCATGTGAGATGCAGAGGTTACTGTAATTGATTTGGAACAAGTATGTTTACATAAGCATGTTTATTTCCAAGTTCTTTTGTAGCTGCTGCATACTTGACAGAACTGAATGAATTTTGAGAAATCATATAATTCAGTGCACACTTTGGCTATTTTCTGGAATGAGTTTTGGTCCAGTTTTTATGTAGACAATATTGGTCCAAGGGGGAGATTGTAAAATATTATTTGGACCTAATATTATCTACATTAAGTAAATAATAAATTGATTAAACTTGTTACAATAAATAGGAAATATATGAATTATCTATCTAGTTGCCAAATGAGTTTAGGTATGTCACTCTTTGGTTAGGAATCCATTTTGATAAAAGATAAATATCTATTGTTTATGATATGATAACTATAGCATCTTTACAGATAACTCATAGGCTTGAATAGGACTCTTTTATGGGAAGACCTATCTACCTTGTATATATAGGTGCTTGAAGTCCCTATTCACTGTGTGAAATACATTTAGTCCTGCCCCATAAAGAGGAGTAAAACACACAGTTGAGTGGAAGACTTCTTGCATGTGGCTACTTGAGTTTGGAGCTCGGAGTACTTGTGTTGAGTAGGTGTGGTATTGTTGCTGTTGTTGCTGAAGAAATGGCCGTTGTTGATGAAGCAGGTGATACATCTTCCCTTGTTGGGTTCTAGTTCATGTTGTATTGGTCATTTGGTTATGTTTTATGTATTTTGTGAAATGATCTTGGATTGCTCATTAAGGTAACAATAACCACTATAACCTCCTTCATTATAGAATAGGAATGTAAATGTTGGAAGCATAAGCACCAAAAATAGACCCGTAAAGTCATGAAAAACAGCACCTAAACCTACAATGTCGTCCTCATGCTTCAAAGCACCATTCAAGTTAATCTTAACCCAATATCTTTTTTTTCTCAGAAGACCACCAAAATCTAAGAAATTTCATTATTTACAAAATACCACATCTAGCATCTAAACAGTTATTGTCATTAATTGAAAAATTATTGCTGACGAACAAAAAACCTACTGTCGGCGGATCGAAAATCTATTGTCATTCTTCAGAAAACTTACCGTTATTCATTTGAAAAGTCACCATCATCTCTCAGAAAATTATTGTCACAAATTGAAGACTTATTGCGAACGAACTGATAAGTTACTATAGTAATCTCCAAAAAAGCTAATCTTATTCATGAATCATGATAATCTTTTTAAAACTATAGGCATCTACTTAAAAATCATTGTTAATGGACCAAATAACTATTATAACAAATCGAAAAACTAGTATTAGAGAACCAAAAAACTACATACTCGGTTTTAAACCAAACCTGATCCAGTGGGATATCTGCCGTCGAGCAACCTTTCGTTGGCAGACCGGCGCAGACGTATTCCTCTCTCTTGATCTGCCACTTATTATTATTATTATTATTATTATTATTATTATTATTATTATTTTACATAAGTGATCTTAAGAGAGATAAAATATATGTTAGCTTAATTGATAATATAAGTTTTTAAAAAAATATTATTAGTAATTGACAAAGTGGTGTCCCCAACTTTCTTCGCGTCTTTCCCGCTCAAGTCAAGAAAAATACAGACCCATCCTCTTTTTGGACAAAAAGAGAAAGGCACACTACTAAATTAAAAAATAAAAACAAAGGCCAAAAATGAACCAGAGCCCAGCAGAAATTGACCATATCCAAGGCCCAATTTTCCGCAAACCCTACAGGAGAAGACAGGTCCTATGTTGCAGCTGCCACCTCCATGGGGGCCCAAAACCTAGCACTGTCGCTGCCGCCACCCTGTGGGAAACCCCCACCGTCTCCATGGAAGCTACCTCTCCCATGGAAACCGCTGCTGGCATCGAAGAGATCGCCGTCGCACAGGACAGACTGCACAATCGGATTTGAATTCGAGCACAGGACCGCCAACAAGCAAGAATGATCCACCATTAATTAACACCATCGGAGCTATGTAATCCAGGCAAACCAAACCGGATAATCAACACGACGACCACCACAGGTCCAATCACCGCCGAATTCCTCAGGCCAAACACCGATATCCATTCGCCCCACATCACTAACACTCCGATCCAATCTCAGATCGACACCACCATCACCACACCCAGTGCTAGCGATAAGCAAAATTAGGCAGAAGCCCAGGAGCAAGGAGGCCGGACAAGAAAGCATCTTCAATATATCATGATATTATATCAATATCAAATTTGTTATGTTGCTTGCCAAAAAATATGTAAAAAAAAAAAAACAAATCCAATTAAACTAGAGGATCTGGTAAAGACATCGTACAATAACATTTCAGGTGGCATGGGTTCATTACTAATCCTCTGTTACCTCATCTCTCTATTTATCTGCTTTTCTTATGGTCATTTTCTTTTCTATCCTATGTTCATCTTACATTTTCTTTTTGTTTTGCTAATGCGTCATTGCATGAGGTATTTGTACCATATGAAGTCAATTTTTGTTTTTGTTTCACCCTTATCGTCTCTCTTTTATTGCTTTCTTTTCTAAAATAATATCCATTATTATCATTTTGTTTCCGCTTATCATGTCTGTGAAGATGTAGACTATCTGCAGCTGGACAGAAAGACCCTATGAAGCTTCATTGTTCCCTGAGATTGGTTTTGGGCCTTTCTTGCGCAGCTTAGGTGGAAAGCATAAGAACTCAATGGGACCTACCCCCTCTTTCCTTGTCTGATTCGAGGGGAAAAAACTTTTATTGTGTTGGTTAAGTTATATGGGAATTCTTGAACCCAAGAGTAAGAATAACAAGTTCTTCATTACCTAGAATAGAATAACCACTTAGAATAACGAAACATGTTATATTTGTCTAGAAGTGTGAAATTGTTTGGTACGATCCTCATTGTGCATCTTGGTCAATTGGGTCGTTTCTTTGTAGATTTCGATGCAAAGCTTTTGTAAATGTGTTTCTGGGTATTCCTTAATCATTTCCTCTAAACGAAGGAGTTCCTCTAAGTCTGTGAATTTTTTTAGAATACTCTTTTCTTCAATATCATTCAAAAAAATTTCAAATTGCCTAATATTCCACCAATTAGTAACCTAAGATTCCAGACTTTTTTTTTAATGAGAGTGAGATCCACCAAGGCAAAAATACTATAAATGCAAGATATAGAAGGGAAGTGAATACCTTTTTTTTTTTTGGCCATTTTTCGTCTGTGAATATTTGAAGTTTTAATGAACTCACCTCATGCGTCAACTCTATATGATACTAATATTTCTATCAAGCATAAGTTATATCCCCTCTCTTCTTGTACCCTTGAATCCATAAGTACGTATTGGCGGAGGACCAAGAAATTACTCGATCCCGTACATCAGTAACAGTCACAATGGTATTGTTGAAACTTTCTTGAACATGAATAACTCCCTTTGGTATTCTACGCACATTTTTACGTGAACTTGTTTGAGCCCAAAAGTATTTTTGGCAAGATCCTTCAATGGGATTCAGCTTAACGAACCGATGCCTGCGGCCCAAAATTAAGTCCACTTGGGTTTGGGTTATAGCTTCACCCATTCGGAGATCCATAAGGAAAACCAGAGTTTATGGGAGTCAGGCAGTGAAGACCGAACATGAATCTATAATCAATAATCCTTCTATGGCAAAGAATAGTCGAAACCCTAAGGTATCAATTCCAGGTTTCAAGAACAGACAACACACAACTCTTCAATCAACTAATCTCTCAGATTATCAAAGTCTCTCCGGACCGACCTATATCTTCAACCTAGTTGAAACCCAGCGAAGCAAGGGTAACTCGTAACCCAGCGAAGCTAAAGTCACGCTTTAGCAAACCCATGCTTTCTCCTACTTCTCAATGATTGCTCTACTTAGTCTACAACACTAAGTATCGACTAAATGACGTAAGAGATCATATCATAAGTCTTTATCCGTAAGGCAGGAGGTCCTTTTCTGAAAGGCAGAGAAAAGAACCTAGTGACGAGGTTGGTGCTCTCCTCATCCACAACATTTGATTCAGAAGTCAGGTCAAGGGATGCCTCAACTACTACACCCCACAGTGTTGGCATGCCCTCGCAATCATAACAGCAAAAGAGACTGTTTGCTACCCAAGCTGGTTTTAGAGGCAAACATTTTGGCACGCCCAGTGGGACTTGCATAGGGTTTCTTTGCGATCGCCACCATTGGGAAGTTAAGTGCAAACTCTTATCAAAAGGTTTACATTAACTACCCGAAACACAAGAAGTCCAGCTACAGACCGCACTCGCATGCAGACAGTCGTGGTCTTTCTAACGAACAGGTTATCCAAAGATTTTCTCTTAACCCGCCATCAACCGATATGTCAACTGAACAAGAAGGAAGTCAGTAGCCCACTACTGAGGCCGAGAAAGTTCCTATTGCCCAGCCTAATGAAGCTAGAGATGCGTCTAAAACCATTAAGGTTGTTAAAGACGAGGTGATAACAGATGCCTTTGTGCCCGCTCCTGTCCCAAAAGGTTCGAGCCTAGAAGAGAAATTGGCCATCATCCAGAGGAACAATACTATGTTCTATGAGAAGATGATAAATGATCTCGCAAGGGCACAACATAGGTTGACCCGAATCCTGAACTGAAGTATGGAAAATGCAGCCTGACAGAACCAAGTAAACTTTAAGGAACTCACTAGTACAATAACTACAATAACTACGATAACTGCCCAGTGCAAACACATCGCAAGGGATGTTGCGGCTATTCGCAATGACGGATCCAATCTCGTGACTCAAATTGCCATGTAGAGAGCTAAGTTGGAGCAGACCAAAGAAGCCCTGAATAGGCCATTAGAAGATCCCAATGCTATCCTTGGTTCTCTCGACCAGCCCACAGGGTTCGATAAGTACGTGCCACTGTATGCTTGAGATAAGGCTAGTGGTAGTACCTCAACAACTTGTACTATCTCAACTGACACACCGACTAAAACTAAGGAGAAGACCTTAGTGATCGGGAGCAAAAATAAGACTGCACCGCCAGTTGCATAGAAGACCAAGGTGTCAAAGACTGTTGAAGGGGTTCCCCCTGGTCCTGTCTCATAATATGACAGTGATGGGACAGAGAATGTCTACTTGGAGCTGCCAGGGGACTATTATGGGATTAACCAGGCTGGAAACTGGCAAAGGATGAGGTTATACCGAATATTACTCTTCAGCAGTCACAGGGTCCTCAAGTCGTTCATCTAGGAGGTGGAACAGTATCCGCAGGCTAACCTGCGCCCACTACACAAGCTACTCACCAAGCTGTAGCGAGACCTCTTCCTCCAGGCCAGGATTATGTGAGATGTGATAAGGTGGAGGAGATGATCAAGCTGGCCAATCCTAGGGCCTACCTTGATTAGGTTTACGAGGGGCCTTTCCCACCACATATAATGCTCGCGCCTTTCCCTAGAAGCTATAAGAATATTATATTTTCCACCTTTTTAGGAGAACATACAGAGAATGCAGTAACTCATCTGGCCAGGTTCAAGGTGCAATGCAGCCGGTATCAGAATGATGACAGCCTCAAGTGTAAGATCTTTGGCACTTCACTGTCTGGAGCTGCCTTTAGGTGGTTCTCCAGGCTCCGACCAGGATCCTTCGCTTATTGGCCCACAATGGAAAAACTATTTTGAGAAACCTTCGGAGCTATAAAGCCTGAAGTTGATCCAGCGTCCCTCACTCAGATAACTCAGCAACCTAATGAATCTACTGTGGCCTATCTTCAATGATTCCAGATTCAAAAGGCCAAGCTGAACGTGCTCTTACCAGAGAGAGAATTAGTCAAGTTGGCCATCAAAGGTTTAGAACCGCATCAGCGGAAGAAACAACATGGCAGCATGATCAAATCCATGGGAGAACTGATCATGGAGGTTGGCAGTTTCGAGTATCCTTCAGAGAAATAGATGCCAGGAAGAATTCATCTAAAGGAACATACGTCCCCTAGAAGCACCGTACAGTGGCTGCATTCAGTTACTAGCCTGCCACCTATGATCCTTACTACTGAGGTGAAGAAGCTCTCCCAGAGGAGACAGAAGAGGAGGAAACTGATGTCTCTGCCTTTGAGCTAACTGGCAAGAAAAAATCGACCCTGAAGCAACTGAAGATTACCAAGGAACCAGTAAAGCTCAAGTCTGTAGCCTTTACTAAACTTGAGTTTGCGACATATACATACGATGCCAATAAGGTACATGAGATTCTGGATGAGATGATAGTTATGAAGATGGTGAAGATAGACTTTGGACCCTTCCCAGACCAGAACGGCTAAAAGGCAAAAAGTATTGCAAGTTCCACAACTTGTGGAATCATAACACATTTGAGTGTGTGAAGCTGAAGGATCAAATTCAGGTATGGCTCAATAATAGTAGTTTGCAGGTTGAGTCCCCAATGACTGTGACAACATTAGTGGATCTGAATCCTTTCCCTGATACCAGAGTGAACATGGTGATATGACCTAGAACAGAAAAACCTAGAGGAAGCCAACTCTAGATCTGACTACCAAGGGTCAAGAGGAAAAGGGTAAGGAAGAGGAATCGAAGCCCATCAGCGAGGCTTCACCAGTGGTCCTCTACTCACGATGCAAAGAGGAATGTGGTATCCAGGTATCACATGAAGAAGTCGAGTAGATATTCCGCTTTTGTTCATTCCCACCCATCAAATGGGCTTCTCCCTCGCAAAACTACCAGCCTTTCAACCTAAGAGCTAAAGACATAATGGAGTCTCTGCCATCCCCAAACGATTCCAATCTATTCACCAAATTGAAGGCTATCGCGGATGAAGAGAAGCATGAAGGGAGGGTGATGGCAAGCAAAGAGATATCCTGACCAAGCCATACATTCCTCCAGCTTCAACATCTGCCATCAAGAAAGGCAAGTAGTACACCAAAGAGAAAGGAAAGACGGTACAGATCAGTCTTTCCAAGAAAAGAAAGTTACAGAGCAGGTTTGGAAAGGCCAAGAGAACACTAGAGGCTTTGGATCAAGGCCTGATTAAACCCTCTTAATTGGTTAAATCCTCTGAACAATACCAAAGAGAGATGGAGGCACTAGCTGCTAAACCTTTAGTGGTCTCCGTAACCTTCAGAAACAAGCAAGTTCAGTGCCAGGGATAACAAGACCCAGTGTTTTCTGTAGGATTACTAGAGAAAGAACACCGCCGGCGGCTAGGAAGGAGGATTCGCCAACTAGGTGACCAACTGCCAGTGCAGGTTGTTTCGCAATGAGCCTGAAGACAAACCTTCAGTTTTTGAGAGACTAGGAGGGAGGATCAAATTGGGGAAACCCTATAATAGAGACCTAAGAAGGTCCAGAGCGTAGTGGTCGCAGCCATAACAAAAGCTTCAGTTTGGAACAAAAGCCGGACCCTTCTAAGCCAATTCTAGGAGTGAAGGAACAAAAGCAGGAAGAGACGATGATCCCCGCAGAAGAGCCGCTGGTTGCTCTAGTCACTAAGCAATTCAACTCAGGGATTCCAGTTGATGAACCCAAAATCAACCTTGATGAGGACATGGATGATACTGAGCTACCTGATACCACTTGCAGAATGGTATATGTGTTACTTGCCAGATATGCTCTTCCAGTTGCCACGCAGGAGTGTGCGGAAGTTATAAAAAATAGTGAGCAACCGCTACAGATCACCTCAGCAGCAACAATACCAGTGGAAGAAGCAGTGTTCCTTGAAACTCAGATGCCAACAGCAAGGGTTTCTTTATGAGGTTTGCAAGACCTACTTCTGCTATGGTACAACACATGAGGCCTTTGTATATCACGAAGATTAATGGCACCAAGGGTACCAAAATCATGGTCGACACTGGTGTCGCTGTTAATGTCATTACTACAAGGACCATGCAGCTGCTAGGGATTAAGAAAGAGAAGATCCAGTCTACCTAGTTGACACTGAAGAACTTTGCAGGGACTGTAACAAAGACATTGGGCGTACTCTTCCTGCGCATCAAAGTCGGACCAGCAAAGGGCATTTAAGCTTTCTTTGTAACAGACTGCTAAGTAGCCTATAGCGCTACATTGGACTAGGATTGGATTCACCGGAGCTACTTCGTTCCGTCTACTCTCCACCATAAACTAATTATGTGGAATGGGGTTATTGATAAGGCAGGGTAATTAAAGTTGATCCTCACCCTTTCCTTGTTTGTGCAAATTATGTAGATGCCAAGTACTACTTAGAGCCTATTACTCCATTGCATGTCAGTAGCATTGACAACAAGGGTCGCCCTACAGGGATGACGGCCTCTAAATTGGCACAGTGGGGGTTTACACTCGTGAAAGAGGACCTGGAAAGGCCTGCCCACACTATGCCCCACTCTCAGGTTATTTAATGGATTACACCCTTTCAGAGGAAGGGATAGAGGCCTTGCACTCTTTGTATGATAGGTTGTCATCGTACTTGGTGGAGAAAGAGGCCTACAGGCAGGTCACGACATTGGAATACATTAATGAAAACTTCTCTGACCATGAAGAGGAAGAAGAAGAAATTCCCAGCGGCGTTGGACGATACACCTCTAAAGGCCAGGGATCCTCTTGAGAAAGTTAACCTGGGAATAGCTGATGAGCCTACAGAGGTGGTTATCAGCACCTACTTAGAGCCTAGCGGGAAAAAGAGGCTTATTGACTTGTTGTTCAAATTTAAGGACTGTTTTATGGAAAAATAGGAAGACATGCCAGGCCTATCACCAGACTTGGTTTGCCACCAACTACTGATGTTGCCTGATAAGAGGCTTGTGAAACAGGAGCAGCAAAGGATGAACTCAGAGACCTAAGTTCTAGTCAAAGAGGAAGTAGAAAAGATGCACAAGTCAGGTATCATCAGGGTGGCCAAGTACAATCAGTGGCTATCTAATATAGTACCCGTTTGCAAGAAAAATGGTAAGATGGGATTACAGAGATCTTCATTTAGCTACCCCCAAGGATGTTTACCCCGTGCCAGTTGCGGATATGTTGGTAGATGTAATAGCAGGGCATGAACTTTTGTCCTTCATAGACAGCACCGCAGGATATCACTAGATTCCGATCACTGAGGAGGATAGGAACAAGACTGTATTCAGTTGCCCAGGTTTCACGGGAGTTTTGAAATACATGGTCATAGATAATGTGGTCATGAAATCTAAGAAGTGAGGGGACCACATTGCAGACCTTAGACAGGTTTTTTAGCGTATGAGGCTATATAAACTCAAGATGAACCCCGCCAAGTGCATCTTTGGAGTTCAGGCTAGGGACTTTTTGGACTTCATTTCCAATCAAAGGGGCATAGAAATCCTGAAGCATAAAGCCAATCCAGTCATCAATGCTTCTCCTCTACAAATGAAGGAATTGCGAAGGTTATTCAGCAAAATCAACTTCCTGCAGCGGTTCATCTCTAATTATGCTGGTAAAATCCGACCCTTATCCCTACTATTGAAGCTGCAGGGGCAAAGTGAATTCATCTGGGAGCCTAAACACCAAGAGGCCTTTGATACAATCAAGGCCTATTTAGCGAGTCCACCAGTTCTAGTCCCTCCCTGATCAGGCTTCCCACTGAAGTTGTATATCTCAGTAGTCGAGGCTTCTATTAGGAGCCTACTCGCTCAGGATGATGAAAACGGAGTCGAGCACGCTATCTTTTACCTCAGCAGAACACTCGCAGACTGTGAAACAAGGTACACTCCAATGGAAAAGTTGTGTCTCACTCTATACTTCTCCGCATGCAAGTTGCGGAATTACATGCTATCATTTACTACTTGTATCATCGCCCAGACCGATCTAGTCAAATATATGCTTTCGCGACCTATCTTGAGAGGTCGCATAGGCAAGTGCATACTCGCTTTGTTAGAATTTTCTCTGCAGTACGTCCCATAGAAAGCAGTCAAAGGGTAAGCTATAACGGATTTCCTGGCACATCATCCTATGTTAGACGTCCCAGCGGTGCGAGATTTGGAGGTGGCTACTGAAACAGTAGATGAGCCAGGCCTTTCATGCTTGCCTGAGTATGCCGCGTTGTACTAGACCATAATCTCACTCTAACCCTATGTTATATATTTTGACGGTTCAAGAACTGACACACTAGCAAGGGCTGGAGTAGTATTGGAAAACCCGACTGGTGGCCGTTTTTCATATTCCTTCCAGTTGGAGTTCTGATACACCATCAACCAGGTTGAGTATGAGGCCTTCATTATAGGCCTAGAATTGTTGCTTGAGTTAGGAGTCCAGAACATCCAGGTCTACTGTGACTTTTTACTCATCATCAATTAGCTGTGCGAAAAGTTCAGGTGCATGAGTTACTTACTCGCTCCCTATCTGGATTGCACCCTTGAAGTCCTAGTCTAATTTGATGACATGGACCTCAAACATATTCCTCATGAACATAACTTCGCTACCAAAGAACTCGCCCAGCTGGCTACAGGTATTTGTTTAAAATATGGAGTTCACGAGAGAATTCTGAAGGTTAAGTGTTGCACGTTTCCTTCATGGCTTGGGCGACCTAACCCATAAGAGGAACTAGTAGTGGTAGCTCATCGCTGACTTGGGCATTCAGTTTATTCATAGTACTCCCTACTATACTAAATCCAACGGCCAGAAAGAGGCTAGTAACAAGATTATCATAACACTGCTCAAGAAGATGTTGGCTGAGAATCTTCGCAAGTGGCATGAAATGTTGTATGAGACATTTTACGCTTATCATACTTCCAAGCGTAGTCCCACCTCCACAACGCCATATGCCCTCATGTTTGGTCATGATGCAATGTTACCTTTAGAGATCAACATTCAGTCTCTCCGTGTTCAGGACCAACACCATCTGATTGGCTAGGATTATGTCCAGGCTATATGGCAGGAACATGAAGATCTCAGTGAGAAGTGTTTGGCAACTTTGGACAGCTTGATCATAGAGAAACAGCGCGTTGCCCATGTCTATGATAAGAGGACACGCGGTCGTAGCTATAAAGAAGATGACCTCGTTTGGAAGGCAGTTCTACTGGTTGGTGAGAAGCTCGCAGGTCACGGAAAATGGACACCTTGATGGGAAGGACCCTTTGTCATCCACAAGATTTTGGAAAAAAGGGCTTTTCATCTCAAAGATTTGGATGGCGATATCCACCGGATCCCTATCAACGATCATTTTCTCAAGAAATATTACCCAAGTGTTTGGGAATTTGAAGACCCCACTGCCACTCCGGCAGCGAGGACTGGGGTCAATAGTCTTCCTCCATTCACATCCACATCTTCCCTTGGGCCTCCTTAGTGGCCCCACTATAATGTACTCGCTCCACCTAGCAAGATTTTGGGGGGGGGGAGGTGGGCGGCAATACCTACACAAGGCTTTGTTTACTCGCAGTCTTCAACGAGACTCTTAAGTTAGTTTTTCAGTTTTTCTTCTTTTTGACAATTTGTGTTAAAAAGATGTGTAACAAGGCCTATACCAGAGGCTTTATAATATCCTGGGAGATTGAAAGTGGTGAAATTTTCTTGTATTCATAAAAGTGGCTTTGCGGCCAAAAGCAGTACAATACATTCACAAGGTTACATTAAAACTTCTAAAATACAAGCTTTCAAGTCTTCAGTCAAAAGTGGCTCAGCGATGGGCCTTTGTCTCGTCCACCGTCTCATCCAAAACCTTGGTTGCAGCTACTATCGTCTATACTAGAAAGAGGGGTTTTGGGAGACTCATCCCAACCCTTCCAGTTTTCCATCCTTCAGGTCAAAGGTGGGCATTAGAGGTGAGCGCACCCAAGTTGACCCATTCAACTCAGGGACAAAACGGAAGTTTCGCCCGCTAAGTCTAAGAGGTAGGGTGCTGAAGAAGAGTAAGGATAAGAGGGCGATTGCCCACCCTTCTCCAGCATGCTTTGCCCAAAGGAACCTCAAGAGCATGGATCCCCAGAAGGTGGTATCCCAAGCTAGGAGCCCGTCGTGTTCTTCAATCTATCATAAGCCTAGGATGTTCCATCCAGGTTGTTGGACATTTCACCCAGGCTGTCAGGGGTCAAAGGCATGACGTTGCTTGAGATTAAGCCATAAGGCCTATCTTGGGCATGAGATTTCTCCATAAAGTCTAGGAATTAGAGGCTAGAGGGGAGATCATGAAGGGAAGATTTCTGGAAAAGAAGGAAGAGAAGCAAGGCTTGCAGGGCTATTCTGGAAAAGCCATGGTTATATTTCTCATCCTCATCCCCAAAGCACAGTATTTATATGTCCGAACTGAGTGGCCTCAGCCATTGGATGGATGGTTGAAAATTTTCAATGCTAGAAATGAGATTAAATGCTGTGATCTCAAAATTGAAAGACACGTGGGAGGCGGAACGGTCTTCAAAACGGTAACTGCTCATTTTCGAGATTATCTGTCCTCAACTGCTTTAATTCTCAACTGAGGCACATTTAAAAGAATGAAGGGTAGAAGATACGAGGATGCATTTGGACCATTAGGTTGACTAAATAAGTAAATAATATTAGTAAATTGTTTACGTGATATTATGAAATTGTAATACCCGCAATTATCATTTTCAATTCGAGTAATTGTGTTGAACAATTATTATGCGATTTCACGATTATTGTTCGATAATAATTCACTTTTACAATTACCGAAGTTTCGAAATGATTAATTTCAACGAAAAGCGCGAAATGCTCGGGTTGAGAAATTGACTTTTGCTACGTACAAAATTTGGAGAAACTTCCTTCATGAAAGTTGTAGAGCTCGTCGATACGAGTCCGTACACGTGCTGAACACAAAGATCGGATTTTTTCTGATTTAGTTATCGAATTCAGAAGTTTTTCCGAAACTTGTATATATAGAAAAAACCCTAGTTTTTTTTTGGAAACCCTAATTTTTTCACCGGCCTCTCTTTCTTTTTTTGGAAAGAGACTGCAGTTTCTCTCTCTCTCCCGCGTCGTCTTCTCCCCTCGGCCGAAACGGAAGCAAAACAGAGCAAGCAATCTCCAGCTCATCCGGCCACCCCACGATCTCAAACCACTTCCAGGAGCTTCGCCTCGGCCTTGCGCAGCTGCCAGAGGCAGCCTTGTGCCGCGACACGGCAGAAGGCGGCGGCACGGCCCGAACCGAAAAGGGTCATTTTCGGTTCGATCTTGATATCTCGAGCTACACACCACCATTCCACTTGATTCTTGGTTCATTGAGCTCGCCTCAACTTCCTCTACAAGCACCAAGAAGGACCGGAACTGGGTCAAACGTTTTCACGTTCGTCGGAGCTCGACCCGAACGGATCGAAACAACCAAACTTTCGATCAAGATATCTCGAGCTATACACGATCGTTTCTTGTGATTCTTGGCTTGTTGAGTTCGCAAGGAAGTTCTGAACAAGTTTCCAGAAGGGATCGAGGCCTGAGGTTGCAGTTT
The DNA here is from genome assembly GCA_025331145.1 of Rosa persica. NCBI lineage: Eukaryota > Viridiplantae > Streptophyta > Magnoliopsida > Rosales > Rosaceae > Rosa > Rosa persica. The sequence goes on from WFKR01000005.1 coordinate 64,152,766, forward strand.
TCACGTCGGTTTTCAAGCTCGCCGGTTTCTGGAATTTTTCCGGCCGCCGACTGTAATTGGTACTTTTCGATCCCTTCCCGTCATTTTTTGGTCTTGTGCTAGTTATGAAAGTTACTCAGAATGATGAAACGAAGGGGACAAGCTCGGCCCCGACACCATTGGCTGTGGTCGGTGGCGGCTCTGTCCCTAACTCCGGCAGCCCTTTCCGGCCACCTCCGGAGGTCTAAAATTTGGTTTCTTTTCATTTCATGATTCTATGTTTCAATACGATCATTTCGGCATATTATACGTATTTTTCGGATATCGTATGAATTTTGTGATTTCGATCGATTTCGATCGTTAGATTTTTGATCTGTGAAATTAGGACCGTCGGATGAACTTGTAAATTTGTTATGATGATTGATAGGAGCATTTTAATGCGACGTTTTACTTGTTTTTCCCTACATTTCTTGCGTTATTTCCTTATTAAAACCCTGTTTAGGAAAGTTTCCATACTTTGATTGGGAAAGTTCCTATTTTTGGAAAGTTTCCATTTTCAGTTTAGGAAAGTTGCCATTTTTTTTTTCATTTTAGGAAAGTTTCTATTTTTCTTACTAGTTTCTATTTTCAGGACCTCCGAGCTAAAAAGTGGAAATGAACTCACGAATGGAAAGAGGAGCTTGCGAACGTCAAGGGGAGCAAAAATGAGGAACAATGGGCCACAGAAATGAGCAGAAATGAAGAAAAGAAGTTTTCCTGCTTCAACCAGGAAACCCTGCGAAAAGGAGGAAAGCTTACCAATGAAGTTTCCAACGTTACCATGAAAAAGAAATGGAAGAATGAAGTGTTATGGCGTTGGAATGCATAAAGGCTTGAAGTTGACGCAACAAGGCCCAAGAACTCTCAAGACTTATTGGATTTTCGGCAAAATGATCAAAGGCCCACAAAAGCCCATGGATTTAGGGTTTGTGACGCAATGAAGAAACCCTAGAGAGAGTTTGCCGTGGAAATACAAAGAAGGAGAGAGAGATTGCGTGAAACACTAAGAAATAAAGGAGGAATTGACATGGAAAATCAGAAAATTAAAAGAAGATTTCGGTGGAGATTTTCTAGGGAGATTTTCTTGGAATGAAATATTCTTGGAGAATTATCTTGTGTATTTGCCGTGAGGAATTAAGAGAGAAAAGAGGAAGCAACGTGAAAGCCAAGCAAAGATGACGCCAAGAAATATTCTCTAGAGATTTTTAAGGAAAGAAAATATGTGTGGAGACCAAGAAAAGCTCAAAAGAAGTCTAGATTCATTCCTATATTCCCTAAAGAAGTTTTGGCCGAATTTAAAGTATAAAATCAGAATATATCCATGGAATTTCGGCAAGATTATTTAGGAAATTAAATGGAATTTTGTGATTGGTTGGAACACATCATAGGGCTTATGTGGCAAGCAAGCATTGGAGGAAATTATGTGGAGATTATCAAGCAATTGCCGTGAGGATTCTTAGAGGTTTACACGGTTTGGAGACCAAGGCATACGTTCCCTATATATGCTCCCTTCTTCTAAACGTCAAGGGTTCCAAGTTTTACGTTTGAGACTTTAGAGAAAAATTCAGAAAATCCCTTAGCATAGCCGTGAGTTCTTCCATCCTCTAGAGCAAGCCACGAGTTCAAGCAAGGTCAAGGGAGAAGAAGAATTGCCGTGAGCATCATCATCCACCACCATCCTTGAAGATTGCTTTCGAAATTCAAGAGACCACCACATCAATCGTTCATCACCATCTTCATCTCACGGTGTAATCCGATTCTCCTTTGTAACCTTTGCTTTAATTTCGTTGGTTTTGTTCTAGTTGACAATATGTGTTTGAACAAAGTATTATTTCTGGAATTTTATGATTAATTGAGAATTTTCAGATTCATATATTGCGATTCATTGTTGTTTTTGTGTGAGTGTTTGATTAAATTTGCGTGATAGATAACTCTTGTATGTTAATCTTAATTGGTTCGAAACTTTTAAGGTTTTTATATAATTGGTGCTATGAATTTAAGAACATGAATCAACTTTTTGGTTTTGTGTTCTTAAATCGAAAAGTAGTAAAGGTTTTGTGCAAAAATCGGATTTAATCAAAGAGAATTGCAATTAGGTGGACTTTTTCATACTAAGTTGTACACTTGAGTTGATAGCCTTTCTAGGTGCTTATTGCGTTAACCATGTATGATTGACTAGCTTTCTAGGGCTTGAATGCATGTTTGATAGGATTAGTCTTTGTGCTTTCACTTAGATTAATTAGCATTGAAAAGTAAAATATGGGAAGTTGTTTGCTTTTAACATTTCACATGATCAACTCCTCTTGCATGACTTTGATGAACAATGTTTGAGTTTGAATCGATTTAATCATGGTTTTCAGTTTTGATCTTTGTTTTCTCATTCCATTCGTTTACTTATGTTTATTTGTTTTCTTAACTTAGTTTAATTTTTCAGAAAATGAAAATCAAAATTCCCCCCCCTTTTTCGTAAATAATGTGTATATGTGTGAATATTATACTTTGTTTTAAGTTTAATTATTTAATTGTTTGACAATGACAGGTGTACCCTCAATCCCCGGAATAGAACGATCCCTATTTGCTTATACTACTAACGATCTTTTCAGGGTTAAATTATGCGCTTGCTTTGAGCGTATCAATTTTTGGCGCCGTTGCCGGGGATTGAAAAATCATTTGTCACTTTGTGAATAATTGTTTTTGTTTATATTGTGATCGAAAAAAAAAAAAAAATTTGACTTGTAATTATTTTGTAATTGTCGAATTAGTTAGTTAATTACTTAGGTTGTTATTTATATTTTTGAACACAAGTTTAATTGTGGGTTGTAAAGTAAAGAAGGAATAGGTGAAGTCGTGTTTATTAATATTGGCCTAAACCCCTTATTGGTACCTAGTTCAGGTCCCTTAAGGTTGAGGGCGGCCTTTATTAACATTCATTGAACTGTCTTCACACTTAGGACCTTTTACATCTTAGTAAGTATAGCCTATGTGGAATGGTGTCTAGGAAAGGGGACAACGTTCATGATGGGTTCTGGATCCAGAAGTGCTTACAAATGAGCCTAAACCACAATGTGGGAGTAGCTCATGCCAAAATGGATCCTACCTCTTGTGTTCGCCCTCCCCTACCTGGCCATTTCAGTAAGGTTGCCCAAAAGATGTAGGAGGGACTTTGTGTCTAGGCGATTATACTTGGGCCGCACGTCCACTTGATTTACCGCTTGGAATTAAATTTGATGTCAATGATATTTATGACAAACGAAAATGTAAAAATTCGTTGTGATATACTAAGGTATATTGGATAAAACATAATCTTAAAAAGGGTAGCTGTTTCAGTCCGATTGCACATCAAGATTCCCTGTTCCCGTACCTAAGTGTTGTAAATAATTGTAAAAAAAAAAAAAAAAAAAAAAATTTGTAAAAAAAAAAAAAAAAAAAAAAAAGAGAGTTGACGTTTTGTACATGTGTGTTGTGTGAAATTCTTGTACATAATTTGTATAATTTTACTTGTAAAAGAAAAGAAAAGTTGTAAATTGTGATTATGAATTTTGTTAAATACTTAATTGTTGTAAGTGTGTAAAATCGTATGAGTAGACAAGGGCCCTCTTGTTAATATTGGCCTTAACCCTTCATTAGTACCTTTCTAAGGTCTTATGAGGTTGAGGGCGGCCTTTATTAACATTAGGAGAACAATCTAACACATGAGTCATTTTCAAGCTGAGTAAGGGGCATTTGGATGGTGTCTTAGGTTGAGACCCTGGGTGATGGGTTCAAATTGGATCTCAGAGACACTATAGACTGTGCCTAAACCACAATGTGGGAGTAGCCAATAGGGGCCTAAACCTCAATGAGGGAGTAGCCTCCGTAGTGTCACCAAAATGAGTCCTCCCTCTCACTTACCTCTTAATCTGGCCATCTAGCCTTCTGAAACAAAGGAAATAGACTTATGTCTAGGTGACTATCCCTAGGTCGTATCTCACCAATAGTAGTGGTTTCTATTGGGCTCGACTTACAACTTGGAATCAATTGAGATATTAACGATGTTTATAATTATAAAAAAAAAAAAAACAAAAAGAAAATACTTGTTTATAATTTTCACGTGTTTTGTTTCGGTTTATTTTTTTACTTTTCTTTTGTGTACAAATTTGCTACGTTTCTCTTTTGTTGTGTATTGTGAATAGTGACGTTTTCTTGTATATTAACTTGTATCTCTTGTGTTTTGTAATTTACTAACTTGCGTTAAGTTTAATGTTGTTCAGGATCTCCATGAATGTCCGAGCCTTTTAAAATACCTAGTAAACAAGAGATTGAAGAAAGGCTTGTTCGTTTGAAGAATCCTCCACAACCTGAACCAAGAAGATCTTCTTCGCCTTTGAGATTCAGACCATACACATTCAACGCTCAAGGGAAAAGGATCTTTGACCCTTTGGAAGATTCCACCTCACCTACACCATCTCCATCACCACCTTCACGTTCACCCTCACCTGTAATTTCGTCCAACTCTACCCCACCTCTTTCATCACCACCTGAAGAAGATAAGGAAGAGAAAATGGCATCTATTAGGGAACTCTCTACAGCAACAGTCGAAGGAGGACCTCCTACGAGCATTGTATACCCTGCCCCTGCTGCAGGAAGACAGGCAGAATTCGAGCTTAAGAGTGGATTGTTGCACAAGCTCCCTATGTTCCATGGCCTTAATATGGAGGATGCTAACAAGCATATCAGGGAATTCCAGTCTGTGTGTACAAACATGCAACCACAGGGAGCAGATGAGAACATTCTCAAGATGAAGGCATTTCCTTTCTCCTTAGCTGACAGAGCCAAAGATTGGCTATATGAGCTCCCAGCTGGACGCATCACTTCATGGGAAACTATGATGCATGCCTTCTTGGAAAAGTACTTCCCAGCTTCGAAGGTCATCACACTCAGGAAGAAGCTCAGTGGAATCGAGCAAGACCAAGATGAGTCCTATTCTGCTTATTATGAGAGGTTCAATTCCTTACTTGCACAATGTCCTCAACATCAGATGAAGGATGAGACCCTACTCACATGTTTTTACGAAGGACTCTTGCCCTTAGAAAGACAAATGCTTGATGCTGCAGCTGGAGGAGCTTTTGTGGATAAGTCACCTGCTGCTGGAAAGGAACTTATAGCAAACCGTGCCCTGAACAGTCAACAATATGAGGGTGTGAGACACTCTACTCGTAGGGTACATGAAGTGAGCAGAAACACAGCCATTGAAGATCAACTGAGTAAGCTCACCCTCCTTATGAATCAAGTCATAGGTTCCAAGGGGCCAGGTCCTACAATAGCTTGTGGGGTATGCTCTATGCAAGGGCATGTCACCGATCAATGCCCTCAACTCAATGACAATGGAGGATGGGAATCTGCAAATGCTATTGGAGGGTATCAAGGAGGATATCAGGGAGGACCTCAACGTCCTAGGCATGACCCTTATTCAAATACTTACAATCCAGGATGGAGGGACCATCCCAACTTCAAGTGGACCAACAATGAGAACGCTCAGAACCCTCTTGGTGGGAACTTCCAACGTCCTCAAGGGCCTTCATTTCAAGGACCTTCCTTTCAGAGACCTTACATGCCTCCTCAACAGAACTCAGGGAGTTCAATGTCCCATTATGATAAAACGTTGGAGGCCTTGACTAGTTCTACTCAAGCATTGACAAACTCTACACAGGCTTTGATTCAAGGACAACAGACCCATACTAAAGATATTGCAGACCTTAAGAGGCAAATGGGCCAAGTTGTGGACTTCATGGGCAAGATTCACGAATCTGGGAAGCTCCCTAGTAACACAATACCTAACCCTAAGGGTAACGTGGAGAATGCTTCAGTTGTTACTACAAGGAATGGACGAACATTTATGGACCAACCTAAACGAATCAAAGAGGCCCAAGCAAGCTTTGAGGAAGAACAAGAGCCCACCAAGCTGGGAATTGAGAATGACCCTGCAACATCTAGGGTAGAGGATAGAACGTCCTCACCTCCTAAGGCAATTCCGGAAGATAAAGGTAAAACTTCTAACTTGTCCAAATCGGTTATTGCTAACCCTTCTTCCCCTTGCATGCCCTTCCCACGCAGGTTTGCCCAATCTAAGAAGGACGAAAGTGATCAAGCTATCTTGGACACTTTCAATAAGGTGCAAGTGAACTTACCCCTCCTTGAGGCCATCAAGCAAGTGCCCAAATATGCCAAGTTTTTGAAAGAACTTTGCACCACAAGGAGGAAAAATCGAGAGAAGGAGGTGGTAAAGGTAAGTGAGAACGTTTCTGCCCTCATTCAGAGGAAGCTGCCTCCCAAGTGTAAGGATCCTGGAAGTTTCACAATTCCCTGCACTATTGGTAACTCGAACTTTAAGAATGCCATGCTAGACTTAGGAGCATCTGTTAATGTTATGCCCTATTCTGTTTATGAAACCCTAGGTCTAGGGGCACTTAAATCTGACAATGTTATCATTCAGTTAGCTGATAGATCCAATGCATACCCTAGAGGTTTGTTGGAAGATGTGCTTGTGCAGGTTAACCATCTTATTTTTCCAGCTGATTTCTATGTGTTGGAGATGGAGGACTCCCCTGTGAATTCAACTCCGTTGCTTTTGGGACGTCCTTTCTTAAGAACAGCTAGGACAAAGATAGATGTGTATGCTGGCTCTCTCACTATGGAATTCGATGGTGACATTATTGGCTTCAACATCTTTGAAGCCATGAGGTATCCCCTAGATGTTCATGACTGTTTCTCTGTGGATATCTTGGATGAACTTGCGCAACAGATGTTCGACATTATGCATGAGGATACCTTAGTCCCTACACTCGAGCAAGGAGTAGGCTACACCAAAGATGGCGTCACAATTCAAGAGGCTGTGCTCAAGGAAACTTGTGAGGACAAAATCATTGAAAATGTGTCCTTCCTTGAGGCATCACCCTTCGTAGGTAAGTCTACTTCATCCTTGTCCATTCAGTTATCTGCTAACAAGACTCTACCTTCAGTGGTTCAGGCACCAGAACTTGAACTTAAACTTTTACCAGACCACTTGAAGTATGTCTACTTAGGGGACAAGGAGACCTTACCAGTGATTGTCTCTTCTGCACTTACTGTTTCACAAGAAGAGAGGTTGGTGGAAATGCTGAAGCAACACAAGACCGCCATAGGATGGACATTGGCGGACATCAAGGGAATCAGCCCTACTACTTGTGTCCATAGGATACTTCTGGAGGAGGGGTCTAAACCTACTAGAGAGGCTCAACGTCGACTCAACCCTCCCATGATGGAAGTTGTGAAGAAGGAGGTTATCAAACTCCTAGATTGTGGGGTCATCTACCCCATCTCAGACTCCAAATGGGTGTCCCCAGTTCAAGTTGTGCCCAAGAAATCTGGGGTAACTGTGGTGAAGAATGCTGAGAACGAACTGGTGCCCCAAAGGACAGTCACTGGCCACAGAGTTTGCATTGACTATAGGAAGCTCAACGCAACAACAAGGAAAGATCACTTTCCTCTTCCATTCATTGATCAGATGCTTGAGCGCCTAGCTGGACATGACTACTACTGCTTCCTAGATGGATACTCAGGCTACAATCAGATTGCCATAGCCAATGAAGACCAAGAGAAGACAACTTTCACCTGCCCTTTTGGGACATTTGCCTATCGTCGCATGCCTTTTGGACTTTGCAACGCCCCAGGTACCTTTCAGAGGTGTATGGTAAGTATTTTTTCAGATTATATTGAGAAAATCATAGAGGTATTCATGGATGATTTTTCTGTTTTTGGAAAAAGTTTTGATGATTGTCTTAATAATCTTGAAATAATCTTGGAGCGTTGTGTGGAAACTAACCTTGTGCTAAATTGGGAAAAGTGTCATTTTATGGTTAGACAAGGTATAGTTCTAGGGCATATTGTCTCTTCTAGAGGAATAGAGGTAGATAAAGCTAAGGTAGACCTTGTGCGTTACTTACCCTCTCCCACTTCTGTGAGAGAGATTCGATCTTTTCTTGGCCATGCAGGGTTTTACAGGAGATTTATCAAGGACTTCTCAAAGATTTCGAGACCTCTATGCCAACTACTCCAAAAGGATGTGGCGTTTGTGTTTGACAAGGAGTGCCAAGAAGCTTTTGACAAGCTCAAGGAATTGTTGACGTCTGCCCCAATCATGTTACCCCCAGATTGGTCCTTGCCCTTTGAGTTGATGTGTGATGCCTCTGACTATGCAGTTGGAGCTGTTTTGGGGCAAAGGAAGGACAAAAGACCCTATGCCATCTACTACGCTTCAAGGACTCTTAATGATGCACAAATGAACTACTCCACTACAGAGAAAGAGCTCCTTGCAGTTGTCTTTGCACTAGAGAAGTTTCGTTCCTACTTACTTGGTACAAAAGTGATTATTTATACTGACCATGTAGCTTTGAAGTACTTGATGACCAAGAAGGAGGCGAAACCAAGGCTCATTAGATGGGTCCTACTCCTACAAGAGTTCGACTTGGAGATCAAGGACAAGAAGGGTAGTGAGAACGTGGTAGCTGACCACTTGAGTCGTTTGGTGCATGCAGAGGACTCTCTCCCTTTGGTGGAGACGTTTCCAGATGAGCAACTCTTTGGACTCCAGGTAAGTGAACCATGGTATGCAGACATAGTGAATTACATTGTTTCCAGAAAGATTCCTGATACCATGTCACGTGCTCATAGAGATAGGCTTAAGAAAACTGTTAAGCAATATGTTTGGGATGAACCTTATCTGTGGAAACATTGTTCTGATCAATTGATTAGGAGATGCATACCTGAACATGAACAAAATGCCATACTTTCTTTTTGCCATTCTAAAGCATGTGGGGGTCACTTTGGGTCTAAGAAAACTGCTTTTAAGGTGCTTGAGTCTGGGTTCTTTTGGCCAACGTTATTTAAGGATGCATATGCATATTGTTTAACTTGTGATAGATGCCAACGAACCGGAAATCTAAGTTCTAGAGATCAAATGCCATTGTCCAATATAATCACTGTTGAAATATTTGATGTCTGGGGTATAGATTTCATGGGCCCATTCCCTTCATCTTATGGGTTTCTCTATATCTTGCTTGCAGTGGACTATGTTTCCAAATGGGTGGAAGCTAAGGCCACTAGAACTAATGACTCTAAGGTTGTTGCAGATTTTATCAAGTCTAACATCTTTAGCAGGTTTGGAATGCCTAGAGTCCTCATTAGTGATGGTGGATCTCACTTCTGCAATCGGACAATTGAGGCCTTGTTGAAGAAATATGATGTTACACATAAGGTTTCTACACCTTATCATCCCCAAACTAGTGGGCAGGCTGAAGTCTCAAATCGTCAGATCAAGGGGATATTGGAGAAGACTGTGAACCCTAACAGGAAGGATTGGTCCCTACGCTTGGAGGATGCTTTGTGGGCCTACAGGACTGCATATAAGACTCCCATTGGAATGTCCCCATATCGGATTGTGTATGGCAAACCTTGCCATTTACCTGTGGAGTTAGAGCACAAAGCTTGGTGGGCTGTGAAGCAGTTTAACATGGATCTAGATGCGGCTGGGCTTCATAGGAAGTTGCAATTGCAAGAATTGGAGGAGATAAGGAATGATGCTTTCGAAAGTGCAAAGATTTACAAAGACAAGACAAAGGCCTTCCACGATAAGATGATTCGTGGAAAGACTTTTGTTGTGGGCCAGAAAGTTCTTCTTTTCCATTCTCGTCTCAAACTTTTCCCAGGTAAGCTTCGTTCTCGTTGGATTGGGCCTTTCACTATTACTAATGTGTTCTCCCATGGAGCTGTGCAAATAAAGAGTGAGCAGACTGGCAATGAGTTCAAAGTGAATGACCACCGCTTGAAGCCCTATTATGAAGCGTTTGTGGAGCATGAAGTGGAGGATGTACCCCTCCAAAACGCCCCACAACCAGAGGACTAAATGGAGGTACAAGTCTAGGCTGAAAGACTATAAACATTAAGCGCTGCTTGGGAGGCAACCCAATTCTGAAGTAGCTGTGGAGGAGTCGTCAACGCAGATTTGCTTTCTCTTTCCCTTTTACTTCCCCATTTTCTCTTTGTTTTAGTAATAAAATTTCATCCCTATATGCTTAAGTGTTTCATTGCATGCTTATTCTTTATTACATTGAGGACAATGCAATATTTAAGTGTGGGGGAAGGGATTTACACTTTTGTCTTGAGTCATATATATTGAAAAATACAAAAAAATTGAAAAATGTCAAAAAAAAAATTAATTAAAAATTTTCGTTGCTTTTATTGAGTCTTTTGTTTTTGTTATTGAGTCATAGGATGCCTTTCAACTGTCTAGGATGATTCTATATCTCTGAACTTATGACTAAAAGAGAATCACAATATTGAGATGATTTTAACATGGTATTCTTTGGTTAATTGAGATATATGAAAAATGTGTGCCTTGTAGTGGATATGGATTGCATGACCTTGGTACAGAATATGAGCATGTTAAGATGAGTTTTGATTCATAAAGCCCATGTGAGATAATTGAGCCCATGTCCCTTTTTCTTGGAGTGAAAAATGAAAAATATATTCTTAATTTCTTGGCGATATTTTGATGATCTCATTATTCTTTCATCTTGATTGACTGCTTGCCATAGATTAAGTTTAATGGACTAGAGAATGCTAGAATTCGCTCTTGTGCTTGTTGAGACGTGATATCAATACATGGCCCTGATTCTGGAAGGGATAGAGGTTCTCTAGGAATTACCACCATTGCCAAATAAACTTGTGTCCCCATTTGTGCCCGTCGTGGGACTCCCCTAGATAAGCCCCTTTGAGCCTACATTAAGCCTTGTCTTTCATCACCCTTAAAATCCTTAACCATGAACCTTAGCATAGCTACACTCTTACCCTTTGTTCTGAAAACTTAGTGGAGCTATCTTTGGGACTTTACTTGAGGATTTGGCGCAAGAATGAAGATTGAGAAGAGGTGAAAGTTTAAGTGTGGGGGTAGACTTGTCCATGAAAAAAAAAAAAAAAAAAAAAAAAAAAAAAATTTATGTGAAGCCGTGAAAAATGAAAAGAAAAAAAAAAAATATATGTACGGCTAGAAAGAAAGAAAAAAAAAAAAAAAAAAAATGTTTGTGGATTTTAGTCCCCCATACTTGGTGAGTTCGGAGTTTGCTTTGAGTTGAAGGCCCATTATAGAAAAATTTGGCCTTTGTCCAATTCACTAGAGTCAGGGGATGTTTACAATGAAGTTTGGGCCCAACATGAAGACATTAGGCCCCTTTATAACACCCTCATGGGAATATGACGTTTTTGCATACTTGGTGGATTTCTAGGAGTCTCTTTGCATCTACATGAGCTCTGCTAGGTTTTTAGGACACTTTGATAAATCCTTACCTTTCGTTTCTTTAAACCTTAAGCCTTAGCCCCATTACAACCCTTGAGAAGACCTTCTTGATCCTTAAGATGGGACAGCCTTTGATGTGGAGATGAGTTACAAGAGTTGAACTTATGGCAGTCCATTCGTGCAAGTAGTTGGTATCCTTCATGAGATCTTTAAAAGAAAAATTATATGTGCTTTCGTTTCTATATATATGTGATATACTTTGTTTATCTTTCACATATACTTGAGTGAGTAAGCTTTTAAGCATTGCCATGATCTGAGAGAAGAAAGAGTGGATATACCTTGTGAGGAATTGAATCATACTTGTCTGAAGCATGTTAAGCTCAACCCATCACCATTGTTATAACCAAGTCCTACTTATGTATGTGTGGATTATATGTTTTAATTAACTCTCGAATGCTTAACATTGACTCTTGGTTGAGTGCTAATCTTGGTGTTGTGAAAGTAAGAGATTGCTGAGACAAAAAGTTGAAGGGCAATAGAGTCATTGTATTTGTAGAGTCTTTAATTTTCGTTGAGTCTTAGTGTGTGTCTTAGTGTGATTTTGCTAAGGGACTAGCAAAAGCTAAGTGTGGGGGAATCTGATAGGAGCATTTTAATGCGACGTTTTACTTGTTTTTCCCTACATTTCTTGCGTTATTTCCTTATTAAAACCCTGTTTAGGAAAGTTTCCATACTTTGATTGGGAAAGTTCCTATTTTTGGAAAGTTTCCATTTTCAGTTTAGGAAAGTTGCCATTTTTTTTTTCATTTTAGGAAAGTTTCTATTTTTCTTACTAGTTTCTATTTTCAGGACCTCCGAGCTAAAAAGTGGAAATGAACTCACGAATGGAAAGAGGAGCTTGCGAACGTCAAGGGGAGCAAAAATGAGGAACAATGGGCCACAGAAATGAGCAGAAATGAAGAAAAGAAGTTTTCCTGCTTCAACCAGGAAACCCTGCGAAAAGGAGGAAAGCTTACCAATGAAGTTTCCAACGTTACCATGAAAAAGAAATGGAAGAATGAAGTGTTATGGCGTTGGAATGCATAAAGGCTTGAAGTTGACGCAACAAGGCCCAAGAACTCTCAAGACTTATTGGATTTTCGGCAAAATGATCAAAGGCCCACAAAAGCCCATGGATTTAGGGTTTGTGACGCAATGAAGAAACCCTAGAGAGAGTTTGCCGTGGAAATACAAAGAAGGAGAGAGAGATTGCGTGAAACACTAAGAAATAAAGGAGGAATTGACATGGAAAATCAGAAAATTAAAAGAAGATTTCGGTGGAGATTTTCTAGGGAGATTTTCTTGGAATGAAATATTCTTGGAGAATTATCTTGTGTATTTGCCGTGAGGAATTAAGAGAGAAAAGAGGAAGCAACGTGAAAGCCAAGCAAAGATGACGCCAAGAAATATTCTCTAGAGATTTTTAAGGAAAGAAAATATGTGTGGAGACCAAGAAAAGCTCAAAAGAAGTCTAGATTCATTCCTATATTCCCTAAAGAAGTTTTGGCCGAATTTAAAGTATAAAATCAGAATATATCCATGGAATTTCGGCAAGATTATTTAGGAAATTAAATGGAATTTTGTGATTGGTTGGAACACATCATAGGGCTTATGTGGCAAGCAAGCATTGGAGGAAATTATGTGGAGATTATCAAGCAATTGCCGTGAGGATTCTTAGAGGTTTACACGGTTTGGAGACCAAGGCATACGTTCCCTATATATGCTCCCTTCTTCTAAACGTCAAGGGTTCCAAGTTTTACGTTTGAGACTTTAGAGAAAAATTCAGAAAATCCCTTAGCATAGCCGTGAGTTCTTCCATCCTCTAGAGCAAGCCACGAGTTCAAGCAAGGTCAAGGGAGAAGAAGAATTGCCGTGAGCATCATCATCCACCACCATCCTTGAAGATTGCTTTCGAAATTCAAGAGACCACCACATCAATCGTTCATCACCATCTTCATCTCACGGTGTAATCCGATTCTCCTTTGTAACCTTTGCTTTAATTTCGTTGGTTTTGTTCTAGTTGACAATATGTGTTTGAACAAAGTATTATTTCTGGAATTTTATGATTAATTGAGAATTTTCAGATTCATATATTGCGATTCATTGTTGTTTTTGTGTGAGTGTTTGATTAAATTTGCGTGATAGATAACTCTTGTATGTTAATCTTAATTGGTTCGAAACTTTTAAGGTTTTTATATAATTGGTGCTATGAATTTAAGAACATGAATCAACTTTTTGGTTTTGTGTTCTTAAATCGAAAAGTAGTAAAGGTTTTGTGCAAAAATCGGATTTAATCAAAGAGAATTGCAATTAGGTGGACTTTTTCATACTAAGTTGTACACTTGAGTTGATAGCCTTTCTAGGTGCTTATTGCGTTAACCATGTATGATTGACTAGCTTTCTAGGGCTTGAATGCATGTTTGATAGGATTAGTCTTTGTGCTTTCACTTAGATTAATTAGCATTGAAAAGTAAAATATGGGAAGTTGTTTGCTTTTAACATTTCACATGATCAACTCCTCTTGCATGACTTTGATGAACAATGTTTGAGTTTGAATCGATTTAATCATGGTTTTCAGTTTTGATCTTTGTTTTCTCATTCCATTCGTTTACTTATGTTTATTTGTTTTCTTAACTTAGTTTAATTTTTCAGAAAATGAAAATCAAAATTCCCCCCCCTTTTTCGTAAATAATGTGTATATGTGTGAATATTATACTTTGTTTTAAGTTTAATTGTTTAATTGTTTGACAATGACAGGTGTACCCTCAATCCCCGGAATAGAACGATCCCTATTTGCTTATACTACTAACGATCTTTTCAGGGTTAAATTATGCGCTTGCTTTGAGCGTATCAATGATCATATGACTGTCCCAGAGGTTTTGTGTGGTCATGGGCGAAGATCCGACCATTGGATCTTCGTATATGTGCAAAGCGGTAATTAGGGGAGCGATTCGTGAGAAACCGCTCGTCGGATTTTAATGTAAATTAGAATCCGGCCGTTAAATGGTAGTTAATTTATGTGTTGAAATTGTTAGCTAAATTCGAATCACATTTGATTAGGTGATTGACGGATTTTAATTGAGTGAGCTATTTCGGCGTTAATTATAATTATATTGAAGATGCAGCGGGAATTTCGAGGTGAGTAAAACTCACATGGTTCATATTACGAACCGAGCCTTTTAAATTTATTTATTTTTGGTAATTGTGTGAAAAATATTTACGGATTAAATATTTGTTTTAAAATTTCATGGACTTGAATCACCACAGTCCATAGGTAACTAAAATGAATTTTAATTATACAAATGAATTTCATGATTATCTTGTGTGAACTATAGACGGTATTAGTGGTCATTCCTGAGTGGATGATTACGTATATATATATTTACGTGGAAAATATATATTGATGAGTGGATTGTTGAGTGATGATATGATTGAGTAGAATTGATGAATTGATTATTTTACAATTGTGTAATTCCATAATAATATGGTGTATCTTGGTTGGGTTGATTTCAGTATGTGATATTATATGTTGTGCTCAATTATGGGTTTCGGGTCGACGTAGTGACCGGTGTGGGGTAATCGGATGCTCTAATCCTGGGTGGATGATGGGATACGATTGGTTGAGTATGTGGAATTATCGGACGTTCTAAATATGTATATAGGTATACATATTGATGAAATACGATAATGATAAATATATCGGATGCCATAACCTAGGCCAGGTGACGGGCTACGATTCAGTTAGAGCTCTAGTCTGTTAAGTACCGTATTTTTATAAATACGATGATGAGAGTTGTGAAGAAAGTTATGAATTGGATTGTCTTGATATATTGAATTGGTGTGTGATTGAGATTGTTAGTACTTGCAGATGTGGAAATTGTTGGGTGTTGTTGTGTGTGGGAATAAATGTGATTAAATTAAGTAATAATTCTTTCCTTTTACTCATACAAGCTTTCATAAGCTTACCGGGTTTTGTGTTGTTGCAATCCCGGTACACTATTCAAATGGTGTAGCGGATATTCCTGCAGGTCAGGATAACCAGGGAGGTGACCGAGCTGCTTAGGTGTTACAGCAGTTTTTGTTATTTCATTTAGTTGTGAGGTGTGTATGCTCATTTAGAGCTTTACAGTTCATTTTGGATTTGAGTTGTAATAATTAACCGAGACTAAATTCGGTTTGATTTTATTTCGTGTGGTGAGGATGTTAAG
Source organism: Rosa persica (assembly GCA_025331145.1). NCBI lineage: Eukaryota > Viridiplantae > Streptophyta > Magnoliopsida > Rosales > Rosaceae > Rosa > Rosa persica. Next base: position 64,168,339 of record WFKR01000005.1, read on the forward strand.
AAAAGAAATTTTCAGGATGATTATTTTGAGTTTGTAGTATTTTCATGTTTCCGATTTTGAATTGTTATTCTAAAATTCGGGGCGTGACAGAAATAAATGGGCCTAATTTTATAGGCCTAAAGCCTTCGGTCCGCAGAAGTCAAGCGAAGAAAATAGTTATCCAGTTTGAAGCTAGCATCCTTGGTAGCCTGCTCAGCTTGTTGGGCTATTTCGTGGGCTTGGACCAAATTTTGAGAGAGCGCCTCAGAAGAGGCCAAAGGCTGTGCCAATTGGGCCTCTGCGAGGGGAATCCTAACCCTTATAATGGTTAACCGGGCCTGGAGATCTCTGATCCGAGACTCAAGATGTTGCTTCTCAAGCTCTAGATCTCTGAGAATGGAAGCCCGTTGCCGTAGAGAATCTCACAAAACATCCACCTGTCTAACAAGGGCCTGATACTGCGCTTGAGCTTGTTTAGCTTGAGCCATTGCGGCCGCTCTATCATTGCAAAATTTAGGAAGGTCTTCCAGCAATTTATCAAGTTCTTGGAATTAAACTTCTGTGATGACTCTTTCGTGGTGAAGCACTCTAAGATATTCCAAAGCTCATACAAGCGCGCCAAGTAGTAGCAGGTCAGGGCCCATGAGTTGGCGAAGACCTTCCCTAACATCCTCCATAACTCCAGGAAGGGTTACTTCAAGTACACAGGCTAGTCATTCGAGCCTGGAAGGAGGTATTCGTTTTGAAACAGGAGCAATGATGATTGGAACTTCAACAGGGTCCGCGACAAGGGCCGCCTCTGGTGCAGGCTAAGGGTTCACTTCTTCTCGTGCTTTAAGCACTTGGGGGCAAGGGGAGCAGGTTCTGGATTAGCTTCAGTCACAATGACTATTTCTGCAGGATTCTCACCAGTAGTCTCCTCCGCGGTGATTGCTACTTCCTCAGTCTGAATGTCATTCCAGCCATAAGAAAGAATTTGAATGTCAAAAAATGAGGGCTGATTGGCATGACAAATTGGAGCAAGATTTAGTTCGAGGAAAGAAGATACCTCTTTAGTATGTTACTAGCGAGAAGTAACTGGAGGGTTGGTGTGTCTGCTATCACTGGTTCTTGATCACCCATAACATCATTGGGAGTTGACTCTTGCGTTGCCTACTCTAATGTGTTGGTTGTTGTCGACGCCTCGCGAGTATTGTTTGGAAGAGGCATCCTATCCTCAACCTCAGGCGAGCTTTCATCCGATATTTGAACCAGCACCTGGGATAATGGTGGATCTTCTATGGCATTGATAGGTGGCGGGGGAATGACTCGGTCCGCTGGTACCTCGGCCTGCGAAAAGGCTGCTTCACCTCCGGCTATGGATGGGCCTTCTCCACTCTGCTTGGAGAACGATGAACCTGTCAATGAGGAGCGTCGTCAGTCAAAAATTAGAATAAAACAATAACTTCATGGTTTATTTTAGTCAAGTCATGGCATATAAGTCGATCAGCGAGTGGTTTGTTATCTTCCCATGGATCCCTCTGGGCGTCGGAGAGGCTGTGCTTGAGCGCTAGAGCAGCCGCGACCTAATAGGATGAAGAAGAAGATTAGATGGAATTCTACGCGAAAATATCAAGATCGCAAGACTTGTTAAGAAAGAATTGGCTTACCACTTGTAAATCTTCATCATCAGAGGAATCGATGAAGTCAGTCTCCACCACTATAGCCTTTTGTTTGGCAGCCTAACCTATGGCTGGAGGAGCAATGGCCGGTTGGCGGTTGGGCGACGACATCATAAGATCTCTTCACTGGAACAAGACATGGGTTAACATAGTGGAGATAAAAGGGACAAACTTGTATGATACATAAAGGAACTTACCTCTTGAGTGGGTTGTGGATGAAAATTCTGGCTTGAGCAGAATGAGGGGCTCACATGGGTGGCCGCGGAGCCTGCATAGGTGGTGGAAGGTGTGACCCATCCTCAGGGAAGCTTGTGAGCAGTTTAGGATCAGTATCATAAGGATACCTCAAGTCGCGGAAGAGTGTTGCGAAGAGTTCATCGTCCCGCTGGTTCTAGCAATTAATAGAGACTTGAGACCACCAGTGGTCATAGTCTTCGGCGATGCGGTCGACAGCATGAGTTCATCAGTCCAGTTCGGGAGATTGATAAGGGAGACAATGCTTTGGGCTGGATGAGGTCCAGTCGTAGGGCTAACCCTTCGCCAAGAGATATTGTAGTTCCACGAATCATAGAGAAGGAAAGGAACTAGTTAGGCTAACCCAAGTTGGAGAGCGAAGTGATTGGGAGCGTAGAACTCATAGCTGAGGTCATCGGCTGCGAGTTTGATATCCAAACAGGAGATCGCGAGGTGAAAAACCAAGTATGCGCAGTTGCCATATTCAGAATTCCCAGGAAGGAACCCTTGTTAGAGGGGAGGTGGGAATCTTCTACTAAGAACCAGCTCTAAGTCTGGCATCTCATCCAAGAGGTATAAGTATGAAAAGCATTCAGGGTATGGTAGGGAGGTGTACCTTGTCTCACGACAGAGCCACTGTACTAGAAGTGCATTAGCCGGTGGGAACCGTAGGATGTCTTGCCGACGGAAGTGAGGGAAGTAGACTTGTACCCAGAAGTCTAATATCCACAAAGGGCCAGATGTTAACCTCAAAATGGTGCATGTGGCCTGGTAGAGGGTGCGATACAGCACGCCCAACATAGGTTGTCTAAGGCCAACACGGCGGCTGTTGTAAAGGGCCGTTACCAGAGAAGACCAGGGGCCAGTGGGCTTGTTGGAAGAAGAGCAGAATATGAATTTACAGAGCCAATATTCTAAGAAGGCAATGCTTCTAGTCACATTGTGTTCTCTACTGTAATGGGTTCACAACTGAGGATAGGATCTGTTATGGTGGGAGCGGTCAGTCTGAACCATTTGCAAGGGAAACCAAACAGTGTCAAATTGGCCATGGACATAGGGTTCATCCGCGATGGGTAGCCCTGTGATGGTAAGAATATCTAGCAACATTATACTCATTTGGCCGAACCTGAAATCGAAAGTATTACTGGCGGTATTCCAGTTGCAAAGAATGGCAGCCAGGGGTGAGCGATTGTTGCCGCTAGGAAGTTTAAAGCATAAATCAATGGTTTGAGTAATGCCCACTGCATCCTATCATGCTAGATCCCTTGCTCGAACTTTGCTATACCAGATGAGCTCGGCTGTGCTAATTGAAGGCCAAACCCTCATTTTGGCTTTGAATTGATGTGAACCCTAACTGCTGAAATCTTCGGGGGTTCGCCAGAGGACTGGAATGGGTCGGGAATGGGCAGGCTGTAGAGGGCAATGACATCTTCTTGATGGACTCTCGTAGAGTAGGACCTAATCCTGCCTGAGAATTAGGAAGGCGAAGTAGCAGAGGTCTTTGGATAGTGGTGATGGCGAAACATCGAGCACCGATTCCAGTTCCCCAGGCATGAGCAGCTTGCTCATTGATTTTTCCTCCTCATCGATGATAAGCTTCTTCGGTGGAGCCATTTCTGAGGTTTTTGCTGAAGAAAGGGATGTTGGGACATGGATATTCTCCGGGTTTAAGAGACCTAGGGAGTTTCTGATGTGACAGGCGTGAAGTGGCAACAAGATTTAAATAGAGGATTTTGTGAGGGAAACGATGCGATGAAATGACATTTAAGTAATGAACAGATGCAATCCCACATTTATGACCTCGTTTCTGGTGAAAAGACATGTCGCTTATGGCCACTTCAATTAGGTACATTTTCGGGGGCCTGAACTCGAGGCCTGGGGGGGCAATGTTTAAGTCCAAAAGTATTTTTGGCAAGATCCTTCATGGGGATTCAGCTTAGCGGGCCAATACCTGCGGCCCAAAATTAAGTCCACTTGGGTTTGGGTTACAGCTTCACCCATGGGAGTTAGGTAGCGAAGACTAAATAGGAATCCATAATCAATAGTCCTTCTATGGCAAGGAACAGTCGAAACCCTAAGGCATAAATTCCAGTTTCAAGTATTGACAACACATAACTCTTCAATAATCTAATCTCTCAGATTATCAAAGTCTCTCCAGAGCAACCTATCTTCAACCTAGTTGTAACCCAACGAAGCAAGGGTAACACCCTCACAAACCAGTGAAGCTAAAGTCACGCTTTAGCAAACCCGTGCTTTCTCCTACTTCCTGATGATTGCTCTGATTAGTTTACAACACTAAGTATCGACTCGGTGACGCAAAATATCACATCAAAAGTTCTTACCCGTAAGGCAAGAAGTCCTGTTCCGAAAGGCAAAGAAAAGAACCTTGTGACAAGGTTAGTGCTCTCCTCATCCACAGTGTTTGATTCAGAAGTCAAGTCAAGGGACGCCCCGACGACTACACCCCACGGTATTGACACGGCCGCTCAATCACAGCAGCAAAAGAGACTATTTGCTACCCAAGCTGGTTTTGGAGCCAAACAGAACCAATATGTTTATTTCCACGTGAACCAATTTTTGGTATAGGTTTTGTCATATTTTATCATCTCATAAATATAAGTCAGAGATATATGGATATATCCATTTCATGTCAAAACATATCCTGGTTTTTTTTTTAACTGATTTTTTGTAAATCTGTACATCAGGTCCTTTAGATTTTGTGAGTCCTTTCTGGTTTAAAAAGATTATCCTTGTCTTTGTTTATGTCTTGGGTTGGAACAAATTACTATGATTTGTCCCCGCCTACGGATCATATCAATAAAATTCGAGACCCACGATTCTATTTTATCATCAATCCTATCACCGTTCACGTTTTTTCTTTTTCTTATCAATGAATAGATCTCTTTACTTGTAGCACTTAGATGTCTCGTATTTCTCAAAAAAGCGGTTCGATTGATGGGATTTGGTATGATACTTATGACATCGATGATATCGATGAGATTTATATTCAAATATTTTTTCTTAGAAAGTATTGATTTGACCCATAGCATGTTGCCGTCTAACATATTCATACCTAATGATTTTCTATAAAATGGTGACGAAAGCTATAACTTGTACAAATCTTTTCATTTTCCGATTCGATCCGATCCATTCGTTTGTAGAGCTATTTACTGGATCGCAAACATTTCTGGAACACTTCGAACAAAAGGACAAATAGCCAGTTTTGAAAGAACTTATTTTCAACCCCTTTCAGATATGAATTTGCCTGATTCAGAAGGGAAGAGCTTACATTAGTATCTCAATTTCAATTCAAACATGGGTTTGATTCACACTCAATGTTCTGAGAAATATTTATTTACCATCCAAAAAGAGGAAAAGCGGGGTCATTGTCTAAAGAAATGTTTTGAGAAAGGGCATATGTATAGAACCTTCCAACAAGATAGTGCTTTTTCAAATCTCTCAAGTTTGTAAGGTGACATAAGCCATTTATTCATAGTAAAAGGTCTTAAGTTTAAGAGCATATTCAGCAATGCTAGCTATTTTATAGTCAAATTTTAGCCAATGTAATTAAAAAGTCATTTTGACTAGCCATTTTTAAAATATGTCTGCATCAGTTCTCTCTATTTTACCTAATTATGTATTCATAATATTTATTAAATGAAGAAAAATAGATTAAATGCATTGTAAATTACAGGTAATTTTACAGTACCTACCTGTATGTTATACTTTGACAACAAATTTGTTGTCATTGTTGTTAAGGAGAGTCATTTTTTGGGTAATTTTAGATCTATTAGAGGTAATTATTCCATTTACAATATTTATACAAGATTATCAACAAATGGTTGTCAATTTGATAACTTGGTTCAATTATATAAAAATAGTGTAAGACAAATGTGATAACTTTGTTGTTAATGTCGTAAATTTGGTTCAATTAAATTGTAATTTTAGTTCTAGTAGATATAAGTGTATGATAAACATCTAAGTACCATAGATAACCCTTATAAATTACATAGAATAACTTAAAATTAATGTTTTATGTTTACAAAAATTGTAGAGAGCCAAATCTCCATCTCTATATTTCGAAGCGAGATAGCTAAAAGTTAAAATAGAGAGCCACTTAGAAGTTTAGTGCAGCCGCTAAAATTTATAGAAAAACTAAACATGCTTTCAAAGATAGCTAAAGAGACAAGACAGAGAGTTTGCTAAAGATACTCTTAGAACAAATAATTATTTTCATTTCAAAAAGGCATCATGGACAACGTGCTACATAAGATATTTTTTTTTTAGACTACTCTAGAATTCATCGTGACTGGTTCTATTCATACCTCCAAAACTTGTACTTGGACTTCTTACTATTTTTATAATTTTTAAATTCTAGTTTTACCCCTATGTGAACCTAGTCACTGCTCGCAAAGCAAAATCAATCTTAAACATTGCAATTGGCAACTGCAACTGGGTTTGTAGAGAAAGATTGATCCAGTTATAATTCCAAAGCCACTACAAAAAATTATTCAATAATTGTGGGACTTGCAACATGATATCTTAGAGCTTACAATCTCATTCACTAGTGATCAGAGGAGAAGCACTTCAAAAGTTCAAATATGGTCCTAAAATAACCAGATATGGATGACTTCATATTCTAAGAAATTGTTAATGGTGAGGTCAGTGGGACAATCTCGGATTTCTTTATAGAAAATTTATGTTTGCAGCAAATCAAGTCTGTTATTACTCAAGTGTGTGTGTGTGTGGTGGGGTGGTAAGACTTTGGTCTCTCATATGAGAGGTCAGGAGTTCGAGCCCCATCAAGGGTGGGAGTGGGGTGGGGTTTAAAAAAAAAATGGAGTCTGTTATTACTCTAATATATATTAAGATTGAGAAAGAGAGGTTTCGTTGGAGGCGTGTACTACTGGAGGCATGTGGAAGTGGAGATGAAATGGAGATGAAATTGAATAGAGGCGGAATAGAAGGAAAAATAGAAAAGACATAATAAGGGTAAAATTGAAATTTTGTTGTATAAAATTAGGAAGGGAGGTCTAAATACTAAATGCGAAGGTATGAATAGAATCACTCATTCATCTTAGTGTTAATTTGCAACCCTAGATTTTAAAACTTGGTTTAGATTAAAAAAAAAAACTCAAAATTAGACAATTTGCTACCCTTCTGTCAAATCTGTTACTCTAAACTCTCAAACTTATCCAATTTACTTTCCTATATTTTGGAGGCGTGTGCTACCGGAGGCATGTGGAAGTGGAGATGAAGTTGAATAGAGGCGGAATAGAAGGAAAAATAGAAAAGACATATAACAAGGGTAAAATTGAAATTTTGATGTATAAAATTACAAAGGGAGGTCTAAATACAAAATGCGGAGGTATGAATAGAAACACTTATTCATGTTAGTGTTAATTTGCAACCCTAGATTTTAAAACTTGGGTTAGATTAAAAAAAAAAACTCAAAATTGGTACATTCTGTCAAATCTATTACTCTAAAACTCTCAAACTTATCCAATTTACTTTCCTATATTTTGGAGGCGTGTGCTAACGGAGGCATGTGGAAGTGGAGATGAAGTTGAATAGAGGCGGAATAGAAGGAAAAATAGAAAAGACATATAACAAGGGTAAAATTGAAATTTTGATGTGTAAAATTACGAAGGGAGGTCTAAATACAAAATGCGGAGGTATGAATAGAAACACTTATTCATGTTAGTGTTAATTTGCAACCCTAGATTTTAAAACTTGGGTTAGATTAAAAAAAAAACTCAAAATCGGTCAATTTGCTACCATTCTGTCAAATCTATTACTCTGAACTCTCAAACTTAGCCAATTTACTTTCCTATATTTTGAAAATTACCAATTTGCTACCCTCAGTTTTTAAAATAAACTATTGTCAAGATGAAGGAAACAATGAATTAAGACAAGTTACTTTGACAGAATAGTCGTAAATTGGCTAATTATAAAAATTTAGGATAGTAAATTAGCCGAAATAAAACTAAGGGCAACAAATTGACTAATTGAGAAAACCTAGAATAAAAAATTAACAAAAATAAAACTAAAGTGGCAAATTAGCTATTAAGTCTTTCAAAAATACATCTAATAGAGTTAATGAATATTTTCAGGAACTGTGTAATGAAGTTCCACATTCTCATTGTAAAATTGTTTCCTATTTTTGTGCATCAAGTATCTATATTTATTCCGTTTGTAATAGCTGAGAGGTGGTGAGAATGTAATAGCTGAGAGGTGTTGAGAATGTGTATAAATATATCTCTCACATTGAAAAAATATAACTTTGCTTATAGCTTTATAAGGGTTTGTGTCACTCTATCCATTGTCATTTGGTTTTGGATATAAACTTCATATTACATTATCATGGTATTAGAGCGGGTTACCCACGTGTTCGATTTTAGCGATGGTCACACGTGCTCACCGTCACTCAGTATAACTTGTCCACGTATATGGCTTGAGAAATCGACACACGTGCTGGGGCGTGTTGAGAATGTGTATAAATATAACTCCCACATTAAAAAATATAACTTTATTTATGAGTTTATAAGAGTTTGACCCACTCCATCCATTGTCAATTGGTTTTGGATGTGTTTATCAAGAGTATGATATGCTAGTTTTTTTTTTTTTTTTTTTGGCCCCTTGTAAGTATATATTTCTTTATAAAAAAGTGTCCTAAGATTCGATGGCCATAATAAAGGAATTAAATAGCATGCATGCTAACGTCTTCAGTCAACGGTTACAAATTTCCATATTCTCCTCGAAAGAAATTGTCGTAAGATCCATCGCCAATAATTAGGGAACCAAATGGCAATTTTTTTTTTATCTGACAATACCAAGAAGCATCATTTAGGGTTCAGTTGCATTTATCTTTCTTGAATTTTTTTGTTTTTTTTTTTTGACACCAAACTTTATTCTTTACTCATTATGATCCATAAGTCCATTATTTTATTTTAATTTATTTTTATAATCAACAGGAAATTTATTTATTGAATCATGTTCTGGTGGTGGTTATTTAATCTGTACTCAACTGTGCATTTGTCGTTAGGTTTAAATTTAAAAATGAAGAGTAATAAGACAAGTAAATTCGTTTCACCAAATAGCTCAGATGACCAGATGTTGTCAGTGACAAAAACTGGCTACAAGCGATCTCTGACTGAAACACTGAGAACTTAGAAACCACATTAGGATTGTGATCAAACTCGAATCTCAAAGCCTAATGCAGATTCCAAACTGAAACGAATCTTAGACTCTACATCTTAACCACCTAAAAGTGCCCAAGCGCTGCACGTACCATCACCTTACAAAAGTGGACCAATAGCCACTAAAAATGACTCTAAAACGACTCGCAACTTCAAGATCAAATTGGAACAAAAGGCACCAAAACTAAAAGAAAATGGAATGTAGGCTCATCGAGGAAAACAATATCGACGGTCTTTCAAAATTAGATTCAATCCAATATGTGTATATGAAGATGTTTCACGCTGAAATCAAGAAGAGTGTCGTTGATGGCTACTGAAAGAAAAAGATGATTGAGCATCATTTAGAATTTTTTGACAGAAGATCATCACACCAAAGTCTATAATTTAATTTTTCATTTGAATTTTATTCCTTCTAAAAATTGGAAAATCAAAAAGTGTTCATTCAGTTGATTACCAATTTACCATAGTGGTTTAATTCATTTCATTAATTCGTGTTCCGTGTTGTTGAATTTAAATGCAAGAAAAAAATTAAATTGAAATACTCATTATTCTCCAATTTTAAATTTATTAAATCAAACTGTAACTATTTTCAACTCTGTACAAATTAATTATAAAAGCTTGACTAAGTCAGTCATACTTCTAACTGTGACAGCAAATGTTGAGGGGTTCACAACATGTGAGAATCAATTTCAGCCAAACAACAGTCATCAAAAAAAAAAAAATTCAACCAAACAACCAATTCAATGTTTATTTGTAAATGATCATTGCATGTGATGACTTTAAAAACGAAAGAAGAATTTGAAACATACACATTCGTTGCCATGTTTCATATATACAGCATACAAGTACCGTAAACTAATACAACACGTATTACACGAATATTCGGGTAGTTAGATTCCTCTCTACCCAAGTACCCCACTGTTTGATTTTCATACTACACCTGTTTTGTGCGTTTATTCCTCGATCAAGTGTTAGTCTGAAACATAAAAATATTCACATAAAATGAATGTGCCTCGCAGATTTATAATCATCGAGAATCAAAAATGTAATCATGGTTGACCAAATCTGTGGCCCAAGCTAAGCTTTTATAAAGTCTGCAATAGTATAATGTTACAATTGTTTTTTCTTTTGGCTGAACAAACATTTAATAATAAGGACACAAACAAACAACAATAGACCCGAAAGATTGGCCGAAGATTACAAACGAGAAGGGAAAAACATTAATATTGTATTATTGTTACAATTGTTTAGTATGCAATGTTTTGTACTTTGTCTTGAGCTTAACAGCGGATTTAATGTCAGATTTATATATTTATATATTTATTTATATTATAAATTCAACTCTTCAAGCTTCTGTAGATTTCAAAATACCAAAATTGCTTTTTAATCAATAAAACTAATAAATATAACAATTATAATAATAGACCGAAACAACTTGGACAATTTATCTATATGTACACACGGGTCCATTGAACAAAGTGGAGCACGTGTAGCATTCTATCCTCACATGTAACATAATCTATATGAAATTTAAGAGTTATGACTTATGACCGGTCTTGGGATTTCGAGGACTCTAGGAGACAAAAACAAAACATCGCTGTCCCGTAAATTGAAATATTAAATTTCTCCAATTTAATGAAAACATTTTTTTTTGTTGGATGTCACGCTCCGAATTTTGAATAATAAATTCAAATTCGGAACATGAATAATAACCAATACAGTTAACGTCCTGAATTTTTTTAAAACCCAATTCACATCTCACACCACTCAATAATAAACGAACAAAATCCTCAAGTTACTCATTACAACTCACTCTTACAAATTAAAAATTATAAAGCTCTAAATGAGCATGACAAACCTCACAATACGGAAAATAAAGAAATTGCTGCCACTCTTAACCAGCTCAGTCTCCGTCCTGATTATCCTGATTTGCAGGGTTATCCGCTACACAGTTTGAATAGTATACCGGGATTGCAACAATACAAAACCCGGTAAACTTTCTGAAAGCTCGTGTGAGTAAATAAGAAATGATCGGTTGATTTATTAAATCACAATTCTTTTAACTCAAGTAAACAATCAACAATCTCAATATCCACAAATACAATCTCCTGATCACAAATATCACCACTTTGGTCCCATCTCACAACACGTTAGAGCTCTAACTACGTCGTACCTGTCACCTTGGTCTACGTTCAAGTAACAACACATTCCCAGGTTAACTTAATAACCCTCGAACTTTGGACCACCCTGTCCTCAGAACAATATACCTCCGTTAATATTTAACTGTCGAACTTTGGACCTTTCCCCTGTCCTCAGAACATATACACTCCAGTTATCATTAAACTGAAGAACCTTAGACCATTTGATCCTCTGAACCTTACATTCTCTACTTTCTATTCAACTCACAAGGTCCACATGATTATCACAGCAATCATAAATAACCATTATCACAATTAATCATGACAATTACAAAAACAATGTCACACCGATCCATATATAGCCACGTAAATATATATATATATATATATATAGACACACACACACACGTAATCATCCACTCAAGAATAACCACTAATACTAACTATAGTTCACAAGGAGTAAAACCGAAAAAATTCATTTTTATATATATTTTAAAACTCATTTCTTAAAACCATTTTTTACTCATAGCAATTAATTGTGCAAATAAGGAAATTCGGTTCGTGTGAGATTTACTCACTTCTAATCCCGCTGCGTCTTCTCAACAGCTCAAGATACAATTCAAAATCGTCCGCCAACTCAAACCGTCAATCACCTAACCAAATACGATAATTAACTTAGCGTACAATTCAAAAACGTACTTATATGAAGATTCAACGGTCGGATATTCACCAGTGACCACACAAAGTCATAGGGACAGTCCTATGATCATCATATGAAAACTACAGTCCGTTTTTCACAGATCACAAATCGAACGATCGAAATCAATCGAAATTGTAAAATTCATAACTAATTCATACGATATCCAAAATTCACATGCTATATGTTGAAATGATCGTAGCGACATGTAGAGTCTAAAAATAAGCAGAAACTGCTCTTGGGACCCCCCGAGTGGGCTGGAAAAGGCCACCAGAGTTAGTGGTAGAGCCACCGCCAACCGTTGCCAATGGCTTTGGGGCCGGGCTGCTCCCTTTCGGTTCATCATTTTGAGCAACTTCCAAAACTAGCAAGAAAGTCAGAAAATGACTGGAAGTGGTCGAAAATTACCTTGGAAACTTCGGTTCGCCCGGAAATTCTGCAGAAAACAGTGAGGCTCCGACGAGCGTCAAAACGTCAACAACTCGGCTCGATTCTTCATGGAGTTTGTTCAGCTCCTTGATGTGAGTTCAAAAGGCTAAAGAACACGAAGTTTGGTGCCCTAGAACTCGAGATATCGGGGTTGGAACAAAAAGGCCTCAAACCGAACTTTGCTTCCCGCCGCCGCTACAGGCCGTGTCGTTGTGCAAGGCTGCCACTGACAGTTGCGCAAGGATGAGACGAAGCAGTGGGAGGTGGTTTGGGTTGGTTTGGTGGCCGGATTAGGGAGAACGAAGCAGGAACTCCTTTGCTCTGTTTTCGGTCCGGCGGAGGGGAGAGAGAGAAAAGCAGGTTTCCAATTTTTGCTATTTTCGGATATTTTCAGAAATAGTAACCTATATATACCCGAAATGGAAATTTTTCCAAAGAAATTTTTCCAAATGTGATAACTTCCTCATACGAACTCCGATTCTTGAGTTATGCGTATGCACAAATACTTATCGACGAGCTCTACGACTTTCGTGAATGAAGTTTCCTCAAATTCCTTACATATAAAAAGTCAATTTTAGTAAACCCTAAATAATGTTAGTTTTCGAAACTAAAATTCGTTTGAAACCATTTTTCTCATACAATGACCTTTGAATCACACCCACAATTCATGATTCATATAATTAAACAAATATTGAAATACAAAATATCTAACTAAAATTTCGGGTCTTCACATTGGGCTTTTTAAATTTTGAAGGAAGTATTTTACTTTTTAACTTAAACATTGAAAAAAGTTACATACTTCTTTGTCCACTCACGCTAACGTTTTTAAATGCTTTTCCCTGGGCCCTTCTGTTTTAAATGCCCAGTTTGCAGGCGAGAGCAGTCGAGGTCGAACGTACATAGAGTCGAGGCGTGATTGTCATTGCTTCTGCATTATAGGGTTTATCGTTTCTTTATTATCTTTATATTTAATTGAAATTACTTTGATGGCCGATGAAAATTGTTTAATGTGGTAAAATAGAGTTGTTGGTATTTGGGGAGCAGGATGGCTCCAGGAGTATAAGGACGGATGCTAAGAAGTGTGATTTAAATTATTTGCAGGTTAAGGTTGTCCATTTTTGGGGAAACTTCTGTTGAATTTTTTTTAAAAGTGGATCCCGTATGGCCACCTCAGATTGCAGGGTGAAATTTGGGGTCGGGTCCTGTCAGTTGCGTTACTTTGGAGTGTAGACACAACAATAAATTTTCGATCTTGCTCTCCTTATCATATCGAGGTGGAAGTTGGAAAAAAGGGTCGTCTGATCTTCAGAGGTTTACGGGGCTTTATGGTTTTGCAGTCCGTTCTCAACGGCATCAAACATGGAATTTAATCAAAACCCTTGCAGGGGAACACATGTGCACTACCTTGGCTTATAGCAGGCGACTTCAACGAGATATTGTGCTAATTAGACAAGTTAGGAGGTCCACCTAGGTCTGCTAGTGACATGGATGATTTTCAGAGAACTATGAACAACTGTGGGCTGTATGATATGGGGTACAATGGTAGCAGGTTTACCTGGTCAAACGAGTTTACTAAAGAGCGGTTAGATCGTGCCCTTTAGTCCACTGACATGAAAGTTTTCCGTTTTCTAGAGTTCTTACTCTTCTTCCATCTGACTCTGATCATTGTCCTATATTAATTGAGGTTAGTGCAGAAAGGCTTAAACTTGGCGAGCCCTAAGGAGATTTCGTCTTCAGGAATTGTGGCACCAGTATCCTAAATGTACCGAGATTGTTAAGCAGTGTTGGGCACAACCTCTTACAGGCAATGCAATGAACCAATTAGGGGTCAAAATCAACAACACTGGAACTCATCTGTGGGAACGGCACAAGAAAGAGGTCTTTAAAAGCAAGGGTGAGATGAGAATGATACAAGAAAAGATGAAGGATATTATGTCACACCCTTATATCCCTCAGCAATATGAAAAACAATGCCAACTCCATGTAAAATATAATGCTCTTCTTGCGCAAGAAGAGACCTATTGGAAGCAGAGATCAAAAGCTTTTTGGCTGACAGTGGAGACAAAAATACTGCATTCTTCCATAGAAAAGCATCTAATAGAAGAAGCAAGAACATAATCAAAGGTTTGGTTGCTGAAGCAAGTGTTTGGCACTCTGAACCACAGGCTCTCCAGCATATACTCATGCAGTATTTTAAAGGTATTTACACTTCTTCTGGAATTAATGCAAATGCAATTTTTGAATTATTAGAGGCTGTTAATGAGAGGGTGACTCTAGATATGAACAACGAACTGACCAAACCATATGTTAAGAGTCAAATAAAGGGTGCACTATTTCAAATGCGCCTTTCAAAAAGCCTTGGACTAGATGGCATGTCACCGTTTTTCTTTCAGAAATATTGGCATATACTCTCAACTGATGTGTATTTGGTCGTCAAGATGTTTTTAGAAACTGGTGAATTGGAGTATTCTGCAAATTTGACTCATTTGTGCCTCATACCAAAAATTCTGAATGCCATAGAAATAAACTGGTTTAGACCAATTGCTTTATGCAATTTTTTATACAGAATTAGTTCAAAAGTAATTGCAAATAGATTGAAGAAACTGCTGCCCTCCAGACCTTTGTAGAGTGCCTATATACCTGGCAGATTAATTTCAGACAATATTCTTGTGGCTACTGAGGTAGCTCACTTCATGCACAAGTTGCGTACCCAAGAAGAGGGTTTCCTTTCTCTCAAGTTAAACATAAGTAAAGCTTATGACAGACTAGAATGAGATTTTTTAAGAGCAATAATAGTCAAGCTGGGATTTCAAGCAAAGTGGATTAATATTATTATGCAATGTGTGGCCTCAGTTCAATACTCTATTCTGATAAATGGTCAACCTTTTGAAGCAATTATACCAACAAGAGGAATTAAACAAGGTCATTCTCTCTCACCTTACGTATTCATTTTATGTGCAGAAGGATTGTCTGCTTTAATTCCAAGGCTGTTGATAGAGCACAACTTAAGGGCTTAACTATATGCCCTGGAGCTCCCACTTTACATCACTTACTTTTTGCAGATGAGAACTTCATTTTGAAGCTGCAACTAAAACTGAATGCCTTACATTAAGGCACATTCTTAATACTTATGAGCTTGCATCAGGGCAAAAAAATAAATTTTCAAAATAGTAGTGTGGTGTTTAGCAGGAATGTGCATCCATCTATTCAAGAACAATTGGCTTCTATTATGGAAGTTAAAAACGTTGAGGAGTATGACAGATATTTGGGGTTTCCCTTGAGAGTGGAAAGGTTCAAAACACAGATTTTTGCTTACATTAAGGAGAATCTTACTAAGAAGCTTATTAGCTTGAAATCAAAGCTGCTCAGCTCTGCAGATAAGGAAATTTTAATTAAGGCAGTTGCTTAAACAATGCCATCCTATGCTATGAATTACTATGTGCTCCCAAAAACTTTGTGTGATGATATTCATCAGTAGTGTGCTCAATTTTTTTTGGGGTGATATTGATAAAAATAAGATTCGTTGGAGCAGTTGGGGTAGACTTTGCTTGACAAAACGAGAAGGTGGCTTGGGGTTTAAAAAATTTATATGCTCATAACTTGGCTATGTTAGCGAAGCAGGCTTGGCGGATACTCTTTAACCCTCACTCATAGATAGCCAAATTGTACAAGGCTTGTTACTACGCCAATCACTCTTTTTGGATGTAGAATTAGGTGAAACACCATCTTTCGCTTGGAGAAGCATTCTTGAATCTAGATATGTGCTTGCTGTAGGGATTCAATGGAAAGTAGGTGATGGTGCCAAGATTGATGTATGGAAAGGTAGATGGATACCTGACTGTCCTAGTTATCTCATTCATAAACCAATACATACAACTATCATTAGAGTTGCGGATTTAATTGAGCATTCAAAATGGAACGGGAAAAAATAAGTTCTCGTTAAATTATTTTAGCTTGCAAGATACTTACTTAGTATCCCACTAAGTAGAATTGCAGCTGAAGATCAACTTAGATGGATGTCGGAAAGAAAAGGTAAATACTCGGTTAAGTTTGCATATGGGCTTGCTTGACAACAGGTATGGGAAACTTCCTAGCATCTACTTCATCAGGAGACTCTCACCAATTTATGTGGAAGAAAATATGGAATGCAAGGGTGCCAGGAAAGGTCAAAATCTCTGTATGGAGAGCTGTGAAAAACATCCGGCCTATAAGAGAGCAGTTGGGTCATAAAGGCTGCACTCGTCTGTGTAATTGTTTGTTATGTAAGGAAGTGCGTGAGACAAACAATCATGTATTTTGTTATTGCCCTGTTGCTAGGAAAGCTCTTAGTGAAGCAGTTATCCCACTCCTGAGTAGTATGCCTTGCAATTTCGAAGACTGAATGTTAACTGAAGGGAAGCATCTTAATAATGAAAATTGGGAGAAGCTAATCATGCTTGTTTGGGCTCTTTGGAAGAACAGGAACAACAAATTGTGTAATGATATATACCACTTACACAGGCCATTATGGTTGGTTCGTTGACTTGGTATCAGGAATTTTTACAAGTGCAACAGATTAGCCATTAGAGCTGGAATTGACTTACTGCTTCAACTCAGATTAGAGAACGTCTATGTGGAAAGCGACTGCTAGCTAGATTGCCATCCAAGAGGTTGGTGCAAATGATTTTGAGTTAAATGAAATTGCCAACCTACTTGTTGATATACACAATGGTAGTAAACTTGTAAAAGATATGTTTTTCATGTTTGCTCCTAGAACTGCTAATATAGTGGCACATAGATTAGCTGCTTTTGGTTATGAATCCAATACCAATCAGGTACGGATTGATCGAGCTCTAGCAATTATTCTGCATGCTTTACAGTTTGATTGTGTCAATTTACCCTAAATTCAATAAAGCTCATGCTGGTTTTACTAAAAAAAAAAATTTAATTAAAACATAAATATATAAAAGAAGTTGAGAAAATTAGGAGTCCTGTGATTGAGGCTCTGGGTGATGGTAGACTTGTCAAGGACCAGATTTTGATTTGAATCTGTGGTTATTGAATGAGTTTGGATTAAAAACTTGATCTATTGATCAGTTAGTGGTTCGGATCCGTTAGTCTGTTAATTTAACGGATCAAATATAAGTTTAGGTTGATCTGATCCATTAATGATCCAATCCATTGTTGGGTCATAATTCATTTACATATTTGTTGCCATAAAATATGGAAATTACTTGTTCTAAAGTCCAATTTAATGTTGATTAATCCAATTTTATTATTTTCTTAATCTTATACTTTTGCTTAAGATTTGTGTTTATTTATAAATATTTATTATGTTTTCTTTATCATGCTAGGAAATGATGGAAGTATGGAAATGAAAAGTCAACTTTAGCACTTTTTCCTACTTCGGCTAGGAGAAACCAAGCTAAACAAGGAAAGAGGGGCTGCAGACTAACCAAAAGAAATTTAAATGAGCTAAAATTTTCCAGATCCATTCTAGACATCTCAAGGATCATTTCTTATGAATAGTGCAAGAGCTATATTGGAGTGGAAGACCTTCAAACAATCAATCCAAATTTCTGAAAGACAAAACTGGAAAACCCGACCTGTAAGGAGTCCAGAAGCATTTTCGGCCCAATCACATAGAAGTAAGCTCTGAAATTTTACCAGAATGATCTACACTCATGGTGGATCATTTGATATGCAGAAGTCGAAGGCCCATTATGAATTCTTAGTGGAGATATAATTGAAGGAATAAAGGGGAAAAAAGTGACTAAAAACCATCTCCATCACTTATCATTTTCATGTCTCTCACTCACAATAAAGAGAGTTTAGATGCTTTTCTGTTTTCCTTTAGCCATGTTTTTCAACTTTCTTTAATCATTACTTCCACTCATACTCCACCTTCATACTTCCACTATTATATTCCACCTCATTTATTCTACTTTCATCATTACTTTCACTATCATGCTTCTCTTTATCTTCTCTATATAAGCATCATTTCATTACACTCTTGGGAGACGACCCCATATACCACTTCATTAAATCTTTTTCTCTCTATATTCTCTACAATCCACTATCATCTCATCCACAAAACCTCCATCATCACCACCATCAATCCATAACATCTATTACCACCACCACCACCAAAGTCATCATCTTTCCCATCTACCTATTCTATTTCATATACATAAAGCTTCACCATTCCACCATTTCACAACTTAATCATTTCCACTTCTCATATTCCATCATCAATCTTTGAAGAAGAAGGAGAGGAGTCTAGCATCACTTGAGGAATCATCATCACCATGACAAAACCTCCATGAGTTCATCTACATCATCCTCAATTTGACCATTACTAGTCACTTCTCTATCCCTACTTTTTAGTTTGATGTTCATAAATATGTTGGAGCTTATTTATTTGATTATGAGTGAGTAGTTAGTTTGTTGGGGCTAGGGTTGAAAGCCCTAGCCAATCTTGTTTGACGTTGATGTAAATATTATGGTTGATGCACTTTTCTTTAGCACCTTAACATGCTAGTTCAAGAGTTGAATGTTTATGCTTAAACTTAATCAATTTGGGTATGAATATTTGCCATGACATGAGAAATAATTAAGGCTTGATTATCCTTGGTTGTTTGAAGCATGATAGCATATCATATGTGCATGTTAGAGTTGTGAACTACAATCACTTAGAGATAAGCTTGGTTGGTTTGCATAATTTCTTCATTTCCAAGCTTTATGCACTTAGGTATATGCATTAGATACCTAACCGGATTGAAATGCATGATTTAAGTAGTTAAGTACTACACCCGAGAGGGGTTGCTTGATATCATCAAAGGAGCATGTCCCTTGTCATACCCGAGAGGGATGCAAGGAGAGAAATTGGTTAATTGAAATGACATCATTCATTATAGAAGCATCATTGTTTGCAAGAAAGGCTAGAGGTGAAAACCTTAAGTCCTAACTCTCATCCATTTTATTATATCTAATTTATCTTAGGCTTTTTTATATTTCAAGTATTCATTTAGCTATTTCCGAATCAAATCATCTCTAAAACTAAAATCAAAACACTACCCCATCTTGTATATAATCACCATGAACTTTGGTTCATTTGTGAGCCCTTGTTTGTAATTTATACATTTGCATATTTATACATTTGCATATTCATCTAGCATCCTTTAGGTTTTCCTTAGCTAGAGTGGGTTTTCCAATCCCTTGAGTACGATATCCCCTACTCATAATCCCTACACTATAACTTGACCCTTATACTTGAGGGTGACTATTTGTCTAACAAGTTTTTGGCGCCGTTGCCGGGGATTGGTGTAAAATCCGATTCCTAGCTGGGTTTGCCTTAGGGTAGCTAGAAATTTTACTTTTGTTTTGTGTTTCAACTTGTGTTTTTATCTTTTCTTTGTTTTGTTAATCTTTGTGGTAGTTACCTTATTTTTGAAATTGTGATAAGTACTTTGGGTAAGTAAATTAGTAAGTTGTGGTAAGGAAAAGACAAATTGTGAGCATGTTGAAAATAAAAAAGAATTAATCTTGCCTATTTTCCATTTGTTTATTACTTATTGCAATTTCACTTTCTAGTTGCAAAATTAAATATTTGATGGTTATATTTATTTCTTTTGGATTAGAAGTTGATAGAAATTTGTAAAAAAAAAAAAAAAAAAAAAAAAGAAGTGTGTTAGTGTTTTAATTGTAAGTAGTAAATTGAGAGGAATAGGTGAAGTCTCTTTTGTTAATATTGGCCTAAACCCCTTATTGGTACCTAGTTCAGGTCTCTTAAGGTTGAGGGCGGTCTTTATTAACACTTGTTGAACTGTCTTCACACTTATGACTTTTTTCATCTTAGTAAGTATAGCCTATGTGGAATGGTGTCTAGGAATGGGACAACGTTCATGACGGGTTTTGTTGGATCCAGAAGTGCTTGCAAATGGGCCTAAACCACTATGTGGGAGTAGCTCATGCCAAAATGGATTCTACCTCTCGTGGTCGCCCTCCCCTACCTGGCCATTTCAGTAAGGTTGCCCAAAGGATGCTAAAGGGAATTTGTGTCTAGACGACTATACTTGGGCCGCATGTCCACTTGATTTACCGCTTGGAATTAGATTCGCTATTAACAATATTTATAACAAAAGAAAATGTTGTGATACACTAAGGTATATTGGATAAAACATACTCTTGAAAAGGGTAGCTGTTTCAGTCCCATTGCACATCGAGATTTCCTATTCCCGTATCTAAGTGTTGAAAATAAATTGAAAAGAAAAAAAAAAGTCGTGATTTTTTTATATTTTTGTATATACCTTGCATTTTAATTCTTGGGGCGCACTAGTGTTGTTGTGAAGAAGAAGGATAATTCACTTCGATTATGTGTCGATTATCGACAGCTGAACAAGGTGACCATCAAGAACAGGTACCCTTTACCTAGGATTGATGATTTGTTTGATCAGCTTAGGAAGGCTACTGTGTTCTCAAAGATTGATTTGAGATTTGGATATCACCAGCTAAGGGTGAAGGATGAGGATATTCCAAAGACGGCGTTCAAGACCAGGTATATACATTTTGAGTTCCTTGTCATGCCTTTTGGTCTCACTAATGCACCTACAGCATTCATGGACTTGATGAATCGCATATTTAGTCCTTACTTGGATCAGTTTGTTGTAGTGTTCATTGACGACATCTTGATTTATTTAAGGTTATCAAATGATCATGAGAAGCATTTGCGGATTGTGCTACAGACATTGAGAGAGAAGAAATTGTTTGCTAAATTTGAGAAGTGCGATTTCTGGTAGAAGGAAGTCAAGTTCCTTGGTCATGTGGTTTCGAAGGATGGAGTTTCTGTGGATCCTTCAAAGGTTGAAGCAGTGATGAGTTGGAGCCTCCCTACTACTGTTACTGAAATCCGTAGCTTCCTTGGATTGGCAAAGTATTACAGGCGTTTCGTTGAAGGGTTTTCTGGTATTGCTTCGGCTTGACCAAATTGACAAGGAATTACACTCAGTTTGTATGGACGGATAAGTGTGAGAAGGCTTTCAATAAGTTGAAGACTAGATTAATTACCGCTCCAGTGTTGACTATTCTACTAGTGGTGGTGGTTTAGTTATCTACAGTGATGCATCTCATTAAGGTTTGGGGTGTGTGTTGATGCAGAATGGTGGTGTTGTTGCTTATGGTTCTAGACAACTGAAGGTTCATGAGCGAAACTACCCCACTTATGATCTAGAGTTAGCCACAGTGGTGTTTGCCTTGAAGATTTGGAGGCACAATCTTTATGGTGAGAAATTCGAGCTCTTTTCTGATTATAAGAGTTTAAAGTACATGTTCTCCCAAAAGGAGTTGAACATGAGGCAGAGGAGATGGATGAAGCTCATCAAAGACTATGATTTCGCTTTGGAGTATCATCCCGGAAAGGCCAACGTAGTGGCAGATGCTTTGAGTAGGAAGCCCCGAGTACTCATAACATCGCTTATGGTGCAGGAGTGGCTCATGTTGGAAGCTGCTTCTGAGTTTGATCTTGTGCCCGCAGGAGTTGGACATGAAATCTTCCTCGGTAGTATCACCTTACAATCCACCTTGATTTCCAGGATTAGTCAGGGTCAGATACTTGATGAGTTTGCTCAAGCGAGGATTGCTGAGGTAACTGCTGATCCGAATGTGGAGGGCCCTTCTGAGTGGGCTATTGGGACTGATAGAGGGTTGATATTTTGAGGGAGATTGTATATGCCAAGTGCTGATAACCTCAAGGAGGAGGTCATGCGGGAAGCTCATAGATCTCAATACACGATACACCCAGGGGGTACCAAAATGTATATGGATCTACGAAAATAATTTTGGTGGTATGGAATGAAGAGGTATGTGGCAGAACATGTGTCGAAGTGTCTTACAAGTCAGCAAGTGAAGGCAGAGCATTAGAGGCTTGCAGGGACGCTGCAACCTTTACCAATTCTGGTATGGAAATGGGAAGATGTCTCAATGGACTTTGTGACTGGATTGCCTATGTCCAGGCAAGGTTATAACTCGATTTGGGTAATTATGGACCTATTGACGAAGTCTGCAAACTTTTTTCCTATGGCAAAAACTTACTCATGGTATGCGTTGTGTAAGTTGTACATGAATGAGATAGTGAGGCTTAATGGTACGCAGATTCCAAAAGGTTTTTAGCACATCTTTAGCTATGAGCACTAAATTTCATCCACAGACAGATGGACAGATTGAAAGACTCAATCAAGTGATGGAGGATATGCTTAGAGCTTGTATTCTGGACCTTAAAGGAAGTTGGGCGGATCATCTACCATTGGTAGAATTTCCCTACAACAATAGTTATCACTCCAGCATTGGCATGGCCCCATATGAGGCTCTTTATGCTAGACCATGTAGGACTCCTATCTATTGGGTAGAAGTATGAGAGAAGGGACTCTTGGGACCTGCACTTGTTCAGGAGACTACTAGAAAAATCACTACTATTCGAGACAGGATCTGGACCGCACAGAGTAGACAGAAGAGTTATACTGAGAAGGTCACTACTATTCGGGATAGAATCCGAACCGCTCAGAGTAGACAGAAGAGTTATGCTGACTTGAAGAAGAGACCTCTCACATCGAGATATGTTGGACCCTTTGAGATTCTGGAAAGAGTTGGGAACTTGGCATATCGTCTTACTTTACTTGTTAGCATTTCTGGTGTACATAATGTTTTTCATGTGTCTATGCTCAGGAATTATGTCCGAGATGAGTCCCATGTGATTGATCTTGGTACGATCGAGGTTAACACGGATGTAACCTTTGTGGTGGAACCTGTTCGTATCTTGGATAGGTCTACGAAGAAGCTTCATAGGAAGGAGGTTGATCTTGTGATGGTGTTGTGGAGTCATCATGACGAGGATGATGCGTCATGGGAGTTGGAGTCTGACATGAGAGTGAAGTATCCGCAGCTCTTTGGGGACTTGGGTGCATGAATCTCGAGACGAAATTCCTTTAAGGGAGATAGATTGTAATAACTGCCATTTTCATTTTCATTTCGTGAAATTGTGTGGAATGAATAAAGTGCATTTGCACGAATATTACTCAAAAGTATTTCATTTTTAGAATTATCGAAGTTCCGAAACAATTCGTTTTAACAAAAAGTTCGAAATGTTCGATTTGAGAAATTGAATTTTTATACGTACAGATTTTGGGAAAACTTCTTTCATAAAAGTTGTAGAGCTCGTCGATACGAGTCCGTGCATATGTGGAACACAAAAATCGGATTTTTTACGAATTAGTTATGGCATTTAGAAGATTTTTCTATTTCGGGTATATATAGAAAAAAACCATAGTTTTTTTTTTTGAAGGTTTTCATTTTAGTCCGACCTCCCTTTTATTTTTGGAAAGCACTGTTCATCATCTCTCTCTCTCTCTCTCGGCCGAACCCATTGAACAGAGCAAGGGATCTTCGATCTCTCTCTCCCTCCACCGGCCACCAAACGACATTGGACCACCTTCATTAGCTTCGTCTCGGCCTTGCGCAGTTGCTAGAGGCAGCCTTGCGCTGCAACATGGCGGGAAGCGGAGGCTGTACCACGGTTTCAGGTTAACCCCGATTCTGTTCCAAGCTCAATATCTCGAGCTACCAGTCACCAATCCTTGCCAAACTTCATCCTCAAGCTCGCCTCGACCTGCTGAGGCTCCCATAAGAGTCCTTGGACGGCGACGCTGCGCTTGGTTGCGGCTGGAACCAGCCCTGATTTGGATCGAATGGAATTTTCGATCTGGATTGAGCTGTAGAGCTTCATTTCTGGTGATTCTTAAACTGAGGAGCTCGCCTTGAGTTGCTAAACAAATCTCCAGAAGGGATTGAAGCCATTGGTGGAAGGTTTTACGTCGAACTGAAGCTCGCCGGATTTTGAAAATTTTCCTGCCATAGTGAATATTTTGGTAATTTTTGACCTATTCCCGTTATTTTCTTATCTTGAGCTAGTTATGAAAAATGATCAGTATGTTAAGTTGAAGAAGAGCAGCCCAGCCCCGACACCATCGGGGGTGGTTAGCGGCGGCTCTGCCATTAACTCCGGCGGCCCTTTCTTGCCACCTCCGAGGGTCAAAAATACAGTTTCTACGCATTTCTGGATTCTACATTTCAATACGATTATTTGGATATATTATACGTATTTTTTGGATATCGTATGATTTAGTTATGAATTTTTACGTTTCAATTGATTTCGATCGTTCGATATGTGATCTGTGAAGTTAGGACCGTCCGATGGACTTGTAGTTTTGATATGATGATCATATGACTGTCCTAGTGGCTTTGTGTGGTCATGCGCAAAGATCTAACCGTTGGATCTTCGTATAATTGCAAAATAATGATTCGGGAGGCGAATCGTGAGAATTCGTCCGTCGGATTTTCATATAAGTTAGAATGCAACCGTTGAATTGTCTTTTAAGTTTGTTTTTGAGTTATTGGCTAAGTTTAAGTCATATTTGATTAGGTGATTGACGGTTTTTACTTGCGTGAGCGGTTTAGGTGTGTATTGTGTTGATTTGAAGACGTGACGGGAATTTCGAGGTGAGTAAAACTCACGTGGTTCATATTACGAACCGAATACTTGTAATTATTTTATTTTACCGTAATTGTGTAAAAATATTTTTATGGAATAAATATTTGTTTTTAAAATTACATGGACTTGATCAACTACGGTCTATAGGTAAGTAAAATGAATTTTAAGTATACAAAATGAATTTCACAATTTTTTTGTGTAAACTAGTTGGTATTAGTGGTCATCTCTGAGTGGATGAATACGTATATATATATTTACTTGGAATATACATTGGTTGGTGTGTTGTTAAGTGATGACATGATTGAACTGGAATGATGATTTTGAGTTATAATTCGAATGCTTAATTTCATGATAATGTTGTGTATCTTGGATTGGTTGATTAATTGTGTCAAATAAATTATTGTGATCGATTATGGATTTAAGGTTGATGTAGTGACTGGTATGAGTGAATCAGACGCTCTAATCCTAGGTAGATGATGGATTAGGATGGGTTGAGAAATTAGATGCCACAACCCTTACCGGATGAATGGGCAAGATTTAGTATGAGCATCGGATTGTGAAGACCCAAATTTTCATATAATAAATTTATGTAATTCAATAATTGTTATATTAATTGGTATGTCATGGTTTGAGAAAGTTGGTTTCGAATGATGTTATTTTCGGAAACGAACGTTATTTAGGGGGTCGTGAAAATCGATTTTTTTATACGTTCAAAATTTGGGAAAACTTCCTTCATGAAAGTTGTAGAGCTCGTCGATACGAGTTCTTATATATGTGAAACGTAATATTCGGAGTTCGTATGAATAAGTTATGAATTTTTGAAAATTGGAATTTTTCTATAAGTAGTAAGAAAAATATGTTTTTCTCATTAAGGATGAAAAACTCCGATTTTTGCACTTAAGCCCCCCTCCTCCCCCTTCCCCCCCCCCCCCCCCCCCCCCCCCCCCCCCCCCAGGTTCTCTCTCTGTCGCGCGAAACCCTTCCCCTTGACTCATCGACCTGCCGACCCGAGCCGGCCGGAACGCAGCCTTCCCGGCCAAGTCGCCGCAGGACCCAGCCCTCCTCGCCTTCGTCGTTCCTCTCCCAGTCGCTCCCCGCCCTCACCTCGCCCCGCCGTTGCCTCCAGTCTTGGATCGAAGCAACCTGAGTCACCGAACAGTGATCCGACCGGATCTCCTTTTTTCCGGCATCATGATGTGCTCTTCCTCCTGATCATCACCATATAAGCCTTGCATCACGATTTTGTGTATGGAGCGAAAGATCAAGGATTGAAGTTTTGAATGGCTGAGATTCAATCTGGAAACTGATCAGAGGGTCGAGATTAATCTAGCTTCAAAACTCGATCTATGACGATCTAGACCTTATCTCGAAAAAAGTCAGGTATTAAAGTTGTTCATAATTTCATTTTGAAGAAGTTTACAGTTGACAATTTTTGCATCTGAGATGGTTGGCCGGTGTTGACCGTTGCGTTGATCACCGTCTGACAGCCGCGTGTGGCGGCACGTCGGACCAAATGTTGAGTTTATATTATCTGGACGATGATCTATGCATCCACACGAGCGTTTTGATATATAACATGGTCATGTTAGAAAAAGTTGATAAATAGTCCATTTAAGTTTTGACGTTACTATTTATGGTTTTACAGTTTATCTTCGGTTTACTATTTACGGAGATCAGACCATCGGTTTTACTTCAAATTTTAATATGATGATTATATAACAGTCCCGATAACTTTGTGTGATCATAAGCGAAGATCCGACCTTTGGATCTTCGTATAATTGTAAAACAGTGATTCGGAAGGCAATACATGAAGATCCGTCCGTCAGATTTTCATATAATTTTGATAGGATGTGTCAAGGGCGATCCATCCGACTGTTGGATCATCATTATTTTAGAATCCAACGGTTGGATCATCATTTAAGTTTATTTCGTGCTTCGTTTGCTAAGTAAAGACCACACTTGATTCGGTACTTGACGGTTTGAGTTGACGAGCATTGAGATTATTGAGATTTGTATTTTAAGTGAAGATGCAGCAGGAGTTTCGAGGTGAGTAAAACTCACGTGGTTCATATTATGAACCGAATGCTTTAAATTATATATTTTTGTAATTGTGTGGAAAATATTTATGGATTAAAATTTTGTTTTTAAAATCATTTGGACTGGATCAACTACGGTCCGTAGGTAAGTAAAATGAATTTTAATTCTACAAATGAATTTCACGATTTTCTTATGTGTACTATAGATGGTATTAGTGGTCATTCCTGAGTGGATGATTACGTATATATATATTTACGTGGAATATATACATTGATTGGTGTGTTATTCAATGATGATATGATTGAGTTGGAATGATGATTTGGATTATATTTCAAATGCTTAAATTTCATAATAATATTATGTATGTTGGATGAATTAATTTCATTGTGTGAAAAACATATTGTTGTACTCATTATGGATTTAGGGTCAACGTAGTGACCGGTATGGGGGCATCGGACGCTCTAATCTTAGGTGAATGATGAGATACGATTCGTTGAGTATGTACGATTATCGGACGTTCTAAATATGTATATAAGTATACATATTGATGAAATACGATAAAGATTTATATGTCGGATGTCATAACCTATGCCAGGTGACGGGCTACAATTCAGTTAGAGCTCTAATCTGTCAAATACCGTATTTTTATAAATACGATTTCGGGGTTTTGAGAAGAAAGATGTGAATTAAGGTTTTGTATTGATTTGTAATGTGGTGATTGATTGAGATTTTTAGAAATTGTGGAGTGTTGACTTGGGTGAAAATAATTATGATTAAATTAAACAACCGTTCTTTCTTTTTACTCATACGAGCTTTCAAAAGCTTACCAGGTTTTGTGTTGTTGCAATCCCAGTACACTATTCAAATGGTGTAGCGGATATTCCTGCAGGTCAAGATAACTAGGGAGGTGACTCTGCTGTTTAGGTGTTGTAGCATTTATTTTGCTTTCGTTTAAGTTGTGTGGTTTGTTATGCTCATTTACAGCTTTACAATTTATTTTGTGAGTGAGTTGTAATAATTAACCGAGACTAAATTCAGTTCTTGAAATTAAATTGTGTGGTGAGGTTGTGAAGAAAAAAAGAAATTTTCAGGATGGTTATTTTAAGTTGTAGTAATTCATGTTTCGGATTTTGAATTTTTATTCTAAAATTCGGGGCGTGACAGTTTGGTATCAGAGAGTAAGGTACATATTTGGTGATATGTCAATACTTTCCGAGCGATGGCCCGTCTGCAGCGGATCCCCATCGTGTGCTCTTCGGTATTGACAATGTCATTGGGTATTCGTGGGCACCTTATGAGGATCAGCATATTTCGCCCGTGGGCATGATTGATGATCCTGCTCGCTTGTTAGTGGTAGCGAAGCAAATTATCCACTTGGGAGCAACCAAGTTTGGAGGAGGCACTGATCATATGATTGCGGATCGATGGATTAAGGATTTGCAGACCTACTTTGATCTGTTTGATTGCAGTGAGATTGATAAGACGAGGCTAGAGTGTGGTGGAACGTCACACAGAGGAGTATTGTGGTATCTACCTTGACATGAGATGGTTTCGAGAAGCTGTTCAAGGAGAAGTACTTTCCAGCAGTTGTGAAAGAAAGGTTGGAACGAGAATTCCTCGCACTTGTACAGGGAAGATGACCGTGATCGAGTACGATGCGGAGTTCTCCAGGTTGTGAAGCAGATGGATGACGAAGACTTGGCCAAGAAGTTTCAAAGAGGGTTGAGCCCTTCGATTGAGCGTGATATGGCCATC
Organism: Rosa persica; assembly: GCA_025331145.1. Classification (NCBI taxonomy): domain Eukaryota; kingdom Viridiplantae; phylum Streptophyta; class Magnoliopsida; order Rosales; family Rosaceae; genus Rosa; species Rosa persica. The sequence goes on from WFKR01000005.1 coordinate 64,196,988, forward strand.
TTAGAGCTGAAGACAAAGAGAGAGATCTTGGCTAAGGCAGAGATCATTGAGCAGCAGAACCTGATTCGTAGAGAGAAGGAGTCTGCTGAGAGAGACTTCCAAGGTAAGGGAAAGGCCATAGCAGGAAGCAGTAGGTCCAGAGACTTCAGGGGTGGTTTCTGGAAGAAACAGAGAACTCAATTCCAGCATCAGGCTCCAGCTAGGGCAGCAGTAGCTCCTCCCATTCAGGCTATGCCTATTAGGCAAATAGCACTAGTAGCTCCAGTGAAGTGCTTTAACTGTGGCAAGCCTGGCCACATCTCTCGTGCGTGCACAAAACCACGGGGTAGGATATGCTACAGTTGTGGACAGACAGGGCACAAGGCCAGGGAGTGTCCCCGAAATCAGGGTAGAGTTCTGGGAAACCAGCAGAGGCAGCTACTGCCTACACCTGCTAGAGTTTTTGCCATTGGTCAGGCAGGCACAGGGGTGGAAGGTACTTTTTATGTTTCTCACTATCTTGCTAGAGTACTGTTTGATACAGGAGCCTCACCCTCCTTCATATCTAGTTCGGTTGTGGATGTGTTGGGTTTGATTGCTATGCCTCTTACTAGATCATTATGTGTTACATCACCTCTCGGTGTGTCTCTTGAGCTTAGCATGTTTTGTGATGATTGCCCTATTGGGATTGGTAGCAGAGAGTTGTCTGCATCTTTGATTGTGATTTTGGATCACACATATGATGTGATTTTGGGTATGGATTGGTTGAGCCCGAACCGTGCTGTGATTGATTGCTTTAGGATGATTATGTCCTTCCATATTCCTGGACAACCGGTGTTTCATTATCGTTGTCTGAAGTCTGACATCGCCATGAGGGCAGGGATTTTGGCACATATTGAATCAGAGAGTAGTACTTCAAAGATTACAAGGATTCCTGTAGTTTCAGAATATGCTGACGTGTTTCAGGAGATCCTTGGGTTACCTCCGAAAAGGGTAATGGACTTCTCCATTGATGTGATACCAGGTACTTCACCTGTATCGAAAGCACCCTATCGGATGGCACCAACTGAACTTCAGGAGTTGAAGGTTCAGATTGAAGGATTACTTGTGCAAGGGTTCATTCAGGCTAGTGTGTCTCCTTGGGGCGCACCAGTGTTGTTCGTGAAGAAGGATAATTCACTTCGGTTATGTGTGGATTATCAACAGCTGAACAAGGTGACCATCAAGAACATGTACCCTTTACCTAGGATTGATGACTTGTTCGATCAGATTAGGGAGGCTATTGTGTTCTCAAATATTGATTTGAAATATGGATATCACCAGTTAAGGGTGAAGGATGAAGATATTCCAAAGACGGCGTTCAGGACCAGGTATGGACATTTTGAGTTCCTTGTCATGCCTTATGGTCTCACGAATGCACCTGCAGTATTTATGGACTTGATGATCCGTACGTTCAGTCCCTGCTTGGATCAGTTTGTGGTAGTGTTCGTTGACGACATCTTGATTTATTCAAGGTCGTCAGGTGAGCATGAGAAGCATCTACGGATCGTGCTACAGACGTTGAGAGGGAAGAAATTATTTGCCAAGTTCGAGAAGTGCGATTTCTGGCAAAGTGAAGTCAAGTTCCTTGGTCATGTGGTCTCGAACGATGGAGTTTCTGTGGATCCTTCGAAGGTTGAAGCAGTGATGAGTTGGAGTCACCCTACTACGGTTATAGAAATCCGTAGCTTCCTTGGTTTGGTAGGGTATTACAGGTGTTTCATTGAAGGGTGTTCTGGTATTTCTTCGGCTTTGACCAAATTGACAAGGAATGACACTCAGTTCGTGTGGTCAGATGAGTGTGAGAAGGCTTTCAATGTACTGAAGACTAGATTGACTACAGCTACGGTGTTGACTATTCCTACTAGTGGTGGTGGATTAGTCATTTACAGCGATGCATCTCATCAGGGTTTGGGGTGTGTATTGATGTAGAATGTAGTTGCGGATGCTTTGAGTAGGAAACCTTGAGTGATCATGGCAGCTATTATGGTGCGAGAGTGGCGCATGTTAGAAGCTGCATCAGAGTTTGACCTTATGCCCGTAGGAGCAGGACATGGAATCTTTCTCGGTAGTATCACCTTACAGCCCGCCTTGATCTCCAGGATCATTCAGGGTCAGACACTTGATGAGTTTGCTCAGACTAAATTCGGTTCTTGAAATTAAATTGTGTGGTGAGGTTGTGAAGAAGAAAAGAAATTTTCAGGATGGTTATTTTAAGTTGTAGTAATTCATGTTTCGGATTTTGAATTTTTATTCTAAAATTCGGGGCGTGACACGGATGTTCTATGCTGATGAACTACGATAATACTAATCATGTCGGATGCCACAACCTGGGCCAGGTGATGGGCTATGATACAGTAGAGCTCTAGTATGTGAGTCACCGTATTTGTATAAATACATTGTTGGGGTTTTGAAAAGAAAGATGTAAGTTTAGATCTCGTATTGATTTGATGATTGGTGATTGATTATTGATATTGTGGTTTCTTTGTGAATGTTGGAATTGTTGGGTGTTGACTTGGGTGAAAAGAAATATGATTTATTTAAATAACCGTTTATTCTTATTTAATCATACGATTTTTCAGAAAGCTTACCGGTTTTTGTGTTGTTGCAATTCCGATACACTATTCAAATGGTGTAGTGGATAATCCTACAGGTCAGGATAATCAGGGCGGAGACTGTGCTGTTTAGGAGTTGCAGCATTTGTTTGATTTCATTTATGTTGTGAGGTTCTTATGCTCATTTTAAAGCTTTACAGTTCTATTTATGAGTTTGAGTTGTAATTATTAACCTATGCTAAATTCGGGATTTGAAATTCAATTCGTGTGGTGTGGTTGTTAAGAAAAAATTCAGGATGATATCTGTTGAGTTGTAGTAATTCATGTTTCGAATTTTGAATTTATTATTCTAAAATTCGGGGCGTGACAGAAGCATTATTGGTTCTTTTTCTGAAATACATAAGCTGCATATGCTTTGTAGGAATTCCACCATGCCCAGATATTAAAAAGGAAGGAGAATAAGTACCATCATATGGTATGAAAGGAGTAGTATGCTAATCTACATGAAGAATAGGTTAGTATTTCTGTGAATCAATAATGTCCCATATATTCAAAAGCATTGGGTGTAGGAACAAGTAACATATTATTTTACATTTTTTTCATATTAGTCTGAAAACACACCTATTGAAGAACTTGATCGTGCTACAATATGGATAAAGGCATGGCAAGACAAGACCTGTAATTTCAATGGACCAGCAATAAAGAAAGCGGTAGATTGTAGTTAGGGGCTATTGAAAACCCAAATCATGATTGTATAACTATGTTATGAGAACCTAATTTCTAATTTTAGATGAATCGATGAATTCTTTGCATGTTTTCTTTAGTGTGCAACTTAGATTGCATGTTTTTATGGTTCTATTACTTTGAATAATCATTGCATGTTCTTTGTTAAATAAGGTCCTTTTGAGAGTTCAAGAGTAGCAAAATATCTAAGCATGAGACTTGCGATTAGGTTCTTAGGTTAATTGAGACGCGTCGTAATTGAGATGCCTTACGATGTCTCATTTTTCTAATTCATAATGATTTCTTTTTGTTAAATATAGAGTTCCTTAACGTAGGTTGCACTTTAGAAAATAGGTTAGGAACTTAGCACACACATAACAAAAAACAATATGTTAATTCTAACGGTGAGTTGACTTGAGCATTTTTATCCATGGATTGATGAGACTAAGCTAAACATGGCTATGCATACTGTTAAGGGTAAAAGGGGTAAATGACCCCAAGTCAAGTCAATAGGGTATATATATAGTTGTAAACAATAGCAAAGACTGTAATTTTCATCATCACCATTCTATACAAAATTGCTCTCTTTTTTCTGGGTTTTTCCTCATCTTCTTCAATATTTCTTATAATTCCAACATGGTATCAGAACCAGGTTGTGACCTGGCATTTCTTCTTCGTGCTCCTGCAGCTTAGCTTCGTCTTCGATTTCATTTCTCTGTGTTCGATCTTTGGATTTGCTACAAAGATAAGATCATCTCTCTCTGTCTAAAGACTCTTACTTCATGTTCTTGAAGATTATTGAGAAATTTACAGAAATTGATTAGCTTCGAAGCTTACTATGCCAAAAGATGAATTAGACAACACATTTGCAACAACAACACAAATTTTAACTGTCGTCTCTTACTAATAGACGACATCAAGAATTATTCTATTATGTGAAACTTCTTCAGACAACACAATTTATAGTATAAGTGCAATGTTGTCCCGATTTTCAAATCACACAGCATAATTTTTCTTAGTGTTGTCTGTTTTTCTCATTCAGACAACAATTATTACTTTGTTGTTGTCCCAACTTCTAGTTCCAGACAATAGTTATTGTGTGTCTATTGTGCAAATACTATTCAAACAATGATTGAGTTTTGATGTTGTCTGACTGATTTAACTCAGACACGAGTTATTTATTGCTACTTCAGTTTGTTATGCAACTCTCCTTTAAACAATGGCTTCAGATAACAGCTATTTATTGTTGCTTTAATCTGTTGTGCAAATCTCCTTCACACAATGATTGTTAATTTATGTTGTCTGAGTTTTATGACTTTCATACTTGGCCAAAACTCAAATTTTCAACTTGATCCCTCCATCAACTTTTAGTTTGCCCGCCCACTTTTTGGCTAAAACTTAAAACTTCTCCCTTTTTAGAAAACCCTTATTTTATTTTGGGAAAGGAAAAAAGTTCAGATCCAACAAAACTAGGGCTGGCATTTTGGGCCGAAGCAACCGAATGGGTTGAATTTCAAACCGGCCCGAACCGATTTAGGCCGAAAACTCGGCCTATTGAATTTTGGCTAGACTGAGCCGTACCGTATGGCTGCCTTCTGCTCGACTACGGTACGAGTTTCTCCATACCGTCGGTATACCGTACAGACCGTACGGATTATCATACTGAATAAATCCCAAAATATAAGGAGATGCAAGATTTGAAACCCTGACTTCTTGCAAGGAGGCTCCGCTCCCTACCACTAGAGCACGAGCTACCCTCAATAATATATGTATAAATATTATATTTATTACATCTTCAACTCCAACATACCAACTAATTTAGAAAATAGAAAAAAATGTTAGACGGCTGATTCTGTGATTCGAACCACTGACCCCTTGTAAACGGGCTGTGCTGTCAAACCACTTGATCACAAGCTTTTCTCAGTCCTTAGTGTACAAATACTATATTTATTACATCTCCAACATAAAGAGGCCCACCAGGTCCATAAGTCCACGACCCCTAGCTTGCTTTTCTCACTTCACCTAATTCCTCCCACTCTCCTCTTCGTCTTTTCTCTTTCCTCTCTGTTCTTTTCTCTCTCTCTCTCTTCCAGAAAACTCTCTTCCTCTTTTTAGCTTAGCCTGGGCTTTCTCTTCTTCTTCTTTCTGGGCTTAATAGCTACTCTTATGGTTTGGTGTTATGTTGCTGAGTCTCAACTTGTTAAGATCTTCTTACTATATTCTTCCTGCAACCAGTAAGGTTGTAAGAACCGCAATTTTCATTTTAAATTCGTGTACTTGTGTTGAATCATTATTGTACGATTTCACGAATGTTGCTCGATAATATTTTATTTTTTGAATTATCGAAGGTTCGAAACGATTATTTTAACGAAAAACTTGAAATGCTAGGTTTGAGAAATCGACTTTTTATACATGCAAAATTTGGGAAAACTTCCTACATGAAGTTGTAGAGATCGTCGGTAGGAGTCCGTGTGTATGCGGAACACAAAGATCGGATTTTTTCTGAATTAGTTATCGCATTTGGAAGAAATTCCGAAACAAGTATATAGGGAAAACACCCTAGATTTTTTTGGAAATCCTCTTTTCTTCTCCCGGCCTCCCTTTCCTTTTCTGGAAAGACTGTAGCTCGTTCTCTATCTCTCGGCCGAACCCAGAAAAACAGAGCACGGCTTTACTGTGCTCCCTCTTCCTCCTCCGGCCACCTCAAGACCTCAAACCACCTCCATTAGCTTCGTCTCGACCTTGCACAACTACCAGAAGTAGCCTTGCGCCGCGACACGGCCGGCAACGGCTACGGTGAGCACCGAACGGATAAAGCCCGATTTCATTTTGATCTCGATATCTCGAGCTATCGGTCACCATTTCACTTGATTCTTGGCTCATTGGACTCGCCTCAACTTCCTTAACAAGCACCAAGAAGGACCGGACCTGGGTTTAACGTTTTCATATTTGTTAGAGTTTGACCTCTTTAGATCGAAAAACAAACTTTCGATCTGGATATCTTGAGTTATACACGATCGTTTCTTGTGATTCTTGGCCTGGTGAGTTCGCAAGCAAGTTCTTAACAAGTTTCCAGAAGAGATAGACGCGTGAGGTTGCTGTTTTTACGTTGGTTTTCAAGCTCGCCGGTTTCTGGAAAAATTTCAGCCGCCGACTGTATTTGGTACTTTTCGATCCCTTCCCGTCATTTTTTGGTCTTATGCTAGTTATGAAAGTTGTTCAGAATGATGAAACGAAGGGGTGAAGCTCTGTCCCTAACTCTGGCTGCCCTTTTCGGCCACCTCCGGAGGTCTAAAATTTAGTTTCTGTCCATTTTATGATTCTACGATTCAATACGATCATTTCGGCATATTATATGCATTTTCGGATATCGTATGATTTCGATCGTTAGATTTATGATCTGTGAAATCAAGACCATCCGATGGACTTGTAATTTTGATATGATGATCATATGACTGTCCTAGTGGCTTTGTGTGGTCATGGGCGAAGATCCGACCGTTGGATCTTCGTATAAGTGCAAAACGGTGATTAGGGAGGCGATTCGTGAGAATCCGTCCTTTGGATTTTCTTATAATTAGAATGCGGCCGTTAAATGATAGTTTAGTTATGTTTTGGAATTATTGGCTAAATTCAAATCACATTTGATTAGGTGATTGACGGATTTTATTTGGGTGAGCTCTGTCGGTGTGGTTTATATTTTTTTTGAAGACGTGGCGGGAGTATCGAGGTGAGTAAAACTCACGTGGTTCAAATTACGAACCGTACGCTTTAAATTATTTATTTTTGTAATTGTGTGAAAAATATCTATGGATTAAATATTTGTTTTTAAAATCACGTGGACTTGATCACTACGGTCCATTGGTAAGTAAAATGAATTTTAATTATACAAATGAATTTCACGGTTTTCTTGTGTGAACTATAGATGGTATTAGTGGTCATTCCTGAGTGGATGATTACGTATATATATATATATATATATATTTACGTGGAATATATACATTGATGGGTGGATTGTTGAGTGATGATATGATTAAGTTGAATTGATGATTTGAATTATATTTCAAATGCTTAATTTCATAATAATATTGTGTAACTTGGATGAGTTGATTTCATTATGTGATAATACATGTTGTGCTCATTTATGGATTTAGGGTCAACGTAGTGACCGGTGTGGGGTAATCGGACGCTCTAATCCTAGGTGGATGATGGGATACGATTGGTTGAGTATGTACAATTACCGGACGTTCTAAATATGTATATAAGTATACATATTGATGAAATACGATAATGATAAATATGTCGGATGTCATAACCTAGGCCAAGTGACGGGTTACGATTCAGTTACAGCTCTAGTATGTCAAATACCGTATTTTTAAAAATACGATGTTGAGGTTTTGTGAAGAAAGATGTGAGTTAGGGTTTGGTGTTGATTTGTTGATTGATTGAGATTGTTGGTTTCTTGTGGATGTGGAAATTGTTGAGTGTTGATTTGAGTGAAAATAATTATGATTTAATTAAATAACAGTCCTTTCTTTTTACTCATACGAGCTTTCATAAGCTTACCGGGTTTTGTGTTGTTGCAATCCCGGTACACTATTCAGATGGTGTAGCGGATATTCCTGCAGGTCAGGATAACCAGGGAGGTGATCGAGCTACTTAGGTGGTACAGCAGTTATTTTTATTTCATTGAGTTGTGAGGTGTGTATGCTTATTTAGAGCTTTACAGTTTATTTTGTATTTGAGTTGTAATAATTAACTGAGACTAAATTCGGTTTTGAATTTATTTCGTGTGGCGAGGTTGTTAAGAAAAGAAATTTTCAGGATGACTATTGTAAGTTGTAGTAATTCATGTTTCGGATTTTGAATTTTTATTCTAAAATTCGGGGCATGACAGTTTGGTATCAGAGCGTAAGGTACATATTTAGTGATATGTCAATACTTTCCGAGTGATGGCCCGTCTGCAGCGGATCTCCATCATGTGCTCTTCGGTATTGACAATGTCATTTGGTATGCGTTAGGTTGGCTAGGAACGTTAGCATGTCTTAAGAACTTTAGGCGTTGTCTTGTATGCTTAGTTACTTGGTTAATATGGACTTGCATTTGACTTATGACATGTTTAAGTGTTATGCGTATATTAATCAAGTATACCCTGCTTATTAGGTATTGGAGATTGAGGGGAACGAAGCTAGAGATCGAGGTAGAGGTAGACCTCGTGGTAGGGGTAGGGACCCTTCGGTCGATGATGCTTATGAGGTGGAGGTAGAGGCACCTTATGAGGATCAGCATATTCCGCCCGTGACCATGGTTGATGATCCCGCTCGCTTGCTGATGCTAGCAAGGTAAATTACCCGCTTGGGAGCAACCAAGTTTGGAGGAGGGCACTGATTATATGGTGGCGGATCGATGGATAAAGGATTTGTAGACCTATTTTGATCTGCTTGATTACAGTGAGACCGATAAGAGGAAGCTAGCTGCGTTCATGCTGAAGGATGAGGCTAGGGTGTGGTGGAACGACACACAGAGGAGCATTAAGGTGTCTACTTTGACATGGGATGGCTTTGAGAGACTGTTCAGGGAGAAGTACTTTTCACCTGCTGTGAAGGAGAGGTTGGAACGAGAATTCCTAGCACTTGTATAGGGGAAGATGACCGTGATCGAGTATGATGCGGAGTTCTCCAGACTGTACAAGTATATAAGGCAGATGGAAGATGAAGACTTGGCCAAGAAGTTTCAGAGAGGGTTGAGTCCTTCGATTGAGCGTGATGTGGCCATCTTAGAGCAGAAGACCAAGAGAGAGATCTTGGCTAAGGCACAGACTATTGAGCAGCAGAACCTAATTGGTAGAGAGAAGGAGTCTGCTGAGAGATACTTCCAGGGAAAGGGAAAGGCCATAGCAAGAAGCAATAGATCTAGAGACTTTAGGGGTGGTTTCTGGAAGAAACAAAGGACTCAGTTCCAGCATTAGGCTCCAGCTAGGAGTAGTAGTAGCTCCTTCTGTTCAGGCTATGCCTATTAGGCATATAGCACCAGCAGCTTCAGTGAAGTGCTTTAACTGTGGCGAGCCGAGCCACATCTCTCTTGCGTGCACGAAACCACGTGGTAGGATATGCTATAGCTAGGGCATCAAGCCAGGGAGTGTCCCCAGAATTAAGGTAGAGTGCAGGGTAACCAACAGAGGCAGCTACGACCTGCACCTGCTAGAGTCTTTGCCATCAGTCAGGTAGGCACGGGAGTGAAGGTACCTTATCTGTTTATCACTATCTTGCTAGAGTACTGTTTGATATAGGAGCCTCACACTCCTTCGTGTCTAGTTCGGTTGTGGATGTATTGGGTTTGATTGCTATGCCTCTGACTAGATCATTATGTGTTACATCACCTCTCAGTGTGTCTCTTGAGCTTAGCATGTTTTATGATGATTGCCGTATTGGAATTGGTGGTAGAGAGTTCTCTGCATCTTTGATTGTGATTCCGGATCACACATATGATGTGATTTTGGGTATGGATTGGTTGAGCCCGAACCATGCTGTTATTGATTGCTTTAGGATGATTGTGTCCTTCCATGTTCTGGGACAACCGGTATTGCATTACCGTTGTCTGAAGTCTGACATCGCCATGAGGGCAAGGATTTTGGCACATATTGAATCAGGGAGTAGTACTTCAAAGATTACAGGGATTCCTGTAGTTTCAGAGTATGCTGATGTGTTTTAGGAGATCCCTGGGTTACCTCCGAAAAGGGTAATGGACTTCTCCATTGATGTGATACAAGGTACTTCACCTGTATCGAAAGCACCCTATCGAATGGCTCCAGCTGAACTTCAGGAGTTGAAGGTGCAGATTGAGGGCTTACTTGCACAAGGGTTCATTCAGGCTAGTGTATCTCCTTGGGACACACCAGTGTTGTTCGTGAAGAAGAAGGATAATTCACTTCGGTTATGTGTGGATTATCGATAGCTGAACAAGGTGACCATCAAGAACAGGTAACCTTTACCTAAGATTGATGACTTGTTCGATCAGCTTAGAGAAGCTACTGTGATCTCAAAGATTGATTTGAGATCTGGATATCACCAGTTAAGGGTGAAGGATGAAGATATTCTAAAGACGGAGTTCAGGACTAGGTACAGACATTTTGAGTTCCTTGTCATGCCTTTTGGTCTCACGAATGCACTTGCAGCATTTATGAACTTGATGAACCACACGTTCAGTCCCTACTTGGATCAGTTTGTGGTGGTGTTCGTTGATGACATCTTGATTTATTCAAGGTCGTCAGGTGAGCATGAGAAGCATCTGCGGATCGTGCTACAGACGTTAAGAGAGCAGAAATTATTTGCTAAGTTCGAGAAGTGCGATTTCTGGCAGAGAAGTTCCTTGGTCATATGGTCTCGAAGGATGAAGTTTCTGTGGTTCCTTCGAAGGTTGAAGCGGTGATGAGTTGGAGTCGCCCTACTATGGTTACAAAAATTCATAGCTTTCTTGGATTAGTAGGGTACTACAAGCGTTTTATCGAAGGGTTTTCTAGTATTGCTTCGGCTTTGACCAAATTGACAAGGAAAGACACTCAGTTCATGTGGACGGATGAGTGTGAGAAGGCTTTCAATGAGCTGAAGACTAGATTGACTACAACTCAGGTGTTGACTATTCCTACTAGTGGTGGTGGATTAGTCATTTACAGTGATGCATCTCATCAGGGTTTGGGGTGTGTGTTAATGCAGAATGGTAGCTTTATTGCTTACGGTTCTAGACAGTTGAAGGTATGAGCGGAATTACCCCACTCATGATCTAGAGCTAGCAGCAGTGGTGTTTGCCTTGAAGATTTGGAGACACTATCTTTATGGTGAGAAATTTGAACTCTTTTCTAATCATAAGAGTTTGAAATATCTATTCTCCCAGAAAGAATTGAACATGAGGCAGAGAAGATGGATGGAGCTTATCAAGGAGTATGATTTCATCTTGGAGTACCATCCCGGAAAGGCGAATGTAGTGGCGCATGCTTTGAGTAGGAAACCTCGAGTGATCATGGCAACTATTATGGTGCGAGAGTGGCGCATGTTAGAAGCTGCATTAGAGTTTGACCTTATGCCCGCAGGAGCAGGACATGGAATCTTTCTCAGTAGAATCACCTTACAGCCCACCTTGATCTCCAGGATCACTTAGGGTCAGACACTTAATAAGTTTGCTCAGGCGAGGATTGTTGAGATGACTGCTGACCCGGATGTGGAGGGTCCTTCCGAGTGGATGATTGGGGCAGATGAAGGGTTGAGATTTCGAGGGAGAATGTATGTACCGAGTGTTGATAACCTCAGAGAGGAGATCATGTGGGAAGCACAAAGGTCTCGATCCACTATACATCTAGGAGGTACTAAAATGTATATAGATCTACGAAGGCAGTTTTGGTGGTATGGAATGAAGAGGGAAGTGGCAGAACATGTGTCGAAGTATCTTACATGTCAACAGGTGAAGGCAAAGCATCAGAGACCCGCAGGAATGTTAAATTCCTGGCCTATTCCTGTTTGGAAATGGGAAGATATCTCTATGGACTTTGTGACTGGATTGCCTAGGTCCAGGCAAAGTTATGATTCGATTTGGGTGATTATTGACCGGTTGACTAAGTCAGCACACTTTCTTCCGGTAGCAAAAATGTACTCAGGGGATGCGTTGTGTAAGTTGTACGTGAACGAGATAGTGAGGCTTCATGGAGTGCCTGTGACGATCGTCTCGGATCGTGATGCTCGTTTCACTTCAGAATTCTGGCGTAGGTTCCATAAAGCATTTGGTACATCTCTTGCTATGAGCACAATATTTCACCCACAGACAGATGGGCAGTACGAGAGAGTGAATCAGGTGATGGAGAATATGCTTAGAGCTTGTGTTCTGGATTTTAAGGGAAGTTGGGCGGATCATCTGCCATTGGTAGAGTTTGCCTACAATAACAGCTATCACTCCAGTATCGGTATGGCTCCATATGAGGCTCTTTATGGTAGGCCATGTAGGACTCCTATCTGTTGGGCGGAAGCAGGGGATAAAGGGTTCATCAGTCCTGAGATTGTACAAGAGACTACAGAGAAGGTCACTACTATTCGGGACAGAATCCGAAACGCTCAGAGTAGACAAAAGAGTTATGCTGACTTGAGAAGGAGACCTTTAGAGTTTGAGACAGGTGATCATGTGTTCTTAAAGGTCTCACCTATGAAAGGTGTGGTGAGATTCAGCAAGAAGGGAAAACTCGCACCGAGGTATGTTGGACCTTTTGAGATTCTGGAAAGGGTGGGGAACTTGGCATATCGTCTTGCTTTACCTGTTAGCATGTCGGGTGTGTACAATGTATATCATGTGTCGATGCTCAGGAAGTATGTCCGAGACGAGTCTCACGTGATTGATCACGGTGCGATCGAAGTGAACATAGATGTGACATTTGTAGTTGAACCTGTTCGTATCTTGGATAGGTCTACAAAGAAGCTTCGTAGGAAAGAGGTTGACCTTGTGAAGGTGTTGTGGAGTCATCATGACGAGGGTGATGCGTCATGGGAGTTAGAATCTGACATGAGAGTGAGGTATCCACAACTTTTTGAGGAATCAGATACTTGAATTTCGGGACGAAATTCCTTTAAGGGGGGTAGAATCTGACATGAGTGTAAGAACCGCAATTTTCATTTTAAATTCGTGTATTTGTGTTGAATGATTATTGTACGATTTCACGAATGTTGCTCGATAATATTTCATTTTTTGAATTATCGTTCGAAACGATTATTTTAACGAAAAGCTCGAAATGCTCGGTTTGAGAAATCGACTTTTTATACATGCAAAATTTGGGAAAACTTCTTTCATGAAAGTTGTAGAGCTCGTCTATAGGAGTCCGTGCGTATGCGGAACACAAAGATCGGATTTTTTTTGAATTAGTTATCGCATTTGGAAGAAATTCAGAAACAAGTATATAGGGAAAAAACCCTAGATTTTTTTGGAAACCCTCTTTTCTTCTCCCGGCCTCCCTTTCTTTTTTTGGAAAGACTGTAGCTCGTTCTCTCTCTCTCGGCCGAACCCAGAAAAATAGAGCACGGCTACACCGTGCTCCCTCTTCCTCCTCCGGCCACCTCAAGACCTCAAACCACCTCCATTAGCTTCGTCTCGACCTTGCACAGATGCCAGAAGCAGCCTTGCGCTGCGACATGGCTGGCAGCGGCGGCGGTGAGCACCGAACGGATAAAACCTGATTTCGTTTCGATCTCGATATCTCGAGCTATAGATCACCATTTCATGTGATTCTTGGCTCATTGGACTCGCCTCAACTTCCTTAACAAGCACCAAGAAGGACCGGACCTGGGTTTAACGTTTTCATGTTCGTCGGAGTTCGACCTCTTTAGATCGTAAAACAACCTTTCGATCCGGATATCATGAGTTATACACGATCGTTTCTTGTGATTCTTGGCCTGGTGAGTTCGCAAGGAAGTTCTTAACACGTTTCCAGAAGAGATCGAGGCGTGAGGTTGCAGTTTTTATGTCGGTTTTCAAGCTCGCCGGTTTTTGGAAAAATTCCGACCGCCGACTGTATTTGGTACTTTTTGATCCCTTCCCGTCATTTTTTGGTCTTGTGCTAGTTATGAAAGTTGTTCAGAATGATGAAACGAATGGGAGAAGCTCGGCCCCGGCACCATTAGTAGTGGTCAGCGGCGGCTCTGCCCCTAACTCCAGTGGCCCTTTCCGGCCACGTTCGGAGGTCTAAAATTTAGTTTCTGTCCATTTTATGATTTTATGTTTCAATACGATCATTTCGGCATATTATACCCATTTTCGGATATCGTATGATTTAGTTATGAATTTTGAGATTTTGATCGATTTTGATCGTTAGATTTATGATCTGTGAAATCAGGACCGTCCGATGGACTTGTAATTTTGATATGATGATCATATGACTGTCCCAGTGGCTTTGTGTTTTCATGGGCGAAGATCTGACCGTTGGATCTTCGTATAAGTGCAAAACGTTGATTAAGGAGGAGATTCGTGAGAATCCGTCCGTCGGATTTTCTTCTAAATTAGAATCCGGCCGTTAAATGATTGTTTAGTTATGTTTTGGAATTATTGGCTAAATTCAAATCACATTTGATTAGGTGATTGACAGATTATATTTGGGTGAGCTCTGTCGGTGTGGTTTATATTTTTTTTTAAGACGCAGCGGGAGTATCGAGGTGAGTAAAACTCATGTGGTTCATATTACGAACCGAGAGCTTTAAATTATTTACTTTTGTAATTGTGTGAAAAATATCTGTGGATTAAATATTTATTTTTAAAATCATGTGGACTTGATCACTACGGTCCATAGGTAAGTAAAATGAATTTTAATTATACAAATGAATTTCACGGTTTTCTTGTGTGAACTATAGATGGTATTAGTGGTCATTCCTGGGTGGATGATTACTTGTATATATATATATATATATATTTACGTGGAATATATACATTGATGGGTGGATTGTTGAGTGATGATATGATTAAGTTGAATTGATGATTTGAATTATATTTCAAATGCTTAATTTCATAATAATATTGTGTAACTTGGATGAGTTGATTTCATTATGTGATAATACATGTTGTGCTCATTTATGGATTTAGGTTCAACGTAGTGACCGGTGTGGGGTAATCGGACGCTCTAATCCTAGGTGGATGATGGGATACGATTGGTTGAGTATGTACAATTATCGGGCGTTCTAAATATGTTTATAAATATACATATTGATGAAATACGATAATGATAAATATGTCGGATGCCATAACCTAGGCCAGGTGACGGGCTACGATTCAGTTAGAGCTCTAGTATGTCAAATACCGTATTTTTAAAAATACGATGTTGAGGTTTTGTGAAGAAAGATGTGAGTTAGGGTTTGGTGTTGATTTGTTGATTGATTGAGATTGTTGGTTTCTTATGGATGTGGAAATTGTTGAGTGTTGATTTGAGTGGAAATAATTATGATTTAATTAAATAACAGTCCTTTCTTTTTACTCATACGAGCTTTCATAAGCTTATCGGGTTTTGTATTGTTGCAATCCCGGTACACTATTCAGATGGTGTAGCGGATATTCCTGCAGGTCAGGATAACCAGAGAAGTGATCGAGCTGCTTAGATGTTACAGCAGTTATTTTTATTTCATTGAGTTGTGAGGTGTGTATGCTTATTTATAGCTTTACAGTTCATTTTGTATTTGAGTTGAAATAATTAACCGAGACTAAATTCAGTTTTCAATTTATTTAGTGTGGCGAGGTTGTTAAGAAAAGAAATTTTCAGGATGACTATTGTAAGTTGTAGTAATTCATGTTTCGGATTTTGAATTTTTATTCTAAAATTCGGGGCGTGACAGTTTGGTATATATGAATATGTACCTTCTTCAACCCAGATCGCAGATCGTATATATGCAAGCCAAGCCAAATTGAAGAAGATGAACATCGATGTCCAAATATACAGGATCATAGTCCAATGACCCAGGATCATAGTCCAATGGTCCACCAATTCAAATAATAAGAACATGACGGAGAATGATCTGCATCTTCATCTCTATACCGAAATTTCAACCGAATCAAACAGCCATTTCGGTATGCCGACTCATCGGTAACCGACTGCGGCGGTACGGAAACGGTATGAATTTTTGAAAACCGACTAGATTCAGTCGGTAGCCGGTAATCGAAAATTTGACTCGGTTTTCTACCGAATCCACCCCTAAACAAAACTACCTCTCTTCTCTTGGAGGCCCAACAGTCACAGCTCCTATTTCTCTCCTTCACCTCTACCAAAATCGGAGACCGGCCTTTGGCCGTCTGTTTTTGACACTGCCGCCACTAAACAACAGCTCATAGATTGAGGAGAAAACCCAGCCACTCCTTCTATTCCCAGTTGCACTCTTTCTAATAGCTCAGATCGAACCTGGTTTACTTTGATCTTGAGGAGCTTTTGTTATTGCTGATTGTAGAAGAATTTGGGCGATATATGCTTGGTATTGTCGCCATTGATGTAGCCTTCCTTCATTTGTTCAATGCAAGCAGCATTATCCTCATAAATGCTTGTTGGCTCATCTATGGTAGACTTCAAACCACAATTACTTCGAACATGCGTAACTATGGATCGTAACCATATACATTCACGAACTGCTTCGTGAAAAGCAATAATCTCTGCATGATTCGAAGAGATAGCGACTAAGGTCTGCTTTGTAGACCTCCAAAATATCGCGGTGTTTCCCATGGTGAATACATAACCATTTTGGGAACGACCTTTGTGTGGGTCAGAGAGATACTCAGCATCAGCAAAACCTTCCAAAACACCTATATCGTTTTGGGATGGAGAGAGGTAACGCAATCCACCATGTGTGGCGTTTCGGTTATTTGATGGGTCCGAATCGATCATCTCTCTGTAGGGATAGAACAAGCCCATATCGATCGTACTACTTAGGTATCGAAAGATATCTTTAACACCAGTCCAATGGCGTCGTGTTGGCGAGGCGTTATATCTAGCTAACAAGTTCACAGCGAAGGAGATGTCCGGTCTCGTGCATTGTGCTAAATACAATAATACACCTATTGCACTTAGATATGGCACTTCTGCCTCTAGCACTTATTCGTCGTCATCTTTTAGACGGAATGGATCTTTCTTTGGATCAAGACTACGGACGACCATTGGGGTTCTTGAAGGCTTGATCTTATCAGTATTAAAACGCCAAAGCATCTTTTGGGTATAAGCTGATTGATGAATCAGAATACCATCTTCACGGTGCTCAAGTTCCAAACCGAGGCAAAACCGTGTTTTCCCAAGATCTTTCATCTCAAACTCAGATTTCAAGTGTTCAGCGGTTTCCCTTAACTCTTTAAGGGTGCCAATTATATTCATGTCATCGATATAGACCGCTACTGTCGCAAATCCGGAACTTGTCCTTTTTATGAACACACATGGGCATAGTTCATTACTGACATATCCCTTCCCAATCAAGTAGTCACTTAGACGGTTATACCACATCCACCCAGATTGTTTCAATCCATATAGTGAGCGTTCTAATCTTATGGCCAACGCGCTCCGTGGTTTAGAGCAACTTGATTTGGGTAACTGAATTCCATCTGGAACTTTCATGTATATTTCTGTATCTAATCCCATGTACATTAGTGTAATTCACAGAGATCTCTACGTTCTCAGGGATAGGTTCTGACATTGAGGCATCCCCCAATGATGTCTCTTGGAGATAACCATAATCCGGAACATTCTCATAGGGCTGATTTTGAGTATCGATAATCAAAGGATTTGTTTGTGCCTCATTCGCTCTCTTTCTAGGGCGAGTATCCTTCGAACCAATTGGTCTACAGCGATTCCTTGCGGGACCTACGGCCATTGTTGCCACATCATTGCCATACTGGGCAATGACGCCATCTCCTGGTGTCACAGGAGTGGCGTTATGTCCATTATTATGGACATCAATCCTTGTAGGTACGTTTGCAGCAGGTATGTGTGATCTCGTCACTTTGGCAACATCAGAAAACGCATCAGGTAGAGTGTCTGCTACGTTCTGGAGCTCGATTATTCTTCGCACTTCAAGTTCAGACTGTGCGGTACGGGGATCGAGATGAGACATAGTAGGGACAGACCACGACAATTCTTGTTGTTCCTATTGAACATCTGTGTTCTTATCTCCCCCTAACAATGGGAAGACTGTCTCATCAAAGTGACAATCCACAAATCTAGCGGTAAAGAGATCACCTGTCAAAGGTTCAAGATAGCGGACGATAGTTAGAGATTCATAGCCAACATAAATGCCCATTAGTCATTGTGGACCCATCTTTGTACACTGTGGCGGCGTAATAGGTACATAAATAGCACACCCAAAAATGTGTAAGTGCGAGATATCAGGCTCTTACCCAGTCACTAGCTGTAACGCAGAATAAGATTGAGTTGGAGTAGGTCGTAGACGAATGAGCGTCGTTGCGTGCAATATTGCATATCCCCAAGCAGAAACAGGAAGACTGGTGCGCATAACCAATGTCCGAGCTATCATTTGTAATTGTTTGATAGCAGCTTCTGCGAGACCATTTTGGGAATGAACATGAGGAACTGGATGCTCAACATCAATCCCCAATGACATGCAATAGTCATTGAATGTTTTTGATGTAAACTCCCCAGCATTGACTTAATTGGATGGTCAGGGTAGTGAGCCCGGAGACGGATAATTTGGGCAAGGAGTTTAGCATAAGTAGCATTGCGAGTGGACAACAGCGCGACATGTGACCAGCGTGTCGACGTATCAACCAATACCATAAAGTATTTAAAAGGTCCGCATGATGGTTGAATTGGTCCACAGATTTCCCCTTAGATTCTCTGTAAGAACAGAATAAGTATTTTGGGATCCTTTGCGTAGGACAGTCTCGGTCATAATTTCTCGAATGAACAAGCTTTGCAGAATGTGCGAGGGGCCTTAGAGCAACCAATGAGGATTTTGGTTGGGCCGGAGCGTCTGTAACGCTATTAGAAGCAAAATGTGTGACTACATCTCCCATGATGGCGTTAGAGCCATGTAAATTGGTATGTGTGGCGTCATGCTCATGGTTGGCGCCATTTTTGGTGTCATCATGAGGGACAAGAGCGGCCTTGCGGCGGCCCAAGACAGCAGCAGCGCATGAGGCTGCAGTTTTTACGGTCTTGCTAAGTTCGGGAATCAATGTTTGATTCTTGCTTCTTGTCATTCTGAAGAATGGATGTCCGTGTGAAGTCTTTAGCACACGGAGCATCATATCACGACCAGGATGTCCTAGTCGGTCATGCCAAAGCCAATATGTGTTTGAATCCAAGAGATCTTCTCTTATGACATTATTGGATTCAATTAGTCGAATTGTAGTGACATAAAGTCCACTAGATTGACATGTAAGCTTCTCTAAGATGCACTTTCTGCCGCAATCATTAGAGGTAATACAAAGGAATTCTATTCCATTCTCATTATGCATTTCCACTTTAATCAAGGTGTCATTTGGCAAAAGGAATTAGGCCATTCCATGTCCTTGAACTAAACCTGATGGCCCAGCCATCGTAGTCACAGAGGAATATATAGGCAATATTTCTAAGAATAATTACCTATATCGTAGAATGGTGTGCGTAGTCGCACTATCCGCGAGACATTGTAGTTCATCCATTCCTAAAAGAAAAACTCATAATTAAAAAGGAGTCATAAAGAAAAGAACTCAACTTTTATTGATAAGTCAAACAGAATTACATCATCATTTATTTAATCAAAGAAGATCTAATCCAAAAAGAAACTAGCTAATGCAAACAATGGTAGTCATCTAACTTCTTTCGGTAATTTCAATGCAGATGTGACTAGGTGAGTAGAGAGATGTCGGTGGAGCAAGGCTCGCTTAAGTACCACTTATCTCAAAACCTTCCAAGACATCACATTTACAAGGAGTATGCCTACTTTGAAGAAAGATTAAACCATTGGCATCGACTACAAATAATATGGCAATTGCCTACATCTCTTGGAAAATAAAAAGACTTAATCAAAATCGCCAGTTTCTGGGTCTTGATCTTTGTAGTCTTCCACCCTTAGATCGAGATCGCCATCTTGATCTTCTTGTTCCATGTAGTTGGCCTCCCTTGCTTCACGATATATTTTGTATGCGTTTGCAACATTCTAGGATGCACTACACTTCTTTGCCCAATGTCCACTTGATCCACATCGAAGACAAACATCTTTATGGTCAGGCTCCCTTGATCGAGGTGCATTTGATGCACAAGTTGGACGGCCATTGTTCTTGGTGGTGTCACTACCAAGGCCGGAGGCTCTGCCTCTCTCTCTCTTCACATGTTGACCTCCACGGTTTCGTGCATGCCTATCTTGGCGCTTTCCTTCCTCTTTAGGGTGAGAATATGGATCAGAACATCCAGAATTATCCCTACTCTTAGGGTTTCGCTCCTTGCGTCCTCCCTTGGGGGCGCGACTATAATTAGACTCTGGAATAGACTTAGTCCCCACAAGTCTAGCATTATAGTTCTTCACAAAGATATTGTCGTGCTTCTCAGCTACGTTCATCGCGCCAATGAGCTCATGAAACCTTGTGATACGTCCTGCATTCACATCAATCCGATAATTCTTTGAAATCATCAGGGTAGAGACGGGGAAGGTAGAGAGAGTCTTCTCGATCAACATTGTATCAGTTATGGTTTGTCCATAGAACTCCATCAAGGACTTGATACGAAGGGCTTCCGAGTTATAATCAAGTACGGACTTGAAGTCACATAAGCGGAGGCTATGCCATCTCACTTCTAAATCAGGAAGTAGGGAGTCACGAACGTTGCCAAATCGCTGCTCAAGTTCCACCCATAGTTTTCTGGGGTCTTCCTCATTGAGGTATTCACTTTGGAGAGCATCATTCATGTGCCTTGTCATGAGAATTATGGCCTTGGCTTTATTTGCTTCGAAAGCACGAAGTTGCTCTACAGAAAGCACGTTCTGACTAGGCTCTTGGATGGTTTCCAGAAGTCCATCAGCCTTAAGATGTTGGCGCACATCTCGGACCCACCTATGGTATCCTGCACCAGTTGTCTCTAGTGGAACAAAGTTCAACTTATTTAGGTAACTCATCCTGAAAAACAACACAAGATTAGGGTTAGTTTCGGAGCATAAAAAGGCTACCATGAAAATAATAAGAATTTCTGAGCGTAGTCGCTTCCAAGAAAATCCGATTCCAAGAGGGGTTTTGCATTAGATCGAAACATTGATGTATGTGGTCTATCGTTTTTCTTCTCAACAAACTCTAAGTTTGGAGGACTCTACAAGCTCCAAGCTTGGAGTGAGCACGAACCCCCACAGTTCGGCTTTAGGTCTCCCCTATGAAGAAGAAAGAGGGGTAGAAGAAGGGATGTTGGAAGTCCCCGAGAAAAGAAGAAGAAATTGAAAAACTTCAAAAACGGGAACTTTTAGAAAAATTTACCTTGAAAAGTTGCCGGAAATCTTGACCGGAGAAGTCCTTTGAAGGTGGCCGGAAAAAGGTCGCCTGGGGTCGCCGGAAAAGTGGCCTGAGACAGGTGGTGGCCGAAGCTAGGCTGGGTTATGCGGGGCTGCTGCAGGGATTATACAGGAGCTGTGCGGAGGCTGCCGGCAGGTGCTGTAGGGGTGTAGGCAGGTGCCTCGGCAGATGGTGCAGGGACTGCACGCGGGGCTCGGTAGGAGTAGGCAGTGGCTTGCAGGGGCTGCGCGCAGGTGTGCGGAGGGTGTGCGGAAGGCTCTCGGCATATATGGGCGAGTGCTTGCAGGGGTGCGCACAGGTGTCGGCAGGAGTAGCAGGGGCTGTCGATATCTGTCGACAAATGTCGGCAGGGGTTGTGCGGGGATTGTCGGCAGATCTCGGCAGGGCTTCGACAGGACTCGGCAGGACCTGGTAGGACTTCGACAGGTGCTTAGCAGGGACAGAGGGCGGTTCAGTTTTTCTGGTGGCCAGTTCAGTGGTTTTCCTACCGGTTCCAGTAGTTCCGCTGTCGGTTCTGGGTTCCTTGAGGTTAGGGCTTCAATATGTGGGGCGGTAGATGTTGGAATTTGAGGGCTTTAGGTTTTTCCGGTGGCTGGTTCAGTGGCTTTCCGACCGGTTCTGGTAGTTCCACCGCCGATTCTGGGTTCCTTGAGGTTAGAGCTTCAATATGTGGGGCGGTAGATGTTGGAATTTGAGGGCTATGAAATTAGGGTTTTAGGGTTAGGGCTTCGTGCTGATAACGTGTTTTAGGGAATCAGAAATTGAGAGAAATTCGATGTGTATTCTCATTGATAATAGGGGCCTCTTTATATAGAAGATTACAATGCATAGAATTTGAACATACAAGGAAAGTAATTCTACATTGAATAGGATTCTAAATCCGTCTATAACCCTATTATCACTAGGTCAAGTAACCTAGAGTTTGGGCCAGACACATAATCTGGATTTTCTTGAACATCCCACCAAATTTTTGGCCAGAAGTCAAAACTTCTCAGACTCCCACCCTCCCACTCCCTCTTTCCCACGCAAATTTGGGCCAAAAGTTAAAAACTCCTCATTTCTCACACTGACTCATCTCTCTCTCTCTGTCAGGGTGGAAAGATTGAAAAAATTGGGGGCGATGGAGAAGGAGCTGGTGGAGGTGTTTGAGGAGGTGATGAAGGCGGTGGAAGCGGCGAAATCGTGTGACGGAGACGCCGAGGAAAGCAATTCCTTGAGCCTTAGTCGGCTTAAGAATTTTCCTGTCTCTTATCAGCTCCTCGTCTCAACCCAAGTAAGTGCTTTGTTTGTTTTTATTGATTTTTTTTCTCTTCATCGTTATCATTGGTTCGAGCTGTCTGTTCGATTATGCCCCATTTGCTATCAGAAAGACTTAATTACTGGAGGACTATTAATTGGATCTGAGACGTTGTCAACTTGAATGAGAGAATGAATAGTTTGTATTGATGTTTAACAGAAGAAGATGGTATACAAAACTAACTCCTAACTCTTACTTAGAAGAGGTAATTATATACAATGTAATTGACAATGATCCACAAAACATGCATGTAGGCCCTGATGCTTTTCCATGTTTTGTGGTTTCCATGTTTTCCTCACGCTAACACTCCCCCTCAAGTTGGCGCATACACGTCAACCATGCCCAACTTGCTTAGTGAGTCATAAAATACCTTCCTGGAAACTCATTTGGTAAGTATGTCTGCAAGTTGCTCTTCAGTTGGAACAAAAGGAAAGCTAATAATTTTGGCATCTAGCTTCTCCTTTATAAAGTGACGATCAACCTCCACATGCTTAGTACGATCATGCTGTACTGGATTCTGTGATATGTCAATAGCTGCCTTGTTGTCACAATACAACTGCATGAAATTCTTGAGTTTGAAACCCAGATCACGTAACAGATTTCTTAGCCACAACAATTCACACACTCCGTGAGCCACACCTCTATACTCGGCCTCAGCACTAGAACGTGCCACAACTTTCTGTTTCTTACTCTTCCATGTAACCAGATTACCTCCCACAAAGGTAAAGTAACCTGATGTCGACCTCCTGTCTGTGATATTTTCAGCCCAATCTGCATCTGTGAAGCCACAAACCTTAAAAATGTTGTTGTGTTTAGAAAACAGTACTCCCCTTCCTGGAGCTGACTTCAAGTACTTCAGAATTCGCATAACAGCATCCATGTGACTCTCACTCGGATTATACATGAACTGACTCACCACACTCACTGCATATGCAACGTCTGGTCTAGTATGAGCCAAATAAATCAAGCGCCCAACTAACCTCTGATAGCGAGCTCGATCAGTAGGTACATGATCTGGATACTCAGCTAAACAATGGTTCTGCTCAATAGGAGTGTCAATAGGTCTGCAATCCAACAAACCTGTCTCTGTCAACAAGTCAAGGACATACTTCCTCTGGCACAGATAGATTCCTTCTCTCCCTCTAGCTACCTCAATTCCTAAGAAGTACTTAAGCTCACCCAAGTCCTTCATCTCAAACTCAGAGGCTAGCTGTCTCTACAGTCTATCCATCTCAATAGTATCATTACCAGTGATTACCATATCATCCACATAAATAATTAGAGCTGTTACCTTCCCTTGTTGATGCTTGAAAAACAAGGTATGGTCTGAGTTGCTCTGCCTATAACCAACTCTCCGCATGAACTGTTAAAATCTTCCAAACCAAGCACGAGGTGACTGTTTGAGACCATACAGAGATTTCCTCAATCTGCATACAAACTCACCAGGAGAAGCAACTACATACCCTGGTGGAAGGCTCATGTACACTTCCTTCGCTAACTCTCCATGAAGAAATGCATTCTTGACATCAAACTGTCGGAGTGGCCAATTTAAACTAGCAGCAAACGAGAGCAGAACCCGGATAGTATTCATCTTGGCAACAGGAGCAAAAGTTTCATCATAGTCTATACCATACGTCTGAGTAAACCCCTTTGCTACAAGTCGTGCTATGTACCGATTCACTGATCCATCTGCATTATGCTTCATGGTAAACACCCAACTACAACCTACAGCCTTCTTGCCTTGTGGTGGAGGCACAAGTTGCCAAGTATTGTTCTTCTGCAACGCCTCCATCTCTTCATCCATTGCCTTCCTCCACTTTGGATATCCCAATGCATCCTGCACTTTGTTAGGTACTGATACAGCAGATATTTGATTCACAAATGATTCATATGACTTAGACAACCTCCTAGTGGACATATAGTTGGCTACTGGGTATTTTGATTTGGCAGTAAGAGTAGGTTCATATCTTTTGGCTGATTGACCTCGGGTGGTCCTATGTGGTAACACACATTGCTCAACATTAGACTCACTACTACTAGTATCATTGGATGGACATACCTCAAATGGGTGATCTTCAGTACTAGGAAGTTGTGGGTCAGGGGTAGAAGCGATGGCAGGAGGGACAATTGTGTCTTCAACCTCATTCTGAGTGATGGAAACTGGTGCTACTGCTGCTGGAGGCGGCGAGCTAATAGTCTCAACCGGATCCGTCAAAATACCTCCTGGCTGTGTGGCTTCTCCTTCTATTTCTGATTCCTTCCCCTCTCCATGATATAGCTCTTCAAAATATGAATTCTCCCCCTGAAGAGCTGTATCTGAAGAGGAGAAATAACTCATGTCTTCAAAGAAAGTAACATCCATAGTGACATAATACTTTCTGGTTGGTGGATGATAGCACTTGTACCCCTTCTGATAGCCGTTGTAGCCAACAAACACACACTTAAGGGCCCGGGCATCCAACTTAGATGTCTGGTTTTTGGGCACATGAACAAAAGCAACACAACCAAAAACACGAGCTGGAAGATTATGAAATGATGGTAAGGAGACATGAGAGGCGAGAACCTCAAATGGAATTTTTCCCTGGAGGACACTGGATGGAAGACGATTGATAAGATGAGAGGAAGCATGTATAGCATCGCCCCAAAGATACTTAGGCATATGAGCACTAAAAAGAAGGGCACGAGCCATATCAAGTAAATGACGGTTTTTCCTTTCGGACACTCCATTCTGTTCTGGTGTTTGCAGACACGTGGTTTGGTGAACAATCCCATGAGTTTTAAAAACTCTTGGAACACATGGTTAACATACTCCCCCCCATTGTCAGAACAAAGGACTTTAATGGTGCTAGGATATTGTGTTCGAACAAGATTACGAAATGTTTGAAAAGCAGGGAAGACTTCATCTTTGGTTTTAAGAAGAGCAACCCATGACAATCGCGTATAATCATCAATAAACAACACAAAATATCTCATACCCGATACAGTAGGCTCTCTAGAAGGTCCCCAAACATCAGAATGAATCAACTCAAAAGGAATAACACTTTTATTAGAAACACTAGGAGAATAAGTAGCACGATGACTCTTGGCCAAAACACATGTTTCACAATGTAAAACTGACTCATCCACACCAATAAACAGAGTAGGCATGGTTTTTTTTCATAAGACTAAAAGATGGATGCCCTAAACGGCGATGCCACAACCAAATTTCACTTAACTTATCAGAATTCGAAGTCAAAGCGGCTCGGGACTGTGCTCCTGGTTTCTCTCCTGCATATGTCTGATCCAGATGGAACAATCTGCCCCTCAGATATCCCCGACCAACTATCTCCCTGGTGAGAAGATCCTGAAAAATCACATACATTGGATAAAAGGTTACAGAGCATTTAAACTCAGTGTTCAACTGTGGGACAGATATCAAGTGATGAGATAAGTCAGGCATATATAACACATTATGAAGTTCTAAAGTGGGAGTAATACGCACTGACCCTGACCCTAACACAGGAAAAGTCTCACCATTGGCATTGGTTACATAGGACACTGGTGGGGAAGACAACTTAGTAAAATATGATTTGTCATAAGTCATATGATCGGAGGCACCAAAATCAATAATCCATGTATCAGAACCAACAAAGTTAGAAACCTTTAAAGCCATACCAATTTTACCTCGACCAGCTATAGAGGCTGTAGGAGTAGCTCCACCTGCTGTATGATGATCTTGGCCAGCCACGCCATAGAAATCTGGTTCTTGGACCAATTGAACAGCAGCTGCTTTCGCCTTAGGATGATAACCTTGCTTTTTAGGTTTCAGGTGTGGGTTCAACTTCCAACAAGTCTCCCGAACATGCCCAAGGTCGTTGCAATAAGAACATTGAGGACGAGGGCGGTTGGTGAAGCCTTGTGGGAAACCTTGCTGATGAAGTGGGGTTGAACTCTGCTGCTGAAGGAAAGGTGCCGGTGACTTGGCCTGAATGGCTAGGCTAGATACTTCAACCTGTGCATGTTTGACACTTTCCTGCTGAGACTCATCCTTGCGGATGTATGTAAAAGCTGTGTTCAAACTAGGAGGGTCTGTCATTCTGAGCAATTCTCCCTTGGCACTACTATGCTTCTCATCAAGTCCTCTCAAGAACACATGAACCCTTTCTAGCTCCTTCTCCTTCTGGTACCACACAAGATCTTCCTGATTCTTGATTTTGCAAGGACGCTTTTGATCAATTTCAGCCCATACATTCTTCAGCTTTGTGAAATACACAGCTACTGGTTGCCCATTCTGTTGCATACTAGCAGCTTTACACATCAATTCATGAACCTGTATAAAATCGGACTCGTTGGTATACAAATCCCCCAATGTCTTCCATATCGCCTCAGCAGTGTCACATTCCTCCACCATCTGTAGCACATCATCAGTCATGGCTCAAAATAGAATTGACATTACAAGCCCATCATCATCCGCCCACTTAGCATAGGTCTCCACATTATCTTCACTAGGAGCCTTGATTGTTCCAGTCACATACCCCATTTTGTGTATGCCACGGAGATAAACTGACATAATCTTCTTCCATGTTCGGAAATTGGTACCAGTGAGTTTGGTACCTACGAAAGAACCACCTTCTGAGCTCTTGACAGAGACCTCAACCTTCTGGACCTCATTGGCCTTAGAACTTTGACTGTCATCACCGCCCATTGCAATAGTACAATAGCAAAAAAAAACACACAAATCCCAAAGTACGCAGCGGAATTAAGAAGAATAGAAGGCTCCAAAAAAAATAACAGATGACCTGATCTGGGCAAGGTGGATGGCGCTGCTTCTGGTGAAAACTGGAATGATGATCGGAGAAGGTTGACGATAATCGTCGAAGTCCAAGAAGAAGATGGTCAGATCGTTCTTGGACGGACGTTGATGCAAGGAAGATCCTCTCGGATCGATGCTCTGATACCAAGTTAACTTGAATGAGAGAATGAATAGTTTGTATTGATGTTTAACAAAAGAAGATGGTATACAAAACTAACTCCTAACTCTTACTCAGAAGAGGTAATTATATACAATGTAATTGACAATGATCCACAAAACATGCATGTAGGCCCTGATGCTTTTCCATGTTTTGTGGTTTCCATGTTTTCCTCACGCTAACAGTTATTGTTGTTGTTTGGCTTAGAAATCACAACTTCATGACCAGGAGCTGGATTTAGTGTTTTGATTAAATAGCACGTTGGCTAGAAACCCATTTTTGTTTCGTTTTTCTGTTACTACTTGGGTCTCTCACAGATTGCATAGATGGACTTATGCTTCGTCAGGAATTGCATTGCTCTGAGTGTGTGACCTTTCTATATTTTGATTTGTGCATTGCTAATTTACCAGAGAATAAACTTTGTTGATGGTGGGGAAGTGTTTTGATGAGTTTTGGACTCACAAATCTAGATTATATCTTTATGTGGTTTAATGGGATTGATTGTTTAATGGTCTTTTGTTGTGTTGGTTTTGGTGTAGGTGAGAATTCAGTTGGGTCAGGGATCAGCTGGCTAAGTTGCCAGGACCATGGTCAGGGTTTTGGTTCATTGTATAAGATTTACTTGATTTAGTGCTAGATGTGTTGGATGAGAAATTTATATTCGGTCTGGCTCCATCTCCTTTTTTTTTCTTCTTCCAATAGTAGCTAGTTCTTTTTAGTGTGTACTAGTGCATTTATGGATATGATTCTTGTTTTGGTTTTGTGGTTTGCAGATTGATGAGAATGTTCAGAGGGAAACCAGATTGATGGGTAGTGGTAACTTGTTACATTTACCTGAGCTGCTTACCATGACGATTTCAAAACGTCATTAGAAGAAGGTCTATGACGTTTAGCAAACTTTCTATGATATTTTCTAGCCTTTATTGAAATATGTTCTATGACGTTTTCTAACTATCATGAAAAACTTTTGGGCTAAATACTGGTTACTACCCTGTGGTTTAGGTCCAAAATCAATTCAGT
This sequence comes from Rosa persica, assembly GCA_025331145.1. NCBI lineage: Eukaryota > Viridiplantae > Streptophyta > Magnoliopsida > Rosales > Rosaceae > Rosa > Rosa persica. The sequence continues at coordinate 64,225,526 of WFKR01000005.1, forward strand.
CTATGGACTTCTAATTTCATTAAAAACATCCCTGAACTTTCAATTTTGATCTAATAGGTCTAATTTGTTAATGTTCTGTTATGCGTTCAAATTATAGTTGGATTATTTGTTGAAAAAAAAATTATTTCATAAATTTCTAATAGTGAGACCCACTTCTAAACTGACTCTGCATGCCACTTTAACACCACCTCATAAAACATAGGCCATATATGAGCCACGTCAACAGGTTAAATAACTAAATTAACGGAAGATTAAGAGATTGGACCTATTAGATGAAAATTGAAAGTGCAGGGATATTCTTGATGAAATTAGAAGTCCAGGGACTGAATTGATTTCGGACCTAAACCATAAGGTAGTAACCAGTATTTAGCCCAAAATTGTTTTATGACGTTTTCTAACTGTCATTGAAATACTTTCTAGACATTTTCTAACCGTCATGGAAATATGTTCTATGACGTTTTCAAACTGTCATGGAAATACTTTCTATGACGTTTTCAAACTGTCATGGAAATACTTTCTATGACGTTTTCAAACTGTCATGGAAATACTTTCTATGACGTTTTTTAACTGTCATGGACATACTTTTTATGACATTTTTGGATAGTCATCGATTCATGCCACATAAGACGGCACCAGTAGAGACGACGTTTTGCTTGACGTTTGAAAAACATCATGGAAACCATTTTATGACGTTTTTCAAACATCATTGAATGTTTTTGTGTAGTAGTGTAATATGTTGCTGGTAGATCTATTATATTGGGAATTTCATTAGGGAAAAATCCACATGACAAAAAGTCTTCGACTTTTTCTAGTGCGAAGTGTAATTTTGATATGAGAGAGAGCTAATGTATGATAAACAAGAACAACTACAGGTTCCTCCTTTATTATTCTATAAACAGATAACTATATATGATGACAACTTGATTGAATTTTAGCAGTCTAACTTTCAAGATTTGATTAAAGAAAAATTCTAAAGGAAGATTACAGGGAAGGAAAATGATGTAACATTTAGTTGCCCTCTTTTTTGTATTGCAATATTAAAATTGATGTTATGGTACTTAATGAGTTTGCTTTATGTGTTTTCGGATTCGGTCAACAACCTTGGTAACATTGCAAGCTCTAGCACCAAGGAACTCATAAAAGTCTAGGCTGCTGGAGCTGATGTTAGCATGATTGGTCAGTTTGGTGTTCGGTTCTACTTTGGATATCTTGCAAGAAGGAAAAGGAAGGAAGGGTATAGAGCTAGGAAGTTGATAAAGAGAAGAAAGTGGACTAGTACAATATGTTTCTAGTCTTGATGTTTTTGGCCTTTATGTTTAGGTAGGGTTAATATGTTAATGTTGGGATGATGATGGAATGAATTGGTATTGAATGTTTAATCAATGGATATACTTTTTGGAATGTTGGTCGATTGGTTTTGGTTAAATGCTATGTGCAGAATATGTCTTGTGCAGAATATGTCTTGTGATTCTCTCTCATACCATTTCATTCCAAAGGAAAACTGTTGTCTAACAATTGTCTAACAATGGAACATTATAAAATGGTATTCAAAAACTGTTGTATGAATAATCTAGGGTTAAATACTGTTTACTCCCTGAAGTTTCACCGAAAAAACAGTTCAGTCTCTCGCCTTTTAATTTGACACGTTTACTCCTTGTTCTTTCAATTTTACATCCAATAGGTCCATTCCGTTACTTTCCATCCAAATGCTCCGTTAACTCCATATTTTTTAGGATAAAATTACTATAATAGCCCTGATTTTTCTCATTCTTTAATTATTTTTTTTAATTGTTTTTATTCTCTCTTTTTTCTTCTCTTTGACATCAGATCTTCTCTTTGACATCAGATTTTCTCGTCCTCCCCTTCCTCCTCCCCAGAATCCAAACCCAAGCAGGAAATCCACTCGTAATTCGACCCAAAAATCAACCCCTTCAGACTATCAGTCTTCGATCAAAACTCATTGGGATCCCACACAACCACCCTCAAGACCAACCTCTCTACATTTCAAGCCATTTCTCCCTTTCTGGTGTTACACTTCACATTTGAAACACACCCTTTTCACTCTCCCCCTCTTCCTCTTAACCCCAATTTCCTATTCACATTCCCAACATTTTCATTCCCATTCTCAACTACCAAATCCTCCCACAGCTCCTCCCCATTCCTCCCCTTAACTAATTGCGGCTCCTCCACTTCCGCGAACCCGGACAGCCATCTCGGAACATATAACCCAACATCACTCCTGAAATCCAATTCCCGATCCTCAAAAATAATTTTCTTTTTGTGGGACAATAGAACCATTACAACAGTAGAAGAATTAGAGCACTTTCCTCATAAAAAAAATTAAAAAAAAGAGAGTGGGCTTTTGTAACAGAGAGAAGCCAGAGGCTGTCCTAAGCCCGGACTGGAAGCAAAGGTAGACGCTGTCATGGTTCAAACGTCGGTGACTCCTTCTAGGCCCAGTTCATGTGTTCACCATTATGGATTGACCTGCTAGACCAAAGGACGTGGTTCAGACGCTGGTGAAGTCCCCGGCGGGCCAGATTGTAGATGCAGATTTGGAGGTGACGTAGATCCAGATCAAGGAGGGGAGAGAGAGAGAGAGAGAGAGAGAGAGAGATGATGAGAGAAGCGGGCCGAGGCGGAAGAAAAGCAGATCAGTCACCGAGATTTGCCTGAAGCCGGATGAGGCAGCGATTCTGCAGAGAGATAAAGAGGAGCAAGAGAGAGACAAAGAAGATAGAAGAGCAAGAGAGAGTGATCGGTGATGTGAGACTAAAAGAGAGGGGGAAAAAGAAAGAGAGACGGCAAAGAGGGAGACACTGAGAGAAAGAGAGGGATGTAATTTTTAATTTTAAAGGACTTTAAAAACAATTAAAAAAATTAAAGAATGAGAAAATCAGGGCTATTATTGTAATTTTATCCTTAAAAATATGGAGTTAACGGAGTATATGGATGGAAAGTAACGGAATGGACCTATTTGATGTAAAATTGAAAAAACAAGGAGTAAACGTGTCAAATTAAAAGGTGAGGGACTGAACTGTTTTTTCAGTGAAACTTCAGGGATTAAACAGTATTTAACCCAATAATCTAACTACAATACTTTTCAAACACTCTCAATTGCCCAACTAGAAAAAACACAACAATTAAGTACCATGTTCTGTAGTATTAAACCCAAACAAACAATGCTTTCTACAAACATGTGTTGTTTTGCTTCAATTCACACAACAGGGTTACCTCAAAAAAGTGATGTAGAAGATTTAAAGGGACAACAGTTTCTACACAGATTTTGTCAAACTTTGCTTCACAAGTTACTTTCCATGAGATTGCTACTGACTTAATATGACTTGCACAACGGACACTATACAGTTGTATGTCATCCTTGGTATTTAGACAACATGCAAATTAATGGCGGAACTTGTCCAAATTGGATTCAGACGACAGTTTGGCGATGTCGTTTGATACCCTGCATCAGACGGCAGGAGTATTAACAGCAACTTTTAACCTTATCAGATGACAGTGAAAAACTGTTGGCTGATTCGTTTTTTGGCATAGTGTATCATATACCCTTTGTTCGATTTTCATTTGGTACAAGATACAGTAGTTTATTCATAACAAATTCTGAGCATTTGATACTTTGAAACCCTAGAATTTTGGGGATTTTATTCAGACATTCTCTTTGCTATGGTTTGTGGTTTCTTCTAGAATTTGGTTGTTGATCAATGAAAAATGGGTGAAAGAAAGAAGTGTATTTTGATGTATCATCGAGAAGAAATGAATTATGAAGAATTTTGAGTCTCTTTCAGGTTCTTCTACAATTCTATGTTGCTTTGCATCATGGATAATAGTACAATGTTACAAAATTGTCTACTGTCCAATTTCTACAATCTCATTACAGTTCAGTTAGATGACTCTTAACTATGTAATATGGAAATTTCTAGTAGAGACACTGTTAAAAGGTTATGGTCTGATGAGATATGTCGATGAATCATTCCCTTGTCCTTCAGAACATGTGATTATGGGGGGAAATGGGGTTGCATCTGGCATAGAAAAGGAGTATATGAATTGGGTGCAAAATGATTCTGGCATAGAAAAGGAGTATATGAATTGGGTGCAAAATGATTCTGCCATCATGTCGATACTTGCTTCTACTCTATCTAGTGATGCTCGCTGCTTCATTATTTAAAGTAAGTCTTCCAAGAAAATTTGGTGTCGATTTAAGGAGAAATATGTTGATGATTCACGGTATAACATAATGAATCTCAAATACTCCTTATACAACATTCAAAAAGGCTCAGACACTATTGACAGGTACTTAATTCGAGTCAAGTCAATATGTGATCAGCTTGCTACGATGGGAGTTTATATGGCTGATGAAGACAAGTAGCCTCAGTTCTTCATGGTAGAGAAACTCAATATATAGGAAGATTAACATGGATGTGCAGGTTATTCGAGGATTGAGCCCAAGTTCTGATAATATGTGTGAAAAAGTTGAACATTGGCAATTGAAAATGCTTTGAGACAATCTTCAGTGGGGTCAAAAAAGAAAACTTCTAGATTTGAACAATTGCCTGGTGATTCTGAAGCTTCTTCAAATAGAACTGTAGAAGCAACTGAGGGCTGCACAATAAAGAAGCATACTAGTGATTGCTTTGATGGCCGTAATGGCAAAGATCCTGCCAAAGTTGATAGATCAATGACATCTGACACCATCATTAATTGAATCTATTATGCCACTGCATCTATTCCTAAAAGGGATTCTACATATGCTACAAATACTATTCTGCAAAATGGGAATTGCATTATGCAATCTGTGTCAAGCAATAATCTCATATTCAAACATTGCACATCTCCAATATGTGATGACAATTGCCCTAGTGGTAGGGACTCAATTGTAGTAAGTGGAGCTCTAGACAATACTATACCTTTAAGAGTTTGCACTCAAAGTTTGGAGAACATGCCTTAACTTTTGAACTCAAAGAAAGATCAATCTTTTGATTGTTCGGCTTATGGTAAAGCTGATCTTGGGTATAATCAATGTTCTACTAATGGTTCTCTAGATCTTAGGGACCATGTTGGTGGTAGAATTCTTTGTCCAGAAGAAGGGACACATGGATTACTTGGAAAAGCTTCTTTTCTCAGAAGTTCAGTGCAAATGATGGTATCTCTATGTGTTATAATGGTTGAAATAAATAAATAATCTTAAATTCATGCTACTTCCTCTTATTTCAAAGGCTATTGATAATGCATTCAACGAAGGCTTCCCTGTGATTGATCATTCTAGAAATGGAGAAACACTTGTTCTTGGACTATTATTTCTTAAGTCACTTGTTGGTACTTCTTCAAGTTTGTGGACTGGTCTATCGGTATTTTTTTAACTGCTGGTGCATTGAAAATATATGTTGAGATATTCAGTTTCTTCATACAAGTGAAACTTGCTCTGCTTTCATTGTGGTGCCAATTGAAAATGCAAAATCTGGTCCACTCGATTAGTTGGAATAATCATTCTGAGCAACATGAAAAGGAAGTAAGCCATTTTGATGCAATAGTGAAAATGTGGCATCAGGTCAATCACCTTGTATCTACATTACAGCAATATGGGGAGTCACAACTATCACATGTATCATGGTACAGGTTTCTATACTCGAGCACAAGGTCAAATATATGATGGATCTTGCTCTTTCATCTGCTGCAATCTGATGCAAGGTTCCCTCCCATCAGCTTGAGGGGGATGTTAAGGGTAAAAGGGTAAATGATCCCAAGTAAAGTCAATAGGATATATAGTTGTAAACAATAACAAAGACTGTAATTTTCATCATCACCGTTCTATACAAAATTGCTCTCTTTTTCTGGGTTTTTCCTCATCTTCTCCAAACTTTCTTATAATTCTAACACCCATACATGATTACCAATTGAATGCAAACAACAACCAACACCCCCCCCCCCCGGGGGAAAAACAACCAAAAAAAAAAAAAACCTACACAAAAAAAAAAAACCTGTTTTCTCTTGACTTTTAAAATCCTAAATCAAGTTTTTTTATTTTCATATTCATTTAATTTTTCATTTTTATTAAATTATTTGACCAATAAAAACTACTTCAAAAATCGTCAAATTTTGTTAGTAGTTAGTTTGTTGTGTCTAGAGTCTGTTTATAAATTTTTGTGACATCTGGAATAGTTTAGAGTCGTCCACCAGTCAAATCTTTCTAGTTGAACAGTTTAGTTATTTTATTTTAAGTCTTAGATTAGTGATTAGAGTACAATATCTTGAGCAACGATCCCTATTTGCCCATACTAATTTCGACATTCTTGTAGGGTTAAGTTATAGACATTTTTGTGTATCTACTTAGGTGGATAGAAATAGCCTATCAAGAACCACATCATTTAGCGGAGCAATCCCATCATAGGGCATGACTCCAAACATCGTTTGAAATTCTAAGGACCACCCATAAGAACCTTCTTGCAATCCTTTCTTAGAACAAAAGAAAACATAAACCTATCAAGGGATTGTTGTTGCACCTGAAAACTTTTGTCTAGAACCCAAACCCGTCGGCAATAATGCTTCAAATCTTTTTCCCTGGTCAGATGGCGCTCAAGGAGGAAGGACTGCACATTTTGTTGGGCACCTCCTTCATCCATTCTTCATGTGTTGACAACATCATTGCAAGCAACGATGTAGGTGACCGGCTCGATGGGGGACATGGTCATGATGAGAGATGACAGGTTTAGGGTCGGGAAACTGATCTAGAAAAGGGAGATCGACACATAATGTCCGACATGGAGTATTCGGGGTTCTAAGGTTTGCAGCGACAAATGGCGCTCTAGGGCTTTTTTAAGACTGTATTAGACTGGATCTCCACTCCAATATTTGAGGGAACTTCTCCATATTTTGTGGAAGAATTTGTAATTTTTTATTATTTTTTAATTAATTTACTATTGTATCTTGAAAGGCTGTCAATGGGTCCTATCATATTGGGTTCGTGTATGGTCAAGATATTTACTGTGTCATAGAATACAAACCCAAACTCAATCCATTCAATAATCATGTCAAAAATTTAAACTCAAACTCAACCTATTTATTAAATGGGCTACCCATTTTCAACACGCTTAAACCATTTAATATATAGTTCATTTTGTACTAGACAAAATGACCCATTTAAGAGTTTTCATTGCGACCGGTTTAACTAAATTTTTTTGTTTATTTGTGAAATTCACTAAAAACTCCACAAGACTAAGAATATCAGTAACTATATATAATTCATAAATAATTAAATTCAATAACGATGAAGAATAATATTTCAAATAGTCCAAATTCTAGGATCAAATACTACCATACAATGACAAAAATTTCAAGAAGAAATATAGCATAATCGGGTTATACAGGTGCACTTCGTGTCTAGGGATGACAAAAATCCCCATCGGGTAAGGTACTCATCGGGTATCCGACCCTAATGGGGAGAACCTCGGGGGAAATTGGGTAACGGTGATAGGAATCCCCGATATTCAAAATCTGAAATTAGGTACGGGGTATACCCACCCAATAAGAATTATATGAAATATATATATATTGATATTATTTATAAATAAATATTTATGTAAACTTCATCTTGACAAAATTCTGTTAATAAATATGTTAAAAAGAAGAAAGATTCATTTAATAAAAGATCTTTATCAATATGTCAATTTTCCTTGACTGAAGTATATATTGAACTAAGAAATTTATTTTTATTTTGATGTTTGATTTTAACTTCATATTTTACAATCCATAATTATTTGTATAAAATTTTATGTAATAATTAGTAATATTGTTAACGATGACTGGGGCGGGTACGGGGACCTTATCCCCCATGGGGATGGGGAATCCCCAATACCTTATTACAGAAATTGTGGAGGGTAAGGGGATGATTGATGAAGTCGGGTATGGGATGGTAATTTAATCCCCTTACCCTACCCTCTCTATTGCCATCCCTATTCGTGTCAGCAAGTTCCCTGGTGGCATACCCACTTTTTAATTGTATGGGTTCAACCTTTTTATTTCGTGCAGGTTTCGAGTTGTGTTATCTAGTCATGTCGGAATGGATAGCCCTAATTACTATTTTTATATTATTGATTAGCTTATTATTATGTGAAAGTATTATTGGTGTTTTTATAAATTTAATCATGCTAATAAATAGTATAATAAAATCCATAACTTTTTTATATTTTTTATTCTTCTTATTTCTTTAAAGAAGATCAAAGAATTTCACTCCTACCCCTATGGTGACTCAAACCCAGGAGCTCAATCATAGGTACTAGGTGCTCTAATTACTGAGTTAACACACATCGTCAATAAAATTCATAACTAAATAATACAAATAAAATTAAATAAATGGCTAAATACTGGTTACTACTCTGTAGTTTAGGTCCAAAATCAATTCAGTCCCTGAACTTCTAATTTTATCAAAAACACCCTTACGCTTTCAATTTTGATCTAATAGGTCCAATTCATTAATATTTTGTTATGGGTTCAAGTTATAGTTGGATTATTTGTTAAAAAAAACTATTTATTTTTAATAGTATGACGCACTCTTAAATTGACTAGAGGTGGCCTGCAGACACCAAATCATAAAGCATAGGTCATATATGAGCCACGTTAACAAGTTAAAATAACTCAATTGTCAGAAAATTAACAAATTGGACCTATTAGATCAAAATTGAAAATGCATGGGTGTTTTTGATGAAATTAAAAGTTTAGGGACTGAATTGATTGTGGACCCAAACTATATGGTAGTAATCTGTATTTAGTCCTTAAATAAACGACAACATTTTTCGTAGTCGCAGAGTATGTTTTTTTAGTGCATTTTCACGACCTGCTAACCCAACCTGGTCCGCATTTCATGCAGAACTTTTGGCTCTGTAGGCAGTGGTCCAGTACGCTTGCTTTGCGTCACAGCACTACAAGTTTGAATGTGATTGTTTATAGTTGGTGAATGTGATTGTTTATAGTTGGTGAATGCTGTTAATTCTAAAGACGATAAAACAACTCTCTTAAGTTTTGTGGTCAAGAAGTCGGATTTCTTTTGTCAATATCCAAATTACTCCGTTGCTCATGTTAATTGTCGAGCCAATAGTTTAGCTCATTCTTTACTTCAGACTCCTTGAACATGAATTGTAACCATTTATTATTGCATGCTCCAGACGAAGGAATGTCTTCTTTAAGTGATCTTAATTGCTATATTTCAATTGAAGATCTAAAAACACAAAAACAAAAAATTCACGGAGTATGTTTTAACACGATGAAGAAACCTACAGCTTCGACTCAAAACTGATAAATAAAGTAACTTAACCCCTATGATTTCTATGCAAAGTTAATATTCTTCTTTTAGTTTTAAATTAGTAACAAACCACTACATTCCTCATACTTTTTCAACTTAAAGACTTTTCCAACACAATGATTTAGTGTCGATATATATTGCATCTGCTCTGCATGATTCTTCACGTTCTTTGCATCTTCTACCATAATCTTCTTCGTTATACTAATATATATATATATATATAAGTGCTTCTCCACCGAGGACGTCCGCAGTTTTTCTTAGGTACGGATTTTCAATTTTGACCCATTTTTCGATCATATTTTCACATCTTAACCGTTCAGTTTTTAGGCCCTAATATATAGATCACTTCTGTAAAATTTCAGCCAAATTGGTGATCGTTAAGGCATCCAAAACTGCAATTTACAACAATGTACACGAACGGTTCCAGTTCGGCAGATTATATTCGTTCGTGTAAATTGCAGTTCTGGATGCCTTAACGATCACCGATTTGGCTGAAATTTTATTGAGATGATCTATACATTAGGATATAAAAATAGAACGGTTAAAATGTGAAAATATGATAGAAAAGTGGGTCAAAACTGGAAATTCGTACATTTTTGCTGAGGTGTGGATATCCACACCTGAACAAAGTTATATATATATATATATATGTATCCGCACATGAGCAAAGTTATATATATATATATATATATATATATATATATATATATATATATATATATATAGACACATACATATAAAACAAGGTTTTTAGGGTTAAAACAAATGCTAGATGATACACACAATTGGTCAGTGATAATTTCTGTGTAGGTATTAGGGTTTAGGGTTTTGGGGGTGTGTGTGTGTGTGTGTGTCAACGTCCATATCTGTATCTAGGGAAAATTTTACATAGAGTACCCGAACTAAGGTCCATTCTAAACTTTAGTACCCGACCATTCAAAACTATCATATTAGTACCCGATGTTTGAAGTCCGATCCAACAATCGTACACGCCGTTATTAACGGTGTTAAGTAGCACATTTTTTAGGGATATTTTAGTTACTTCATGTCTTAATCCAAATTTTTTTTATTAAAAAAAATTTATGAGACCAATTTTTTTTAATTAATCCAATATTTTGGCCTAATGCTTCACCAATATACGCACACTCAAACCCACCCACGCCGCTTCATCACCCACGGCCTCCACCCCAAGTTGCAATGAATATATATATATAAAAAAAAATTGGATAAAATTCTTTTTTAATAAAAAAATTTATGTGACCAATTTTTTTTTATTAATCCAATATTTTGGCCTATTGCTCCACCAACATACGCACACTCAAACCCACCCACGGCCTTCACCCCAAGTTGCAATGAATATATATATATAAAATATTGGATTAAGACATTAAGTGACTAAAATATCCCTAAAAAATGTGTTACTTAACACCGTTAATAACGCCATATACGATTGTTGGGTTGGACTTCAAACATCGGGTACCAATATAATAGTTTTGAATAGTCAGGTACTAACTTTTAGAATGGGCTTTAGTTCGGGTACTCTTTGTAAAATTTTTCCTTGTATCTATAATATTAACCTCCTCGGGGAATACGAAAGAAAAAGATAATGAAATTTACTGGTTCATTTTAAGAGAAGAAAAGTTTATTTATAGATCTGGATGAGCCTCAGCTTGCTTAAAACAAGGTTTTTAGGGTTAAAACAAATGCTAGATGTATGATACACACAACTGGTCAGTGATAATAATTTCTATGCGGGTATTAGGGTCTTGTGTGTGTGTATCAACAACTGGCATGGAAAAATAGACAAAGATAACAAAGATTGGTCGCGCGCTCTTTCAAAAGAGACAGAAAACTTACGCCAGTCCACGCAACGACAGTTTCAAAAGATGCCAGTAGTCCAGCTAAGGTAGCGACGTAGCGAGAAAAAGAATATATAGCCTGTTGCCCCTGCACGGCCATGTGCTGGACAAATAATATATTGGCAACAGGCAAAACAACATCCAATTTTTTGTTGTTGTTTGGACGGGAACCCAACACCAATTCCTTATTAAATATTCTTAGTCGAAAAAAATTCCTTATTAAATATTAATTACTGCACCTCTATTATTGATTGTTATCTGTCTTACGTGCATTAACAATTCATTGATCTGTGATTACCCAAAAAGAGAACAATTCATTGATTGCTGCCGCTGTGGGGTGGCTGTTGGTGTTGTATACGTTAACTAAACAGGGTGATGAGCGTGACGATCGAGACAGACAGGCCGGCCCCGAGATTCTTTAGGCCTAAAAAGTCAAAGAAACATAATGTAAAATCACATACAGTAATATAAACAAGTTTTTATATTTTTTATTTTATAGCAATATTAAAAAAAAAATTCGTCATCAGTAAGCCTCTCTAATTCTTTTTGTTAATGGTTGGTGTAAACAAAAAAATTAAAAAAGAAGAACATGAAATCGCCGTTAATAATTCTCTTTAAAACTCTTTTGTATCGATAACTGTTTATTTTAAGTAAAATATTGTAGTTAAAAAAAAACAAAAACAAAAAAGAAGTCAGAATAGACAAGTATGACTCATATTTGTTTGTCGGGAAATAGCATTCTATTTGGTATCACAATTACGTGCCGACGGATGGAAGGTTAGTCGATGGTTTTTTCCTAGAAGACACAGAGTGTTAGTTTTTGATTATAAGTCCGCTTTCAAAAGCGAGCTCAACTAGTTTGTAATGAGGTGCAGTGCTTAGACAGAAGTTTTTTTGTTTTCCTGCCAACTTTTTTTTTTTTTAAGTGTTTGTAGTCTCATTGATGTAATGCATTCAACTTCTATTTAAAAAAAAAAGGAGAGTCTAAAATTGGGATATCAATAATTGTCGGTGTTAAGCAAAATATTATAACTAAATTAAAAAAAAAACTAAACCAATAAAAAAGTCAAAATAGAAAGAGGTCAGCCATTTTGATTCAATATGAAAAAAAATATATTACACAGTGACCCGCCCCAGTGGGGCGGTCAGAAAGAGAAACCGCTAAATGTAATATTTCCACTCCACGTATTGAGTGAAGCTCGGAGGGAGCAAACTAATAAGAGACTGATAATAAAAACTATATGTAAAATCCATTAGTAGACTTGCTGACAACCTCAAACTAATAAAAGTAAGTTCACTGGTGCTCCCTTGACCGACCTCCACCTGTGTAAGCTGAGGTTGTGACTGCAAAGGGAGAAAAAGTTGCTTCCATTAGTAGGGAATTGACCAGCTTCAATTTGAATTTTCATGATCCAGGCAAAGAAAAAGGCGAAGCCCCTGACCAATTTCTTGACCCAAGCTTGCCAGTTGCCACGCTAGCCCAAGCCCAGACATTGAGAGTGCGACGTGAGAAGTACCACATGTGGAGGCCATGTTCTTGTTGTCTGGCCCAGAAAAGTATCAAGTGCGTGTGGAAGAGCCTCGACGGAGCCGTGGACAACCTAGAAATCAAATCATAAAAAGTGGATCGATTTCAAAAATTGAGAATATTAGTATGTAGAGCGTGTTGAGAGGATTAATTTTCCTACCTCATGCAATTAAATCGACCGCCAAAGCCACCAAAAATTTCCACGAAACCCCTGAAAAATTCAAGCTTCTCGAGCCTCGTATCGTCGCCGATTGTATAATCCACCACTAGAAGGATGTCGGCGCTGAGGAAAGGGATCAAACGCAATTGATCCACCACCGGGAGATGGCCAGACAGTGAAGCGCCTATTGGATCTCGATCTTTCAGGGTTCCAGGTCGCTCTCGCAGTTCAGAAGACCAGAAGCTTCTATCGTGGTCTGCCAAAGTTTGACCTGATCTGATCCTATATATAGCCTCTCCAATAATTGAATTTAGATGGCTACAATGAAGGCGGTAGGTACTTAAATGGCCCAGATCACACCACACAAATTTCCCCTTTTTCCTTTAACAATTTCTAAAATCCCAAACCTTCGGAAAATCACTATAAATAGCTCAAGTATCCGAAAAATTTTCCAAAAATTCTCACGAACTCATAGTGTTATGTACTTTATTATCTAACTCTTAAATTGAGGATTTCAACTTGTAAAAATTTCTAAAATAAGTGCAATGAATTTTTCGGGGCACAAATAGTTAGTAATTCTTCAATCTTACGATAAATAAACTAATAAAAAATTTAATGAACAGTAACTGACAAGTTAAGAAACAACACAGGTGGAAACACATGTCCAGTGACAGTGAACAATGTCTTGACCCAGTGACCCGGTGACCCTGACCTATTAACCTAATGAGTGAGCTTGCTCTAAGTCCTATAGTTCCTTGCAGGTATTGGTCCCAATAAAAATAAAAGATTAGGTACCAAAACGAAGAGCGTCTTGGATCCCAAACTTTTTAGAAAATTCACTCGGATCCCAAATATGGAACCTAAAGGTGGTAAGCCCAAATACTGCCTCTAAGCCACCAAAAAAAGCCTAAGCGAAATCTAAGAAACAAATCAAAGGCCAAGCCCAAAAAGTAGGTCCGCTAGCATCCATGCCCAATTCACCACTGCTTTCGATGGTGCTGTCACTGTTGCACAGTATCAAAGCCTGCCAGGGTTTGAAAATCTTGATGGATAAACCTTGATACACACAACACCTGGCAGCCAAGCCAGCTGATAGGGTCCGCCCCAGATTTCATCATGTAATCAAAAGTGGCATTTTGGGGCCCATTTTAGAAGAAACTTTACTGAAAATTCGACATAGTCATTCCTAAAAATGGACTACACAAAACTATAAGGACATTCAAACACTTCTCAATACTCCAAACCATCCTCAACCAGATAATATGGATATCTAACAGTAGAACTTCTCAAATACAAAAATGGATGGTAATTAGAGCAATCTAATATTTCTATAGGACAAGATATAAGGATGGGATAGATAATCCTACTATGTGAAAGCAGAGACAACTATGCCTCGACTCAAGGTACACCCAACCTCAACTAGTCTAATCTACAAATTAGGCATTTGAAACCGAACAATTTGTCTCACAAAAAAATCCTCAGCTAGTCCTCATTAGAGCCTCTCCCAAGATATATATGTGTCTGTATAGGCATCAAAAGGCACAGATGATATATGTCCCCTTAGAGTTGCTTTGCAATAGTGTAAATCAATCCAATTAGGAAAGAAAAGAAAAAATGGGGAAATTGAATTGATTACCCGTGATAAGAACTAATTGATGCGCTATGGGGAAGCGACATCAGCATCGAGGATCGGAGGCCACCACAAACTTTGCCGCCATCGAAGAGCTTTCTGAGCATTTCAGAGACTGCGAAGAGAACCTTAGTTATAAAGGTCTCGATGTCCAAAACGTCGTCATCGCCGTTGTAATTTCCTCTTCTGCTTCTTCTTCTTCTTCTTTAGTTTTCGCTCTTCTTCCGGAAGTTATCATTATCAAATGCAATAAACTCTTCTCCATGTAATCGAACATTAAAACGCTATTATTCTTCTCCGACATGTATCATTTAGATTCTTCTAGTATTGTTATGCAACTCTCTCTTTCTCTCTCTCTTCCTCTCTTCGAGAGTAGTCTGTCACTGCGATTCAAAATTAGTCTGGGCTGTACCACATTCCCTAATTTGACACAAACCGTGGAATCTATGTAGAAAGATTGGGGGAGAGAAGAGTTTTTACCATTGCTGGTTAAAGTTCAGTGATTACTGCTTTTTTCTTTTCCTGTTATTATTATTGTATTTTTTTTTAATGTTAGATCCACTTCAAATCTGTGAGGTTATCACCAGTGACTTAGACTTAAATTTTTTTTCCTGTTAAAATTGGGAAAAACGATGAAGAGATCAAAATATTCTTAAAAAAGTATCACATAAAAGTTAACGGTGTTACTGAACGGCATGCAATATTATTGAAAACTTGGGATAGTAATTATTAGGCAGTAATATGATTGTTTTAAAACGTTAGGTATCAAAATTACATAGTGTTCTTAGTGGACCTCTATTATTGTTCTTGAATTTTTCCAAAAAAAAAAAAAATTTAAATTTTAAAATACCCACCTCGATAGCCCTGTACCATATACAAACTTCCAAAAAGGTGAATAATGGAACAAAAATACGTGGTCGTAATTGAGGCAAAGTCAAAAGCAAGACCAATCTTTATAGTCCGCCACTACTTTTACAGTTTTTGATATAGAACTACATCAACATGTAATAAGGAATGAACCAAAAAAGCAAAATGGGAAGAAAACAAGCTCTAATTTACTGTTGCTAGAACCATGCGTTTAGTTGGACGAAATAGAAACCTAGAGTAACAAGTTGAAGCTAACAGATGAGAGATTAGAGGGTAGTGTAGATAAACGAAACCAGAAAGTAGCAGATATGCAAATGCAAAATTAAGAGCAGGAAGCCACTTCAGCCTGTCGCGAAATGCTATGCATAGAAAGGTGCCAAAAGATACCGTAATGGCTGCAGTAGAGAGGAAGAGGGCTATGAGTCCAGTTAGAAGCTTTAAGGGCAGTACGTGGAGGAAATCCTCTTCTGAGAAGTGTGATAAAAAGATGGACAAGAAAGCTAGTAGTGCAATCGAACAGAAGAACAGTGCCAAACAATCTGATATGACAAAAATAGAAAGTGGCGTCTGTTTTGCACCAGTAAGCAGTGTGTTTCCGCCCTCACCAGAAAGGACCGAAGCAAACATAAATGTAGAAACAAGCGTGCCTAAGCTCGCCACATTTTTCATCCACCCTTCTCCCTTATTCAATAAACTCCTATGTTGTTCGGTAAATATATCTCTGGGTGTTTGATCATCTACATTTTTCATCTCTAGGTAGAATGGTGGTGCAATTCTTTTCAACTCCTGCACATCATAAATATGAAGGCATTTGTGTATATATTGATTGGTAAGTATACAACTGACCTTGTAAATCATATATCCAAGAATGAGTGAACAAATGAAGGGGGGAAAATGTTTCTTTACCTCAAACCATGATAACTCCAGCTGCAATTGAAGGGCAGGTCCTGATACAGTATTCAATTGATGTGGTGGACCTAAACTCGCCGCTAAATGCAGAATATTGTTATCATCTTTATCTTTGAAAGAGACCAATAAATCCTTGACTAAAGCGAACTTATGTAGCAGGTTCAAGAAACTTATGTCATGGTGCAGAACTGCAAAGTGAAATAGATTCCGGTTCTGTTCATCTGTTTCCCATATCAACTCAGGATAAGAATCCAGAAGCTCAGCCACGAAGTCAAAATTTCCTGCTTTTGTTGCGAGAAATAATACATTTGAAGGCTCCCTTATAGTCTTATTAATCATAAACTCATCCTGCCAGACAACTATTTCCCATATGGACTTCAGCAACTGAAGGCCGGCAGTACATATGAAGTACTTTCTCTTCTTTTTACCTTGAAAACGGAAAACAAGTTAGTATTCAAGTTGGAGTAATCAAAATTTTTCCAAGAAACTGAAACAATATTTATTCTGTCAAACAACAAAATAATAAATCGCGTCACAGTTTGTGGGCATTTCTAAACTTCAAACTTACATTCAATATAGTTTAGAACATAATTGCAAGATCGTTCAACACAAAAATAATCAGCAAAGTAAGGCAAGATGAAGAAAAAAGAATTTACAGAAGGCTTGAGCCAAATAATCACCAAAATAGTCAGGCATGCGTTTCCATATTCCTCGACTTTCAATGGCAAATACTGAAGGCTTCCGAGCCAACAAATGCAACGCGGTCTCCCCTCCCCCGTCACGAGCTACTGCAAGCTCCTTGTGGTCGTCAAGCATTTTCAAGGCTAGTTCTGCATATTCACCAGAAACAGTGGTAGTTTGAAATTGAGCAGTTAAATATTAATTCTTAAAAAAAAAAAAAAGTTATTGTCTTCATTTCCTCGCCTTGAAAAAATAAAAATAAATAAATAACATGCTTATACCATTTTTTTTTGAAGTAGCATGCTCATACCATAGAAATCAACCAAAATACTTACCATATAAATCATTCTTGATGCAAGTGAAAAATATGCCATTTCGTTCCCCTATATCATAATCAATTTCTTTTTTGAGCTGAGGATACAGATAAGATGCCATCTCTTTATGTCCAAACAAAGTGGCCACATAAAGCGCGGTCATTCCTTCACCTCCACGAATTTGCGGAAGGGTGGTATCTCTCTTTATCATAAGCTTAGCCATGGATAAATTCCCAGATGCAACAGCAAAAAATAAGGCTGTATTCCCCTTTGCATCTCGACGTCTCAAGTCTACGGTCAACCAATTCATCATCAACTGCTCCACAAAATGATCATGACCTGCTCCAGCCGCAACATGAAGAACAGTCTGCCATCCTCTTGTGATATTGGCGTGTACAGTATCTGGATCTTCAACTAAGATTTTTGCAGCGGTCACCCAGTCACCCTTTAGAGCCGCCTTGTATAGTGGCAACAATTTGTTGATGTACATTCCTCTCTCTTCTGTAAATTAAGATTAAACAGCGGTAAACCAAATTTTTTTATATGCATTGCAAGGAAAAAAGGAGAAAACTTTACCCAGTATCAGTGGGACAACTTCTGATTCTGAGTTGGAGCGTGTAGCTTCTTCTGAGATCTCACCTATTGCCGCCATTTCTTTGGATATCATATGTATGAAACACATGCCATTAAAACCAGTAAGCCTTCTTTTTTTTTATTTTTTTTTGGTAACGAGTAATCTAACATTTCTACAATTCGTTGCTGAATTCAATTATATACAACTGTAACCAAGCCAACAGATCGTAAGTAGGATGCCAACCATGTGCGTGCAGTTAGCTTCCACTGGACCAACCATTTGTGGAATATTTATATTACTGAAGAGTATTATACACGCAATGATTAAAAACTCAGAAACCTAGTTGGTCATCCACGTACATACCAATTTAATAGCCTCATTAGCTTCGAGATTAACCACGGTACTTGGATGTTCTTATACGTTGATTTTACATTTAATTGAACCAACTACGACATTCAGACAAAAAAAAAAAAAAACCGACTACAAATTGAAAACACCATATTTGTTTTATACTATTTACACATAAGCTGAAACTATAGTTACTAACAACAAGGTGGTAGGTAGAATTATTATGTCTAATAAAATTAAAATTACACAAAAATAGTCACGTTATCAAAATAACAATATATTCCACATTTCTAAGTATACGTATAACATACAAATTTGTACCGTATAACTATTCCACCAAAATATGATAGTATTTCTTTGTCGACAACGACAGACATAGTTTCTCTAATTCACTAGCAGAAAAATATTGAAAAGACATACAAGTCTATCCATCTTCTTATAATATTAGAATAGTACATTCACAATAGCACACTGCCCCATTTCCCTCGAGAAGAAGCCTCTCTAATGCAACGTTGACTAAGTTAGTTGCACCTATCTCGACTGCTAGGTCTGTCTAATGAAATATATGTATATCTTATATGATAGGATTGACGATGCAGAAGAGAAATAAAAGATAGAAGAAGATAATAGATGACTACGATAATTACAATGTATAATATAGCGAATAAGAATCACGGATCTTATTTCTAGTACCCGATAGTTCGTGAAATGTATTTCGTCTGATATATTACTCGGCATGACAACGGAAGGAAATTTGACAAAATCAACACAAGTATGAAAGCGAAGAACAAACACAATGGGCGGAAGGAAAATATTGATCCGTTTAACCTTTGTTGGATTTATATAAAAGGGAATTGCTTACTTTTTTCACTGCAGCATCAACGCAAGACATAGTGATATTCTGTCGTCTGCGGTGAGAGCTCCCTAAAGTCGCACTCAACTATATTATTTGTACCGTAGCAATTTCCCGGCTCTCCTTCTCCCTCTCCCATCACCCCCACCCCCGCCTCTCTCTCTCTCTCTCTCTCTCTCTCTCTCTCTCTCTCTCTCTCTCTCACTTTCGCGCATTAAAAAAAATGTCCTCTCTCTCAATCAATCAATAACATGACCCTTCTATCTCTGACTGCAACGATTTATGGACAATTTGAATGCATAGCCATGAATATATGATGAATCATGCAATAATGGAAATGTGATATTTTAATTATCAAAAACCTACATGTACAAGATTATGAAACAAAGTCGGAGAGAACCACAGAATCAGATATGTGAGTGAAAGGAGTTTCCGTCACCAGCAAACGGTTGAGCAAGATGTTTCCAAGTTTTGTTTTCATTTTAATTAAATAAGCTGTAAGGTTGGAAAGTAAAAATTTGCTGGATTCAAATGGTCTCTGCCTTATGTGGTTAGGCCGATGTTCTATCATCGGTTTCCGTGAGTATAATTCACACACGGGATCCCTAAAGTACTGCCAAAATCCAGATCTTCGATCTGAACTTTCAACTAGACAGCATGACCACGTAAGCTATGGGTTAGATGACTTGACTCTGCACCGAACATGACCAAGGACAGACAATAATGTTGTAAGGGTTAGTTCATCGCTGGAATTAAAAGATTCAGCTGTAAGTCAAAATAAAACCCTGATTCTCATGCCACCGATTTACAGGTGCCGAAAGATGACATTGAAATACATACAAGTGCAGCTCCATTCAACTTGAAGATCAACAGAGTGGTGGAAATTGGAGATAGGAGGTTTCAAAATTAGGCTTTGCATTAAACACTTCAACTTGCTACCATCTAAATCTAAGACTCTAGATCCCGGCCAATTGAAGTCTCACGATGAACTAAACATGTCTTTGATAAGCTAACAGCAAAAGACCTTTCATATACATATAAACAGACGAGGGATGGGGTGAAAGAACGTCAACCATGAGAAAGTCGCTTCTAAACGCAAGTTCCTTGATCTTATCATTGCTTTGGGCAAAAACGAAAAAGGATTCACGCGTTTTAGACAGAAATAAAAAGTTATTCATGCGTACCTTTCTTTGTATTCATAACCATGCCTTTCCGCACGATGGATCACTTCCATTAAACACTTCAGATCGCTACCATCTAAATCTAACACACTGCATCCTCATCCTTAAATTTATAGCATTTTCCGTTGCCATTTCTTTCAGTAAAAAAATAATGTGTTCCTTCTTTATTCATTTTAATTTTGTCCGTCAAAACTCTTTAGACTATTGCAAAAAGAAAAATAAAAGATGAAAAACATCAGAGCATTTTCAACAGTATAAGCTATTTTTTTTTTTAGTTCAATCATCTAAAAGTTAAATTTAGTTAATAAATTTCTAGTTAGCTTTTGCTCCAGCAGTGTTAGCTAAACTAAAAAAATTGAAGGTGGAGTGTTTAGCTTTTTGTTATTTTCTTTCTCATCCCTAACTAAATTTAGCTAGACATTTTAGCAAAAACCAAATTTGACTTTCATATAGTTATTTTGCTGGAATGCTAAACTATCTCAAATTAGCCAAATTTTTAACTTTTTATTGAAATAACTAGTCTGTTGGAGATGCCCTTAGAGCATCTTTAGCAATGCAAGCTATTTTTGAGTCAAATTTTAGCTAAAGTAGCTAAAAAGTCATTTTGGCTAGCCACTTTAGAAATATGTTTGCATTAGTACTCACTATTTTAGCTAGTTTTGAATTTATATTATTTTTTAAATGAAGGTTAAATAATTTCACTACTAGAATTGTGTTAATAGACATCACATAATTTAAATCGGTCACACTTGCACACGATGTAAAAAACCAAGCTAACATCATTTTTCGAAAGAAATTGATTTAAATGTGTATCATTAACATCGGTTCCTAAAATGACCGGTGTTAAAAGTTTCATTTGAAAATTTGCGGAACCTCATTTTCCTGAAAGTACTAAGAGTTTAAGTGAATTATAGGAAACGGGTTTTAAAACTTAAAACTTTCACACTTAGAGAAAAAGGGCACCCTCGACTCTCGACCAAAACTGAACCAGAAACACTAAGCTCAGTCTCCACTCTCGACCACCATTATGAACCCAGACCCGAGCTCCTCCTCCTCCTCCTCCTCCCAAGCTCGAGCTCTTCCTCCTCCTCTTCCTCGTTCAAACTCATCGCCTCCTTGGCTTCTTCAGCATCGACTTTGTCCAATCCTTCATCTCACGTACCTCACCAAATTCATCCACTCCGACCCCGCATTTTGCTCTGAGGAGGAGAAGACATCATCCAGGCCGTTCTAAATTGTGCCGTTCTCTCTTACTCTCTCGAATCGAAGCTTGGAGTTTGGGAGGAAGAATTCAATTACGACGCCGGTCGGAGTCAAAGTCTAGCTTGGGTATGTTCTCTGTACGCCAGATCTGTACATATGATCGTTTTTGTGGGCTATATTTTTCATTTGGGCTAAAATTATTGTATGGATTTGTGGGTTATTGTTGAAGTTTGATTATTTCTCTTTAGAGTTTAAGAAGCCCCTGATAGAG
The DNA here is from genome assembly GCA_025331145.1 of Rosa persica. Lineage (NCBI taxonomy): Eukaryota > Viridiplantae > Streptophyta > Magnoliopsida > Rosales > Rosaceae > Rosa > Rosa persica. The sequence continues at coordinate 64,247,214 of WFKR01000005.1, forward strand.
TTTGTGGGTGGCTTCAAGAACGGTGAATTTGTGGAGAAAGTCAAGCCCAGCTTGGGTATGTTCTCTCTTGCTTCCTTCCAATCTTTGTACCAATTGAAATTATGAGTTATGCAATTTTGGTTTTAATTGCTTTATCCTATGATTTGTATGGTCAGCTTGAGTTTCAATCGTTAATTTTGTTATGCTTTTGGGATTGGGCAGTCGGGAGGTTGAAATGTTTTTCTTGGCGATTTGGTGATTGAGGATTTGGTAAGCATGGCAGAAGTACATTGATATTGTTAGTGAGCTATATCCTACTTGGTTTGATTGTGGTGAGTGGTCTCGCTAGTCCTTGTTGCTTTTGATGTTTCTCTGTATTACTACAACGGTGTAGTTACTTACTTTCTGTTTGGTTTTCTTGCCGGCTTGTTTGTTTTGTATTGCTAGAAGGGCAAAGGTGGGGATGGTAGCTCGATTGGTAATAATTCGAAATGATCAATGGGATCGACTTTCAGCACTTTTGTTTATGAGGAGGGATATGAAAATGATTTGTAAGCTTCTTCACTACTGCTAACTATGGGAGGTTTGATACATTAGGAGTTCATTGTTATATCTACATGGTTTTTGTGCTTTAAGTTCTACTGAAACTGTCTAATCATGTTCAGCATTATTCATATGCTTGAGTTAACCTTCTCGTTGTTTAATCTATTAGCTCAGTTTGCAAACTCTTAGTGGAGATTACTTGTATCTTGGAATAGTGATTGTGGTGGTCTTGTGTATTGTCCGTCAAAACTGTAAGTTGCACAATTGGAAGGCTGATTGAGTACCCATGTGGTGACCTGAGAAAGAGTCCCACATCGCCGTGACCCCGAGCGAATGAGAAACCGACATGTCATGAATGACATCCCGATGACTCATCAATTCGAAACTGCAAGGCCTTTTGGGTTTAGTTTGTTGGTTTACAAAACATTTTATTTGGGCAAATCAATCTAGCAACCGAATAGCATATTTTCAAAAGCGGAGTTTAGAGTGGGCTAAAGGGTTGGGCTTACAATAGGAGCCCAATTTGGAAAATAACAAATTACTAAGCAACTACAAGTATGAGAGACGCGTCCCACGGTTACGAGTCTCCTGAAATTTTGTAAATAAGTAAGGGGAAAACAAAGTAAAAGTAAAAATAAACTACTTCAAATTCCGATAAGGAGCTAAAACCTTCTTTTTACTAAAGTCAAAGAGAAATGCGCTAAGCCAGGCCATGTGCGTCCTCTGTGCACTCCCCGACCACATACTCGGAAGCTGCACACTGTTGTAAGGGTAAGCTTTCGTCCTTGCATACCCAGTAAGGGCCAATCCAAACATGCTAGGTTTGAAAAAATAATATACTTGAAAATATTTACTACATAATATTGTGCATGTTTAGCGAAAATACTTTAAAAAGAGGCAACCACAAACATGTGTTTTCTTTTATAAAAATATGCAGCATGCTTCACACAACTTGGAGCTCCAAGATACTTACCTGCTGGCTAATCTTAAACAATCAGTGATCGACCCGGTTTGTCATCCTTCCAGAACTTTAGGATCGCCTCTAAAGCCTTATTTTTCCCAAAATTACTTAGAACTGTGAACGTACTGCATCCTAAGCTTGCTTATATGCAATCAAGGTGTAGAATGCTACCCTATCAAATTAACTCATTAAGTATACATAACCATATTAAGCTCTTTGGAAAGATTAATTTTAGAGTATAACTAGTGAGGAACGCCATCCTAGCATTCATTCTATTTGTTTGATTTCACCTAACATGTAGGCTTTGTTAATGTCTAAGATTTAGCGGTAGCCAAATCTTGGTTAACGCTGGTCCGATGTGCAGACCGCTACTTATGATGCTTTTGTTGCTTTCATCACCTGTCAAATGAAATACAAAGGGCGTCAGAGGGAGACCGCAGTTGGTGATCTTTTCTTCTCTGATGCCTAAGTTAGTCAATGTATTTATGTTGATATGATAACAGTAGGTAAGCAGTAAATGCGTAATTAATAAGGAGCGCGGAGTGAACCTTTTATAGGTGGGGAAGAGGCTGACCTCTTCCCTGTTTCTGATGTGAGACTGAGATGTTTCAGTGCCCAACTTCTAATGCTTCTGAGGCTGTTCTTGGTGTGACGCGTGGCAGGACGTCAGCGGTGATCTGGGGGTGAGTTAGGGCTCAGGTGATAGCCTATCTGGCGGTGTTTCCATATGTTACACCATTGATGGTTGTTGGTACTGTTGGCGGTAGTATGAGCGTGGCTCACTATAGCTAATTATGCTTGCCAAATGCTCATGTAAGTACAGGTCCCCCAAGTCCCTAGTTAAGGAGGGCAATCTTGGTTGGGGAATTGTCTAACGGTTTGAAGCGTTACTTCAGCTAGACTTGCAAGAGTAAAATTAGCGTTAGTGCGTTGTCAACCATGGATTTACTGAGCAAACACTTTATACTCTTTCGGGTGGGCCCCTGCTAGGCCCCCCAGGGGGTCCCCCACTCCTCGGCTAAGACCTCCGTTTGGCTGATTATTATTTGTTGAGGAGAGCTGCGCTGAGCAGAGGGTGTTGGGTAGCGAGCCTAATCTTTTACACCCTAGTGGTGGTGGTCAACATGCCTGATTAGGGTCGTCGAAGACTGTGTTGACGTGTCCCTGTGCCCCAGCGGAGCATAACTTGACTGCAACGCCATGTGGCGGTCGTTGTCAGAGTAAGGTGTTACCTCAGGGGCCGCTTCTGGTAGTAAGTGGTAAGAAGTGTCCCGGGAACCTTGCTTGTGAGATGGAGAAGTTTTGCTGGCAATGTTATGATTAGGGGAGCCTATGGCGCTTGCAAGATGAAAAGGAGAAGTTCCGCTAGCGGTGTTGCACTAGCCGAGATTGTCTGGCTTGCAAGATGAAAGGGAGAAGTTCCGCTACCGATGTTGCACTTAACGGAAACTGTCTTGCTTGCAGGATGAAAGGGGAGAAGTTCCGCTACCGATGTTGCACTTAGTGGAAACTGTCTCGCTTGCAGGATGAAAGGGGAGAAGTTCCACTAGCAGAGTTGAGTTTAGCGAAGACTGTCTCGCTTGCATGATGAAAGGGAGAAGTTCCCCTAGAAAGTTGAGCTTAGCGGAGACTGTCTTACTTGCAATATGAAAGGGAGAAGTTCCACTACCGGTGTTGCACTTAGCGAAGACTATCTCGCTTGCAAATGAAATGAGAGAAGTTCCGCTAGCGGAGTTGAGCTTAGCGGAGTCTGTCTCACTTTCTGATTGATGTCTCCTTCTTGATGGTTACTTAGGATGGACTCTTTGTATGACAGCCACCGACATGTGGCCGTCATGCATTGGGTTGGTGTGTGGGTGTATGCCTTCTTAGCACGCCCGTCTCTTCATCATTAATGCTAGTAATTATCCTTTTTTTAACCGAGGTGACGCTTTGGTTAATTCGAATAGTGGGTGAGATTGAGGGATGATGTGTAAGATGTTCGCTTGATGTTGTTTTTCATCAGACGGCCTGTATTTGTTTGATGTTGACATAAAAGAGAGGGAAACCAAGGGGTTTTGACATCTTTTGCACTTCAAAACCTAAGTCATCGTGTTCGAGCTTTGTTCTCTGAGAGTTGAGGATTAAGTTTTGCTATTCGAGCGAAAGCGTTGCCTTCTGAAGAAAAGATTCATCGAAATGAAGACAGACATCCCTAGTCGCAGTAGATTTCCCGTATCTCAGGTTGGTGATCTAAACCTCATGCTTATTTGGTTGCTTCTTGTTTCTGTCAGTTGTTACTTTTGTTGTTTGAAGTAATTGTTGCCTTGTTGTTGTATACCTGAGGGTCTAAGAGGGTTTTGGGGAGTGATTTAGGTGTTTATGGCAGAAGGTTGAATGTTATGGATTTGGTAGATGGTTGAATATGGGTTTTGATTGTGTGTATACAATGTTCTTGTTTTGGTATTTTCTGGGTTTCTGGGTATGGTTGGTCTTGGTGTTCTTGACTAAAATCTAGCATAAGGATAGTTTAGATCATTTTGGAACTTACTGACTTGGGTTTTAGGGTGTTTTTGAAAGCTAGCATCGTAGAGATCTCGATCAGTGAGGATTCCGGGTCTGAAGTATCGCTCAGCGGTTCCGATAGGATATTTATTGACTCGATGCGTCAGTCTGCCCCTATAGGAACCTTACTGTCGGAACTGCTAGAGATCGAACCATTACAAATCATACCCTGGGAAGTAGCTATGGCACATGGTGGGCGTCCAACGAGTTCGACCGTACAGGAAGACACTGTCGCTTGTAAGTAGCGCGAGGAGAGGATAGCTGGTAATAGTGCAGCTAGCGGTTCCGCTAACGAGGAAGAGGCTGGTGAGGAAGAGATAGAGTCAGCTGGGGTTCTTGGTAATGGTACCTCGGTTGATGAGGCGGGTGGTCCAATGAGCATATCTGCCACTAACAAGCTTAAGAGGTATACTCGTCTCCCTGGGGTGGTGAAGTTATGTCCGCTAACAATGGAAGAGAGGGCATCATTTCTACAGACTGGTTGTGCAGCTGTACATGAGGCGGTGTTTCGCCAGGGTGTAACGTTTCCGCTATTGCCAAACCTCCAGATTTTGGTCTGCGAGTTCGACCTTGCCTTTGGAAAAATTTGCCCTAACATATGGAGGTTGCTGATAGCGTTGAACTCCCTCTGGCGGTTGTCTAGGTGTGAAGGGCCTACCGTGGCAGAGGTGCTGCACTTCTAGTTTACATGAAGTGCCAAGGCTGTAGCAGACAGGTGAACCTCACTCGTGGCCAGGGAGCACCTAAGTTGATCGAGAATTTGAAGGATTCGATGTCCCCCTGACGATCGACCTTCTAGGTTGCGACGGCAAGGTGGGAGTATGATGCTGGGTTGAACACAGAAACCCAGTCATTTATAATTATGTTGGAATTCCAGCCTATCTGAGGCTGCCATTACTTCCGCTAACTAATTTGATGCGTGTTTCTTTTTTTTAGAGTGGCAGTGGGCATGCGGTTCACGTTGACTTGCGACAAGCGGTGTGCAGCGGGCCTGCGGTTCACGTTGACTTGCGACGAGCGGTGTCATATTGCAAGGATTACTGGGTGCTGGAAGAACCTCAATCTTCTTGACCGATGCTTGCTCACCGACTAGGAGCTGTTGGTTGAGCTAAAGTTGACTCGTGCCCCTAGTAAGTGTCTGCCGCAAACTAGCTATTTTATTTTTATTTTTTTTGAAACTTGTGCCACGCTAACTTTCCTTTTGTGTGTGTTTGTTTAGATCCTATTCCGGTAATAATTCTAGCCGAGATACATTTGCCAAAGCCATGGATCGTGCAAAATTGCAGAACTTTCTGGAGGTCATATGCACGTTGGGCTGAGTGCTAAGTAGACTGTCGTTGACCCCCAGACTCAGGAACGGATACGAAGGTTGTGATGCCGATGTCACATCACTCACATCTTGCTGCTGGTAGGCAAACAGTGGTGTTGTTTGAGGGTCGCCGAGCATGGTGGTGGCAGAGAGGGTGGGACCAGGGTCCCGACGGGAGGTAGAGAAATAGTTCCCGCTCAGCGGCGTTAAGGCTCGGTGGGAAAGGACAATGCCGTTGAAGGAGTCGGTTACTATTGCTGACCTGGAACCTCAAGAGCCGCCGAGGTCTACAATCGAGGGTGCCGCTAGGGATCCCATACTCTGGAGGAGGCGTCAGAACGACACCTTTGGGAGTGACCAGGAAGGCGACACAATGCCGATTGGGGTGAGTCGGTAGCCGAAGAAAGCGAGGAGGGCTCCACCAACGGTGACCGCTGCTGCCAGCGGGGAGGTGCCATCGAGAGGGTTGGATTCTTTTGTTGTATGCACGGAGTTCCTGACTGACCCCGAGTGGGAGTTCTTCTTCCATCTCTACGAGCAGCTTGGATTTGGCAAGATAGATAGTGTCACGCCCCCAAATCCAAGGCCAATATTGTACTGAAATATGGCTCATGAATTTATGACGTGAGTCAAAACAAATAAAATTTTCTTCTTGAATAAATCATTAGGATGTAAAAGAAATTATATACATGGCTGAATAGTACTTTTTATTAGAAAACGAAATCATTACTATATTTACAAAATCAAAGTTAAGCAAGAAAACTAGAACATTACACATATTCACTAGAGATAGTAGTAGAAAAACATTCTTTTCTCTAATAAGTTCATCCCGTTTCCCCAAGCATTTATTCAATACCTGAAAATAAGAAGGTGTAGCATTATGAGCAATACAAGCCCAATAAGTACACAACCTACATTCTTATATTAATTTGTCTAATAAGAAATCAAATATGAACAACCAAGTAAAAATGTACAGAGAACCATTTATATGTTCACATCAAATCTTAAGTATGTATTTGTATACACACAATAGACACATATATCGCAAAAAGATATTTGATCAAAATAATATATAGATACTTCTTTTCTCATTGAATATTTCGTATTAACTGGTAACAATTCATAAATCCACGTGCTACGTCCATAATACCAAAGCACGGGTAAGCCGCAGCATACTGAGGACACTACCAAAGTATGTATACTCAAGGTCGGCACTTCCTTCCTATGAGTATAATAGTGCACTATCTGTTTTGTAGGGACTAGGTTCCAGGTAAACTTCTCATATCACAAAACAGTTTTACCAGTAATTCATTTAAGCACGGGATAGTACTAATCACCCGGCTTCACTTCTCCAAATATAATCACGTCAATAATATAGTAAGCTTTACGTAGTGAATAAAACAATTATATAAATAGCAATAAAACATATGAACAAGCTTACATAAGTAAATATAATTGAAATTGTGAGCACAAATTAATTTATACATAGTTACATACATATGTATACATACGTACATATATATATATATATATATATATATGAATAAACTTGAATGTAAATGTGCAATAAAATAAAAGTACTGTAAATTAGAAGTAGTAAAGGAATATTAGTTAGTAGTCAAAGAGTTAGTAGTCCTCTGTTCATAGTATTAGAAATCTTAGTCCAAAGTATCCATTCATCAATCAAAATAATAGTACCAAGAACTGTCAACTTTCCATTGTTATAACTTGTTCAATTTGTGTCCGAAAATAGTCAATGAGGACACCATGTCATAGGATTTTCACAAGAAATTCAATGGAATAAGTCATGTAGTCCAGATCAGAGTGGTATAGTCTATAAATGGTAAAATACCAGAACAGCGCAGAAACCGATTTTCTTAATATTAACTTTTTTTAGTGATTCAAAAGTCTAAACTAAAGGATTTTTCATGAAGAAACTGAAAATATAATTAGTTTTGTCAAGATTAACTCTTATCAAACACGAAAATGTATGACTGCAGCAAAACAGATTCTTTTCCATTTTATCATCGGTTATGCACTTTGATAAATCTTAAAGGCAAAAGAATATAGGAATGTAATCATGTACTTACTTAAGAAACTCAGAGATAGAGTGAATATTTTGGTCTTGGATCCAAGCTTGGACTTCTTTGAGAAAAACAAAGGGAGCTTCTTGAGAGAAAAATGGTGAAGGATTAGTGAGGTGAGTTTTCTCTACAACTAAGGCTTCCAAATCAGTTTTGCACTTGATCTTAAGGCTTGAAGGAAGAAGAATGATTCAGATCCATGTTTATAAAAACTAGAGAAAATCAATTCTTACTTGACTTCTAAGACAAAAGTGAGTTGGAAGTCTATATAGTTAAGCTAAAAGCATTTGCATGGAAATTTCCAATAATGTTATGGTTGTTCACAAGGAAATTTCCAAAAAATTATGGTTGAAAGAAAGAAAAATCAGATTAGCTCTTCTAGATGTATTGACATTTGATTAGTGTATATAGATACACACACATATATAGATATACATAGATATACATTTACTCAAGCCAATACGAAGATTGATATACTTTCTTAAGGTTCAAATATGTATTATTAGCAATAACTAGTATTAAATGACATGCATCATACAAATAATATAGATGAGAATATTGAGCTCAATAACAAATATCGAGTGTACACAAGAAATAAGAACTAAGGTATTTTAGAGTGTTCTATAGTGATACTAAGTTTCGGGTTATTGCAGATAGGACTGTCCGCTCGATGGCCGTTAAATAGTTGCCATTTTGCTCGACCTTCTGGCACTTGTCGGTCAGGCTCCACTAAATGTTCCTGGTGGAGTTGAAGCAGTCTCCTGTTGAGCAGCAGCTGAGGGATGAAGTTGAGGGTCTCCGACGGGAGTTGGAGTAGACGTCGAAGAAGCTGGAGGAGACTAAGGGTCTTCGTACCAAGGCAGAGGTGACCCAGGTTGATGTTTACGGCAAGCTAAATGTCACCATCAATAGAGATGTCGAGCGGAACAACCGGGTTGCACAACTCAAGCTGGAGATGGCCTTGCTACAAGAGCAAGTGGGGGCCAAGACTCAGCACGTTGAGATTCTTCGATCACCCAGACTACAGAAGTAAAGAAGCTGGAGGCTGAGGTTGTCTAGATGAGAGCTGAGAAGAGTCGTACAGAGGGGCCGTTATTATATAGGCTTACAAGTAGTCTCTAGTTTACAAGCAGGCCCTGACAGATGCAGCGAAGGCTGGTGCCACCGCCAACTTCGATCTGCTGAACAAGAAAGGTACCATTGACTAGATTAAAGTGTCTCAGCCAACCTGTCTGTTAGGTGAACAAAAGCCTCATACAAGCGGTGTGGCCCCTGATCATCCAGAGGGTGCTCACTCAGGGAGTGGTGAAAGTGGTGAGTGCCCGGCGGATGTACCTCCGCAGACTCCGGTTGCCACTGCGTCAGATGTATCCCATGCTAACTTCATAGCGGGCACACCCAGTCGGATGGTACGATTATGACGCCGAGTCCAACTGCTCCTGGTTTCGATCAGAAGAGCTGCTTGCCTGTCCAAGAACCGCCGATTGAGGGTGAAGATGCTGCCGCTGCTCCCAACAACCCCAGAAGATTGCCTTAGATTTTCTAGCTCTTATTTTTATTTTTTTGTAGCCACCACTGAGGTTTTTTTGATGTGTAAGGATACTATTTGGCTGGTAGTCCCGGCCTAGATTTATAATGAACTGCCTTTTTGTTTGAAATTTTCTAAGTGCTGCAGCTGGCAAAATATTTTGTGTTATAAATGTCAATGTACCGCTTGAGATTTGATTTGAGCTTTTGTTAATCAATGAAACATTAAAGGAATTAAATTTTTTCCAAGTACAAGCTGTAGTGGACGTGGCTCAGAGAACGTTTATGGTGTGGCCAGTTGACTTATCTGTGCAATTGAGACCAATGGTTTGAATAATTCCTCGTTTCATTGATAGCTAAGATATCAACGTTTACCAAAGAGGGAGAGTACCCATTGGGTAGCTTCCCTTAGCTAAATATTGTGCAAAAATGTAGCTAGGTCAAGATGCGCATGGGTCAGTGGTATGACTATTCGGTATTCCAAGGGTGGGTCGTTATGCTCAGGGCTGACGACTTCTACTATTTTGTATGGTCCTTCCCAATTGAGGCGGAATGCTGTTGGCAGTGGAATGGCTTCCTTCATTACCCAGTCCCCCAGTTGGAGGTTTCGGGCTTTGACTCTGGCCTTGTAGAAATGCGACACCCACTGCTTGTTTTGCAAATTGTGCAAATATGCTTTGTGGTGTTTTTCCTCGAGGAGATCCTTGTCGAGGTTGATGCATTGGCCGTTGGTCTCGGAGTAGTAGCCATCAACTCTGGCGGTAGGTTGGGTGACTTCTATTGGTAGGACGGCCTCAGTCCCGAACATCACACAAAACAGTGTCTCACAATTAGCGGATGTCAGGGTTGTCCTGATGGCCCACAAAACTTCTGGTAGATTCTCCACCCATAAACCCTTGGCATCATCAAGTTTCTTTTTGAGCAGCTTCTTGATTATCTTGTTTGCCGCCTCAACTTGTCCATTGGTCTGAGGGTGGGCCACAGATGCAAAGCTCATTTTTACACCCAGGTTAGCGGTGAAAGATATGATCTCCTTGTTTTTGAACTGTGGCCCGTTGTCTGTGATGATGGTATGGGGGACACCCTAGCGGCAATAGATGTTCTTCCATAGAAAATGGGTTACCTTAGCAGTAGTGATGTACTTGAACTGGCCCCTAACGGTTGGCAATTTGCCGACTAGGTCGAGGCCTATCATAGAGTGAATCCATGGGCCTGTGATGATAGAGAGGGGTTCCGCTGGGGCATGAGGGAGATCCACGTACTGTTGGCATTTCTGACAGGACCTGGAGACTTCTCTGGCGTCATCGGTGAGCGTGGGCCAGAAGTACCCCTGCCTCATGGTGCGATTTGCCAGGGATTTGGCGCCTGAATGATTTCCACATTCCCATGTATGTATCATTTCTAGGACGACCCTTCCATCCTCTGGGGTTAAACATCGGAGATTGGGATCAGTGCATCCTTGGTGGTAAAGCTTGCCATTCTGTATGTTGTAGCGGATTGCTCTCCGCTTAAGCTACCGTGCTGCGATCTTGTCGTCTGACAGTGTACCATTGCGCTTATATTTGATTATCTCGTCCATCCAGCTGGGATTAACCTCAATATTAAATATTTCCGCTAGGGTTTTGGTAATGCTTGGTTTATCAAGGCATTCCGCCCTTGTGTCCGTCAGACTTTGGTGTGTATGAATGGTTGTTAATCTTGCCAGGGAGTCAGCCTTGGCATTTGAATTTTCAGAGGGTTTTGACATACCCTAAGTATGCCATTAGCTGTTTGTCTTTGGCTTGGAAACTGTCATTAACCTGGTTGACGACTAACTGGGAGTCGCTTAATATGTAGACGCTGTCAGCGCTGGAGTCGATGGGCAGGAGTAGGCCTGCAATGAGCGCTTTATACTCCACCATATTATTTGAAGCTGCGAAGTTGAATTTCAACGCGTACTCCACATTCAGTCTCCTTGGCACTGTCAAGATGATCCCTGCGACAGAGGCCTTGGCTCGGGAGGATCCGTCCACATATAGGTTCCAGTCTGATTGTTGCTTGGGTACTGATTCCTCAGTGGTTGTTACTCCATGGTGCTCTCTTCTGTTATGAGGGTGGGCTCATCCTGGCGTTCAGTGAGTTCAGCGATGAAGTCAGGTACCGCTTGGCCTTTCATAGAGGTCCGTGGCTTGTAATCAATGTCGAACTCGCTGAGCTCGATGACCCATTTACTGAGGCGCCCAGAGTGCTCGGGGTATATCTTGTTTCCGCCCCGTTCATACCCTGCCGGCTTAAAACACTAAGGGCTCGTCATGTCCCTCCCTTCGTACAATTGCTCAGCTTACCGCTGATGGAGATATCGCCAGATATATGTAGAGTATCTGACCCGATACAGGAATGGAGAGAAACGGGATAGCCACCAGGTACTCCTTCAGACTTTGGAATGCTGGCTCAACAATCCGCGGTCCAGTCAATTTGTTTCTTGTGGGTCCTCTTCATGGCCTTGAAGAACGGGAGGCACCTATTGGTGACTTGGATATAAAATGAGATAGGGCGATGAGCTTACCCTGAAGACTCTGAACGTGCACCTTCCACACTAGGGATTTCATGTTTAGGATGGCTTGCACCTTGTCAGGGTTAGTCTCGATGCCCCGTTCGCTGATGATGTAGCCCAGAAATTTGTTGTTGGTGACACTGAAAAACATTTCTCTGGGTTGAGGCGCATGTCATACGCCAAGAGAATGGCGAATATGATGCGAAGGTTTGCCACGTGTCTGCTAGCCTTGATGCTCTTGACCAGCATGTCGTCTACGTAGACCTCTATTATTTTGCCGAGATGCTCAGCGAACATGGTGTTCATTAACCTTTAGTATGTTGTGCTGGCATTCTTCAATCCGAAAGGCATGACATTGTAACAGTATAGGCCTTTGTCGGTTGTGAAGGTGGTGCACTCTTGGTTGCCGGGGTGCATCTTGATTTGATTATATCCAGAGAAGGCATCCATCATGTTGAGTAGCTCATGCCTGGCCGTTGCATCGACCAACTGATCAATGCGGGATAGCAGAAAGCTATCCTTGGGGCATGCCTTGTTGAGACCCTTAAAGTCTACACACATTTGCCATTTGCTGTTAGACTTCTTGACCATTACCAAGTTGGAAATCCATTGGGGATAATTGAGTTGGCGGATGAACCCAATGCCTGGTAGGTTTGTAACCTCCTCCCTTGTTGCACGATATCTTTCTTCGTCAAAGGCCTTTCTCATTCGCTTGACTAGATAGAAAGATGGTTTGATGCTCAACTTGTGGGTGATAATCTCAGAGGAGATGTCTGGCATGTTCGCGTAAGACCATGTAAATACGGCGGCGTTATCCAACAAGAATTGTGTGAGTTTGATTACACGCATTTCGATGATGTAATTGTATCTAAAACACGAGAATTATGCTAATCTTCAAATCAATTAATATATTTTTATTTATTTTATAGAAAATAAGAGGTGTCATATATATCGGAAGAAAATGGAGCGAAAGTAAAGTAAATAATTAACAAATGAAGAAAATATTGATTACATTAATTAATCATTATCATTAATTAATCACTGAAGTTTGGCATCAGTGATAGTCACGTGTGATGTGCAGCAATTAAACATTATGTTTAATTAAGTCACCCAATTAAATGATGACACATGGCAATCCATCAAATTTGCTGCTTTTGCATGCCAGGACCATTTTCTTTCTCTTCTTTCGCACCAATGAGGTTCTGATACCTCATCATCACCCAATCTCATTCTCTTTCACCCCAGCCACACAGAATTAAAACCTAACAAACCGAGACCTAACAGACCCAAATGTAAAAGACCCCATTCCTTCTTCAACACAGTAGCCGCACATGCCAAAACAGACTCACCTCTCATTTCCTCCATTTTTCCTCTTTTCTTTCTATTTTATTTTGAGATTTGAAGACTACTGACATAAAGTTTCAAGGATCTATCAAGAGGCTCAATTTTCACAAGATTCAAGATTTAGGTATTTCATGGAGTTGTAATTCAAGGCTAGTCATGCTAGCTTCATAACTATTTGTGACTATCCTTGTTTTCTCTTACACTTCTCTACTCTTTGCTATTTGAATATTATAATTTTGATGTTCATAAATACGGGTTGTGAGTAATTACTCTTGGGAGCTAGGGTTTCTAACACTAGCTCAATTTTCATATGGGTGCACTCTAATTACTATGTCAATTGATTCTTGATGCATAAATTTTAGAGAATTGGCCACTCTCTTTGTTATATTTTGAGATTTGTGTTGTGTGATACAATTGGTGGTTCTTTTGTTCACTAGCTTCATGTAATTAGTGTGCTGTGTTAAGTAGTTGCTTAATTGAGAATTAATGATTGCCTAAGTTTCTATTTTCTTATGCCCTTCGCCTTTAATCCTAGATGTTGTGGCCCTAGCAAGGCATAATGATTAAGGTTAGAGAGTTCATTCTTGCCTTAGTCGGAGGAATGGATACCAAATAAGAGAAATTGACTTAGTGGCCTTAATCGGCATTAGGTAGAGAACTAAGTAATCGTTACGTTCTATGTTGTAACTATTGCATGCTTAAATCCCTAATTTCTAGAGCTCTACGCCTTTAGTTCATGTTTTAGTAGCCCTAGTAAGGTACTAATTCATGAGTTAGAGAGTTCATATTTGTCCTAACCGAAAATGTGAATACCCTTAAGGAAATTCGGCTTAGTGGCATTGACCAGCATTAAGTACAAGATTTAGTTCTCATGAAGATATGTTTGTTTGCTTGAAATATGTTCGTTGCATTGAAATTGCTAGAGAGTGATCCATAGTACCCAAATCTATCTCACGTTTATTTTTCTTCATTTTTAATTGTTGTTGTTAATTTAGTTTTCGACTTAGTCATTTAGAAAGTTAAAATCACAATTTTGAATCATAATTTCTACCTCATTGTAAATAGCCATCGCTAGGCTCTTAGTTTTGATTAGGGTTCGGTACAAACCTAAGCCGAGCATTGCTAAGGCTTGGTGCCTTATAGAAGATTGGATTTATTTATTTTCTTTTTCTTTTTCTTTTCCTTTTGTTTGCTAAGTGTCTCTATTTCCGATTACCCAAGGATTGTGGATTAACCATTAATCGCCGTGGTACTATAATTTTGGGCTTAATGCTTCCCTATATATCTTGACAACGATATGTACGCTTGCGTAAATGTGTATCAAGTCAATGGTGTCGTTGCCTGGGATTAGGGTTTAATAGCCTTAATCCCTTGGTGCATCGGTTCTTTAGGTCACATTAGCATATTTTTGTTTCTTTATCTAAAAAAAAAAAAAAAAAAACAAAACTGGTTGTTTATTTTGTTTGCTTACTCTCTAATTTTTCGGTTACTAATCTTACTTTTGGGAACTCATAGGTGCATATTTCTTATCACATTGAGCTATGGATCAATGGCGCTATCGATGGGAAGACCCATGGGGATATGAGCAAGAAAGTTTCTATGGTGGAGGTCATCAAGAGTGTAATTCTCATGTGGTGGGTTCTATGTCCTCTTGCAATGAAACTTGTGCTTTGTGTAATTCTCCGTGGCATTCACGTTTTGAGTGCTCTATGAGATTTGAATGCCCAAATTTTAAGCAAGAGCACGAGTACATGTATCAAGAGACATTTGCACTCGATGCATATCCACAAGATGAAGCTTATGAGCCTAGGAAGGAATTCGTTGAAGAACTACTAGCTCAATTGCAAGCCTCCCGAGATCTTTTACAAGCCTCTCATGCTAGAATTTCACAAGAGACCATGGTTACCGAAGAATATCCTCATGAGCAAGCATATGAGTCTAGGAAACCTTCTCTTGAAGAATTTCTATCTCAATTGCAAGCATCGCAAGCCCAATTGCAAGCCTCACAAGCTCAATTGCAAGCTTCTCAAGAAATGCTTGCACATTCCAATGAGCAACTTGAGGCAAGTCTTGCATAAGAGCCACCCTTCGCCATTTATGAGCATGAGTAGTTCTTTGACCAAGTGGAGCCTATTTCAAGAGAAGAGGTACATGTCAAGCATCTTGAGCAAGAGTCGTTTATGCAAATTGAAGATGATTATAGTGATGTTGATGTATAAGAATGTGAGCTTGGTTATGAGAGTTCCAATACAAGTGGGGTGAGAGACTACACTTCAGAGGAATGTATGCAATATTTGAAATCTAAGCTTCCTAATGGAGGACAGATATTTAAAGATGATTCCTAAGAGAGGATGACTTGTCTAGTGAGGAGGATGCGGAGTTTGAACTTATATATCATAATCCCTTGTTCATTGAGGAGGATGCGGAGCTTGAAGTCACACTATAATCCCTTATTTGTTAAGGCCGGTATTCCCAATGAGAAAGTAAGCTCTTCAATGCCTTGTAATGATGAAGAAGTTGAAGAGGCAAGGACTTTCTCGTCTCCCAAATCCATGGAGATCCATCATGAGCTTCCCAAGGTAGAGAGCAGAACAGTGAGCCCTTATGTTCTTAATGAGAAGATTTAGATTAAGGTACTTTTACCTCTCAATCCACCATTAAGTGGTCAATGTTTCTACAATGAGGTGATGGATTGGAAAGAAGCACTTGCACTTTAACTTTTTCATCACTCTCAAGAGCTTTTTCCACCTATTTTCCTATGAGTGTCATTTCTACACCGCTTTTGAAGGCGAAGGCAAGGATATTGATTTCTAGAAGAAAAATTGAGAAGAAGAGGAAATTGAGAAGCTACAATTTTGGCCACCAATTGGAATATTCAGAGTTAGCTCTTGGTTTTACCTCTATGATATGTCAAGGAGCCCCTTAGCCCCAAACAATATGGTGGTCGTACTTGAGAAGTATCCACCTTGATAAGATCATGTTCTATATGGACCGGCAATGAAGTCCTTAAACAAAGTGCTCGCTAGGGTGGCAACCCTAGCACATCATCGATAGTTATTATTTCTTAGTTTATTTTTGTTGTGAATAAGGCTATTTAGCCATGTTTTTGGAAGGATGAGAGGTGTCTGAAGTTTGAAATATGGAGAAAGAATGAATTTGGCAGTGAGTAGTTTCTGTCCAGACAGTTCAGTTGAATTTGGATGACAATAGCTTCTGACTTACATGGTACTTTGAGCTGAAATTTTCTGGCTATTCTCCTATATGTCTATTGTCATGTACCAAAATTTCAAGCCCTTTAAGTCTCTAGAACTTCAATTATTTAGTGGTGAATACATGAAGGTCAGATCAAAGACAGCTATTGTAAAGAGACATTGGGAAACCACATCCTCTACATAACAAGCAATTTGGAGCTAAAATTTTTCAGAGGTGTATTGTCATATTCTTCTATGTGGTAGTACAACAATTTTTTATTTGAACATCCTTAGCTTCAGATATTGTGTTCCAAGTGACAGAGATCAGAAATAGGGCACAACAGAAACTGCAGAATAGATTAGTGAGCTTGGAGGTCAACAATTTTTGACTCAGAATTTATATTTCAGTGAAATTTTACCATCAGGTATCCTTATGAGTCTAGTTTCATATCTCATTGGTCTCACCCTCTTTGCTTCTTTGGAGCTTTAGATATTATAGTTTTGACGATTGAGGGTCAGTCGTAAACTTCATTACAAGTTGGGAACTTTGACTAGCTATAGATTTCTTCTCATTTCGAGATAAGTGGCTCACTTGATATAGATAGAAATTTATTTGAGTTTTCTTTCAATTTCAAGTAGTCTCACCTACTTATCACTTTCTGAGTATGCGATATGGGCATTTGAAGAGAGAAAGGTCATTGCTGGAAGTTTTCTGCACTCACTAGCTTTTGTTCACTTGGGTTGGTTGAACTTCGTTGCACTTCATTTCATCTTTGGAGGGGAATATATAGGCAGTCATGGAGTGTGTTGGATGTGTTCAAGGCCATGATCTTAATAGAGGACCTTGATCCTTATTCTTTGAAGAGAGCCTATTGTGTGTCGCATTGCTCTTTGGACATTATATCCTTCTCAATGGAGTTGATCTTTACATGAATACCTAGAGCTATTTTGGAGCATACGTTAAGGAAGTCAAGGCCTTGTGCCTTGAGGTTGGTGTCTCATATTAGTCTTCTCCAAAGGTCGTGAGCAATGGAGGGTCGCCAAAGGGGGTTTTCCGTAACTTTTCTCTGCATTTAGATTTTCATTTTCATAGTTAATTTTCGTGCCTTTGCCCGAACTTCACTCTCATACCTAAATCCAACATAGATTTAGCTTTCGAGCTCACTTGACAACATTGAGGACAATGTTGGTTTAAGTGTGGGGGTGATGGCTTGTGCGCCCTAAAAAAAAATTAGATTTGTTTTTTTTTTTTTGTAATTATATTTTAGTGGTTAATGCCTTTTTCCAACCCCAATGACGAGACATGGACTTAGCTTGTTATGATTGTGGATAGATTGAGCATGATCTAGGACTTTTAATTTGTTTTGTAATTGAGTGTATATGTGATCTACGCTTGACTATATGTGTGCACATCACCTATGGTTAGGTTGGTTCATCATAATTAGAGAAGCATATAAATGACTTGATTGACTTGCATGCCCTTATTTGTGAGCTTTGTGCCTATATTTATAGTGTATGCATTGTTCGTTCACTTATTCTTTCACGTGTGTACAATTTCATGACATTGTGTATCTAGAACTTGCTTGAGACCTCTCGAGGCTATATGTTAGCTTACGATGGGAAAGAAAGGATTGAGGCACATTAGGTATAATACCATCATGGCCAAAGAAGCATGTGCCTAAAGATTTTTACCACTAGATTGCCACTTTGAGCCTATTTATATATTTAGTCTTTTATTCATTTGCACCACTAATGCCTACCTAGGCTATACACTTTTATCCTACCATTCCGTGTTAGTCGGTGAAGCGATTCAAGAGAATGACTTTATGTTTGAGTGCTTCCAAAAAAAAGAAAAAAAAATCAAAGTGTGAGGTTACAAAAAAATAAGTGTGGGGATGAGTGATTTTTGTATAGAAAAGAAAGTTTCGGAAAAAAAAAATCTCGAAGAAGAAAGAAAAAAAAAAGAAAAAAAATAGAAGGAAAAAAAAGGAAAAAGAAAAGAGAAAGTGTTGGGAAAAAAAAGTTTTATTTTTGTTTATAGTATAATATAGTGTAGGTTGTACATTGGGATTAGACTGAGTGACTTAACATTTGAAAGTAAAAGTCTTAAATCTCTACAAGAGAGAGTTACTTCGCCGATTTCCTTGAACTTTGACTTTCCTTATCTTTCATTTATATTATCCTTCGTGTGTAATTAAGTTAGCCAATTAAATAATGACACATGGCAATCCATCACCTTTGCTACTTTTGCACGCCAGAGCCATTTTCTTTCTCTTGTTTCGCCCGAATCAGGTTTTGACACCTCATCATCACCCAATCTCATTGTCTTTCACGCTAGCCACACAGAATTAAAACCTAACAACACCGAGACCTAACAGACCCAAATATAAAAGACCCCATTCCTTCTCCAACACAGTAGCCGCACATACCAAAACAGAGGGCAGCCTTTGGGCTTCTCTCACTCACCTCTTTCCTCCATTTTTTCCTCTTTTCTTTCAATTTTATTTTGAAATTTGAAGGACTACTCACATAAAGCTTCAAAGATCTATTAAGGGACTCAATCTCCACAAGATTCAAGATTTGGGTATTTTGTGGTGTTGTAATTCAAGACTAGTCATGCTAGCTTCATAGCTATTTGTGTCTATCCTTATTTTCTCCTACACTTCTCTACTCTTTGCTATTTGAATTTTGTAATTTTGATGTACATAAATAGGGGTTGTGAATAGTTACTTTTGGGAGCTAGGGTTTCTAACTCTAGCTCAATTTTGATGTAATGAATATATTTTCAGGTGATAAATAATATATTTTCATATGGGTGCACTCTAATTACTATGTCAATTGATTCTTGATGCATAAATTTTCGAGAATTGACCACTCTCTTTGTTATGTTTTGAGATTTGTGTTGTGTGATACAATTGGTTTTTCTTTTGTTCACTAGCTTCGTGTAATTAGTGTGCTGTGTCAAGTAGTTGCTTAATTGAGAATTAATGATTGCCTAAGTTTCTATTTTCTTGTGCCCTTCGCCTTTAATCCTAGATGTTGTGGCCCTAGCAAGACATAATGATTAAGGTTAGAGAGTTCATTCTTACCTTAGTCGGAGGAATGGATATCAAATAAGAGAAATTGACTTTGTGGCCTTAATCGGCATTAGGTAGAGAACTAAGTAATCGTTACGTTCTATGTTGTAACTATTGCATGCTTAAATCCCTAATTTCTAGAGCTCTACGCCTTTATTTCATGTTTTGGTAGCCCTAGTAAGGTACTAATTCATGAGTTAGAGAGTTCATATTTGTCCTAACCGAAATGTGAATACCCTTAAGGAAATTCGGATTAGTGGCCTTGATCGGCATTAAGTACGGGATTTGGTTCTCATGAAGATATGTTTGTTTGCTTGAAATATGTTAGTTGCATTGAAATTGCTAGAGAGTGATCCCAGTACCCAAATCTATCTCACGTTTATTTTTCTTCATTTTTAATTGTTATTGTTAATTAGCTTTCGACTTAGTCTTTTAGAAGATTAAAATCACAATTTTGAACTATAATTTCTACCTCATTGTAAATAGCCTTCGCTAGGCTCTTAGTTTTGATTAAGCTTTGGTGCAAACCTAAGCCGAGCATTGTTAAGGCTTGGTGCCTTGGAGTAGCATTTTTATTTATTTTCTTTTTCTTTTCCATTTTTTTGCTGAGTGTCTTTATTTCCGATTACCCAAGGATTGTGGGTTAGCCATTAATCCCCGTGGTACGATAATTTTGGGCTTAATACTTCCCTATCTTGACAACGATACGTACGCTTGCGTAAATGTGTATCATGTCAGAGTTCTTCTGCAATCTCTGGGGCTAATTAAGCGTCGACGTGGACTATCCTCTCAGTGTGCTCATCTGATATGCTGATAACCCGTAAGGATGTCTATGGGTTAACAGACTCCTTCTTCACATACTTTTCCTCGTCGTGTCTTGGGTCTTCCATTGCCTCTATCAGCGGTGCATGATTTCCCACCGTTAGGATCTTATGGCGGCGTGCTAACCACGGCATAATCGTTGAGTGGCACTCTTGCTCTAGCTATTGGCTTCCCTTCACACTGAAAGAATTGTGTCCTAAAACAATCATTTTGATGTAATTATTATTGTAATTATTATTAATAAAAAAGGGCAAGTTTATTGTTCATTGCTTATATTTAATATTTGATTGAACAAGGTCCAAGGAATACGAGTTAAAGAGAAAGTAATATAAAGAGTTAGATGTGTGAGACCTTTACTCTATCACACTCTTATCCTAAAAGGTTCCTAGTCAAACGATTATCACCCGAACATTGATAATCCAGAAAGACTAGCACATACTATGTATGCTCAATATGGAGGATGATATGTCTCTTGTCATTTGTGTAGAGACACTAATACAAGTATGTGGGTGATCTTAACTTAAAGAGTACACTGAACGCGATCATTAGAGTTCTTGTATGGAGTCTTACTTACATGCCAAACTTGAACTCTAAATTGCAATAATACAAATTAGTCCTTTGACCTGAGACACCATAGTTGTCTTATGAGTGAATGGATTATCTCTTGATGATGCAATAATATTATGTCCCGTAATGGATATATTAGATGCATTCATTGGTATAATCAATTCGGTCGTGGAGACATGTGAGTGTACAATAAGGAATCTCTATCCTTAAATAAATAAGGTGCATGTTCAAAGATGTGATTCAATGAGTTTTTGGCCAAAGCATGGAAGAGATTAAAAAGGAGTTTCTAATCACATTGTAAGAATCACATAAGAATGAAAATCACATTAGGGGATTGACATATTAATTTCATACCCTGATGATGTGATTCAGAACATAGTGTTAGAGAAGGACCGTATTGTATTGTAATTCCAATTGAATAGGTTTTTTGTCATTCTATATTAACTAGGGTAGTCATGATATGTTGCAAGGCGTCACTCATGACTTGTGAAGTCCCCGAGGATTAATAAACATTTATAATCCTAATAACAAGGGAGAATCAAAAATGGAGTTTTTGATTCGTAAACAAAATAGAATGGTTTCTATAAACTTCACTGCCTTGTTAATTAAAACCTAAGAGATCGCACACCATATAAGTGGATCATTGAGATTGTATATGAAGAAGATTAAACAAGAGTTGGTTATGACCAAATAATTAATTAGATTTATTATTTGAACATAATTAGGAGTTTCGGGTAAAACCGAATCTATTGGGCCTAAACGATTGTCGGGTTTTTAGGTGTGGACTCGGGCTTCACTAAATGAGATTTAAATGAAAGTCCAAGACACTTTTTTAGTGCCTAATAGAATATATGGACCAGCCAATATATTGGCTTTATGAAAGTCAATATTTTTCTTTTAGTAATTGGATTTATTTCATATTATATAAAGTGAAAGCATGGACAAAAATAGTGTGTCTCCACACTATTATTTTCAGATTTAAGAGAGAGAGAGAATTCTCCCTTGGTCCATTACAAAATTAAAGGAAACAAGAACACTTGCATAATTTCTTCTTTTCTTTCATCTTTCTTCATCTCTTGATTCACTTGGTGAAGATCCTCAGAGGCCATATACTTTTGTGGCTTTACTTGTTAAATCAAGGAGAAGATTACAAGCACAAGAAGGAGTTCTTAATTCAAGGTGCTTCAAGGTGAAGGAAACACACACAAGGAGAGATCAAGGAGAGGAACTTTAGTGGTTCACTTGGATCGGATTAAAATTACGCTCCAAGGGTGAGTAGAATATAAAATACTTCTTTGTTCTTCCTTACAATGCATGCTATGTTTATATACATATCATAATAAGCTAAGATCATGGGTTAAAGGAATGAATTTTATGTTTAGTTAGTAGTTTAATTGTTAAACTAATTCCTCACTAATTAAAAAGTTTTGAAATCCATCCATTCCTCCAATAACCCGTGCCATTGGGTGTGGGGAACTTCATGAGGAGCATATATCTGGCGATAATGTACTTTAGCTTGTTGAGCGCATGTCGACCAATGATGGCATTATATGAACTGCAGTAGTCGACAACGATAAACTCCGTATGTATCTTTGCTGTGTATGGGCTTGCGCCGATGGCCAAGCTCTTGTAGTCGGAACCTAGTAGTTGTGTGACATCGTCGGAGAAGCTGAGCAGGGGCTCGTGATCTTGGAGTAGTTTCCTATTTCACTGGAGTTTGTTGTAGCAGCCATTGAATATTACATTGATAGCGGATCCGCTGTCAACGAGGACTCTTCCCACAATCCATTTATCGAGCATGGTGTCGATCAAGAATGGATTGTTGTGGGAGGGGACGTACTCTGTGCTCCTCTTCCTCAGAGAAGGTGATGGGTTCCCACCTAGATTTTGGCAATTTGGCGGATCTTTCGTAGCTGATGTTGCAAATTTCTGTGCGATGATTAGCGCGTGCATAACTCTTTTTGGCTCTGTGAGATATGCCAGTGATGAGGGCTCCACCGTCGATGGTATTAATGCGGTGCATGGGCTCGATGTTAGTGACAATTGGTAGTGGCTGACGCACTTTGAACTATTCTAATTTAGACCGCTTTTAGAGAGTCTCCACCACCTTTTTTAGAGTGTTGCAGTTGTTGGTGTTGTGACCGTTGTCCTCGTGGTATTTGCACCACTTGCCGATGTTCCTTAGCTTGTCCACTTTTGGTTACTTCCTCGGTGGTGGTGGTGGGATTTGGTTCTTACATTGATTGTATATTTCTTCATACGAGGCCGTGAGGACTGTGAACACTGTATACTGCTGGGAGGAATGCATCTACTTGTTACGGTTATCCCCCATAGGATGAGCGGTTGCCCTTATGGTAGTGCTAATATTTATGCCGCTTGTTCGGGTAGTTGCCTTGTTGCCACTCTCTCTTTTTGTCAATGGGCAATGTAGCAGAGGTTTTGTTGGCGGTCTCTTGTTAACAGGAGGAAGGTTGAGTAGACTTTACTGGCGTTGGTGGAGATGGTGGAGTTTCTCCATATGTAGTAAATTCTGCCTGTGCATGGAGGACGACCTATTTCATGATGTGGTCATATGCTGCATTTGGGTGGTTGTAGTTGAGATGGTACAAAAATGGTCCCTTTAGAAGTCCTTCCTTAAATGCTGCCAACACCATTGTTTTCTCAAGGTTGCAGCACCAGGATGCCTCTGCTCTCCACCTAGTGATAAAAATCTTTAGCGCTTCAGCAGCACCCTGCTTGACATTGAATAACTAGCTTGTGTTGTTGTATCCGGAAACTAACAGGATGAATCTTGATAAGAAAGCATTTGGTACTACCTCGAATGAGTCTATTGATCTTGACAGACATTCAAAGAACCAGCTCATCGCCTCACTACTAAACAAGTTGCATAGGGTGGCGTCGTCGAATCCCTTATTGTTGGTGACCTTTTTAAAGGTGTCCATATGGACGAAGGGGTCAGTCAGTCCGCTATACTATGGCATCTTTGGTGTTTTTCCATGCACTGGCCTGATGCCATGTAGGATTCGAGGGGTGAATGGTCCTGGCCTTGATGCAAACAATGGATTCTGAGTTGGCGCTGGGGCGCCTGCCGCTACCTGGATTAGCCTTTGTTCCAGCTGCTGCATTCTTTCCAAAATCAAGGTGGTTGTGTCGCCAGCAAGCCATGCCTGGAGGTTCCGCTATGCTAGTTCCCGCCTGGAAACATGTGGATTACCTTAGGTTATGGCCTTGGTGGCCGAGCTATTGGTACGAGGTTGTGACTCTGCTTCTTGCTCTATTAGCCATGGTAGGGGTGATGGACCTATTCCCAATAGCTCGGGTAGGTTTAGCGGTACTTGCATCTGCATGACGGGTGCCTATACCAATCTTCCAATATTGGGTCGATTATGCCTGGTGCTATGCGATTGCTTACTCTGCGCTAGGTTAGCATTTGCTTCCAGCCCCCTCTTTCGCTCGTCGAACCTGGACATCAGCGTGGCCACCTATTTCTGGTCCTCGGTCTTTTCCTTGCTCTCTTATTCGCGCTCTCTAATTGCCTTATGGATATCCGCCAATGCCAGCTCGTACATATAGGCAAGGTCCTGCTCCGGAGGTCGATGACTAATGCCTTGTTGGGCCTCCACTGTAGTTTCAGTTCCCAAGATCTGGGTTCCACGCTGCGGTTGACTTGAGTGTTGAATAGTATGTGATTAACGTTAGCCATTGGGTTAACGTGAGCAGCTGGGTTGGTGAGTTAGGGGTTGACGGATTGGTCAGATTGCACTTCGGCGTTTCCCCCTGCTACCGTTAATTATAGTGATTGTTGTGGCAGGATGACCTTTTGCTCAACGGTTTCCACAGACAGCGCCAATGTTAATATCTAACATTTAGCGGTAGCCAAATCTCGGTTAACACTGGTCTGATGGGACTGCTACTTATGATGCTCTTGTTACTTTCATCACCTGTCAAATGAATTACAAAGGGCGTCAGAGGGAGACTGCGGTGGGCGGTCTTCTCGTCTTCGATGCTTAAGTCAGTCAATGTATTTATGTTAGCAGGATAACAGTAGGTAAGTATTAAATGTGAAATTAATGAGGAGAGAGGAGTGAACCTTTTATAGGTGGGGAAGAGGCTGACTTCTTCCTTGTTTCCGATGTGGAACTGGTATGTTTCAGTTCCCAGCTTCTTATGCTTCTGAGGCTATTCTTGACGCAGCGAGTGGCGGCGCGTCAGCGATGATCTTGGGTTAAGCCAGGGCTCAGGTCATAGCCTATCTGGCAAAGTTTCCGTAAGTCACACCATTGATGGTTGTTGGTATAGCTGGCGGTAGTATGAGCGTGGCTCATTATAGCTAATTATGCTTGGAAAATGCTCATGCAAGTACAACTTTACTACTTTAGTGTTATAACACCATGAATGTACTGCACCTTAAAACTAGCTCAAATTACATGCTCATATATTAGGTGATCAATCTAAGACATAAACATATAAAACATTTTATAAAAAAAAATAACCAAACAAAGCATTCACAAAACCTTGTAATCGAAAAAGATATTCAAAAGCTAAATATCCATCACATAACTAGGATTTCATACTAGTTCTCAACAAAGAAAATTACTCGCTCATAGTTTGGAAATCCAAAGACATATACATATTGAATTTGAAAAGTACAAAAGGAATAAACCATAGATAGTAGTAGATATCACTATCTCACTTTAAGTATTCTTCAAGAAAGCTTGAGGCGTCTTTAAAGCAGGAGTACGATAGGATGATGGAGGATGATTTGATGGAAGATGGAAGCTACGACTTTTCCTTGGAGTAGGGATTTCGTGAACTATGATGAAGGGAAAGTATGGAGGTGTGGTTTCTGATTTAGGGCAGTAGATGGTATGTATATTCGATGGAACATGTGTGAGAGAGAAAATGAGAACAAGAGATGATAACTAAGGAACATGGAGAGGAAATGGTGAGACAAGGAGATGAAATGGATGAAGGAATGCATGAAAAACGTCCTAATGAGGGAAAGGTGTATTTACAGGCGAAGAATGATGAATGGAGGGTGGAAATGAAAAAAAAATAAAGGGCTAGATGTGTTAGACAAATGTGTGAGCACGAGTCCTAGATCTAGCCTACCAAAAATGACTCATAATGCCCAAAAAGTCTTCCCACTTGTCATAAGTGGGAGACAATTTTTATCTTCACCGAAAGTTCATATTTTGCCCGTGACCACAACATAAAAATGTTCCTGCATAAATTTAGATCTTTTGGAATAGTGGTTTGGCCCGAAATGCTTAAAGAATGCGTTCAGGTCCAATTTGCAGTTTTGCTTTTTAGTTAGAAATTTGGACCGATCTTTTGAAGTCCTTCCACACTTATCTAGATCTTGTACTCTTCACAAGAAATGTTCCTAATGTCTAGAATGGATTGGAAAAGTTTTAACTCATTTAGAGTTCATTTAGTTAGGCAATCCCTCCTCCGTCATTGTTTAGCTCGGTTTCTCCTAACCAGAGTAGGAAAATGTGCTTAGGTAATTTCATGCTTCTCCGTCATTTTCTTAGTCATTTGTGGACTTTTTGACTCCATTTAGCTCCTAAAGTATCTCTACAAATTCAATGTACCACTTGTTCAACTAGGATTAATTTTCCTCCACAAAATCTTCCACTTGCTTGCCACTTGTTTACCACTTGCTTACCATTTGCTCAACTAGGATTGATATTTCTCTCCATGTTTGACAGTGGTTACTAGCAGATTTGGAGGTAAGGTTTGGCCAAATAATACTCCAGATATCACTCTTTAAAACCATGGAAAAATCTTGCAGAAAGCTTCTTGAAAAGTGGCCCAACGACGGTCATGAATAGGAAAAATCGTCTAAACAGTGTCTGAACTTTTCTAGACTATTAATTTTCATACCTATACTTTAAAAAATATCAACACAGTACCTGAAGATTTTACCCCGACCCAATTTCAGTACCTAGCAACAGCACAGTTGTCAACTCCGTTAAATTTTGAAGGTTAAATTTGGTAGTTCATGCATTCCGGAAGTGAAAATCGTCCAAACAGTGTCTGAACTTTTTCATACTATTAATTTTCATACCTATACTTTGAAAAATATCAAAATGGTACTTGAAGATTTTACCCCGACCCAATTTCCGTACCTAGCAACAGTAAAATCTTCAATTCGGTCAAGAATTGCTTCTTTCTTCTTCTTCTTCTTCGAATTGTTGCTTTGTCAAACCATTTTGTGGAAAGAGGTAGCTAATGATTGGTCTGCTTATGAAGCAGGTCCAAGTATTGTCCACCCGGTAAAGGGTTGCTCCGCATATGATCAAAACCACATGAAGTGCCAGATTTACCCCTCAAAATTTAACGGAGTTGACAACTTTACTACTGCTAGGTATGGAAATTGGGTTGGGGTATTAGCTGCCTCTTTCCACAATATGGTTTGACTAACCAGCAATTCGAAGAAGAAGAAGAAGAAGAAGAAAGAACCAATTCCAGAATGATTCTTTCTTAATTTCTTTCTTTCTTTCTTTCTTCTTCTTCTTCGAATTGATGCTTCGTCAAACCAAGGACGAAACTATAATAACCGCAATTTTCATTTTAATTTTGTGTAATTTGTGGAACGAATATTGTACAATTTCACAAATGTTGCTTGATAATATTTTATTTTTAGAATTATCGAAATTCTGAAACGATTGTTTTAACGAAAAGCTCGAAATGCTCGATTCAAGAAATCGACTTTTTATACGTGCAAAATATTGGAAAACTTCCTTCATGAAAGTTGTAGAGCTCGTCGATACGAGTCTGTACATATGCGGAACACAAACATCGGATTTTTTCTTATTTAGTTATCACATTTAGAAAAAATTTCCAAAACGGGTATATAAAGAAAAAACCTTAAATTTTTTTGGAAACTTTCCTTTTTTTCTCCCGGCCTCTTTCCTCTTCAGACTGTTCATCTTCAACCTCCCTCTCTTTCATCCGAAACCACCGAAAAACAGAGCACGGCTTCACCGTGCTCTCTCTCACTCCACATGCCATCTTAAGGCACTAGAACACTTCCCTCGTGCTCGCCTCGACCTTGCGCAGCTGCCAGAGGCTGCCTTGCGCAGCCACACGGCCGGCGGCGGCGGCGGAAAGCCTCGACCGGTTAAAGCTCGATTTTGATTCGATCTCGATATCTTGAGCTATAGATCATCATTCCTCTTGATTTTTGGCTCATTAGACTCGTATCAAGTTGCTGAACAAGCACCAAGAAGGATCAGACCTGGTTATAACCATTTCACGTTGGTCGGAGCTCACCCCGATTTAGATCGAAAACCACCTTCAAATACGGATATCTCGAGTTTCAGACGACCATTTCTTGTGATTCTTGGCTTGGTGAACTCGCCTTGAGTCCTGAAGAAGTCTCAAGAAGGGATTGAGTCAAGTTGTTGGAGTTTTTACGTGGATCGAAGCACCACCGGTTTCTAGAAATTTTCTGACCACCTCGACTGTTTTTGGTACATTTCGAGCTCTTCCCATAATTTTCTGATCTCGTGTTAGTTATGAAAGTTGCTCAAATGATGTAACGAAGGGAAGAAGCTCGGCCCCGACACCATTGGTGGTGGTCGGTGACGGCTCTGCTACTGAGTTCGGCGGCCCTTTCCAGCCACATCCGGGGGTCAAAAATATAGTTTCTGTGCATTTTAAGATTTTACATTGCAATACGATCATTCGGCATATTATACACATTTTTCGGATATCGTATGATTTAGTTATGAATTTTTGGATTTTGATCGTTAGATTTGTGATCTGTGAAGTTAGGACAGTCCGATGGACTTGTAGTTTTGATATGATGATCATATGACTGTCCCAGTGGCTTTATGTGGTCATGGGTGAAGATCCGACTGTTGGATCTTTGTATAATTGCAAAACGGTGATTAGGGAGGCGATTCCTGAGAATTCGTCCGTCGGATTTTCTTATAATTTAGAATCCGACCGTTGAATGGTAGTTGAAATATGTTTTGGAATTATTGGCTAAATTTAAGTCACATTTGATTAGGTGATTGGAAGGTTGTACTTCGGTGAGCTGTTTCGGTGTGGTTTTGTATTTTTAATTGAAGACGCAGCAGGAGTTTTGAGGTGAGTAAAACTCATGTGGTTCATATTACGAACCGAATGCTTTAATTTATTTATTTTCATAATTGTGTGAAAAATATTTATGGATTAAACATTTGTTTTTAAAATCACATGGACTTGATCAACTACGGTCCATAGGTAAGTAAAATGAATTTTAATTATACAAATGAAGTTCACGATTTTCTTGTGTGAACTATAGATGGTATTAGTGGTCATCGCTGAGTGGATGATTACGTATATATATATATATATATATATATATATATATTTACGTGGAATATATATATTGGTGGTGTGTTGATGTGTGATGATGTGATTGAGTTGGAATGATGATTTGGATTATTTTTCAAATGCTTAAATTTTATAATAATATTGTGTATCTTGGATGAGTTGATTTCATTGTGTGAAAATATATTGTTGTGCTTATTTACGGATTTAGGGTCAACGTAGTGACCGGTATGGGTGAATCGGACGCTCTAATCCTAGGTGGATGATGGGATACGATTGGTTAAGTGAGTTGGATGGCACAACCCTTGTCGGGTAATGAGGCTTGATTAAGTACAAGTATCGGGCGTTCTAAATATGTATATACATATATATATATATTGATGAAATACGATAAAGATAAATATGTCGGATGTCATAACCTGGGCCAGGTGATAGGCTACAATTCAGTTAGAGCTCTAGTCTGTCAATACCGTATTTTTATAAATACGATTTCGGGGTTCTGAGAAGAAAGATGTGAGTTTAGGTTTTGTGTTGATTGTTGATTTAATGATTGATTGTGAGATTGTGGAAAAGGAAAGTGTTGGGTGTTGACTTGGGTGAAAATCATTATGATTTAATTAATTAACCGTTCTATTTTTTACTCATACGAGCATTCAAAAGCTTACCGAGTTTTGTGTTGTTACAATCCCGGTACACTATTCAAATGGTGTAGCGGATATTCCTGCAGGTCAGGATAATCAGGGAGGCAACCGCGCTGCTTAGGAGTTGCAGTATTTATTTGTTTTCATTTAAGTTGTGAGGTTTCTTATGCTCATTTAGAGCTTTACAATTTAATTTGTGAGTGAGTTGTAATAATTAACCGAGACTAAAATTCGAGGTTTGTAATTAAATTGTGTGGTGAGGTTGTAAAGGAAAAAAAAATTTCAGGATGATTATTTTGAGTTATGGTACTTCATGTTTCGATTTTGAATTTTTATTCTAAAATTTGGGGCGTGATAGTTTGGTATCAGAGCGTAAGGTTACATATTTGGTGATATATCAATACTTTTCGAGTGATGGCCCGTCTGCAGCGGATCCCTATTGTGTGCTCTTCGGTATTGACAATTTCATTGGGTATGTGAGAGCGTTAGGTTGGTTAGTAACGTTAGCATGTCATAAGAACCTTAGGCGTTGTCTTGTATGCTTAGTTACTTGGTTGATATGGACTTGCATTTGACCTATGCCATGTTTAAGTGTTATGCGTGTATTAACCAAGTAAGCCCTGCTTATTAGGTAATAGAGATTGAGGGAAACAAAGCTAGAGATCGAGGTAGAGGCAGACCTCATGGTAGGGGTAGAGGCCGAGGTAAGGGCTGGGCCCCTCCGGTCGATGATGCATATGAGGTGGAGGTAGAGATACTTTATGATGATCAGCATATTCTGCCCATGGGCATGGTCGATGATCCTGCTCGCTTGTTAGTGCTAGCGAAGGAAATTATCCGCTTGGGATCAACCAAGTTTAGAGGAGGCACTGATCATATGGTTGTAGATCGATGGATTGAGGATTTGCAGACCTACTTTGATCTGTTTGACTGCAGTGAGATTGATAAGAGGAAGCTAGTCACTTTCATGCTGAAGGATGAGGCTAAAGTGTGGTGGAACGTCCCACAGAGGAGTATTGAGGTATCTACCTTGACATGGGATGGCTTCGAGAGGCTGTTCAGAGAGAAGTACTTTCCAGCAGCTGTGAAAGAAATTTTGGAACGGGAATTCCTCGCACTTGTACAGGGGAAGATGACCGTGATTGAGTATGATGCAGAGTTCTCTAGGCTGTACAAGTATGTGAAGTAGATGGATGATGAAGACTTAGCTAAGAAGTTTCAGCGAGGGTTGAGCCCTTTAATTGAGAGTGATGTGGCCATCTTAGAGCTGAATACTAAGAGAGAAATCTTGGCTAAGGCACAGAGCATTGACCCACAGAACCTGATTCGTAGAGATAAGGAGTTAGCTGAGAGAGACTTCCAAGGCAAGGGAAAGGTAATGGCAGGAAGCAATTGGTCCAGAGACTTCAAGGGCAGTAGCTCCTCCCATTCAGGCTATGCCTATTAGGCAAATAGCTCCAGTAGCTCCGGTGAAGTTCTGTAATTGTGGCGAGTCGGGCCACATCTCTCGTGCGTGCATGAAACCACGGGGTAGGGTATGCTACAGCTGTGGACTGACAGGGCACCAGGCCAGGGAGTGTCCTCGAAATCAGGGTAGAGTGCAGGGGAACCAGCAGAGGCAGCTACCACCTGCACCTGCTAGAGTCTTTGCCATTAGTCAGGCAGGCTTGGGGGTGGAAGGTACTTTATCTATTATTCACTATCTTGCTAGAGTACTATTTGATACAGGAGCCTCACACTCCTTCATATCTAGTTCGGTTGTGGATGTGTTGGGTTTGATTGCCATGCCCTTACTAGGTCATTATGTGTTACATCACCTCTTAGTGTGTCTCTTGAGCTTAACATGTTTTGTGATGATTGCCCTATTGGGATTGGTGGCAGAGAGTTCTCTGCATCTTTGATTGTGATTCCGGATCACACATATGATGTGATTTTAGGTATGGATTGGTTGAGCCCGAACCATGCTGTGATTGATTGCTTTAAGATGATTGTGTCCTTCCATGTTCCTGGACAACCAGTATTTCATTACCGTTGTTTGAAGTCTGACATCGCCATAAGGTCAGGGATTTTGGCCCATATTGAATCAGGAAGTAGTACTTCAAGGATTACAGGGATTCCTGTAGTTTTAGAGTATGCTGACGTGTTTCAGGAGATCCCTGGGTTACCTCTGAAAAGGGTAATGGACTTCTCCATTGATGTGATACCAGGTACTTCCCCGGTATTGAAAGCACCTTATCGGATGGCTCTAGTTGAACTTTAGGAGTTGAAGGTTCAGATTGAGGGATTACTTGCGCAAGAGTTCATTCAGGCTAGTGTATCTCCTTGGGGTGCACCAGTGTTGTTTGTGAAGAAGAAGATAATTCACTTCAATTATGTGTGGATTTTCGATAATTGAACAAGGTGACCATCAAGAACAGGTACCCATTACCTAGGATTGATGACTTGTTTGATCAGCTTAGGGAGGCTACTGTGTTCTCAAAGATTGATTTGAGATCTGGATATCACCAGTTAAGGGTGAAGGATGAAGATATTCCAAAGACGGCGTTCAGGACCAGGTATGGACATTTTGAGTTCCTTGTCATGCTATTTGGTCTCACGAATGCACCGACAACATCCATGGACTTGATGAACATCACGTTTAGTCCTTATTTGGATCAGTTTGATGTGGTGTTCGTTGACGACATCTTGATTTATTCAAGGTCGTCTGATGAGCATGAGAAGCATTTGCGAATCGTGCTACAGACACTGAGAGAGAAGGAATTATTTGCCAAGTTTGAGAAGTATGATTTCTGGCAGAGTGAAGTCAAGTTCTTTGGTCATGTGGTCTCGAAGAATCTGTGGATCCTTCGAAGGTTGAAGCAGTGATGAGTTGGAGTCGCCCTACTACGGTTACAGAAATCCGTAGCTTCCTTGGATTGACAGGGTATTACAGGAGTTTCATTGAATGGTTTTCTGGTATTGCTTCGGCTTTGACCAAGTTAACAAGGAAATACACTCAGTTTGTATGGTCGGATGAGTGTGAGAAGGCTTTCAATGAGCTGAAGACTAGATTGACTACAACTCCGGTGTTGACTATTCCTACTAGTGGTGGTGGGTTAGTCATTTACAGCGATGCATCTCATCAGGGTTTGGGGTGTGTATTGATGTAGAATGGTAGCGTTGTTGCTTATGGTTATAGACAGTTGAAAGTACATGAGCGGAATTACCTCACTCATGATCTAGAGCTAGCAGCAGTGGTGTTTGCCTTGAAGATTTGGAGACACTATCTTTATGGTGAGAAATTTGAACTCTTTTCTAATCATAAGAGTTTGAAGTATCTATTCTCCCAGAAAGAATTGAACATGAGGAAGAGAAGATGGATGGAGCTCATCAAGGACTATGATTTCACCTTAGAGTATCATCCCGGAAAGACGAATATAGTGGTGGATGCTTTGAGTAGGAAACCTCGAGTAATCATGTCATCGATTATGGTGCGAGAGTGGCGCATGTTAGAAACTGCATCAGAGTTTGACCTTATGCCCGCAGGAGTAGGATATGGAATCTTTCTCGGTAGTATCACCTTACAGCCCACCTTGATCTCCAGGATCATTCAGGGTTAGACACTTGATGAGTTTGCTCAGGCGAGGATTGCTGAGATGACTGCTGATCCGGATGTGGATGGCCCTTCCGAGTGGATAATTGGCGTAGATGTATGGTTAAGATTTTGAGGGAGATTGTATGTACTGAGTGTTGATAACCTCACGGAGGAGGTCATGCGGAAAGCACATAGGTCTTGATACACTATACATCTAGGGGGTACCAAAATGTATATGGATCTACGAAGACAGTTTTGGTGGTATGGAATAAAGAGGGATGTGGCAGAACATGTGTCGAAGTGTCTTACTTATCAGCAAGTGAAGGTAGAGCATCAGAGGCCCGCAGGAATGCTACAACCCTTACCAATACCGGTATGGAAATGGAAAGATATCTCCATGGACTTTGTGACTAGATTGCCTAGGTCTAGGCAAGGTTATGACTCGATTTGGGTGATTGTGGACCGATTGACAAAGTATGCACATTTTCTTCCTGTGGCGAAAACTTACTCAGGGGATGCATTGTGTAAGTTGTATGTGAATGAGATAGTGAGGCTGCATGGTGTGTCTGTTATAATTGTTTCTGATTGGGATGCTCATTTCACATCAGAATTCTGGAGTAGATTCCATAAGACTTTTGGCACGTCTTTAGTATCGGTATGGCTCCATATGAGGCTCTTTATGGTAGGCTATGTAGGACTCCTATCTGTTAGGCGGAAATTGGAGAGAAAGGACTTTTGGGTCCTGCACTTGTTCAGGAGACTACGGAGAAGATCACTACTATTCGAGATAGGATTCTGACCACTCAAAGTAGACAGAAGAGTTATGCTGACTTGAAGAGGAGATATGTAGAGTTTGAGGCAGGCGATCATGTGTTCTTGAAAGTCTCACCACCTATGAAAGGGGTGGTGAGATTTGGCAAGAAGGGAAAACTCGCGCCGAGATATATGGGACCCTTTGAGATTCTGGAAAGGGTTGGGAACTTGACATATCGTCTTGCTTTACCTGTTAGCATGTCGGGGGTCCACAATGTCTTTCATGTGTCTATGCTCAGGAAGTATGTACGAGATGAGTCCCACGTGATTGATCATGACACTATCAGTGTGAACACGGATGTGACCTTTGTGGTGGAACCTGTTCGTATCTTGGAAAGGTCTACAAAGAGGCTTCATAGGAAGGAAGTTGACCTTGTGAAGGTGTTGTGGAGTCATCATGACGAGGGTGATGCATCATGGGAGTTAGAGTCTGACATGAGAGTGAGGTATCGACAGCTCTTTGGGGAATTGGATACTTAAATTTCAGGACGAAATTCCTTTAAGGGGGGTAGATTGTAATAACTGTAATTTCCATTTTAATTTCATGTAATTGTGTGGAACGAATATTGTACAATTTCACGAATGTTGCTTGATAATATTTCATTTTTAGAATTATTGAAGTTCCGAAAAGATTGTTTTAACGAAAAACTCGATTCAAGAAATCGACTTTTTATAAGTGCAAAATTTTCGAAAACTTCCTTCATGAAAGTAGTAGAGCTCGTCGATATGAGTCCGTACATATACAGAACACAAAGATAGGATTTTTTTCTGATTTAGTTATCGCATTTAGAAGAAATTTCCAAAACGGATATATAAAGAAAAAACCCTAAATTTTTTTAGAAACTTTCCTTTTTTTCTCCCGGCCTCTTTCCTCTTCGGCCTGTTCATCTTCAACCTTTCTCTCTTTCGTCCGAAACCACCGAAAAATAGAGCACGGCTTTACCATGCTCTCTCTCACTCCACAGGTCATCTTAAGGCACCAGACCACTTCCCTCGTGCTCGCCTAGACCTTGCGCAGCTGCCAAAGGCAGCCTTCCATCGCCACACGGCCGGCAGCGGTGGGGGAAAACCCCGACCGGTTAAAGCTCGATTTTGGTTAGATCTCAATATCTGGAGCTACAGATCATCATTCCTCTTGATTCTTGACTCATTAAACTCATATCAAGTTGCTGAACAAGCACCAAGAAGGACCGGACCTGGGTATAACGATTTCACGTTCGTCGGAGCACACCCCGATTTAGATCGAAAACCACCTTCAAATCCAGATATCTCGAGTTTCAGACGACCATTTCTTGTGATTCTTGGCTTGGTGAACTTGCCTTGAGTCCATGAAGAAGTCTCAAGGAGGGATCGAGTCGAGTTGTTAGAGTTTTTACGTGGATCGGAGCACCACTGATTTCTGAAAATTTTTCGGCCACCTCGACTGTTTTTGATACATTTCGACCTCTTACCGTTATTTTCTGATCTCATGCTAGTTATGAAAGTTGCTCAAAATGATGAAATGAAGGGGAGAAGCTCGGCCTCGACACCATTGGTGGTGGTCGGCGGCGGCTCTGCTACTAACTCCGGCGGCCCTTTCCGGCCACCTCCGGGGGTCAAAAATATAGTTTCTGTACATTTTAAGATTCTACATTTCAATACGATCATTTCCGCATATTATAAGCATTTTTCGGATATCGTATGATTTAGTTATGAATTTTTAGATTTTGATCGATTTTGATAGTTAGATTTGTAATCTGTGAAGTTAGGACAGTCCGATGGACTTGTAGTTTTGATATGATGATCATATGACTGTCCTAGTGGCTTTGTGTGGTCATGGGTGAAGATCCAACCGTTAGATCTTCGTAGAATTGCAAAACGGTGATTAGGGAGGCGATTCGTGATAATCCGTCAGTCGGATTTTCTTATCATTTAGAATCTGACCGTTGAATGGTAGTTGAAATATGTTTTGGAATTATTGACTAAATTCAAGTCACATTTGATTAGGTGATTGGCGGGTTGTACTTGGCTGAGCTGTTTCGATGTGGTTTTGTATTTTTAATTGAAGATGCAGCGGGAGTTTTGAGGTGAGTAAAACTCACGTGGTTCATATTATGAACCGAGTGCTTTAATTTATTTATTTTCATAATTGTGTGAAAAATATTTATGGATTAAATATTTGTTTTTAAAATCACATGGACTTGATCAACTACGGTCCATAGGTAAGTAAAATGAATTTTAATTATAGAAATGAATTTCACGATTTTCTTGTGTGAACTATAGATGGTATTAGTGGTCATCCATGAGTGGATGATTACGTGTATATATATATATATATATATTTACGTGGAATATATATATGGGTGGTGTGTTGATGTGATTGAGTTGGAATGATTATTTGGATTATATTTCAAATGCTTAAATTTCATAATAATATTGTGTATCTTGGTTGAGTTGATTTCATTGTGTGAAAATATATTGTTGTGCTCATTTGCGGATTTAGGGTCAACGTAGTGACCGGTATGGGTTTAGGTAGGACGCTCTAATCCTAGATGGATGATGGGATACGATTGGTTGAGTGAGTTGGATGCCACAACCCTTGTCGGGTAATGAGGCTTGATTAATTACGAGTATCGGACGTTCTAAATATGTATATACGTATATATATATTGATGAAATACGATAAAGATAAATATGTCGGATGCCATAACCTGGGCCTGGTGACGAGCTACGATTCAGTTAGAGCTCTAGTCTGTCAATACCGTATTTTTATAAATACGATTTCGGGGTTGTGAGAAGAAAGATGTGAGTTTAGGTTTTGTGTTGATTTGTTGATTTAGTGATTGATTGTGAGATTGTTGATTTTTTGTGGAAGTGGAAAGTATTGGGTGTTGACTTAGGTGAAAATCATTATGATTTAATTAATTAACCGTTCTTTCTTTTACTCATACAAGTTTTCAAAAGCTTATCGGGTTTTGTGTTGTTGCAATCCTGATACACTATTCAAATGCCGTAGCGGATATTCCTGCAGGTCAGGATAACCAGGGAGGCGACCACGCTGCTTAGGAGTTGCAGCATTTATTTGTTTTCATTTAAGTTATGAGGTTTGTTATGCTCATTTAGAGCTTTACAATTTAATTTGTGAGTGAGTTGTAATAATTAACCGTGACTAAAATTCGGGGTTTGAAATTAGATTGTGTGGTCAAGTTGTTAAGGAAAAAGGAATTTTCAGGATGATTATTTTGAGTTGTGGTAATTCATGTTTCGATTTTGAATTTTTATTCTAAAATTTGGGGCGTGACAGAAGCGCTCTCTCAACTTAGTGCACATGAAGTGCCAGATTTACCCCTCAAAATTCCGTCAACTTTGTCTGGAATTGCTTCTTTCTTCTTCTTCTTCTTTTTCTTCGAATTGTTGTTTCGTCAAACCATTTTGTGGAAACATGTAGCTAATGATTGGTCTGCTTATGAAGTTGGTCCAAGTTTTGTCCACCAGGTAAAGAGTTGTTCCGCATCTAATCAAAACCACATGAAGTGCCAGATTAATTTACCCCTCAAAATTTAACAGAGTTGACGACTTTACTGTTGCTAGGCACGGAAATTGGGTTGGGGTATTAGCTACCTCTTTCAACAAAATGGTTTGACGAAGCAGCAATTCGAAGAAGAAGAAGAAAGAAGCAATTCTAGACTGATTCATTCATTCTTTCTTTCTTTCTTCTTCTTCTTCTTCTTCAAATTGATGCTTCGTCAAACCAAGGACGAAGCGCTCTCTCAACTTAGGGCACATGAAGTGCCAGATTTACCCCTCAAAATTCCAGACGGAGTTGACGACTTTACTGTTGCTAGGTATGGAAATTGGGTCAGGGTAAAATCTTCAGGTACCATTTTGATATTTTTCAAAGTATAGGTTTGAAATTTAATAGTCTGAATAAGTTCAGACACTGTTTGGATGATTTTACATTCCGGAATACATGAACTACCAAATTTACCCCTCAAAATTTAACGGAGTTGACGACTTTACTGTTGTTAGGTACTGAAATTGGGTCAGGGTAAAAGCTTCAGGTACTATTTTGATATTTTTCAAAGCATAGGTATGAAAATTAATAGTCTGAAAAAGTTCAGACACTGTTTGAACGATTTTCCCTCATGAATATGCTTCGCGGAAAGGCTTGGTCAGAAATTCTAGATTTTCCTTATCTTCTACTCATTTTTAGTAGCATCCTAACTTATTCATTCCATCACCTTTCTGGATGATTCTTGATCTTAAAATGCTGTACAACATCTCCTCTTTAAATCTGGTAGGAAGCTTCAAGGATCTCGTCCCTTAGGTATCCAGTACAAAAGTGCTTGAAAAACCTTCCTGAAAAGCTGATGGAAACAGTCTTCTTGAGGTACCAATTTTGAGCATAGCCTCTAGCTTCTTTTCTATCATTTTGGACCAACTATTTGACTGTAGTTATAGTAGAACATATGTTCTTCAAATATTGCTAGGCCTTTCTTCATAGTTCCACTCAAATTCTTCAAAATAGCTCGCCAAAATACAAGAAAATAAGGTAGCTTCTAGTATTCTGTTTTCTGCTTCTCGGAAACTGTTTTTTACGAATTTTCCACAAGATTTCCTTCTTGTTTTTGACCATATACATGGTCGTCTTTCATCTTTTGCATCACTATTATACATCCAAGCCTTAACTTGCCTCAACTGAGCTCCTATTTCTCCACGGTTGCTCCACAAACCTCCTAACAAAATAACAAAGTTAGTTTGGTTGTTTTAACAAAATAACTAAACAAAAGTGTAAAGGGTTAAACTATAAATTCGTCACATTTTATGCTCTAATCAAGCTTCTCATTTATGAATGTTTGTTGTTTTCTACACTACTTGAAGTATCTTTTGCTTGTAGTTTGGATTGAAGCTCCACTTGGCTTTGGTTTGCTGCTGAGCTATCACATAGCACATGCCTTTCAACTATATTAAATTTCTGTCAAGTAAGCAATCACTGATCACCAGCATTATGATCTGATCTAAGAAGTATCAGATCATTATGTTGATATGTCTCTATAGGATCTGAAAATCAATTCATAAAGATATTTAGGTTGCATTTTATTGGGTTGATGTGGTTAATTTGTTGCAATCAATATTTCAGGAAGTGTCTGCCACCAATCCGATCATATGTTTTCCTCCTAATTTTCTTGCCATGGATTGTTGGAGCTGTATGTGAGAATCCTTGAATTTATTTATGCTATCCTACCTCTAAAGTTCCATGTGTCTTATAAAACGTCTCTCGTGTGTTGTAGTTATCCATATCATAAAGCCTCTAAATTATTGGCGCCACATAGGGGCTTAGTGGATCATTCCGTCTGTATCCATCTTTTTTTTTTTTTGAAAGGGGCTTGAACCCAGTTAAGCTAGGAGGCTCATCCCCATGGCTGACTTATTATATTAAAATTAGAATTGTGCGCAGAGGAGGATATAACACCTTGACCTCTAGCACTAGTACATAAATCCTCGTAGAGGACATCCTGGATAATCACAAGACCCTCCTCTAACCAAATATCATCTAGATAATTAAGACTAACAAGATGCGCCAACCTATGGGCTACACCATTTGCTTCACAAAAATTATGCTTAATCTAAATACAGTGAAAAGTTGTCAAATATGACTTACAATCATCGATAATACGTCCTATGTCAGATCGATCTTCCACATTTTGTTGTAGCGCAGCCACCACGAGTGAGCAATCACTCTCAAGGTCGAAAGAATCCCACTAGTGATGAATTGCTAGAAGAATTCCAACCCTACAAGCCTCTGCCTCCATATGAGAAGTAGAGATAACATGACGGAAATAACGCGCCATAGCTGCAATACAACTGCCATCCTCATCTCGGACCACGGTTCCAATACCACCATCATTGAAATCTGGCCTATGGCTCCCATCCACATTTATTTTCAGACGCCCAGTTGGGGGGAGCTGCCACCTAGCCTTGATTCTTATCTTCTTAGTCAACCCAGCCACATGGAAATTTTGATAATCAAGTAATAATTGAGAAGCCCACTGCCCTGTGTTGCATGCATTAAAGCATGCACCCTGCCAAAGAACATTGTTCATCTCCATCCATATGACCCATACGTACATGAAGAGAGTCTCACGTTGACTACCATGCAAAGCATCAAAGACATTAAGAACCTATTCTTCCAAACAACTCCCAGGCACATCTTTCACATTCAAACCCAAGGAGCCAAGAAACCAAAGGTCCCCATTGACTTCACAATCTCTAAACAAGTGGATGCCTTCTTCAAAAGCATTAAAGCAAGGTACACTTCAAATTAGGGACATCAATATGTCTAGCAATGGCCAATTTTGTAGGGAGAATACCTTTCCCCACTCCCCAGATGAAGGAACGTACCTTAGGAGGAATGCATGCATGCCAAACACCTTTCCAGTAGGACCTATTAACTCCACAGGACCCATTAGATCCAGACGCCTTCGATTCACGTTCCGCTGCCCTTCTAGCAACATGATACCCATTACGGACAGTATAACAACCCGTCTTATCGTAGTGCCATACAAGTCTGTCATCCGACGCATGCAAACTAAGAGGTGTACGTCCAATTATCTCAACCTCCGGTAGTGTAAAAAGGGCCTGCAGTAGTTCCACATTCCATTCATGCATATCCACATCAATCAAATCCACAACTCGTAAGTCTTCCAAACCTTTAGGTGGTCTAGAGATAGGCTTGAAACTGTAGGGGAGTGGTACCCAAGGGTCCGCCCAGACTGCAATGTTCCGACCATCCCCAACTTGAAAACGCAATCCTTCTTTTAACAACTCTCGTCCATGGATGATACTCTGCCAAGCATACGAAGCCCCATTAGGTATCCCAGCCTCCAAAAAACCACAACTTGGGAAGTATTTAGATTTCAAGAGAGAAGCAAATAGGGAAGTAGGGTTACACAACATATATATGTTACCATTTTTGTTGCTTATACTTCTTACCATTTTGTCATGTTTCATTTTAATAACCTTAGAAAAGGGAAGACACAATTTTTAAGCATTCTCGATGTTTAGCTATTATGAAGTCTAGTTGCATCTGGTTTTAAAAATTCTGGAAGAAATCATAATGTTACAGAAAATAGAGCATTGTCTTCTTTAAGCTGATTAGGCTGTGTATCATTTCTCAGTAACACATTAAATCACTATGCCAATAAGTCAATCATACGACAGACGTCAGACGACAAAAGCCTAATTTTCTGTTGTCCCAAATTTTTAAACAACAGACAAACCTCACTCTGTTGTTTGAATACCAATTGAAACACAGTTTTTCCACTTTGAGTAAATGGGTGACATTCAGACAACATTTTAATGTTGTTACCTGAAGATAGAGATGTACCTATTATTTCATTCCTTTGAAGGATCTTATTGAAACAACATTTTTATGTTGTTGGCTCAAGATAGAGAATTTCATTTCTCTAAAGCCTAAAAGCTTGACTTATTCAAACAACAGTGATAAGAAAATTTTGTTGTCTGAATGAGTTGGACCGAAATTTTAGAAATCTCCCTCCCAATCGATTAAGGCATTTTCCTCTAAATATTGGTTCAAAACCCTAGTTAAGCCAAAAAGTGGTAAGCATCAGATAACTAATTTAACGTAATTGTGTTGTCTGATTATATGGGGGAGTCAACTCATTTAATTTTTTTTTTTATCTAAGCCAAAATTGCCTTCTGCCTTTAATTTGTCAAAGCCCGACTTCATTCACAAGGTCTAAAACTCTACGCCTTTTTCTCTCAAATCTCTTAGCTCAACTAATCTTAAACTAGGCATCTCTCAAGTCTCTATCAAAGCCACGGCCAGCAACCACAGAGCACCCGCGACCGATTACTGGAACCCTAATCTCAAATTCAACAGCGGAGGTGCATTTGAAGAAAACCATGATAACCCATCTAACAATCATCTGAGAGGGACTCATTGAAGGAAGTGGAGGATGAGTTGATCCAGATGAAGGTCCAACAGATCAAAAATTTAGAGGATTAATTTGAAGAAGAAGAAGAAATTGGGGCTGATTTTCCAGAGGGCTTGAAGTCGTAATCAAAGTTGATCGACGCGTAAGTACTCTTTCATCGTCACTCCTTATTTTCTTAATAATCAACGTCATTTTTCCTTTTGGGGTTTTTGCAGGGTTGCGGACACCCCTCTCTGCTTGTTATTTCAATCAGTATGGCCTCAGATTCTTCTGCTCCAGGTAAGATTATGCTCAAACTCATTCTAGGTTTTGATTCATCTTTGATTTTGATTATTGGGTTGAATTGGTTTGGCGGATTTGCACTATAAGTTTGTTTCTTTTTTGAATCGGGATTTTGGGTTTTACTGGGTTGAATGAACTTTTTATGGTAACTACGTCTTTGTATTATTTTTAGATTGATGCTTAGTTTTCAAATTTCGATTACCTTCCCTGTGATGGTATTATTATGTATGGCAATACGTAGCTTGATTGTGAAGGTATAGATTTATGATTTGTTGAGCTACATTGACTTTCATGCTTAATGGAGTGGTCTCATTTTCATTGCAAATGTTGTCTCTCTACACTAATTAAGAGAAGTAAGCTTTTAGTTTTTTTAAATGGGTTGATTTGAACGAGTATGCCGACTCATGTGGAGAAGTGCACAAGAAAATGTAGAGCCATGGGGATTCAAAAATTCAACTTAGTTTGTGTTTATTGTGAGCTTCGTCGGAATAAACATTTCTACTAGCCCCAAATATCTATCACCATTATAGTTACTTAGCTAGAATCTAGATATAAATATTTCTGCTGGGCCAATTATGATCTGGCCCTTCTATATGTTGTATAGCAAACGATAATCTTGGACTTGCATGAATTGTGTTGTTCTTGTTCCTATCTTTGATTTGTTAAAACTAAAAGATAGGTCTTAAGTTTAGATAGATCATATTTTACACTTTCTCTTCGTCCATTGTTTTTTCGTCTTCCTCCTTTAGAGTGGGACATATGATATCCACTATCTGCTTTGCTTTGTTGACACCAAAGAGGAATAATCTTTTGTGCATGGCTTTGCTCTTACAGAGTAATCCTTATTTATAATAGCATTTCATCACTTAATAGTGTTATAATCTCATTCTCCCTTGCATAGTGATCTTCTGTAGTCAAGAGGCCAGCTAAACATAAATCAATGGCCATTGGAAATGGAACGCTGTTCGTCTAAATAAGCAGTGCTTATAGTAAATGTATGTCATCAATTTGCTGGTGTTTGCTTATGTTAAGAAAATGAAGACCAATTAAAAAAAATTCTTTTTATTATGCTTATTAATGTCTATTGTTTTTACAGATTGAGGTGACCACAGACTCACAGCCTTGTCCAATGTCAGATCCAAAGTTCAAAGTTCACAGGTATAGTTTCTCACTCTTTATACGAGTTATTAAGATGGGCTTGATTATTTGTATCATTTTTTCATTTACGCTGAATTATTTCCTCTGCTTTGATTGCATTTTTTTAATAGAAAACTTGTCAATTGCTGAAGTTATGTTGATTATAAAGAGCTAAAAATTCTGGTTTCCTTATTTTTCGTCTTGCCAATGTTGGTTGCCTGCATATATGATTTTGCTTTTCGGAAGATCTGGTTTAAGCTATGATATTGCTTGCAGCTGCTTTTTTTTTCCTTCTCTTTTGTGTTTATGTCAAAATGAAAATATGAAAGCATGTTATGCATAAAGTAGTAGACTACTTGTTTTTGGTGACTTTTCTTGGGTTGTCAGACAGAATGCCTGCCAACTGGTGGGTACCAAAATAACCCTGGACCCTATTAAGGAGAACACACAACGTCAGAATGCCATACCAACTGGTGGGTACCAAGATAACCCTTGGACCCTATTAAGGAGAACACACAATGTCAGAGGTATAAACCGCACCGGACGGTTTATGCCTATTTGATGCTGAAGTCAGGTTCAATACATAATTTAACAGAGTCGCAGTAATGAAGAAGAAGTTATTACCCATTTGAAAGTGGTTAAGTTTGACTTATATACTTGAGCATGGGAAAGGTGTTTCCCATTTCTACGATATGGGATACTGTTCATCCATTTGTAGCTATATCAGGTTTTG
This sequence comes from Rosa persica, assembly GCA_025331145.1. Classification (NCBI taxonomy): domain Eukaryota; kingdom Viridiplantae; phylum Streptophyta; class Magnoliopsida; order Rosales; family Rosaceae; genus Rosa; species Rosa persica. The sequence continues at coordinate 64,291,140 of WFKR01000005.1, forward strand.
GTGTACAATTTGGTGAGTTCTACAAGGCAGGCTGAGGCCTTTGTCATCTGAGGTATCGGCCGTTGTGAGCACCATCATGGTGGGTATCGGACTCTGCCCATGAGATGGCGCTTGGGTGATCCTGTGGGGTCTGGTGACAGTGTCAAATCTTATGACAAGTATCTATTGGCCGGTATATACACTAACCATGCAATTATATTTATTAGTTAGGAATTTGTATGTATATATTTCTGACCATATGTCGCAATAGGATAAGCATCTATGCGTTGTGTTTAATTAGGATATATGTGTAGGTTGTAGTATATGGATAAGTCATGGATGCACACCTATAGAAGATCGCATAAGTTTAAGCTAGGACTAGCAGAATTTATAAAGTTTGCCTCAACGATGCCAGCAATGAAAGGAAGATATGTTGTCCTTATTTAAAATGCTGCAACACTGATGGATTTTCCGTTGGAGTTATTGAAGACCATATATTTTGGAGTGGTATTGATGAGAGTTATAAGAATTGGAGGTGGCATGGAGAGCCTTCTATATCTTACATGAATACCAGAATGGGAGGCAAATTTGAAACTGTAGATTGGGAACCTTCTGGTGGGGTGGATGTGAATGACGTAGATATAGGAGAAAGCGAGGACGAGGAGATATCTAAAAACTCAAATGAGTTTCTGAAGTTTGTGGGTGATGGTGATAAGTCCTTATACCCTGGTTGTACCAAGACAACCAAGCTGAATGGTCTGATTTAGACCTTCAATCTGAAAGCAAAGCATGGAATGACCAATGCTTGCTATTTTGACATGCTAATGATGATTGAGGGTTTGCTTCCTTAAAGGAATGAGGTTCAACCTTCTTTCTATGAGGCAAAAAAAAAAAACACTGAATCAATTAGGGATGGAGTATGAAAAGACGCATTTCTTAATGACTGCATCTTGTATAGACAACAGCATGTAGATGCTATTATTTGCCCCACTTATGGTATTTCACGGTGGAAGTTGGGCATGGATAAAACCGAGAAAGAGGGATTCTTGCCAATGTTTTAAGGTACTTTCCGTTAATCCCAAGGTTGAAAAGATTGTACCAATCAACAAACACATCTAAGAATCTCAGTTAGCATGACCATGGCAGAAAAAAAGATGGGATGATGCGATATCCAACTAATTCCCCAACTTGGGATTTAGTTGATAAAGATGGCCAGAATTTGGAAACGAGCCTAGGAACCTCACACTAGCCCTCTCGTCTGATGGCTTTAACCCCTATGGTTAGCTAAGTAGCAGGTACTCATGTAGGCCTATTATACTTGTCACATATAATCTTCCTCCTTGGCTGTGTATGAAGAGGCAGTATATGATGTTGATGTTGTTAATATCCGAACCAAAACAGCATGGTAATCATATCGACGTCTATCTGCTGCCTTTAGTAGTTAACTTGAAATTGTTATGGGATGGGGTTGAGGGTTGAGGGAGTATATGATGCACTAAGAGGGGACTACTTCAAACTGAAAGTGGTACTCCTCTAAACTATTATGATTTTCCCGCTTATGGGAAGTTGTCAGGTAGCATTGTAAAGGTTACAATGCTTGTCCAATACGCGTTGATCAGACCCAAACCACATAGGTTGAACAAGGGTAATATAATGTCATTCATGAGGCATCGCATGTATCTACCTCTGCATCATCCTTATCAAAAACAGTATGCTGCTTTCGACAACACGGTAGAAGAGGACCTTGCTCCTGTACCATTAATTGGAGAAAAGGTGTTAGTAAAACTAGAGAGTCTGAACTGTGAATTTAGCATAAGTCTCATCCTCCTCATGCTAAGGGTGTTGAAAACCAAAGCAGGCCCTATTAGAAAAAGTAGTCTGTGATCTTTAAACTAGAGTACTGGAAATATATTCCCGTATATCATAATTCAATGTCATACACATTGAGAAGAATTGTTGTGATGCCTTCATTAGTACATTGTTAAACATTTTAGGCAAGACAAATGATGTAGTTGCTACTCGTTTAGACATGGTTGAAATGCGCATTAGGACTATTTTGAGCCCTAGAACTGGTGCCAAAAGGGACAAGTTATCTTAGGCTAGTTGGAACTTGCTACTACATGAAAAGAAAATTGTTTGTAGCTTTTTTTTGATATGATGGTGCCTGTCCAGTTTTCATCAAATGTTAGAAGTCTTGTCTCTATGGATGTTTTAAGACTTGTTGATCTTAATTTGCATGATTGTCACACTATCATGCAAATTCTTCTCCCTGTTGCTTTACAGTCTGTTCTAGAGAAGTTAGTTAGGTATGAAATCATTCATTTTTGCCCATTCTTCAAGGCTATATGTTCTAAAGTGATCGATGTTTTGAAGCTAGAAAAAATGGAAGCGAACCTGGTTGTTACAGTTTGCTTGCTTGAGAAGTACTTCCCACCTTCTTTTTTCAACATCATGATTCATTTAACTGTATCTTGTGAGAGAAGTTGAGCTATTTGGTCCAATATTTTTTCAATGGATCTATCCCTTCGAGAGATATATGAAAGTGTTTAAAGGATGGGTGAGATGTGGCAGGCATCGTGAGGGGTACATAGCACAGTGTTACATTGTCGAAGAGGCTGTTGAGTTTTGTGCTGAATATATGCTTGATGATGCTATCTGGAATTCCAAAAAGTTGCAAATCAGGAGTTCCTAATGCGACCACACCATTATCAAGCCCTACCATGATATCTGTTTATAGAAAGGAGCTGCATCAAGCACATCATTGTGTATTGTATAAAACGGAGGATGCGACACCTTATTTCACATAAGTCATTTCTTACTTCAATATATCTATTTTTTAATTATGATCATTTACTTCATTATCTTGTTTTCAGTCTTGCTTACTGTTTTGAATTCCCATCGTTTTAGTGAACACTTGGAATTATTGAAGTTGTTTGTTTCCTAAGTTCTCGAAAAACCAAAAGTGGCTGAAGGATAAATAGAACCAAACATTTGCTAAGTGGCTAAAGGAGAGGATAAGTTGTGGATTATTGATGGTTTTCAAGCTATCTAATATATATGGTTTTACATGAGCATAATGTGTAATTTATATTTTGTTTTCTAGGTATCAAATGAACTCATGTTCGCCAACAATAAGGTTTCAAAAACAATGAGGTGGCTGGCAGGTGGACCAAAGTATGAATTGCCGACATTTAGTGGATACCAGGTTAATGAAGTTGATTTCAACACCAAAGAGTGGGATAATGTTCGTTCAGTTCAAAACATTGGAGTATTTTTGCAAGCTGATGCAATGCAAGTTTCTAGTGCAAGGGATAAAAACCCTAGAGTTGATGATATGCACTTTTACGATGTGGTTAAACAAATCTGGGAGTTAGACTACTACAAGTTTAGGGTATCGATATTTAAATGTGATCGGGTTGAGAATGTTAGGGGCATCAAAGTAGATGAACTTAGGTATACTTTGGTAAATCTAAATAGGAAGGGGCACTTGAATGATGCTTTTGTCTTGAGTACCCATGTAAAGAAAATTTTTTACATACAAGACCCCCTGGATGCTCAATGGTCAGTAGTAGTAAGGTGCCTAGATAGAGACTACCAAGAGGCAATTTAATGCAATAATGCCTAAAGGATATTGAAGCGGAGCAGCAGCCATTTAATGCAATAATGCCATCCATCGAACTTTTGATGACATTGTTGGTGATGAACCTAGTAGTTATATAGGACCCGGAGATGACAGAATAGCGATTGAGAATGAAAATAGTTCACGTGGCTGATAAGATTAAGGAAATAGGTCTAAAGCTATTTGGGTTAAGACTTGTTTGTTCTGTTGAGTTTTGTGTCTTTGTACTGTTTTTTTTATGAAAATATATGAATCTTTGACATGCGTTGCATTTTCATTACATTTATCATTTAATATCTGTCACTATATTCTATACTTGTGTAGTCAAGGCTACAATGTGTGGTTTAAGTTATAAATATCTGGAATTATCTTGCTAACTAATTTCTTGTTTATCTCGGTTGATGGCTCTGTCTAAAAGTGCAGCGAAAGCTAAAGCTATAGCATTGAGAATGAAGGCTGTGCAAATGAAGAGATGTAGCATTGTGTCAAAACGAGTTGATGAAGACACTGCACCAAAAGAATCTGCTAAGTCCAAGAAGGTAGCTTTGGGCAAATCAAAGATTATGTTGTCACCTAGTGAAGCTGCAAACCCCAAGAATGGTACGCCGACATCGACAAATACCATGGACAGGTCCAAGTCGAACCAACCTGTCACCAAAAGAAGTGTAATGTCTAAGTCCAAGAAGGCTGTGGTAAACCTTAAGTCAGCCTCTGGTAGCAAGCATGGAAGGAGCAAAAAGCCTGATGATGATGAGAACGTAATCGGTGGGCTAAAGTTGCTTAAGAGGGGTATGGTGACGATTGATGCAAGTGGAGTGTAATGCTCAAAGGGAACCAATTGGGAAGGCAACTGAAAAGATGCAATCTTACATTGGGGTGTTGACAAGGACAAAGATCCCAATATCTATATAGGATTGGAGAGAGCTGGATGTTGATGAGAAATACAAGAGTTGGGAAAGTATTTAGGTAAAAGATATGAGTTTTAGCTTTCTGTTCGTAGCTATTTTCAATGTGTGTGTTATTTAGGAAGTATTAAACATGTTAGTATCTATGTAGGATGCATTTGTGGTGCCGAAAGAATGGAAGAAACTAGTTATCACATCAGCCGCAAATAAATAGAGAGAGTTCAAAAGCAAATTGACTAAGTTGTACATCATAACCTATTTGGAAACCCCTGAACTCTTGCAGTTCCCTCCAGATAATTATCGATCCATTCAGCAGGAAGATTGGGATATCTTTGTTGCTCATAGGACTTCACATGCATTTCAGGTATATCAAATTCCCTTAGCTAGCTTACTCAAAGTTGATAATGTTGTACATACCGCCTATATCACATACCACCAAGCATAAGTAACGATTTCACAGATGGGCTCTGCGACATGGTTAGTCCCGTCTAAGACATGCCTGATACGCCTAAATTATGCTCATAAAATTACCCTGCAATAGACAATTGTTAATATTGGATAAGCAGGGATCGTTCAGTCCAGGGATTGTACTTTCACAATTGCACTATCTACAAAACAAAGAAAACTAAAATGTTAAACTATAGTACAAAACAAATTTAAAAACACAAATGGGGGTAAATTGTTGATTAATTATGCTGAAAATAAAGTACAAGAGATGAATTTGAGTAAAGTTTGTGAATATGACTATGATCAGCTAGGAGTTCGTTATCCACCACTAAACACAATCCACTTCCTAAATTTATTAGTAAGTCATGAGAAAGAGATGAACCAAATTACAAAGCTAGAAGCAAGCTAAGTACCTTATATTACTTTCTTGTATTGTCCTAACAAGAACAAGTGCCGTTATAATTAGAACCTTTTGGAAACATGCAACATAGAGATCACAAGCGGCTCCTACATTTAACAAGTTCTAAAGCAATAAGCATATATGGAAGGAAGTCAATCTAAGTGTACAAACTATTACAATGTCTAGTTGCATTCCTCATCTTTGGCACATACCTTGAAATCACAAAACTATTAGGTAAATTGCTATCTAACCTACCACCAATTACATGCATATTCTATATGTTTGCAACCACATAAAACATACACATAAAAGACTCATCTAATCTAGAACCAAAGAACAATCTCCTCAACAAAGAAACTAAAACATACGAATGTATTATGAAACTTGAACCATAATTTAGGGCTTCAAACTAGCCCCTAACACAAAAGTATTTAGCTACTTATTGTTTTAAGTTAACACACAATAACATATTGAAAATAAGAAGACAAACTCACAGAAAAGGAAGTGAAGAGACACGGTGGATGTTGCTTGATGATGGATGCTCACGGGGATGGCAAATGGCGACTTTGGTGGCTTCATTTTCTTATGCTTGTATGAAACTTCGAAAAACAGAGAGCTAGGAGAGTTTTTGAGGCTTGAAATCTGTATGAAAATATGCTCCCAATGAAACAAAGAAGCCTCCTATTTATAGAGTTTACAAGCTCTATAGCTTTTCTCCAAAAAAAATCTTCCACTTGCTTACCACTTGCTCAACTTGAATTGATTTTCCTCCTTAAGATTTTCCACTTGCTTACAACTTGCTTAGCCATTTGCTTACAACTTGTTCACAAGTTGCTTGCAACTTGGTTAGTTTTTCTCAACTAGGATTGATTTTCCTCTCCAAGTTTGACAAAGGTTCTTAACAGATTTAGATGAGAATTTCTGCCACATAATACTCCTAATATTACTCCTCTCGTGAAAAAACCTTCTAGAAAGCTTCTTGAAACGTGACCAGCACCCATCTTGGTAAACTCACTCCCCGGTACCAAAGACACCAAAAACAACTCTCATGATCACGCTGCCATGACACCAACCTAATAGTCGATGTCCACTTGCATGCAGAGCTAGCCTCGCATCTCAAGTCTACGTGGTACTCGTTCGAGCCCAACTACCCCATCCTCCCCTTGCTTGGAATTAAGCTTGAAGCCCAAACTCATAATCACTCTTAACGTACTGGCACCATGCACTCCCACAGTTCCATGAGGCTTTATCAAGTCTCGGTGACGAAACTTCAGTGACTCTGGCACCCCCACTGACTATCAATCTCAGCACCCTCTCCGGAGCTTTACTCCCACTCTCGCTGACTCGTTTTGGTACCTGAACTGTTGCAGCTCTCATCAGCAAGTATCTGTGAGTTTTCGGCACCATCAGCTCCAAGACCCAACATCTGTCTCAGTGAGTCTTCGACAGCCTCATCACCTTAGACCAACTGAGGAAGGTTCCTGGCAAATGCTACATATATGTCCTCATCCGGCTGTCTTCATCGGGATCCAAAATAGGGGAAGCAGAAATTACTCAGGGCACCCGGAATGACTTTCCGGGTTCCGCTGCCTTTCTCACCTCCTGGGGGTCAATTTGGTAGCGCTCAGCATACTGGTGACCCACCAAAGAACCAACAGCGGTAGCAACTTATCCTTCCAGCCACTACTTCAACTACCGATTATGCTCAATCAAACCAGATCCTCAACCCATCATTATCCAAGTCATCTTGGTTCCAGTACCTTCAGCTCCAGGATTCCAATTGCAGACCCGCTATGTCTTGTCCTGCCCATTGTGATCCTATCAGTACCTGCAATTTACCCTCCCATGAACAACCTCTGCTGGTAGCTAGTCTTTACCTCCCCTGCCCTCGGCAACAAACTCACCTACTGGTGACCCAATCCAATCTCATCTCGGCAACCCTCATCGTGACAACTTCTATCACTGGCCGATCACAGCAGCACCTCTCGGTGACGTATCAGCTATGCCTCACCAGCACCGTCCTAAATCTTGATGATTCAATCTAGCAACACCAAAACTCGATGATCATCCTACTCCGGCAGGAGATTCAAATCTAGCCCCAGCTCAAAGCCGGGCATTTAACAACCAAGTGCTCCAGGGTCGTATGCCTGGTCTCGTCCGATTCAAAGCCAACCCATCACCTTTTGAACTGATCTGAATGGCTACTACTACTTTCTAAACATTGCGCGAGTCAATCACTTCCTGAAGATAAGAAGTTATGTCACTACTATAAAATTGAATCAGATGACGCCTCTCACACGATACATTATACTTTTCCATCGTCTGATTGATTTTTATTTTTTCAGATGTCGTTTTTACAAAATCTTTCTTCTAATATGGACTTATGTAATAGTTCAGAAATATTTAAGGACCGAACCCTTGTGTGACTCAAAAAAAAATTGAACGGTAAGTTTCCTACCATATAAGTGGTGCCGAACCCCATCTCAAACTCCAAATTTTCCACTAACATTTATTGACCATACAACGAGAAATAATAAAACTGTGGTCTGACTAATATATTTGACAGAAAGGAGGGAAATTTTGCACAACCATTTTTTTCCAACTCCCCAAAGAAGGAAGTCGAATTGATAGAAGACAAACCCCAAATTTAAAATGGTTGCATTTAGACCACATTTTTATAAAATTCCGCTGTGTGAGTCCTTGTTCAAATTGATATATAGGCCAGACTTGAAACCCTACACTTAAGCAAAACCGTTTTGGTTTTGAGTCACTCTCTCTCGACGGAGGCACAAAACCAAAACACAAAGCTGCTTACTCTCTTGACAGCGTCTCCTCACTCTCCCAATCCCTCTCTCTTCTTCGACAAACCCCAACCAAAGGTCTTTCTCTTCGACAAGCCTCGACCAAAACAATCTCCCCCTCTAGCTAGGTTATTCGATCTGGAAAATAGCGAATGGAAGAAAACCTACTGGGTAGCCTCTAGGGTTCTTCAGATCTTTCGGTGATGGTGGTTGTTGCTTTCGTTAGTGGTTACAACTTTGAAAGCAAGTACAGAAGGTTCAGGGCTTAGCAATTTTGAAAGAAAACCTAGAGTTGAATCAGAGAGAGAAGACGTCAGACTTCCATGGCTTCAAAATCGAAGTCGGATTAATTAGGGTTAGGATTTACGTTAATTTCAAGAGGCTTTAGGATTTTGATTGCAATTCAGGTTAAGACGAATTTTTGGTAAGTTATTTTATTATGAAATTCAGCTATGGGTAACTGGTATTTGAATTTTGTGCAATACAAAAAAAAATTGCAACAGCCACTGCGCCCTCCGTCGCGGAAAGCTAGTTTGCCGTAGCTAGCAAAACAACATTAGCGACAGCTCTGCGACGGCAAAGCTTCTGACGCCGTTGGTGGCATCGCCAATACTTTTAGCCACGACAAAATGCCGTCGTAGAGACCACTTTTGTGACGGCAAAGAGATTTGCAACACTTATTCCGCTATGGTTTCATGCTACCCCTAATGCCGTTGCCATTACATTTACTACGGCAAATTTCCGTCGCAGCATAATTAATAGTATGATAATTATATTACTTCCCGCCAATACTTTTTTCCTGCCATAATTGTTTCCCGCCAATTTTTAAATAGCAACTTTTGCTACGGTCTCGTTGCCGTAGCTTTGGTGTGGTGTTATAGAAATATATTCTTGGTTACAGCAATTCACTGATGCTAGTAGCCAACTAGCATTTTTTTTTTCTTCTTTTAACAAAACCTGTATTTTTGCAACATCCAAAAATGGGATAAAAATATCAATATACAACACACTAACAAGAGTACCCCGCCCTTTGCTGCGGGATTTATTGTTGCTAACAATTTGCAATAATGAAATATATAACTGAAGTGAATTGATTCTTGATCAAAATGAGAAACATCATATATCACACATTAATAAGTATAGTGTATCGAACAGCAAAATATAAGAGGCAGTTTCCTGCCTCCAAAATTGTTTGCAGAGAGCCTCTAGCCCTCTATATTGTTCCTCCTGTAACTTTAAGGCACTACACTACTATCTGATTCTTCTTTAAAAGAGTTGTCCATGCGCTGCAAGTTGCTTGGTGCTCTATTATGTTCGGTCATCAGCACAACTGTTTCAGCTGATCAGCAGCTATCCACAAACATTGAAACATTTACAAAATGCATAAATTAGTCTTCCAATTCAAATGCTTAGATCAGTTATCATATCTAGTAATATATTAGTTGTTCAAATGACATATTATAAAACTTAAAGTGAGTAACTACATATATGTAATTTGTGTTTGCAAGTGAGCATCACCAAGTGTTCTGTAATCTGAACATTTACTCGCAACTCAGTTCCATTCCCAACTTTCAAGTGAGAGTGCATGAGAAATAATTACCAAAACAATTGAGATGAGAGAAATGTATTGCAGTGCTATCTTATCTTTCTATCATGCAATTTCCTTTATAAACAACTTCAAATAGTTCGATCTCTACTTAATATATCATCTTCACTATCAAGTGTTACAAACCACCTGATACACTATAATACCAGAAATTCCACTCAAACAAACAACAACATGGTAAATAATGTTCATACGTAAATGAAACCAAAAAAACATTATAAGTTATTGAAATTGATTAGCAGCTAATTGGAAAGTATTATAGATGCAGAAAAATTACCAAGCAACAAATGGTTTCATACTTTATGAAATTACAATTGATCTCATTCTCACCAACTCCAAGCTTTTAGCTACCTGCAAAAGCAAGAGCATGCCTAAGATATAGCACTAAGCAAGAGAAAATAGGTAATATTAGGCACTTCGATTAATAATATATACAATTAATCAAACTATATACTGCATATAATTGCACTGAAATGATATTTCGGATACTCTCATTACCATTAATGCAATATCCTTACAAAGCAACCAAATGCCTATGCTTAACCTTAGTGAGGACTGCAATTTCTGCTTGAAAGTAATTCAATTCCTTAGTACGTACCCACTGCCACAAATTCCATCGTTTTAATAGCAATTTTGGTCCCATCATACAATTTCCTTTATATACAACTTCAAATAGTTCTCTACTTAATATATTATCTTCACTATCAAGTGTCACAAACCACCTGATACACTAATACCAGAAATTCCACTCAAACAAACAACAATATGGTAAATAATGTTCATAAGTAAATGAAACAAAAAAAAAACATTATAAGTTATTGAAATTGATTAGCAGCTAATTGGAAAGTATAACAGCTAATATTATCAATTTTATCAGTAGCCATAAAAAGAATCTCTATCACATCAACAATAACAGGTCATATTGTCCTGACTTTTGTATGCATTTTCCAGCTTTCACCTAATCTCTGATAGATAGTGATCAAACAAATTCAGTAAGTTCGTCATTGTGAAGTGGTCATACTTTTGAATTGAGACGCAGTACTGAATTGCCATAAATAGATATTAGACGTTGAGAATCAGACTATTTTCAGAGGAAGAGCTCATTCTTTGAGAGAAAAGTTCAATGCCAGCAAATAGTAATTACTCTTCAAGCCATGGCTTTCTCGTTCATTCTTCAATTGCTTATGTGATTTATATAAGTTGAGCGATGTGATATAATTGTAGAAACCATTGGGTTCGGACTACACGCGACTAGGTATTGGCACTAGCCCACGAACGGCAGAAATCCACTCAGAGTTCATCATTGTTGACTATTTCAGCTCGTACAATGCCATCATTGGTCGACTGGCCCTCAACAAGCTCAAATGCATCATAGCCGGATATATGCTTCTCATGAAATTTGCTACGCCCAACGGGACAGGCTGTGTCAGGGGAAGTCAGCAACTGGCACGGGAATGTTATTCCACAACCGTGGCACGCTCAACGCGTCACCATGAGATGTTAACAGTGGGAAACCACACACCAGCACCAAACATCTTTGAGGACCCTAGGGAGGACGAGAAGAAGTATGTAAAAAAAGAGCCTGTCAACCCAGAAACTTCCTTGAGGGTCATCAGCATTTCAGACGAACACCCTAAGCGGACAGTCTGCATCGGTGCTCAGTTTGACCAAGCGATAGTGGATGAGCTCACCTAATTTCTGCATGACAATGCAGCCGTCTTTGCATGGTCCTACACTGACATGCCAGGCATCTCCCCTGAGATCATAACACATAAACTGAGCATCAAACCATCCTTCTACCCTGTCAAGTAGCGGCGTAGGGCCTTTGAGGAGGAAAGGTATCGAGCAATAGGGGAAGAGGTTGCCAAGCTCTAGAACATTGGATTCATCCGCCAAGTCAACTACCCCCAGTGGATATCCAACTTAGTCATGGTCAAAACGCCTAGCGGAAAGTGGAGGATGTGTGTCGACTTCAAGAGCCTCAACAAGACCTGCCCCAAGGATAGCTTCCCGCTACCTCGTACAGACCAACTGGTCGGTGCAACCGCTAGACACGAGCTTCTCAGCATGATGGATGCATTTTCCGGCTACAACCAGATCAAGATGCACCCCGGCGACCAAGAGTGCACCTCTTTCACCACCGACAAGGGCCTATACTGCTACAATGTCATGCCTTTCAATCTGAAGAACGCCAGAGCAACTTACCAGTGGTTGATGAATGTCATGTTCACTGAACATCTGGGAAGAATCATTAAGGTCTACGTGGTCGACATGTTAGTAAAAAGCATAAAAGCTAGCGGACACGTAGCAAACCTCATAATCATATTCACCATTCTCTTGGCTTACGGCATGCTCCTCAACCCAGAAAAATGTTTCTTTGGTGTCACCGCCAGCAAATTTCTTAGTTACATAGTCAGTGAACGGGGCATAGAAGCCAATCCTGACAAGGTGCAGGCCATCCTCAACATGAAGACTCTAGAGTGGAAGAAACACCTTCAAAGCCTCCAGGGGAAACTAACCGCTCTTTCTCGGGTTATCTCCAGACTTACTGACAGATGTCTCCCATTCTTCAAAGTGCTGAAGACAACCCACAAGAAGGTCATCGACTGGAACACGGACTGTGACACAGCATTCCAAAGCTTGAAAGAGTACCTGGCAGCGGTCCTACTCCTTTCTATTCCTATATAAGGGGAGACATTGTATATATACCTAGCGGTATCACAATCAGCGGTACACTGTGCCATTGTCAGGAGGGACGGTCACCAAGAGCTCCCTGTATTCTATGCCGGCAGAGGCATGAACGGGGCAGAAACAAGATATCCCCCACTGGAACAACTCGCTCTCGCATTCATCATCGCCGCCAGATGCCTCTACCAATACTTTCAGGCCCACACAATCCATGTCCTAACAAACCAGCCACTAAGACAGGTAATGCAAAACCCTGAACACTCAGGGCGCCTCAGCAAGTGGGCCATCGAGCTTAGTGAGTTTGACATCGACTACAAGCCCAGGACCGCCATGAAAGGCCAGGCGGTAGCGGACTTCATTGCTGAGCTCACAGAGCGTTAGGGTGTAAATGACAGAGAAGCTGAGCCCGGCACAGAAATAATAACCACTAACGACCCAGCCCCCCAGCACTCAGATTGGAACTTACACGTTGACGGCTCCGCTTGCGCAAAGGCCAGAGGCGCAGGCGTCATCTTGACTGGGCCGGGGGGACTGATCGTGGAATACGCATTGAATTTGAATTTCAAAGCCTCTAACAACATGGCGGAGTACGAAGCACTCATTGCCGGCCTACTCCTCGCCATTGATTCTGGGGTTGAAAGCGTCAACATTTTCAGCGACTCCCAGCTAGTCGTTAACCAAGTCAACGATAGTTTTCAAGCCAAGGATCAACAGCTAGCGACATACTTGGGATACGTCAAGACGCTTCTCCAAAAATTCAACTTCCACACCATCACACAGATCCCCAAGGAAAAGAAAGCCAAGGCTGATTCACTGACAAGACTAGCAACCGCTCAACCACATCAAAGTCCGGCGGACACAAGGGTGGAGGGTCTTGATAGACCAAGCATCACAAAAACCCTAGCGGAGATTTTTAACATTGAAGTCGGCCCTAGTTGGATGGACGAAATCGTCGAGTATAAACGCAATGGGACTCTTCCAGTAGATAAAGTCGAAGCACGACAAGTCTAGCGGAGAGCAACCCGCTACAACATCCAGAATGGCAAACTTTACCGCCAGGGTTTCACTCACCCCAACCTCCAGTGTCTAACCTCAGAGGAAGGAAAGGTCGTACTTATAAAAATACACGGCGGGGAATGTGGAAACCACTCGGGCGCCAGATCTCTGGCCAACCGCACAGTGCGACAGGGCTACTTTTGGCCCACGCTCAGCAACGATGCCAGAAAGATCTCGAAATCCTGCCACAAATGTCAACAATATGCTGACCTCCCACACGCCCCGGCGGAACCCCTTTCAATCATCATTGGCCCATGGATTCACTCAACTTGGGGCCTGGACTTAGTAGGAAAGTTCCCAATCGCAAAAGGACAGTTTAAGTACATCATCGTCGCCATCGACTATAATAGCAAGTGGATAGAGGCGGAACCTCTGACAGCAATCACTATCGCCAAGGTAATTCACTTCTTTTGGAAGAACATCTACTGTCGCTATGGTGTCCCCCACACAATCATCACAGACAACGGCATGCAGTTCAACAACAGGGAGCTCATTTCCTTCATTGCCAACTTGGGCACCAGAATGAGTTTTGCATCTGTCACTCACCCCCAAACCAATGGCCAAGTCGAGGCAGCAAACAAGATAATAAAAAAGTTGCTAAAAAAGAAACTCGACGACGCCAAAGGTTTATGGGCGGAAAAACTACCTGAAATCCTGTGGGCCGTCAGGACTACCCCAACTTCCGCCATAGGTGAAACACCATTCTGCATGATGTTCGGAACAGAAGCTGTCCAACCTATTGAGGTCACTCAACCCACTGCTAGAGGCGAAGGCTACTGCCTTGAGACCAACGGTGAAGGCGTCAGACCTCCTAAAAGAAAAATGACACAAGCCCCATTTGCAAAATTTACAAAACAAACAGCGGGTATCGCGTTTCTACAACGCCAGGGTCAAGGCCCGGAACCTCCAACTGGGGGACTGGGTAATGAAGGAGGTCATCCCACCGCCAACGGTACTCCGCCCAACTTGGGAAGGTCCATACTACATTACGGAAGTCGTTAGCCACGGCACCTTCTACTTAATGGACAAGGAAGGCGTCACAATGACCCACCCTTGGAATGCCGAACACCTCCGATATTACTACAAATGGTCATACCGCTACCCAAGAGCATCTTGACTTAGCTAAATTTTTGTTCAATATTTAGCTAAGGGAAGCTACCCAACGGGTTCAACCCCACTTTTGTAAATGCTGATCTGTTAGTTAGCAATGAAACGAGAAATTATTCAAACCATTGTTGCCAAGCCCATGCACAAGAATTAACTGGCAACGCCAACAAAATTCGGCTGACCACGTCCGCTACCTCGTGCACTTGGAACACACAAGTCAAGGCTCTAATAGTATGGCGGCATACAACCAACACAAATCAACGATGAGTATCACAGCAAGAATCTCGAAATCAAATAACCAGTTGAATTTATTAGGGATCAGGATTCCCCGCCCAACAATGTTTCCTAAAATTACAAAAGCCTCAGCGGCAAACAAAAAAAAAGGAAATAAAGAAGAGATTTCAGTGGCACTATAGTGGTCGATCGTCAAGGGTTCTGGGAAGCTGCAGTGCCATCCTCGCCTGCCGCTAGCGGTTGTTGCTCTGACATATGGCTTGCCCGATCGGACCCATGAGCGGTCGAACTAGGAGTCACGATGGTACCATCTGGTTGAGTGTGTGCAGCTAGAAAGCCGGCACGCGAAACCTCTGACCGCGTAGGAGGTGGAGTCCGCTGAGAGTCACCCGCAGGATGTTCACCGCTCTCCCCACTTCCTGAACGAACACCCTCAGCAGGAGTATGAGTCACCCCGCTAGCAGGAGGCATTGTCTGCACTGACGGTCTGGTGGGCTGGGACGCCTTCACCCAGTCTATAGCACCCTTCTGCCTCAGCAAATCCAAGTTAGCGGCAGCGCCAGACTTTGCCGCCTCCACCATCGCATGTTTGTACTCGGCGGACTGTTTAAATGCCTCCACAGCGGCGGCCTCCGAGTGACTCTTATCCGCTTCTAGCCGGGCAACTGCGTCCACCAACCTCTTCACCTCAGCAGCTTGGCGGCTGAATCCCGCTGAAGGATCTCAATCTTCTTGACCTTAGCCGCCAGTTGATCCTTCGATAGAGCCATGTCCTGCTGCAGCTTAGAGACATCGTTATTCAGCTCGAGGTCACACTCGACGGCGACAGATAACTTGCCACGGGCATCTAACAAATCACACTCGGCCTTGGACAAGCATTGCTCAGGCTCCGGCAGTCTCTCATTGGCTCTCGCCAGCTCCCCCTAGAGACCGCCAATCTCCTCCTTCAGCTGTCGCTCAGTACCAGGCTGACTCGACGCTGCTAGAAACAACTGGTGCAACCCAATAGACAAGTGCCTAAAGGCAAAGCTGAAGGGCGACTGATCAAGGTGGTAGAGCGAACAACCTCCTCTAGGCCGCCGAACCCCAGCCTCTCACACTGGTGATACAAATACTCCCGCTCAATGTCGGTAAGAAACTCGGTAAAGGCGGCAAACGAGTCCAGGTCACTCGTACGACCCTTCCCCCTCCGCGGAGACGGTCGTCTCTGGAACAGCCTGCTTTGATTTCTTCTATTGGCGAGCCCCCATGGTCTCCACCCCGTCCGCCTTATCATTCTAACGCCGCTTCTTTTGCAACGCTTGCGCAGCACTAGCGGCAACAGACCTTGAAGCCGCCTGCGGCTCCAACCCCGCAATCGTAACTAGCGCCTTCGTGGCCACTGTTTTCTCCTTTTGGGACCCACGCCGTGTGGCTGCCACTCTCACCCTCGCCTGCACAGTAGATGCAGGAGCCGACCTCCCGCCAGAATTACCGCAACCGACCGCAGCCCCGGCTTGAACGGCTGGCAAACAGTCGGTACCAAGATGGGAATGGTGAGGCATCGGCAACACCATCGGCTCCTCGAACGGGCTCAACGCCAGTGTCTCCTGGTCGACCACAGTCTTCTGGGCCTCCAGCCCTTGAGTGTACATGCCCTCCAAAAAATCGTTCATCTCTGCACGGTCCATTCCCTTTGCAAAAGCGTCTTGGCTCCTTCTATTTCCCGGAGGAGATTCTACAAAAATAAATAACAAGTTAGCCCGCCACAAACTGGACTAAGAAAACAAATCACCGAAAGTTACCTACCAAGGGAGCGAGTCAACTCTTGAGTGACCAACAATTCTCAACCGGTGAGAAGCCTGAGGTGAAGCAGGTTGCGGTTCTGCCAACACCCTCTAATCCTCGCCACGCGGCACTCCTCCTCGCGAGTCAGGTTGTAACGCAAGCCCGCTATATAAAAAACAAAAAAGTAAGGCGATTAGAATTATAACAAGCAAAGTCAAAATCCGGAGTGGCGGAGGTCGATGACAACCTCTGATGGGCTGAAACTCCGACTTAATCCGAAAGGTCGGCGGCCCCTCATTCGGCCCCCCCTGGTATTCCAACCCGTCGGTGGCAACGCAGAAGGTCCCCCGCCAGTGCGACATGGAATCCTTCATGTTCTCGATTAACTTGGGCGCCTCTTGCCGCCGACTTAAATTCACTTGACCGCTACAACCTCGGCGCCTCACATACACCAACTCAAAGAAATGCAATACCTCCACCACGGTTGGACCCTCACAACTGGACAGGCGCCATAATAAGTTCAGCGCCATCAGCAACTGCCACATATTGGGACAAATCTGCCCAAAGGCAAGGCCAAACTCGCAAACCAAAATCTGGAGGTTGGGGAGCAACTGAAGGGTCACACCTTCGCAGAAGATGGCCTCATGAACAACAGTGTTCCCCGCCGGCAAGAATGATGCTCTCTCATTAGCGGTTGGCGGACGTAACTTCACCACTCCAGGGAGGTGATACGCCCGCTTCAGACGGCTGACGGCGGCCTCGGTCATACCGCCTCCAGCCTCATCAACCGCTATTCCATCAGACAGGAACCAGGCGGATTCCACTTCCTCTCCGCCGAACCAGTTTGTCCACAAAAGATCTAAGCTACCCATACAACAATTTTCATCCAGGAATGTCAAGAACAGTTAACCAGATTTGACCAAAACACGAACACCAACCCACATTAACCTAGATTCGACCATCTAGCAAAAATCTCTAAACCACATCTCTGTAAAAAACACCAGAGGGCACAGCCCCGAAATACATATTGCACCTTCAGAACACACAAGCAAGACACAAAAAAAAAAAAAAACTAAAATCGCAAATCCAAAAAGTAGCAGAGCAAAACAGAAACAAAAAACTGAAAAGACTCAGAGTCACTAACCTACTGGTGTGGGAAATTAGAAGCGTCCTCACTCTACGCCTTCACTTCCGGGGAGCCCTTGCGCACCGAAACACCGATCTCTCGCGCGAATGGCAGAAGTCACTTCTCGAATGCTAGATAACAGAGCTTGAGGACGACTACAAAGTTTGAAGAAGAGATAATGGCGACAACCGCTAAATTTTCCCCCCTTTTAATATCAACATCAGTCAAATCCAGGCCGTCTGCCAAAAAGTGATCTCACTCTCCAGCTGCCCACGTGTCCCACGATCGCATTCAGTTTCCGGAATAACAGAGGCGTCGCCTCGGAGATTGAGTCGATAATTACTCGCATTAATGATGAAGAGACGGGCGTGCTCAGAACTCACAATCCCAAACGTTAGACCGACGCATGACGGCCACGTGGCAGAAGCCATCAAAGGGGGTGAGTATACCAATCGTCCAGGTTCAGTGCCCCTACGCCAGAGGGAACCCCTCCCTTACTTATCTGGGAATCGAGTCTCCGCTAGCGGAACTTCCAGCTCCTTATCTGGCAAAACGAGTCTCCGCTACGCGCAACACCGCTAGCGGAACATCTCGCTCCTCATCTGGTAATCGAGTCTCCACTACACGCAACATTGCTAGCGGAACTTCTCGCTCCTTATCTTGCAATCGAGTCTCCGCCTACGTGCAACACCCCGCTAGTGGAACTTCTCGCTCCTCATCTTACAAGTGAAACTCCGCTACAAGAAACTAGCGGAACTCCCCCCACTTGCCTTACAAGCAAGACTCCGCCAAGCGGCTCTACAGCCCCTTATCCTCAGCGGAGGTATTCCCGCCTCATCCAACTCTTCAGGCTACGCCTCACTTGAAATGACCTCCACGCGGTGTTACAGCAAAACCATGATCCTCCTGGACAAACGCGGGGGCACGTCAAAAATCTTCGACGGACCTGATCAGGCACATTGACCCCCGCCGCTTAGGTATCAAAGCTTGGGCTCGCTACCCAACACCCTTTGTTCAATGAAAATCCCCTCAACCAACAATACATAAATCGGACGGATGTCTATCTTGGTCGGGGAGTGGGGGACTCCCTGGGGGGCCTAACAGGGGCCTACCTAAAAGAGTATAAAGCGTTTGCTCAATCAGTCTATGGTTGACAATGCACTGATGCTAATTATGCTTTGCAAGTCTAGCAGGAGTAACACTTCAAACCGCTAGGAAACTCCCCAACCAAGATGACCCTCTTTGACTGGGGACTTGGGGGACTTGTACTTACATGAGCATTTACCTAGCATAATTAGCTACAATAAGCGACGCTCATACCATCGCCAGAAATACCAGCGCCAGAAATACCAGCTCCTGCCATAGGAGTCACCTATGGGAACACAGCCAAGTAGGCTACTGCCTAGAACCAGGCTTACTCCCAGATAGCCACTGACGCGCTGCCACCCGCCACCCCAGCATAGCATCAAAAGCTCCAAAAACTGGGAACTAAAGCATGTCAGTCCCACATCGAAAAACATGGAGAAGATCAACTCTCTCCCCACCCATAAAAGGTTCTCTCCTCTCTCCTCATTAATTACGCATTTACTGCTTGCCTATTGTTATCCTATCAGCGCAAATACATTGACTAACTTAGGCATCGGAGAAGATAAGACCGCCCGATGCAGTCTCCCTCTGACGCCCTCTTTGTATTTCACTTGACAGGTAGCGGGAATACTGAGAATATCAATTAACGGTCCGCTCACTAGGCCTGCGTTGATTATATTTAGCCACTGCTAAATATTAAGCATTAACAGGTTTTTTTGATGAGAAAATAGATTTCATAAGAGAATCGGGCTCGTAGTTGTCAACTATTGAGACAACATTTTAGACGTAGTCACCAAGTATTGGAAGTCTGCGACTGCAAACATTCGCCGAAGATAAATATTAAAGTTTGGCTGCCCCATTGCCACGGCATAGCAACTTAGTCACAAGTTTTAAGACCACGTAATTTTGCCGAAGTGAAAAGTCAATTTTTTGCGACCGCAAAAGGATGCGAACGCCAAACAGGGTAGCCGTTGCAATTATTTTTTGTAGTGGTGGTTTTAGTATTGAATTCTAACATTGGAGATGTGGATTTGGGATTGAAGGAAAAAAATGTCAAAGTTAGGGCCAGGAAGGTAACTACGAAGGTTTCGATGTTATTCGAATAGAAAGTTTAGCTACTCCTTCTGCTTAGCACTGCTTTCTTGCAGCTAGTTTGGTATTTTCTGCTTTTGGTTTATGTTTGCAGTCCATTTTTGGAACATTAAAGTTAATTTAGCTGTGATTCTGTCAAGAAATTCAATGGACACTAGGCTCAAGAGAATGATGGTCTCCGATAAAAGCCTTGAGTTGCTTTCCAGGTATGGGCAAGAAATTTGGGCATTAAAGGAGGTACATTTGCCCAACGGGCCACTTGCCTGTACAGATCAAGGCCAAAATGACGAACTATCGGCACTCGCTAGTCGATAAGGAGCGTCATACTTAGATAACTCCAACATGATTTGAGTTTTACACCAAGTACAATATTTATACAACTTCTTTACGGCTTCAGATAAGTTCCCATCTACGCTCATTCAATTAGAGTGAATGTTATACTTGGCATGCTTTACTATAATCTAAGCATGCCTACGACACTTGATAATTTAAATAGCATATCCGTTATACCAATGTGTTTATGCCTACGACACTTGATAATTTAAATAACATATCCGTTATACATATGACACTAAAAAAGTGTAACGGGCGGCACTTCCCTCTGACTGCGGTACTCTAAAGGGCAAGCCAATGTCATATCCTTGCATACATCCTCTCCAATCAGGTGAGGTACCCCAAAGAGGTTAAGAGGCTCAAGCCCTCATTCTACCTGGGGCCACGCCAAAGGGGAAGAGGAGGCCTATATGCCCTTATTATATCCCACTCGGTCAAGGAGGCTCAAGCCCTCATGTGACCCCACTGGGTCACGAGGCTGATGCCCTCATTCTACCCGAGGCCATGCCACTGAGTAGGGGAAGCCCATGCCTTCATTCTACCCTACCAGGTAAAGGAGGCCCAAGCCCTCTTTCGTCCCCACCGGGTCAAGCCCTCATAAATCCTCTACTAGAGCGAGGTATCCGAACACGATAACCAAAGGGTAGCTCCCTTATATAAAGCCAAGGTCCAATCCCTTGCATTAAAATCATCGCCCTGAGTGAGGTACCCCCAGGGGTTAAGCCAAGGTCCCTCCCTTGCTTGTGAGTCATCTCACCTCTCCAGTGTCCTCTACACTTGGGGGACTTATACATTCCAGTTATCACAAAGTGGAGGAAGCATCCGACCGGGACTATCATTGGGCTTCGCTCTTATACTTTCCAGGCATTTCCAAACATCATGCTTGTGCCTCAATGGTACATACGTGTAAGTTTCATGTTCTAATCTATTAATGGAAATATTGAATTTTTCACCTATTATTGATCCCAAAAATTAAATTCTTTTTACATCCCGTTAATAAGGCCATAGGACAAAACTTACACAACCTACCACCCGTTCGATATGAGCGAACTCAACTCTTATACTCTTGCCACACATGAGCTAACTCAACTAGCCAAACAACCGAGTTGTAGCTTATATGTCCGAGTTAAGTAAGATAAGTCCCTTTCTCTAACCTATACTTGGGGGGCTATCATGACCACACCATAGTCTTGCTAGTATGGCCAATATGTATACAACATATACATATTGTTATGTATGTATCATCATGTTCAGCACACATCTTTGTATCATATGCACTTTGTATGCTATCATAACCACATATATTTCAAACTCATACGTTACATTAACACTTGACAAAAATAAGCATCCACACAGTGTGTAACATGCTTCTCATCTAAACATTCATGCACCTTGATGCATTTGACTCAAATGTCACCTAGATTGCCTTAGCGCAATCAATTTTCTCTTTGTACACTCTTATCTTATTTGAAAATACTAGCTCAATGATGGGCCTCCGTGGCACCAACCTGCCATGGAAACTTTACAAGACTCGAAGAGGCCTTTCTTGCTTATTGAGTCAGGTGACCAATATGGGTATGGCATTCTACAAAGTCGCCACTCATACTTGGGGCATCACATTTAAACTCCCCAACCAAGAAGCGCCTTTTTCTCAGGGACTTGGGGGACTTGTACATACCGCCTATATCACATACCGCCAAACATAAGTAGGTGGGTCGCATGACACGGGTAGTCCCGCCCATGACATACCTTCGGTAGACCGACACCCTAGCTACCTCACGATGGTGAAGATCGGTCGATATCTAGCCGGGAGGCCATCCTCCCATGCTCTCCAAAAGGCTTCAAGAGAAGTAAATATGTGTATTGAGTCCCACATAAAAAATGTAAAATAGAATAGGACTTCCTTTAGCTATAAAAGGAAGTTATTCCCTTCTTAGAAGAGGATGGGATCCATGATCTCCACACTTGTATACTACAAAGGTATTTGGCCTCACTCATAGTGAACTTCTAAGTGGACGTAGCCTTGCCTTAAGGGCAAGGTAAACCACTATACATGCTTGCGTTATTTCTCTCTCCCTCTCTACTTTGCCTCATACTTAGTTCCTTTACTGTATTCACACACAGAAACAAATGCTAAGAAGCATTATTGGTTTTTTTTTTAAAATACATAAGCTGCATATGCTTTGTAGGAACTCTGCCATGCCAAATATTAAAGAGGAAGGAGAATAAGTATCATCATCGTATGGCATGAAAAGAGTATGGTAATCTACAGGATGAACATGTTAGTATTTTTGTGAATCGATGATGTCCAATATATTCAAAAGCATTGGGTGTAGCAACAAGTAACATATGATTTTACATTTTTTTCATATTAGTCCGAAAACACATCTATTGTAGAACTTGGTCATGCTACAATATGGATAAAGGCATGGCAAGACAAGACTGAAAATTTCAATGGGCCAATGATAGAGAAACCGATAGAAAAAAAATGTAATTCCTACCACTAGAGTTGATTATTTGATTTCAGGTTTATCGAATTTTCAAATAACAATCTTGTGTCCCTAAGTATCCTAGTAGAGTACGAGGTGTTGGTGGCTTTTCCGAGCTAAATTCATGCTTCAATCTACCAAAACGTTGAAAGCAAAGTGTAGAATAGTCTGTGAGGATAAGTGTTAAGAAGATATTAATAGAGGACAAATAAAGTATCATTGCAGAATAGAAAGCTAAGTGGGACTTTGAGAGGGAACAACAAATTGAGAGGGAAAGAGCCATGTGGGAGGAGAGGTTGAGGAAGTTAGAATCAAATATTGAGAGGAAAGAGGTGCTGGTTGAATCACTGAAACCAGTCAGTGATAGTGGTTAATGAACTTGGTTCTGCACAAGGCAGTTGTTCCTGGAAAATTGAGCAGGCTTTGAAGGTTTTTGAAGTTAAGGCCACTAAAAATGTGAAGAAGAAGTTGGTTTTGGCTAAAGATGCAAAGAAGCTAGCTAAAAATGAGGTTAATATCGATAGCAATAGGAGCAAGAAATTGACGTCGATTACTCAGGAGAAGGTTAGGACTGTAAGACCTCTCATCAAGACTAAATTTTGGGAAGAACTTCCAGTAAACAGCTTACTATACCCTACTTTACTTGCTCATGTCGTTACACTTAGCTTTGAGTCATTCATATATATTAATGAAGTCTCAACCTGAAATGTGATTGATTAAAACTAGTTTTTGGTGAATTAGGTGCAGTCAAGTAATGTCAAGTCAGAGAAAATCATAATAGGTTATGCGGATAACATAGTTTCTTTTGAAACCATCATTGAAGATGATGTCGAGGCCACACAACAGACTATCCATGGTATACCATTGGAAGAGGAAAACGTACACGTCTCAGTCACCAAAGCGGTTATTGCTTATGCTTAACTACCATTTCCTATTTAAGATAAGATTGTGAGAGTTTCCGATGTGGTTGGCACATGTGTTGCTTGGTCTAGAAGCTTGGTTATACCCCCTGAAGTTGTTGACAAGGTAATATCTTTTGCTTATTGCCATAGTTTAGACTCTTTTGTTTTAAGGTTAATCATGATGATCTTCACAGCATGCCATGTTATTGTTTACAAAACTATGAGCAAAAAAACCGTAAAATTGTGAAAAAGAAAAGGAGGGATATCTATGAAGATTTTGATCATGATGACCTTGACAACTTACCCTCCAAACGGCCTTTACCACTAAAGAAGCTCTGCCAATGGGCCAATATATTCTTGAAGAATGGTGTCACCATCTGCACCACTTTGGGCAAGGATATTTTTGGCAGCCCAAGGAAGGTATCTATCTTTAGAAGGGATGTGTATCCCGTGACGCACATGAAGGAGATATGTAACAACACCATTGTGTTATATATCAGGTTTGTAAATACAATCAATCTGTTAATTTATTAGGTTGTGTGCTTTCATATTCAATCTTGTAAAGGCTTTGATTATTTTTGTCCTATCTCTTCGTAGATGCCTTTATCAAGTTTTACAGAAATCTAAGATCGATGCTACATGATCGTATTATATAGACCCTACTCAAACAGGTGCACTTGGATGTGGGAATGCAACAGAAAATGGCTCGTTCTTTGTCAACTTGTTATGCAAAAGGGAAGTCGGGTCAGATTTTTTTGGTGCCCTAGAACTCAGGGTATGAAATCTTGCTATTGTGCCTTTATGTATGTATGTGTGTGTGTGTGTGTGTGTGTTTGTATTGATTTCTAAAATCTACATGATATATGCTGCATACATTTGTTTATTCTGGTACTAAGTATATCAGTTTGATGTCATTGGATATTAATGGTTGTAAGCCCACTGAAGAAGTTTTGCATTTCATAGGGGACTAATCACCAGTGAATTGGAAACTATTGTGGACAAATAAGTAATGTTAACCTTCAGTTTCGTGAAAAGTCTAAAATCATTGTTTTACTAACATTTTTACTAGAAATGTCAAGTGCTTTGATATTTTTTAAGTTCTTCTATTTTCTGGAAGTTTATTGTTGTCATCATGAATTTACAGCTCAATCAAAATATACAATGAGCCGAAAAAAAAAAGGCAGAAAAATAGCTACATGGAAAAATTATGCGATATGTTCAAAATTTTTCTAAATGCATGTGTTATTCCATTTAACTTAGAAACTGCTTAATGCCACAACTTTTTAGCTGGGTACTCGACATTTTTATATGTTGCAGGGCATTCTAGAGTAGCAAGGTGATAAAACCTGTGTGTTTTGGATTATGCATTACATGAAGGACATAGTGAAGCACAAGAACCAAGAGTGGAGTGCTAAGGTAATATCTGTTAATGTATTTCAGTTCTTCAAAATGGCTTACATTCTGACTAATATTAACTTCCATACTTTCTATTGTTACAATGGGACAGAATAGCAAGTAACATGTACACACAAAGTGATATTGATGAGGTTATGAGGTTCGGGTCGAGTGGGCACAATATGTTGCGTAGTTTCAATAAAGGTAGTGTCTAACTCTTTCATATATATATATATATATATATATATATATATATATATATACACACAGTCCGGCTACACTAAGGATGTCCTTAGTTTTTCTTAGATACGGATTTCTGGTTTTCACCCACTTTCCGATCACATTTTCACATCTTAACCGTTCAGTTTTTAGGTCCTAATGTATAGATCACCTCTGCAAATTTTCAGCCAATTTGGTGATCGTTAAGGCATCCAAAACTGCAACTTACCATTATAAATACGAACGGTTCCGGTTCTCCAGATTCAGTCCGTTCGTGTAAATTGCAGTTTTGGATGCCTTAACGATCACCAAATTGGCTGAAATTTTGCAAGGGGGATCTATACATTAGGCTCTAAAAACTAAACGGTTAAGATGTGAAAATGTGATCGGAAAGTGGTTGAAAACACCAAATCCGTACCTAAACCTTAGGTAAAGATATCCTTACCTGAGAAAAGTTCTATATATATATATATATATATATATATATATGCTTATGGACATGCATCAGATACAGATTAGAAAGCTATAGGTACTAGTTTTTGTCTTACATGATCGATATTGTGATTTTTTTTTGTTGCCTTTATCGATCATGTCTTTTATTTTATTGGATGGGTTGCATTAAACTGATGCATAGCAGGTTGTGTACTATATTGAATGATTTGCCAATTTGATGAAATGGCATTTTCTGGCTTTCCAGATTACTAAATGAACAGTACAAAATTATTTTTCTGGATAAGATTTGATTCATTTTAGTGCTTTCCAGATTACCAAATGAACAGTAATTATGTCATCTGAACTAGCATCCAACAACCCACTCAAAGCCAAAAGTGTCTTGTTGGATCAACTAAAAGATAATAGAAATATGTGAAAATTTTATTGTTGTTTACTAGCTCAGATGATAGAAAGTTGTACACTATCATCGTATGGACAGATATATGAGAAATTATGTTGCCCTTCAATTAAACAACAACAAGACAAAGGTTGTTATAACCTTAGTAGCTTAATATCAGAACAATCATCTGGTTCTAATTGATATTAGACGACAAATAATTGTCATTCAAAGGTACATATAACCATAAATAACTATCCTCCTATACCAGTTCAGACAACAGATAATTGTCACTCAGAGAAACATAGAACCACAAATAACTATGTACTTATATAGGTTAAGACAAAAGACAAATGTAATCCTAACTGAAATACAACTTCAAGTATCTATCATTTTTAATAGACATAGATAACAGAATAATTGATTATTTATTGATTTATAACATTCAGACAACATAAAAACGAATCATAAATGTAGCTACAACAACAAATAACTGATATCTTTTCAAATGCAGTTATAGGTAATTGAAACATACTTAAGACCACAATTATCTGTAGTTTATAACCACTACAGACAACAAAAACGTGAATATCACAGAATATCATGAATATTGTCTTTGAAATAGCTATTAAACAATAGAAGATAAAGATTGCTGATGTCTATTTATATATAGGGTAACACATTTCTGTCGTGTGAATGAAGTCATAACACACACCTGTACTCATAAGGAATCAATCAGATAATAGAAGATCGAAAACATGTCTGTCTTTTGAGTGCAATCAGATGTCAAAGTTTCTTCGTTGTCTAATTGTATAAGAGAAGGCAACACCTTAGACGACAGAAAATTGTGCAATCAGACAACGTAGATAAGATGTCGTCTGATTGACATTTTGGTATAGTGAATTTATTTTTTATTAAGCTACTGAGATGAGAAATCAGTAATAAACTAATTTATTGGCTGGCATAAAATGTATTTATTTTATCGTAGTGTTCTTAATTACAGTTGTTTGGCAAGGAAGTATCAATTTTTTTTGGTAATTGCATGCACTTATCATTGATATTAACTGTTATATATTCTCTCTGTTGCTGTTATACGTAGATCTTTAATTGTTTACAGTTCAACTGTTCTAGAGCTTGAAAATGGATTATTGGGGATGTTAGTGTCAGAGGAAGCTCAAAAAAGTTGAAATTGACTAATTAGGATTAAAACTTTGTACGTAACACATGACTGAGGAGAAAAACACTAACGAAATATGGTAGGAGGAAAGTTGTTTACAAGTAATTCTGCCTCGTATAGAAGTTGGTTTACTTATTAAGTGATTGTGCTATTTCTTTGGCTTCGTTTTCTCCACGTTAAAGCATGGGATATTCAGGAAAAGAAATGCACTGCAGTTCTGAGGCGTATCCAAGCAACTTTTCATCTTGACTGATAATGTGACTAATCTATTAGCTTGTTGTTCATATGTTTCTAGGATAGTAAGCAGCCACGTGATGATTCAAGTTCGTGGTAGGCGTAGGAGCTGGGTGAAGCGGTAGCGAAGCTCAGGTGATGACGCAGGTGAGTAGGTGAGCATAGTAGCCCCCTCGGGCATGCTCCTTGTACAACCAAGTGAAGAGCTAGTGAGGGCCAGAATGGAATATTGTATGTAGTGTATAGAATCGGATCTAAAGCTCTTTACTAGGATTAGAACAAGCGAGGAACGAGTGATCACAAGCTCCGCTTAAGCGCTCGACATGTAGTTAGCTCAAAACATGTTCATCATGTGGCCGAGTGAAGCGCACCTGTGTGAAGCAGCCTAGCATCACTTTAGATATGAGCAGAATGGATGACTTACAACTGAAAGTAAGTTCTTCAGATCGTACGACGTAATGAAGATCTTGATCTAGATCCGGTGGTTCGCAGAATTCGAGACCTAACAATGCTCGGTTCGTCACATGAATGGGAGCGGACGATTCCCTCGTCTCTCCCTTTTCGGGGAATGGCTGCAATCACAAGCAAGTGATTGGATGAGTGGGGGGCTCCGAAAGCACATGCGGGATAAGCAGGTGTTTCAGGAGACGGTCTAAAAATGGGTCCGGTCTAGCATGAAAAGAGAACTCTAAACAAGCTGGAACTAATCAAGATCAATAGGAAGGCTAGGAATTTTTTGACAAATTGAGAAAGTTTTTTTTATTCTCCAACTCGCGCCTTTTTTGAAGACTTTTTGTTGCGCCCCAGGGCGAGGGTGGCGGCCTTGATTTGGTGCCCCTACAAGATCCCCGATAACCTCGGGCTCGGGGGCCTTTGCCTTCATTTCTTGAAGAGCACGAGGTCACCTCTTCATCAATAGAAAGGAACGCCAGAAAAAAGTTGTGAACTCCTCCAAGCCTTTTTAGATTTGGGTTTTATTTTTTGAATTATGATGGATCATGAATTTGGATAGAAAATCAATGGAATGCTCCAATTTTTGGATGATTTGCTTCAGTTAATATGTTGAGAAAAGTTCTTTTTTTCCAACAATAGCTACAATTAAACTTGAGGTGATGTAAAAATGTATAACAAAAAAAAAGTCAATTGAGAGATCGTAAATCAGTTTCAAAATAAAAAAAATCGATATCCCCAAACCAGTGCACATCGGTTTGTAAAAATTAAGGTGTTGTCTGGCATATACCAAAACATCATTCTTGAAATAATGATCGATGCAAATATCCACTTAGATATTGTTCGACATATACTTTATTAAGCATAAAATGCCAAAATATGAAGAACTGAATATAGTTACATACAAAATTATAATGATTATAATGGTTATACATCAATCTATGTTTCAAAATGGATGTTGGTTGTTATTCGGGCCATCAGTCTCTGACCGATGTTTGATGTCTTGATCTTTCTCTACACTCACTAAGATGTTGGTCGAATTCTAGTTTTACATCGGTGCTGGACTAATGTCTATTAATATAATTCTAGTAAAAGCCACTAGGATCACCACCATAACTAAATTAACCTGTGTCCGTTTATGCACACAAATTGTGCAACTCCCTAGATAACCCTTTGAGCATACGATTTGTGTTTCAAAATCGATGTTGGTTGTTATCCAGGGCATTGGTCTCTGATCGATGTTTGATTTCTTAATCTAGTAATGGCCATTAGGATCACCACCATAACTAAATTAAGTTGTGTCCCTTTATGCACACAAATTGTGCAACTCCCTAGATAACCCTTTGAGCATACGATTTGTGTTTCAAAATCGATGTTGGTTATTATCCTGGGCATCAATCTTTGACCGATGTTTGATTTCTTAATCTTTCTCTACATCCACTAAGATGTCGGTCGAATTCTAGTTTTACATCGGTTCTGGACTAATGTCTAGTAACAAAATTCTAGTAATGCCATTAGGATCACCACCATAACTAAATTAAGTTGTGTCCCTTTATGCACACAAATTGTGCAACCCCCCAGATAACCTTTGAGCCTATGTTAAGCATTTTCTTTCATCATCCATAAATTTCTTAACCCTAAGCCTAGTATAGTATATCCCTTACCCTATCATAAGGAACTAGTGGAACAATCTTTAGAGATATGCTTATTGTTCAAGTTACTTTTGTAAGCAAGTGTAGGGGAGCTCAGTCCCAAGAAGAAGGAAGAAAAAAATATATGTCTATCGAAAAAAAACTATTTAAAAAAAAAGTGTTGAATCGCCAAAAAAAAAAATAGAAGAATCAAAAAGCAAAATATTTCATTGGACTTGGTAAATTTTATGTTGTTAGTGTTGAAAATTAGAATGAAGCATAAGGCCATAAAAAGATGGCTTGAAACGAAATTACTACTTGCTTTATGTGTTCTATGTTGATTACCATGAGGAGATTTCAAGATTCCTATATCTCTACATCATCATAGTGCTCCGCTAAATCTCCTTGGGATCTTTGTTATTTCTCATACCTCTTTTTTCTATTAACCTTAACCCTTGGCCCTATTACAATCCTAAATAAAAGACTTATTTGATCAATGCGATGGCAGTTGGTCTATGGAGAGATTTATTCACCTCTGGATTCCCCTGCGTCTTCTTAACAGCTCAAGTCATAATTAAACTCGTCCACCCAAATAATTCATCAATACTTAATCAAATACGATCTTAACTTAGCCAATAACTCAGAAACATACTTAAACAATGATTCAAGAACACACTTATACGACGATCCCATAGTTGAATTGAACTTAAACGATGATCCAATAGTCAGATCGAAATTAAATGATGATCCAACAGTTGGATTCTCACAAATCGCCCTTGGGATCATCGTCCCAAATTTTCAAGAAGATCCAATGGTCAGATCTTCCTAATTAGCCCTTATAAACATCTCCATAAATTATACAAAAAATCCAATGGTCGGATTCTTACGAATCGCCTTTCAAATCACCATTTTATAATTATACAAAGATCCAATGGTAGGATCTTCGTTTGTGATCATACATAGTCATCGGGACAGTCATACAATCACTGAATCAAATCCTACGGTTAAATCCTAGTGGACCACAACACTAAGATAACGCATAAATTTGTAAACCTAGCATGCATTAACTTTCTCCGAAATGACCCTATAATATATCAAAACGACAGTACCTATGTATAGATTAATAAACTGAAAACATAACACAAAAAGGAAGCCGGACGCGCCGCCACAAGCGACAAGTCAGCAACCGGTCAGTCGTCAACTACAAACCTGTTCACATTGAAGGGTAGAGCAACTTTCATAATTGGAGCTAAATCAAGCTTAGAAATTGGATTAATCTCGGTCGTACTATCAGATTTCTAGATTCAATGAGAGACGTCCATCTCCAACACTTGATCTTTCGCCCCACATGTAAAATCGTTATGCAAGGCCTATATGAGGATGATCAGGAGGAGGAGGAGATTCCAAAAACAAGAAGAAATCAGCCGGGAGTTTGCCGGAAGTCAGAAATCCGACCGGGTCAGACGGAACCACCACCCTGCAATCTCCGTCCACCATTCTAGGCAAAAGAGTGCGGCTGGGGTCGATAGAGGAGGCGGAGACGAGCCGGGCTGGGCTGGGTCCACCGTCCTTGGCCACTGGGACTGCAAGTTCCTACCAGGTCAGGTTGGTGTGGGTCATGCAGGTAAGGGGGAGAGAGAAGAGAGAAAACCGAGGTGGGGGGGGGGGGGGGAGAAAACGAAGAACTGGTAAAATTTTGGGAATTATGAAAAAATCACAGAATTTTTCCTATTTATAGGATTTTTCCCAAATTTTCAATCGCTAATAACTTTCCCATACGAACTCTGATTTTTGTGTTTTATATATCACGAGTTCTATGACTTTCATGCAGGAAGTTTTCCCAAAGAGCTCTACGACTTTCATGCAGGAAGTTTTCCCAAATTCTGAACGTATAAAAAGTCAATTTCTAAAAATCGAACGTTTCGAGCTTTTGGTTAATTCGAAGTGTTTCGAAACTTTGATAAATCCAAAAATGCAATTCGTCAGGGCTAAAATTCATGCTAATGCACCTTATTAATTTCACACAATTACATGAAATTAAAAATGAAAATTGACGTTATTACAATATGTTTGATGTTCAAAGGTCTTTGAGATGTTTGGAAGACATTAGGTTCGGGTCTTGGGTAGTTAATGTCTAGTGGTTTGCAAGGGACTAGACAAGGTTAAGTGTGGGCATATTTAATAGGAGCATATTATGTGACCTTTATATGGTTTCCCTATATCATCTTTGTTGGTTTATTATATTTTCTATTTATTTATTTACTTTTATGTTTATAAAATTTTTTGGAGCAAAAATATAAAATGGATATAATGTGAAGGAAATATACGCAAATAAAGAAAAGCTTGAAGTCGTAGCCCAAGAAAACGATCTTAATGGATCGAGAAGCCTGACTAATGGAGATGACGCAGCAAATATGGAGGATATTCAGATTTATTGCATTGATGACATGCCAAGCTTTTATTGGAAAGTTTATGTAGAAATTCGAAATCCAATAGAGAATCAAGAAGTTAGATTTCTCTACAATTTAGAGATGACTTGAGGAGCAATATAAAATGAATCTACAACATCTGAAAAAGATCTATCTTCTCACTCTCTTGCGACTAATTCTTCCCTTTCTTTGTTTTATTTTCTTCCTGTGAGCAACTAACTATTCTGTGGTTGGGGGCTATTGAAGCCCCAAATCATGATTGGTTTCTTTCCTATGTCTCTTAATTAGTTTTTATTTTTTATTTTTTTTTAATCATATGGATGAGAACCTAATTTCTAATTTTTTACATCAATCGATGAATTCTTTGCATGTTTTCTTTAGTGCGCAACTTAGATTGCATGTTTAGGGTTCTATTACTTTGAATAATCACTGTGAAGACCTGATTTTTCATATAATTAATTTATGTAATTCAATATTTGTTCAGTAATATGAATTATGAATTTTGGGCTTGCTTCGTATGTTGTTGTATGAGGAGATGGGTTTTGGATCGAAGCCCCCCGAGCCAAGCAATCGACCCGGCCGGATCTTGGCCATGCTGGCGTTGCACGAGTTGATCCTTCCCATTTTCGTGATCTCTACCTCCTGCAGATCATCCTCATATCCTCCTTGCATGACGATTTGGAGTGTAGAGCGATAGATTAAGGTTTGAAGTTTTTTACGGTCCAGAATAGATCTAGGATCTGATCAGACGCACGAGATTAATCCAACTTCAAAGCTCGATCTAGGACGATCTAGACCAAATCTCGCTTAGCTCTAGGTATGAAAATTGCTCACCTTGTCATTTTGAAGAAGTTTGTAGTTGACAACTTTCGTATCGGAGGTGGTTGGTCAGCGTTAACTGCCGCGTTGACCGCCCGCAAGGTTATTTTATAAAAAGTTGATAAATAGTGGATTTACGTTTTGACGTTACTATTTATGATTTTTACGTTTTATCTTCTGTTTATGATCTGCTAAGATCTTATCATCGGTTTTACTTCAACTTTTGATATGTTGATCACATGACTGTCCCGATGACTTTGTGTGGTCACGGGCGAAGATCCAGCCGTTGGATTTTCGTATAATTGTAAAACAATGATTCGGAAGAATCTGTCGTCAGATTTTCATATAATTTTGATAGATTGTTTCCAAGGGCTATCCGTGAGGATCCGACCGTTGGATCATCGTTTAAATTCGATCCGACCGTTGGATCATCATTTGAATTCCATCCGACCGTTGGATCGTCTTTATTTTAGAATCCGACCGTTGGATTGTTGTTTAAGTTTATTTCATGTTTCATTTGCTAACTAAGATCGTACTTAATAGTTTGAGTGGACGAGCGTTTGGATTATTGTGATTTTGTTTGATAGAAGACGTAGCTGGATCTGATTTGAGTAATCTCACATTGTTCATTTACGAACGAATTTACTTTTATAGTTTTAGGTTATATTTAACTGCAAACTATAGTTTGTATTAATTGGCATTCTTGCCTGAATGTCTATGTATATATATTATTTACATGAAATATATATGTATTGATGGATTTGTGTTGAGGAAACAATATGCATGATTTTGTTACTATCATTGTTTAAATGTTACTTTTTGAGAGACAATATATTGAGAAAGGTGTTGAGTTTTATTGTTCGAGAAACAATAGGTTGTTTTGATCTGTGGAGATCAATAGGTCACGAGTGTGACCATGACATACTATCAGTGAACCATGCTATTTTACCGGGCTGATGGTTGCTGATAGCATTATAATCATGAACCACGCTCTCGCGCCGGGCTGGTGGAGCTATTAGTTAGAGCTATAGTCTGTCTACCAAATGTGAGTGGTCTTATGAGGGTAACGTTGAGGTCACTTGAGTCTCATAAGTATGAGTTTTAAAAGAGAGTCTTGAGAGTATTCTTTCTTTTATGTTTCTGTGTATTTTGGAGGTACTTTGTGTGTGTTGATTTACTATTGTTTTTAGTTACTCATACGAGCTTTCAAAAAGCTTACCGGGTTTTGTGTTGTTGCAATCCCGGTACACTATTTAAATGGTGTAGCGGATAATCCTGCAGGTCAGGAGAACCAGGGTGGTGATCGTGCTGTTTAGAGTGATAGTACTTGATTTACAGCGTTGTATTGTGAGGTCTGTTATGCTCATGGAGCTTTACTATTTTAATTGGTGAGAATGTGCTGTAATAATTAACTTGAGGATTGGTTTATGTATTATTGAGTGGTGTGAGACATGGTTATTTCTAAGAAAAAAAATTCAGAACGTTATTTGTATTGGTTGTTATTCATGTTTCGAATTTGAATTTGTTATTCAAAATTCGGGGCGTGACAGTTTGGTATCAGAGCGTAAGGTACATATTTGGTGATAATCAGTACCCCTCAAGTGATTGCCCGTCTGTAGCGGATCCCCATCATATACTCTTCGGTATTAGTATAATGATTGGGTATGTAAGAAGGGTTAGTGTTGTGAGTCGTGAGAGTGGTGTAGACTCGATAACGGAAGTATAGAAACTTTGTATAGTTTCTTGAGTTAGTTTATTATAGGGAAAGCGAGCCTTTAGATTAACTCAGATTAGGTTTTTGGAATGGAATTGAATCCTACGAAGTGAATTATGATTATTTGGTTAACATGATTAACGTATAGTTGTGCTAAGGGTTATACAAGTATTAACCATATATTACTATGCTTCTCAGGTAATGGACTTGGTTGGAGGTAGAGGTAGGGGTGGAGGGAGACCTAGAGGTAGGGGCAGAGGTAGAAGCAGGAGCAAGGCCCCTCATGTTGAGATGTACGAGGATGAGGTGGACACACCAGAGTTTGAGCTGCCAGTCCCACCTGTGATTGATGTGAGGGATGCCACTCGCTTGTCGAAATTGGCAAAAGAAATTTCTAGGCTGGGAGCAGTTCCATTTAAGGGTGGCACAGACTACATGTTGGCAGATCAGTGGATCGAAAATATGAAAGGCTACTTCCAGATGGTGATTTGTGATAAGCTGGAGAAGAGGAAGATAGCGTCGTTCATGCTTCAGGAGGATGCACGGTTGTGGTGAAGTGGCACTGAGAGGATGATGGACGTGACCACTCTAACCTGGGATGGGTTCGTGGAACTCTTTGGGAAGAAATACTTTCCAGTTACAATGAGACACCAGTTGGAGAGACAGTTGCATTCACTAACTCAGGGGAAGTTAAGTGTAAGGGATTATGAGGCAGAGTTCAACAGGTTGTATCAGGTTATGAGGCAGTGAGCTCCGGAGAGTTTGGCCATAAAGATTCAGTTGGGGCTAAACCCTTCGATTCGGCATGACGTAGCCATTTTGGAACTGACTGAACTAGGACTTGTTGTGGCTAAGGCATTAACCATCGAGCAGGAAAACCAGAGGAATGGAAAGGCAGCTGCTGAGAGCAGCCATACAGTAGGCAATCGAAGTAACTTCTGGAAGAGGCAAAGGACTAACCAGCAGGCTCCAGCTAGGGCCATAGTTGTAGCACCTGCTAGGTCGGTACCTATTAGACAGGTGGCACACCTCTGAAATGTTTTAATTGCCATGAGTTGGGGCACATTTCTCAGAACCACCCAAAACCAAAGACCTTGGTGTGCTTTACTTGTGGCCAGGCAGGACATATCTCCTGGGTTTGTTCATAGCAGTAGGATAGGGGCCAAAGGAACCAATATGGCTACAGGCTCAAGATCAGGCTAGAGTCTTCACCATTGGTCAGAGAGGCACTGGGGTGGAAGGTACCATATATGTTTATAGCTATCTTGCTAGAGTATTGTTTGATATGGGAGCTTCCTACTCTTTTATCTAGTTCTGTGGTAGGTGTGTTGGGTTTGACTGCTATGCCTCTCACTAGATCTTTGTGTGTTACATCACCTCTTTGTGTCTCTTTTGAGCTTAGTATGTTTTGTGATGATTACCCTATAGTAATTGGTAGTAGAGAGTTCACTGCATCCTTGATTGTACTTCCGGATCACACATATGATGAGATTTTGGGATTGGATTGGTTGGCCTTGAACTATGCTGTGATCAATTGTTTCAAGATGATTGTGTCTTTTCATATTCCTGGACAACCAGTGTTTCATCCCGAACTATGTGGATATCTTCCAGGAGATACCAGGGTTGCCTCTGAAAAGAGTAATGGACTTCTCCATTGATGTGATACCAGGTACTTCTCCTATGCATTGTGTAAGTTGTATCTGAATGAGATAGCAAAGCTTCATGGTGTGCCCTTAATAATTGTTTATGATCGGGATGCTCGTTTCACTGAAAGATGGGCAGACCGAGAGAGTGAATCAGGTGATGAAGGACATGCTTAGAGCTTGTGTACTGGACTTCAAGGGAAGTTGGGCGGATCATCTGCCATTGGTAGAGTTTACCTACAACAACAACTATCACTCCAGTATCGGTATGGCTCCATATGAGGCTCTTTATGGTAAGCCATGTAGGACTCCTATCTGTTGGGCAGAAGCAGGGGATAAAGGGCTCTTGGGTCCTGAGATTGTACAGGAAACTAAAGAGAAGGTCACTGTTATTCGGGACAGGATCTGAATAGCCCAGAGTAGGCAGAAGAGTTATGCCGATTGAAGAGAAGACCAGTTGAGTTCAAAGTGGGTGGTCACGTGTTCTTGAAAGTCTCACCTATGAAAGGTGTGGTGAGATTTGGCAAGAAGGGGAAGCTGGCACCAAGATACGTCGGACCTTTTGAAATTCTGGACAGGGTCGGTGATTTGGCATATCGACTTGCATTACCTCTTAGCATGTCTGGTATGCACAATATCTTCCACGTATCAATGCTTAGGAAGTACATTCAAGATAAGTCTCATGCGATTGATTATGGTATAATTGAGGTGAATGCGGATACAACCTTTGTTGTTGAACCTGTTCGTATCTTGGATAGGTCAACAAAACAGCTGCATAGGAAGGAGGTTGACTTAGTGAAAGTATTGTGGAGCCATCATGATGAGGGCGATGCGTCATGGGAGTTAGAGTCTGACGAGCGTTGGCCCCCCGGACTTGCCTTGCCCCACCGCTGCTCCCCTGGCTAGATCGAAGCCCCCCAGCCGAGCAATCGACCTGACCGGATCTTGGTCGTGCCGGCGTTGTACAGGCCGATCCTTCCCATTTTCGTGATCTCCTCCTCCTGCTGATCATCCTCATATCCTCGTTGCATGATGATTTGGAATGTAGAGTGATAGATTAAGGTTTGAAGTTTTTGATGGCCCAGAACAGATCTAGGATCTGATCAGACGCACGAGATAGATCTAACTTCAAATCTCGATTTAGGACAATCTAGACCAAATCTCGCTTCCCTCCAGGTATGAAAATTGTTCACCTTGTCATTTTGAGGAAATTTGTAATTGACAACCTTTGTATCAGAGGTGGTTGGCCGGTGTTAACCGCCCACTGACCGCTGCTTATGGTAGCACGTCCGACCGTATTTTGAGTTTTCATTATCTAGGCGATGATCTATACATCCATACGAGCATTTTGATATATTACAAGGTTATTTTAGGAAAAGTTGATAAATAGTGGATTTACACTTTGACGTTACTATTTACGGTTTTTACGTTTTATCTTCGGTTTAAGCTCTGGGAAGATCTGATCATCCGTTTTGCTTCAAATTTTGATATGTTGATCGTATGACTGTCCCGATGACTTTGTGTGGTCACGAGTGAAGATCCGACCATTGGATTTTCATATAATTGTGAAATAGTGATTCGGGAGGTGTTTCGTGAGGATCTGTCCGTCGGATTTTCATATAATTTTGATAGGA
Source organism: Rosa persica (assembly GCA_025331145.1). Taxonomy (NCBI): domain Eukaryota; kingdom Viridiplantae; phylum Streptophyta; class Magnoliopsida; order Rosales; family Rosaceae; genus Rosa; species Rosa persica. The sequence goes on from WFKR01000005.1 coordinate 64,328,951, forward strand.
TGTTTCCAAGGGCGATCCGTGAGAATCTGACTGTTGGTTCATCGTTTGAATGTGATCTGAGCGTTGAATCGTCTTTATTTTAGAATCCGACCGTTGGATCGTCGTTTAAGTTTATTTCGTGTTTCGTTTGCTAAGAAAAGACCGTACTTAATTAGGTACTTGATGGTTTGAGTGGATGAGAATTTGGATTATTGTGATTTTGTTTGATAAAAGACACAGCTGGATCTGAGGTGAGTAATCTCATATTGTTTGTTTACGGACGAATTTTCTTTTATAGTTATAGGTTATATTTAACTGCAAACTATAGTTGGTATTAATAGGCATTCCTTCGTGAATGTCTATGTATATATATTATTTACGTGAAATATATATGTATTGATGGATTTGTGTTAAGGAAACAATATGCATGATTTTGTTACTATTATTGTTTGAATGTTACTTTTTGAGAGACAATATATTGAGAAAGGTGTTGAGTTTTATTGTTTGAAAAACAATAAGTTTTTTTTATCTTTGGAGATCAATAGGTCACGAGTGTGACCATGGCATACTATCAGTGAACCACGCTATTTTACGGGCTGATGGTTGCTGATAGCATTATAATCGTGAACCACGCTCTCTCGCTGGGCTAGTGGTTGCGATCAGTTAGCGCTCTAGTCTGTATGCCAAATGTGAGTGGTCTTATGAGGGTAACGTTGAGGTTACTTGAGTCTCATAAGTATGAGTTTTAAAAGAGAGTCTTAAGAGTATTCTTTCTTTTATGTTTCTGTGTATTTTGGAGTTACTTTGTGTGGTTGATTTACTATTGTTTTGAGTTACTCATACGAGCTTTCAAAAAGCTTACCGGGTTTTGTGTTGTTGCAATCTCGGTTCACTATTCAAATGGTGTAGCTGATAATCCTGCAGGTCAGGAGTACCCGGGTGGTGATCATGCAGTTTAGAGTAATAGTACTTGATTTATAGCGTTGTATTGTGAGGTTTGTTATGCTCATTGAGCTTTACTATTTTAATTTGTGAGAGTGTGCTGTAATAAGTAACTTGAGGATTGGTTTATGTATTATTGAGTGGTGTGAGGCGTGGTTATTTCAAAGAAAAAAAATTCAAAACGTTATTTGTATTTGTTGTTATTCATATTTCGGATTTGAATTTGTTATTCAAAATTCGGGGCGTGACAATTATTGCATGTTCCTTGTTAAATAAGGTCCTTTTAAGAGTTCAAGAGTAGCAAAATACTAAGCATAAGACATGTTATTAGGTTCTTAGGTTCATTGAGACGGGCCGTAATTGAGATGCCTTGTCATGTCTCGTTTTTCTAATTCATAATGATTTCTTTTTGTTATAAATAGAGTTACTTAACGTAGGTTGCATTTTAGAAAATAAGTTAGGCACTTAGCATACACATAATGACAAACAATATATTGATTCTAACGGTGAGATAAGTTGAGCATTTTTATCCATGAATAGATGAGACGAAGTTAAACATGGCTATGCATACTGTTAATGGTAAAGGGGGTAAATGACCCCAAGTCAAGTCAATAGGATATATAGTTGTAAACAATAACAAAGACTTGTTTAAGAACAAGAGGAATTGACAAACAGAAAGAGAGAGTAATATTTGAGAGAGAATGGAGATTTCAATGTGTTTATTCATCTCATACAAAAGGGGTATTTATAGGAATACATTTGAAGTGTGAAAGCTCAAAGAGAAAATCAAAATGATAACCATCTTGATGATGATTTTCTGCCATGCTTGTTGCCTTTTGGTAAAGCATGTTTACATAAGTCTTCATACACTCAAGTACCTATGATTATACACTCAAGTACCTATCTAAATATTTTTAAGTATTTTGTTACATGATATAGACATATACGGTATTTATACATTTATACTACAACACTCCCCCTTGGATATTTCATGTTCAATAGTATTGTGTAGATGGTGCGCATCGAAGTTGCCTCGTTAAAAACCTTGCCAAGTAATAAAACCCTGTGGGAAAAAACAACCTTGGTCGAAAGGGAAAAAGAGCACAACGCGCGTTGAGTGTGACGTATGTTTCTGGATACTCCCCCTGATTTAGACTCCTCTTGAAGATCGTGGGAGTTCGGATATCCTCCTCAATCCGATGCTCCTTACATGTTTCTCGAAAGGGGATTTTGGTAGTGACTTAGTAAATAAGTCAGCTACATTATCTTCTGATCGGATTTGATTTACTTCTATATTTAGAAGTGTTTGTTGTTGCTGATTGTAGAAGAATTTCGGCGATATATGCTTGGTATTGTCGCCTTTGATGAAACCTAATTTCATTTGCTCAATACAAGCTGCATTATCTTCGTAAATGCATGTAGGTTCATTTGTGGTAAATTTCAAACCACAAGTTCCTCGAATGTGTCTATTTATAGACCTTAGCCATATGCACTCACGCACGGCTTCATGTAGTGCAATAATCTCTGCATGATTTGAGGAAGTAGCAACAAGAGTCTGTTTTGTAGATCTCCAAGATATCGCGGTGCTTCCCTTGATAAAGACATAACCTGTTTGGGAGCGACCTTTGTGAGGGTCAAAGAGATACCCTGCATCAGCAAAACCCGTCAGAACATCATTTTGATGGAGGGGAGGAGGAGAACGTCGGTCACTATGGATAGTGTTGCCGGCGTTCACATTTCTTTTCTCTCTGTAGGGATAGAACAAGCCTATATCGATCGTACCTTTTAGGTATCGAAGGATTGTCTTTATACCAATCCAATGGCGGCGTGTTGGCGCAGAACTGTGTCGAGCTAACAAGTTTACTGCAAATGAGATAGCCGGTCTTGTGCATTGAGCTAAATACAATAATGCGCCTATCGCACTTAGGTATGGTATTTCAGCTTCTAATAAATCTTCGTCCTCATCCCTTGGACGAAACGGATCTTTCATGGGCTCAAGACTACGGTTGATCATGGGAGTACTCACAGGTTTTGCTTTATCTTCATTAAAGCGCCTTAGTAACTTTTGAGTATATGCTGACTGATGGATCATAATCCCATCATTACGATGCTCGAGTTCTATTCCGAGACAAAACCGTGTTTTCCCGAGATCTTTCATCTCAAATTTAGATTTCAAATATGTAGCAGTTTATTTTAACTCATCTAGAGTTCCAATTAGGTTCATGTCATCCACATAAACTGCTACAATTGCAAATCCGGATCTTGTTCTCTTAATGAACACGCAAGGGCATATTTCATTGTTAACATATCCCTTCCCAATCAAGTAGTCACTTAGACGGTTATACCACATCCGTCTGGATTGTTTCAATCTATATAGTGAGCGTTTTAATTTTATTGAAAACGCGCTCCGTGGTTTAGAGCCACTTGATTTGGGTAATTGAAGTCCATCTGGAACCTTCATATATATCTCTGAATCTAGATCCCCATAGAGATATGCTGTAACCACATCCATGAGCTGCATGTCAAGTTTTTCGGAAACTACCAAACTGACAAGGTAGGGGAACGTTATAACGTCCATTACGGGAGAGTATGTCTCCTCGTACTCGATTCCAGGACGTTGTGAGAAACCTTACGCCACAAGGCGGGCTTTGTATCTAACAACCTCATTTTTCTCATTACGCTTTCTAACAAAGACCCATTTATGGCCAACAGGTTTTATATTTGGTGGTGTTAGTGATATAGACCTAAATACCTGTCTCTTTGTTAGTGAATCCAATTCAGTCTGGATCGCTTTTTTCCATTTGGACCAATCTGCTCTTCGTTGACATTCTTCAACGGAGCGAGGTTCGATATCATCGTATTCTATAATTCCTTTTGCAATATGATATGCAAACGCATCATCAATAGCCATAGAATTTCTGTCCATAATTACATGTATACTAGTGTAATTCATGGAGATCTCTCTATTCTCTGGAATTGGTTCTACTATTGGAGCGTCCTCCAATGATGTCTCTTGGACATAACCATAATCCGGAATTTTTTCATGAGATGAATTATTTATATCGATGATTAATGGATTATTTTGTGTCAAGCTCGCTTTCTTTCTTGGGCGAGAATCCATCGAACCTATAGGCCTCCCGCGCTTTCTAGCAGGAGCCATGGGTCTAGCCACTGCATCACCCATAGAGGGGATGTCATGTCCTTTAGTTTTAGGAACATCAATCCTTGCAGGTACGTTTGCAGCAGGTATGTGTGATCTTGTCACTTTAGCGATATCAGAAAACGCATCAGGCATTGATTCTGCTACGTTCTGAAGATCGAGAATCCTCGGCACTTCTATTTCAGACTGTGTGGTTCGGGGATCAAGATGAGACAAAGTGGGGACAGACCACGACAATTCCTGTCTTTTCTGTTGAACATTAATGTTCTTGTCTCCCCCTAATGACGGGAAGACTGTCTCATCAAAGTGACAATCCGCAAATCTAGCGGTAAATAGATCACCTGTCAAGGGTTCTATGTAGCGGATAATGCTTGGAGTATCATATCCAACATAAAGGCCTAAGCGTCTTTGAGGACCCATTTTGGTGCGCTGTGGCGGCACAATTGACACATAGACTGCACACCCAAATATGCGTAAGTGTGAGACATTAGGCTCATACCCAGTCACCAGTTGGGACGCAGAAAAGGGGGGGCAGTGGGTCTCAGACGAATAAGCACAACTGCATGTAATATTGCATAGCCCCAAGCAGAAATAGGGAGATTGGTGGGCATAACCAATGCCCTGGCAACCATTTGAAGTCTTTTAATGGCAGCTTCTGCGAGTCCATTTTGGGTGTGTACATGAGGGACAGGATGTTCGACCTCAATCCCAATGGACATGCAATAATCATCAAAGGTTCTTGATGTAAATTCTCCAGCATTGTCCAGACGAATTGACTTAATAGGATGATCAGGGTGGTGAGCCCTTAATTTAATGATTTGTGCTGGGAGTTTAGCAAATGCAGCATTTCTTGTGGATAAGAGCACGACATGTGACCAACGTGTCGATGCATCAACCAACACCATAAAATATCTAAATGGTCCGCAAGTTGGTTGGATAGGTCCACAAATATCACCTTGTATTCTTTGTAAGAATGGTATATTTTCTTTAGTGTCTTTTGCATAGGATGGTCTTGATCCTACCTTTGCTAAAGAGCAAGCTTTGCAAAACGAATGATATGCTTTAGAAGTAACTCTGTGGACCAATGTTTGGTTCGTACTTCTTTTTGTTTTGAAGAATGGATGTCCGTGTGAAGTTTTTAATATACGGAGCATCATGTCACGACCTGGATGTCCCAAACGGTCGTGCCAAAGCTTGTATGTGTCAGGATCCCATAAATTGTCATTCATGACATGGTTGGATTCAATGACTCTAATAGTGGTTGCATACAATCCACTAGAGCGACATATAAGTTTCTCTAAAACTCGTGTATTTCCGTAGTTTTTAGAGGTGATGCAAAGGAACTCTTGTCCATTCTCACAATGTGTTTCCACATGAAAATCATTGGCTCTTATGTCTTTAAAGCTTAATAGGGTTCTTCCGGCCCTTGGAGCATATAGAGCTTCGGTGACATTAACATTTGTGCCATTTGGTAACAAAAATTGAGCTGGTCCTCGACCATGAATCAATTGTGATGGTCCTGCCATCGTAGTTACTGAGGATCGACTGGGTGTCATCCATAAAAATAATTGCCTATGTCGTAATATCGTATGTGTGGTGCCACTATCAAGAAGGCATTCCAATTCTCCGGAAAACATACTGAAAGGAACAAAGTTCGGAATATTAACACATGTCCATGACACTGAATGCGATACTTTATTAATAGGGAAAATAGCCAATGATTACATCAAAGTTATTCATAAGTCTATTCCAAATATCAAACTTTAGACAAATTGCTATCACTCAATCCGTTTGGTAATTCCAATGAAATATGACCAGGAAAGTATAGAGATGTTGGTGGAGCGAGGCTCGCTTAAATACCCCGATCTCAATTGCTTTCCTAGACATCATACTTCATTGGGTACGCCACATAAGAAGGAGTTTAATACAATTGTTATTTATTGACTAAGGCACATTTGCCATTCTTGGAAAATAGAAAGAGGATTATTCTAATCAAAGTCTGTGGCATCCTCGTGCTCTTCATCTACAGCTTTGAAGTCCTCAACAGTGAGATTGACATCTTCACTATTTTCATCTTCGGCAAGGTTAGCTTCTTGCTCTCTTGCTTCCCTATACTCCTTGTAGCGTGCAGCTAATTGGGTACTTGCATGACATTGTTTAAACCAATGCTCGATTGATCCACATCTATGACACATGTCATTGTGGTTCCCTCCCTTCATTTGAGGTGCAGGTTGTGCAAGTTGTGCGGATTGTGCAGGTTGTGTAGGTTGTGTACGTTGTGGATATCCCCTAGGAGGGTTACTGCTACTACCACGACGCATGGTGCGACCTCCACGGCTCATGGTGCTATTTCCACGGCCGGTGTTGCCATATCTCCCTCTTCCACTTGTGGAGTCGTCATCACGTGTGCCCGCTCTAAAGTTGCGGTTTCCTTCTCTATTGGGGCGGTTATATAGACATGTTCGTCCTTCATGTCCCCTATTATTAGGGTACATATGTCCCCTATTGCTGGGGTACCACTCCTTGTGCCCTTTCTTGGGTGCATTATAATTTGCCTCACGAACGCTCTTGGTTCCAATGGGTCTTGAATTATAATTCTTTACGAGAATGTTGTCGTGTTTTTCGGCTACCGACAAAATATTTATGAGTTTATTGAACCTCGTAATTCATCCAGCATTTACTTCAGTGCGATACTGCTTTGATAGCAAAATTGCTGCAACGGGGAAGGTGGAGAGAGTTTTCTCAATTAGCTCTTCTTCTGTGAGGGGTCTTTGACAGAACCTCAACATGGACTTGAGACGAAGAGCTTCTGAATTGTACTCAGCAATAGACTTGAAGTCTGAGAAGCGTACATCGTTCCACTGAACCTTCAAGTCAGGGAGGAGAGAATCTTGGATATTGTTAAAGCGCTCTTGTAGCGCCTCCCATAAATCCTTTGCATCTTTGATGGACATGTACTCTAGTCTGAGTGCTTTGTCCATATGACGTCGCATCAAGATGATTGCTTGTGCATGCCTCTTGGGTGTTCGAGGGAACACAAGGGCCGGGTTTGGTTCATGGATGATGGGCAATATCCCCTTTGATGTGAGATGGTTCTCAACGTCGGTTTTCCAGCTATGGTAATCCGAACCTGTTGAGTCAAGGATTTGAAAATCGAGTCTAGGTTCATTCGACATCCTTGAAGATAAGAAGAAAATATTAGTTTCGGAGTTAAAACTTCCACGAAAAATAATAAGATTTCCGAGCTATGCTACCAAGAAATCAATTTCCAAGAATCATTGTGAACACTCTTAGTTCATTGATTACGAACGCTCTTAGTTCGTTTGGCGTGAATTTCTATAATTCTACTTTTGATTGTAAGTTCCTGAGAAAAAGGAAAAAGGAGAGAAAATAAATAAAAACTCAAAAACGGGAACTTTTAGTAAAGAATACCTTGGAATAGTGTTGCCGGAAAATTTTTGACCGGAAAAATTATCGGAGGTGATCGGAAGGATCGTTGGAAAAAGTCGAGAAAAATCGTCCGAAAAGTCACCGGAAAAGTCGCCAGAAAAGTGTCGAAAAAGTCGCCGGAAAAGTTGTCGGAAAGTCGCAGCGCAAATCTGTCGACAGATGTGTCGACAGCTGCTCGGCAGCTGCTGCGCAGCGTCTCGGAAGCTGCTCGGCAGCTGCTGCGTAGGGGTCTCTGCAGCTGCTGCGCAGGGGCCTCGGCAGCTTCTCGGCAGCACCTGGGCAGCGGTCCGGTTAGGTTTTTCTGCTTCCGGCGGCCGGTTCAGGCTGTTTCCGACCGGTTTCGGCTATTCTGAGACCGGTTCCGGGCTCCTGGAATCAAGGGCTTTGATCTGAGCTAGGGTTTGGGGATTTTTTGTAGGTTTGGAAAAATGACTTCGATCGATGATGAACTCTTCTTTCGTCAATTTTCGATTCTAATTCTAGAGCAACTTCGTGCTGATAACGTGTTTAAGAACAAGAGGAATTGACAAACAGAAAGAGAGAGTAATATTTCAGAGAGAATGGAGATTTCAATGTGTTTATTCATCTCATACAAAAGGGGTATTTATAGGAATACATTTGAAGTGTAAAAGCTCAAAGAGAAAATCAAAATGATAACCATCTTGATGATGATCTTCTGCCATGCTTGTTGCCCTTTAGTAAAGCATGTTTACATAAGTCTTCATACACTCAAGTACCTATGATTATACACTCAAGTACCTATGATTATACACTCAAGTACCTATCTAAATATTTTTAAGTATTTTGTTACATGATATAGACATATACGGTATTTATACATTTATACTACAACACTCCCCCTTGGACATTTATTCTAGAAATGGAGAAACACTTGTCCTTGGACCGTTGTTTCTTAGTCACTTGTTGGTACTTCTGCAGAACTTAAAGTTAGTGTACTGGTCTATCGGCATTGTTTTGACTGCTGGTGCATTGAAAATATATGCTGAGATATTAAGTTTCTCGATACAAGTGAAACTTGCTCTGTTTTCATTGTGGTGCCAATTGAAGATGCAGGATCTGGTCCACTTGATTAGTTGGAATAATCACTCTGAGCAACATAAAAAGGAAGTAAGCCATTTTAATGCAATAGTGAAAATGAGGTATCAGGTCGATCACTTTGTATCTATATTATAGCAAAATGGGGAGTCATAGCTAACGCATGTATCATGGTGCAGGTTTCTATACTCAAGCACAAGGTCAAATATATGATGGATCTTGTTCTTTCATCTGTTGCAATCTGATGCTAGGTTCCCTCCCATCAGCTTGAAGGGATCATGTTAAGGGTAAAAGGGGTAAATGGCCCCAAGTCAAGTCAATAGGATATATAGTTGTAAATAATAACAAAGACAGTAATTTTCATCATCACCGTTCTATTCAAAATTGCTCTCTTTTTCTGGGTTTTTCCTCATCTTTTTCAAGCTTTCTTATAATTCGAACACATACATGATTACCAATAGAATGCAAACAACACCCACACCCCCCCCCCCCCAAAAAACAAAAAAAACAACACACACAAAAAAAAACTTGTTTTCTCTTGACTTTCAAAACCGTAAATCAAGTTTTTTATTTTTGTATTCATTTAATTTTTCATTTTTATTAAATTATTTGACCAATAAAAACTTCTTCAAAAAACATCAAATTTTGTTAGTAGTTAGTTTGTTGTGTCTAGAGACTGTCTATAAATTTTTGTGACATTTGGAATAGTTTAGAGTCGTCTACCAGTCAAATCTTTCGAACTGAACAATTTAGTTATTTTATTTTAAGTCTTAGATTAGTGATTTGTCACGCCCCGAATTTCGAATAATAAATTCAAATCCGAAACATGAATACAACTAAACAAATCACGCCCTAAATTTTTTCTCAAAACCAATATCTCATAAAACCATAACAAAAACCTCGTAGCAAACTATCTCTCGAGTCAATTATTACAATACTAACATAAATAAAATGTTCTGCTCACAAGAGTCTACAAAAACACACCAAAATAGACCAAGTGCTGGTCTCAACCCTGCTGTCCTACACAGCTCGCTCACCACTTTGATTATCCTGACCTGCAGGATTATCCGCTACACCATTTGAATAGTGTACCGGGATTGCAACAACACAAAACCCGGTAAGCTTTCTGAAAGCTCGTGTGAGTAAATAAGAATGAACGGTTGATTTATTAGACCACAACTCATTTATCTCAAGTAAACATCCAACAATCTCAACAACCACAAGCAACATCAATCCAACACACATGAAACAACATGGAACACATTTCCACAATCACCAAATCACAACTCTCGCCACTTTGGCACCTAATCACAACTATCGTCACTTTGGCACCCACGTTAGAGCTCTAACTGTCTCGTTACCTCTGACACCTTGGCCCAGGGTCAAGTAACGGCATCTCCAGGTTACTCAGTAACCCGCGAACTTTGGACCATTTCATGTCCTCAGAACAATATATCCCCGTTATTATTTAACGGTCGAACTTTGGACCTCTCTGTCCTCAGAACACATACACTCCGGTTATCATTAACCAAAGATCCTTAGACCATTCGATCCTCGGAATCCTACGTTTCTCTACCTTCTATTCAACTCACAAAATCAACATGTTTAAAATCATATTATCAACATTATCAACAACATATTAACACGATTCCACACCTCAAGGTCACACCATTCAATATATAATCACGTAAATATATATATACGTAACCATCCACACAGGAATGATCACTAATACCAACTATAGTTCACATGATACAAAATCAAGAAATTCATTTTTAATATACTTTAAAACACATTTCTTAAAAACCATTTTCTCACACTTAACAATAAATTGAGCAATTAAGGAAATTCGGTTCGTAAATGAACCAAGTGAGATTTACTCACCTCTAAACTCCCGCTGCGTCTTCTTACAGCCCAAAATACGATTCACAATCGTCCGCTAACAAATCCGTCAAATACCTAATCAAAACGATAATTAACTTAGCGTATAATTTCCAAAAACACACTTATATGAAGATCCCACGGTCGGATCTTCACCCGTGACCACACAAGGTCACCGGGACAGTCCTACGATCATTATATCAAAACTAGAATTCTATCGGACGGTCCAAACTTCATAAATCACAAATTGAGCGATCGAAATCAATCGAAATCGTAAAATTCATAACTAATTCATACGATATCCAAAATTCGCATGCTATATATCAAAATGATCGTATCGACATGTAGAATCTAAAAATGAGCAGAAACTACTCATGACACCCCCGGAGGTGACCGGAAAGGGCCGCCGGAGTTTAGGGCAGAGCCACCCCCGACCACCACCAATTGTGTCGGGGCCAAGCTCATCCCCTTCGTTTCATCATTTTGAGCAACTTTCATAACTAACACGAAGTGAGAAAATGAGTGGAAGTGGCCGAAACTTACCAAAAACAGTCCGGTTTGGCCGGAAAAACTGCAGAAACCGATATGCTCTCCGACGAGCGTGAAAACCTCCACTTCTGGTGCTGTCCTTTTTACTGCATGTTCTACTCCTCCATACGAGTTCAACGAGATAAAGAACTCGTAATTTGGTGGTCTAGAACTCGAGATATTCGCTTCGCACTCAAAACTGCCGAAAATGGAAAACCAGCTTTCCGCCGCTGCTACAAGCCGTGCCACGGCGCAAGGCTGCCTCTGGCAGCTGCACAAGGTCAAGGCGAAGCCGTGGGAGGTGGTTTGACGTCAAACGGTGGCCGGAGGAGCAAGAACTCAACCGGAGAAGTTTGGCTCTGTTTTTTTTTCTTTGGTTCGGTGCCGCGCGAGAGAGAGAGAGAAAAATTAGGTTTTCAGATTTTTTTTCTGATTTTTCCAAGAAAAGTTAACCTATATATATACAAAATCGAAAACTTCTAAATGTCATAACTTCTTCCTACAATCTCCGATTCTTGTGTTCCGCATATGCACGAACTCGTATCGACGAACTCTACGACTTTCATGAAAGAAGTTTCCTCAAATTCCTTATGTAAAAATATGTCAATTTTAATAACCCTAAATAACGTTAAATTTCGATACTAAAATCATTCGAAACCAAATTTCTCAAATAACGACATTCGAATCACACTCACAACTCATAATTCATATAATTTGAGAAGTATTGAATTACGAAATATTTAACTGAAATTTCGGGTCTTTACAGTCTACCCTCCTTAAAGGAATTTCGTCCCGAAATTCAAGCAAACTCATCAACAAACAGTAGTGGGTACTTAGCCCTTATGTCAGACTCTAGCTCCCATGACGCATCACCCTCATCATGATGACTCCACAACACCTTAACCAACTCAACTTCCTTCCTACGAAGCCTCTTCGTGGACCTATCCAAGATTCGAACAGGCTCAACAACGAAAGTCACATCCGGACTCACCTCGATCGTACTGTGATCAATCACATGAGACTCATCTCGAATGTACCTCCTAAGCATGGACACATGGAAAACATTGTGTACACCGACCATGCTAATAGGTAAAGCAAGCCGATATGCCAATTCTCCGACCCTTTCCAAAATCTCAAAGGGTCCAATGTATCTCGGTGCCAATTTCCCCTTCCTGCCAAATCTCACCACACCTTTCATAGGTGAGACTTTCAAGAATACGTAATCACCCACCTCAAAGTCCAACGGTCTCCTTCTAAGGTCGGCATAACTCTTCTGTCTACTCTGTGCAGTACGGATCCTGTCTCGGATGGAAATAACCTTCTCTGTAGTCTCCCGAACAAGCGCAGGACCCAAGAGCTGTTTCTCTCCAACATCCGCCCAACAGATAGGAGTCCTACATGGCCTACCATAAAGTGCCTCATATGGGGCCATGCCAATACTAGAGTGATAGCTGTTGTTGTAGGCAAACTCAACCAATGGCAGATGATCCGCCCAACTTCCCTTGAAGTCCAAAACACATGCCCTAAGCATATCCTCCATCACCTGGTTCACCCTCTCTGTCTGCCCATCAGTCTGTGGATGAAATGCAGTGCTCATAGTCAAAGATGTTCCGAAAGCCTTATGGAATCTACGCCAAAATTCCGAAGTGAAACGAGCATCCCGATCAGAGACGATTGATACAGGCACGCCATGAAGCCTCACAATCTCATCAAGATACAACTTACACAAAGCATCACCTGAGTAAGTCTTTGCCACAGGAAGAAAGTGTGCTGACTTTGTCAATCGATCAACAATCACCCAAATAGAATCATAACTTTGTCTGGACCTAGGCAATCCAGTCACAAAGTCCATGGAGATCTCTTCCCATTTCCATACTGGAATCGGCAAAGGTTTCAACATTCCCGCAGGCCTCTGATGCTCTGCCTTCACTTGCTGACATGTAAGGCACCTGGATACATACTCAGCCACATCCCTCTTCATCCCTATCCACCAAAACTGTCTTCGTAGGTCCATATACATCTTGGTACTCCCTGGGTGTACCGTATATCGAGATCGATGTGCTTCCCGCAGTACCTCCTCCTTGAGGTTATCACCGCCCGGGACATACAATTTCAATCGAAATCTCAATCCACCATCAGTTCCAACTGTCCACTCTGCTGGACCTTCCTCGTTGGCATCAAGGATAATCTCCGAAATCACCATTTGAGCGAACTCATCATGTGTCTGACTCTGAATGATCCTGGAAATCAAGGTCGGCTGTAAAGTGATACTACCGAGAAAGATTCCCTGTCTTTCTCTTGTGGGTATAAGGTCAAACTCAGATACAGTCTCTAACATACGCCACTCTTGAACCATAAGTGACGCTATGATCCCTCGGGGTTTCCTGCTCAAAGCATCCGCCACTACATTGGCCTTTCCGGGATGATACTCCAAGGTGAAATCATAATCTTTGATGAGCTCCATCCATCTTCTCTGCCTCATGTTCAACTCCTTCTGGGAGAATAGATACTTCAAACTCTTATGATCAGAAAAGAGTTCGAACTTCTCACCATAAAGATAATGCCTCCAAATCTTCAAGGCAAATACCACCGCAGCCAGCTCTAGATCATGAGTGGGGTAGTTCCGCTCATGCACCTTCAACTGTCTAGAACCATATGCTACTACACCCCCATTCTGCATCGACACACAACCCAAACCCTGATGAGATGCATCACTGTAGATAACTAACCCACCGCCACTAGATGGGACAGTCAACACTGGAGCTGTAGTCAATCTAGTCTTCAGCTCACTAAAGGCCTTCTCACATTCATCTGTCCACACAAACTGAGTATCCTTCCTAGTTAACTTAGTCAAAGCCGAAGCTATACTAGAAAACCCCTCAATGAATCGCCTGTAGTATCCTGCCAAACCAAGGAAACTACGGATCTCTGTAACTGTAGTGGGGCGACTCCAACCCATCACCGCTTCAACCTTCGAAGGATCCACAGAAACTCCATCCTTCGAAACTACATGACCAAGGAACTTGATCTCCTTTTGCCAAAACTCGCACTTCTCAAACTTTGCATATAACTTTTCTCTTCTCAAAATTTGCAGCACAATCCTCAAATGCTTCACGTGCTCGTCAGACGACTTTGAATATATCAAGATGTCATCAACGAACACCACCACACACTTATCTAAGTAAAGACTGAATGTGCGGTTCATCAAGTCCATGAAAGCTGCAGGTGCATTAGTTAGACCAAAAGGCATGACAAGAAATTCATAATGCCCATACCTGGTCCTAAATGCCGTCTTAGAAATATCTTCATCCCTCACCCTCAACTGGTGATATCCAGATCTCAAATCAATTTTGGAGAACACCGTAGCCTCCCTAAGCTGATCGAACAAGTCATCAATCCTAGGCAAGGGGTACCTATTCTTGATGGTCACCTTGTTCAGCTGTCGATAATCCACACATAACCGAAGTGAATTATCCTTCTTCTTCACGAATAATACTGGTGCGCCCCAAGGAGATACACTTGCTTGTATGAACCCTTGTGCAAGTAATCCTTCAATTTGAACCTTCAACTCCTGAAGTTCAGCTGGAGCCATCCGATAAGGTGCTCTCGACACCGGTGCAGTACCTGGTATCACATCAATGGAGAAATCCATTACCCTTTTCGGAGGAAATCCTGGTATCTCCTGGAACACATCAGCATACTCTGCCACTACCGGAATCCCTGCAATTTCTGAAGTGCTATTCACTGATTCTATGTGTGCCAAGATCCCTGCCCTCATGGCAACGTCAGATCTCAGGCATCGATAGTGAAACACTGGTTGCCCAGGGGCATGAAAAGACACAATCATTCTATAACAATCAATCACTGCATAGTTCGGACTCAACCAATCCAAACCTAAAATCACATCATACGTGTGATCCGGAATCACAATCAAAGATGCAGTGAACTTCCTACCACTAATTGTAATAGGGCAATCATCACAAAACATGCTAAGCTCAAGAGATACGCAAAGAGGCGATGTAACACATAAAGGTCTAGTAAGCGGTATAGCAGTCAAACCCAAAACATCTATAGTCCTCTGAGTGCAATTCCACCACACCCTAGCCTCATCTTTGAGCATGAAAGTGGCTAGCTTCCTCTTCTCGATCTCATCACAGACAATCAACTCAAAATAGGTCTGTAAATCCTCGATCCATTGATCAGCCACCATATAATCTGTGCCTCCTGCAAATTTAGTTGCTCCCAACCTATTAATGTCCCTCGCCAACACTAACAGACGAGCGGGATCATTAACCACAACCTCAGGTGGAACAGGTTGCTCCACAAACGGTGCCTCCACCTCTTCCTCATGTACTCCCACATGTGGAATCTCACCCCTACCTCGGCCTCTACCTCTACCTCTGGGTCTACCTCGACCCCTACCTCTGCCTCCCACAATATCCATTATCTAAGGAGCATAGCATACCTGGTTAATACATGTATACACTTAAATCAAAGCATAAGTAAATACAAGTCCATATTAACCAAGCTACTAACACAAAGAGGTTAATTCAACTCCTATTACGTCCTAACATTCTAGACAACTCCCAACAACCCCACATACCCAATGACATTGTTAATACCGAAGAGCACCCGATGGGGATCCGCTGCAGACGGGCCATCACTCGGAAGGTATTAACTTATCACTAAATATGTAACCTTACGCTCTGATACCAAACTGTCACGCCCCGAATTTCGAATAATAAATTCAAATCCGAAACATGAATACAACTAAACAAATCACGCCCTAAATTTTTTCTCAAAACCAATATCTCATAAAACCATAACAAAAACCTCGTAGCAAACTATCTCTCGAGTCAATTATTACAATACTAACATAAATAAAATGTTCTGCTCACAAGAGTCTACAAAAACACACCAAAATAGACCAAGTGCTGGTCTCAACCCTGCTGTCCTACACAGCTCGCTCACCACTCTGATTATCCTGACCTGCAGGATTATCCGCTACACCATTTGAATAGTGTACCGGGATTGCAACAACACAAAACCCGGTAAGCTTTCTGAAAGCTCGTGTGAGTAAATAAGAATGAACGGTTGATTTATTAGACCACAACTCATTTATCTCAAGTAAACATCCAACAATCTCAACAACCACAAGCAACATCAATCCAACACACATGAAACAACATGGAACACATTTCCACAATCACCAAATCACAACTCTCGCCACTTTGGCACCTAATCACAACTATCGTCACTTTGGCACCCACGTTAGAGCTCTAACTGTCTCGTTACCTCTGACACCTTGGCCCAGGGTCAAGTAACGGCATCTCCAGGTTACTCAGTAACCCGCGAACTTTGGACCATTTCATGTCCTCAGAACAATATATCCCCGTTATTATTTAACGGTCGAACTTTGGACCTCTCTGTCCTCAGAACACATACACTCCGGTTATCATTAACCAAAGATCCTTAGACCATTCGATCCTCGGAATCCTACGTTTCTCTACCTTCTATTCAACTCACAAAATCAACATGTTTAAAATCATATTATCAACATTATCAACAACATATTAACACGATTCCACACCTCAAGGTCACACCATTCAATATATAATCACGTAAATATATATATACGTAACCATCCACACAGGAATGATCACTAATACCAACTATAGTTCACATGATACAAAATCAAGAAATTCATTTTTAATATACTTTAAAACACATTTCTTAAAAACCATTTTCTCACACTTAACAATAAATTGAGCAATTAAGGAAATTCGGTTCGTAAATGAACCAAGTGAGATTTACTCACCTCTAAACTCCCGCTGCGTCTTCTTACAGCCCAAAATACAATTCACAATCGTCCGCTAACAAATCCGTCAAATACCTAATCAAAACGATAATTAACTTAGCGTATAATTTCCAAAAACACACTTATATGAAGATCCCACGGTCGGATCTTCACCCGTGACCACACAAGGTCACCGGGACAGTCCTACGATCATTATATCAAAACTAGAATTCTATCGGACGGTCCAAACTTCATAAATCACAAATTGAGCGATCGAAATCAATCGAAATCGTAAAATTCATAACTAATTCATACGATATCCAAAATTCGCATGCTATATATCAAAATGATCGTATCGACATGTAGAATCTAAAAATGAGCAGAAACTACTCATGACACCCCCGGAGGTGACCGGAAAGGGCCGCCGGAGTTTAGGGCAGAGCCACCCCCGACCACCACCAATTGTGTCGGGGCCAAGCTCATCCCCTTCGTTTCATCATTTTGAGCAACTTTCATAACTAACACGAAGTGAGAAAATGAGTGGAAGTGGCCGAAACTTACCAAAAACAGTCCGGTTTGGCCGGAAAAACTGCAGAAACCGATATGCTCTCCGACGAGCGTGAAAACCTCCACTTCTGGTGCTGTCCTTTTTACTGCATGTTCTACTCCTCCATACGAGTTCAACGAGATAAAGAACTCGTAATTTGGTGGTCTAGAACTCGAGATATTCGCTTCGCACTCAAAACTGCCGAAAATGGAAAACCAGCTTTCCGCCGCTGCTACAAGCCGTGCCACGGCGCAAGGCTGCCTCTGGCAGCTGCACAAGGTCAAGGCGAAGCCGTGGGAGGTGGTTTGACGTCAAACGGTGGCCGGAGGAGCAAGAACTCAACCGGAGAAGTTTGGCTCTGTTTTTTTTTCTTTGGTTCGGTGCCGCGCGAGAGAGAGAGAGAAAAATTAGGTTTTCAGATTTTTTTTCTGATTTTTCCAAGAAAAGTTAACCTATATATATACAAAATCGAAAACTTCTAAATGTCATAACTTCTTCCTACAATCTCCGATTCTTGTGTTCCGCATATGCACGAACTCGTATCGACGAACTCTACGACTTTCATGAAAGAAGTTTCCTCAAATTCCTTATGTAAAAATATGTCAATTTTAATAACCCTAAATAACGTTAAATTTCGATACTAAAATCATTCGAAACCAAATTTCTCAAATAACGACATTCGAATCACACTCACAACTCATAATTCATATAATTTGAGAAGTATTGAATTACGAAATATTTAACTGAAATTTCGGGTCTTTACAGTCTACCCTCCTTAAAGGAATTTCGTCCCGAAATTCAAGCAAACTCATCAACAAACAGTAGTGGGTACTTAGCCCTTATGTCAGACTCTAGCTCCCATGACGCATCACCCTCATCATGATGACTCCACAACACCTTAACCAACTCAACTTCCTTCCTACGAAGCCTCTTCGTGGACCTATCCAAGATTCGAACAGGCTCAACAACGAAAGTCACATCCGGACTCACCTCGATCGTACTGTGATCAATCACATGAGACTCATCTCGAATGTACCTCCTAAGCATGGACACATGGAAAACATTGTGTACACCGACCATGCTAATAGGTAAAGCAAGCCGATATGCCAATTCTCCGACCCTTTCCAAAATCTCAAAGGGTCCAATGTATCTCGGTGCCAATTTCCCCTTCCTGCCAAATCTCACCACACCTTTCATAGGTGAGACTTTCAAGAATACGTAATCACCCACCTCAAAGTCCAACGGTCTCCTTCTAAGGTCGGCATAACTCTTCTGTCTACTCTGTGCAGTACGGATCCTGTCTCGGATGGAAATAACCTTCTCTGTAGTCTCCCGAACAAGCGCAGGACCCAAGAGCTGTTTCTCTCCAACATCCGCCCAACAGATAGGAGTCCTACATGGCCTACCATAAAGTGCCTCATATGGGGCCATGCCAATACTAGAGTGATAGCTGTTGTTGTAGGCAAACTCAACCAATGGCAGATGATCCGCCCAACTTCCCTTGAAGTCCAAAACACATGCCCTAAGCATATCCTCCATCACCTGGTTCACCCTCTCTGTCTGCCCATCAGTCTGTGGATGAAATGCAGTGCTCATAGTCAAAGATGTTCCGAAAGCCTTATGGAATCTACGCCAAAATTCCGAAGTGAAACGAGCATCCCGATCAGAGACGATTGATACAGGCACGCCATGAAGCCTCACAATCTCATCAAGATACAACTTACACAAAGCATCACCTGAGTAAGTCTTTGCCACAGGAAGAAAGTGTGCTGACTTTGTCAATCGATCAACAATCACCCAAATAGAATCATAACTTTGTCTGGACCTAGGCAATCCAGTCACAAAGTCCATGGAGATCTCTTCCCATTTCCATACTGGAATCGGCAAAGGTTTCAACATTCCCGCAGGCCTCTGATGCTCTGCCTTCACTTGCTGACATGTAAGGCACCTGGATACATACTCAGCCACATCCCTCTTCATCCCTATCCACCAAAACTGTCTTCGTAGGTCCATATACATCTTGGTACTCCCTGGGTGTACCGTATATCGAGATCGATGTGCTTCCCGCAGTACCTCCTCCTTGAGGTTATCACCGCCCGGGACATACAATTTCAATCGAAATCTCAATCCACCATCAGTTCCAACTGTCCACTCTGCTGGACCTTCCTCGTTGGCATCAAGGATAATCTCCGAAATCACCATTTGAGCGAACTCATCATGTGTCTGACTCTGAATGATCCTGGAAATCAAGGTCGGCTGTAAAGTGATACTACCGAGAAAGATTCCCTGTCTTTCTCTTGTGGGTATAAGGTCAAACTCAGATACAGTCTCTAACATACGCCACTCTTGAACCATAAGTGACGCTATGATCCCTCGGGGTTTCCTGCTCAAAGCATCCGCCACTACATTGGCCTTTCCGGGATGATACTCCAAGGTGAAATCATAATCTTTGATGAGCTCCATCCATCTTCTCTGCCTCATGTTCAACTCCTTCTGGGAGAATAGATACTTCAAACTCTTATGATCAGAAAAGAGTTCGAACTTCTCACCATAAAGATAATGCCTCCAAATCTTCAAGGCAAATACCACCGCAGCCAGCTCTAGATCATGAGTGGGGTAGTTCCGCTCATGCACCTTCAACTGTCTAGAACCATATGCTACTACACCCCCATTCTGCATCGACACACAACCCAAACCCTGATGAGATGCATCACTGTAGATAACTAACCCACCGCCACTAGATGGGACAGTCAACACTGGAGCTGTAGTCAATCTAGTCTTCAGCTCACTAAAGGCCTTCTCACATTCATCTGTCCACACAAACTGAGTATCCTTCCTAGTTAACTTAGTCAAAGCCGAAGCTATACTAGAAAACCCCTCAATGAATCGCCTGTAGTATCCTGCCAAACCAAGGAAACTACGGATCTCTGTAACTGTAGTGGGGCGACTCCAACCCATCACCGCTTCAACCTTCGAAGGATCCACAGAAACTCCATCCTTCGAAACTACATGACCAAGGAACTTGATCTCCTTTTGCCAAAACTCGCACTTCTCAAACTTTGCATATAACTTTTCTCTTCTCAAAATTTGCAGCACAATCCTCAAATGCTTCACGTGCTCGTCAGACGACTTTGAATATATCAAGATGTCATCAACGAACACCACCACACACTTATCTAAGTAAAGACTGAATGTGCGGTTCATCAAGTCCATGAAAGCTGCAGGTGCATTAGTTAGACCAAAAGGCATGACAAGAAATTCATAATGCCCATACCTGGTCCTAAATGCCGTCTTAGAAATATCTTCATCCCTCACCCTCAACTGGTGATATCCAGATCTCAAATCAATTTTGGAGAACACCGTAGCCTCCCTAAGCTGATCGAACAAGTCATCAATCCTAGGCAAGGGGTACCTATTCTTGATGGTCACCTTGTTCAGCTGTCGATAATCCACACATAACCGAAGTGAATTATCCTTCTTCTTCACGAATAATACTGGTGCGCCCCAAGGAGATACACTTGCTTGTATGAACCCTTGTGCAAGTAATCCTTCAATTTGAACCTTCAACTCCTGAAGTTCAGCTGGAGCCATCCGATAAGGTGCTCTCGACACCGGTGCAGTACCTGGTATCACATCAATGGAGAAATCCATTACCCTTTTCGGAGGAAATCCTGGTATCTCCTGGAACACATCAGCATACTCTGCCACTACCGGAATCCCTGCAATTTCTGAAGTGCTATTCACTGATTCTATGTGTGCCAAGATCCCTGCCCTCATGGCAACGTCAGATCTCAGGCATCGATAGTGAAACACTGGTTGCCCAGGGGCATGAAAAGACACAATCATTCTATAACAATCAATCACTGCATAGTTCGGACTCAACCAATCCAAACCTAAAATCACATCATACGTGTGATCCGGAATCACAATCAAAGATGCAGTGAACTTCCTACCACTAATTGTAATAGGGCAATCATCACAAAACATGCTAAGCTCAAGAGATACGCAAAGAGGCGATGTAACACATAAAGGTCTAGTAAGCGGTATAGCAGTCAAACCCAAAACATCTATAGTCCTCTGAGTGCAATTCCACCACACCCTAGCCTCATCTTTGAGCATGAAAGTGGCTAGCTTCCTCTTCTCGATCTCATCACAGACAATCAACTCAAAATAGGTCTGTAAATCCTCGATCCATTGATCAGCCACCATATAATCTGTGCCTCCTGCAAATTTAGTTGCTCCCAACCTATTAATGTCCCTCGCCAACACTAACAGACGAGCGGGATCATTAACCACAACCTCAGGTGGAACAGGTTGCTCCACAAACGGTGCCTCCACCTCTTCCTCATGTACTCCCACATGTGGAATCTCACCCCTACCTCGGCCTCTACCTCTACCTCTGGGTCTACCTCGACCCCTACCTCTGCCTCCCACAATATCCATTATCTAAGGAGCATAGCATACCTGGTTAATACATGTATACACTTAAATCAAAGCATAAGTAAATACAAGTCCATATTAACCAAGCTACTAACACAAAGAGGTTAATTCAACTCCTATTACGTCCTAACATTCTAGACAACTCCCAACAACCCCACATACCCAATGACATTGTTAATACCGAAGAGCACCCGATGGGGATCCGCTGCAGACGGGCCATCACTCGGAAGGTATTAACTTATCACTAAATATGTAACCTTACGCTCTGATACCAAACTGTCACGCCCCGAATTTCGAATAATAAATTCAAATCCGAAACATGAATACAACTAAACAAATCACGCCCTAAATTTTTTCTCAAAACCAATATCTCATAAAACCATAACAAAAACCTCGTAGCAAACTATCTCTCGAGTCAATTATTACAATACTAACATAAATAAAATGTTCTGCTCACAAGAGTCTACAAAAACACACCAAAATAGACCAAGTGCTGGTCTCAACCCTGCTGTCCTACACAGCTCGCTCACCACTCTGATTATCCTGACCTGCAGGATTATCCGCTACACCATTTGAATAGTGTACCGGGATTGCAACAACACAAAACCCGGTAAGCTTTCTGAAAGCTCGTGTGAGTAAATAAGAATGAACGGTTGATTTATTAGACCACAACTCATTTATCTCAAGTAAACATCCAACAATCTCAACAACCACAAGCAACATCAATCCAACACACATGAAACAACATGGAACACATTTCCACAATCACCAAATCACAACTCTCGCCACTTTGGCACCTAATCACAACTATCGTCACTTTGGCACCCACGTTAGAGCTCTAACTGTCTCGTTACCTCTGACACCTTGGCCCAGGGTCAAGTAACGGCATCTCCAGGTTACTCAGTAACCCGCGAACTTTGGACCATTTCATGTCCTCAGAACAATATATCCCCGTTATTATTTAACGGTCGAACTTTGGACCTCTCTGTCCTCAGAACACATACACTCCGGTTATCATTAACCAAAGATCCTTAGACCATTCGATCCTCGGAATCCTACGTTTCTCTACCTTCTATTCAACTCACAAAATCAACATGTTTAAAATCATATTATCAACATTATCAACAACATATTAACACGATTCCACACCTCAAGGTCACACCATTCAATATATAATCACGTAAATATATATATACGTAACCATCCACACAGGAATGATCACTAATACCAACTATAGTTCACATGATACAAAATCAAGAAATTCATTTTTAATATACTTTAAAACACATTTCTTAAAAACCATTTTCTCACACTTAACAATAAATTGAGCAATTAAGGAAATTCGGTTCGTAAATGAACCAAGTGAGATTTACTCACCTCTAAACTCCCGCTGCGTCTTCTTACAGCCCAAAATACAATTCACAATCGTCCGCTAACAAATCCGTCAAATACCTAATCAAAACGATAATTAACTTAGCGTATAATTTCCAAAAACACACTTATATGAAGATCCCACGGTCGGATCTTCACCCGTGACCACACAAGGTCACCGGGACAGTCCTACGATCATTATATCAAAACTAGAATTCTATCGGACGGTCCAAACTTCATAAATCACAAATTGAGCGATCGAAATCAATCGAAATCGTAAAATTCATAACTAATTCATACGATATCCAAAATTCGCATGCTATATATCAAAATGATCGTATCGACATGTAGAATCTAAAAATGAGCAGAAACTACTCATGACACCCCCGGAGGTGACCGGAAAGGGCCGCCGGAGTTTAGGGCAGAGCCACCCCCGACCACCACCAATTGTGTCGGGGCCAAGCTCATCCCCTTCGTTTCATCATTTTGAGCAACTTTCATAACTAACACGAAGTGAGAAAATGAGTGGAAGTGGCCGAAACTTACCAAAAACAGTCCGGTTTGGCCGGAAAAACTGCAGAAACCGATATGCTCTCCGACGAGCGTGAAAACCTCCACTTCTGGTGCTGTCCTTTTTACTGCATGTTCTACTCCTCCATACGAGTTCAACGAGATAAAGAACTCGTAATTTGGTGGTCTAGAACTCGAGATATTCGCTTCGCACTCAAAACTGCCGAAAATGGAAAACCAGCTTTCCGCCGCTGCTACAAGCCGTGCCACGGCGCAAGGCTGCCTCTGGCAGCTGCACAAGGTCAAGGCGAAGCCGTGGGAGGTGGTTTGACGTCAAACGGTGGCCGGAGGAGCAAGAACTCAACCGGAGAAGTTTGGCTCTGTTTTTTTTTCTTTGGTTCGGTGCCGCGCGAGAGAGAGAGAGAAAAATTAGGTTTTCAGATTTTTTTTCTGATTTTTCCAAGAAAAGTTAACCTATATATATACAAAATCGAAAACTTCTAAATGTCATAACTTCTTCCTACAATCTCCGATTCTTGTGTTCCGCATATGCACGAACTCGTATCGACGAACTCTACGACTTTCATGAAAGAAGTTTCCTCAAATTCCTTATGTAAAAATATGTCAATTTTAATAACCCTAAATAACGTTAAATTTCGATACTAAAATCATTCGAAACCAAATTTCTCAAATAACGACATTCGAATCACACTCACAACTCATAATTCATATAATTTGAGAAGTATTGAATTACGAAATATTTAACTGAAATTTCGGGTCTTTACATGATTAGACCACAATCTTTTGCGCAATGATCCCTACTTGTCCATAATACTTTCGACATTGTAGTAGCGTTAAGTTATAGACATTTTTGTGCATCTATTTAGGTGGATAGAAATAGCCTATCAAGAACCACATCATTCAACGGAGCAATCCCATCATAGGGCATGACCACCGGACATTGATTGAAACTCCAAGGAACACCCATAAGAACCTTGTTGCAATCCTTTCGCAGATCAAAGCAAAACATAAACTTATCAGAAATAGTGCTTCAAATCATTAACTTCTGCTTTTTCCCTGGTTAGATGGCGCTTAAAGAGGAAGGACTGCACATTTTGTTTCGCACCTCCTTCATCCATTCTTGAGATGTTGACAACATCATTGCAGGCAATGATGTAGGAAAAGTTTAGTGACAAACTCGACGGTTGACATGGTCATGATGAGAGCCTAGAGGTTTACGGTCGGGAAATTGATTTAGAAAGTGGAGATCGACACATAATGGCGAAATGGAGTTCTGGGGGTTCTAAGGTTTGCAGCGACAAATGGTGCTCTAAGGCTTTTTTAAGACTGTATTAGACTGGATCTCCACTCCTATATTTGATGGTACTTCTCTATATTTTGTGGAAAAATTTGTAATCTTTTATTATTTTTAATTAATTTACTATTGTATCCTGAAAGGCTGTTATTGTGTCCTGTCGTATTGGGTTCGTGTTGAGTCAAGATATTCATTATGTCATAGGAGACAAACTCATACTCAACCCATTTAATAATCATGTCAAAAATTTAAACTCAAACTAAACCTATTTACTAAATGGGCTACCCGTTTTCAACATGCTTAAACCATTTAATATACCAAGTCATGTCATACAAGAAAAAATGACCCATTTAAGAGTTTTCGTTGCGACCTATTTAACTAAATTTTTTATTTTTTATGAAATTCACTAAAAACTCTACAAGACGAAGAATATAAATAATTATATATAATTTATAAATAATTAAATCCAATAATGATAAATAAAAATATTTCAGGTAGTCTAATCCTAGGATCAAATACTACCAACAACCAAAATTTCAAGAATAAATATAGCATAATCGGTTTATACGGGTTCACTGGTATCCACTTTTTAATCGTATGAGTTCAGCCTGTTTTATTTCATGCAGGTTTCGAGTTGCGTTATCTACTCGTGTCGGAATGGACATCCCTAGTATCCTGATTACTATTTTTATATTATTGATTAGCTTATTATTATGTGAGGGCATTATTGGTGTTTTTCTAAATTTAATCATGTTAAGAAATAGTATAATAAAATCCATAACTTTTTTTTACATTTTATTCTTCTTCTTTCTTTAAAGATGATCAAAGGATTTCACTTTTACTCCTATGGTGACTCGAAGCCAGGACCTGGATCCTAAGTAGTGAGTGCTCTAACCATTGAGCTAACACCACATCGTCAATAAAATCCATAACTAAATAACGAAATAAAATAAAATAAATGACAGCACTATAGGTAAGTTTGAATGTGATTGTTTATAATTGGTAAACGCTGTTAATTCTTAAGACAATAAAACGACTCTCTTAAGTTTCGTGGTCAAGAAGTCGGATTTCTTTTGTCAATATCCAAATTACTCCATTGCTTATGTTAATTATCGAGCCAATAGTTTAGCTCATTCTTTACTTCAGACTCCTTGAACATGAATTCTAACTGTTAATGCTCAGAATACCACCATATAATGTCGGCTTCTAGTAATGTGGACGATGGTCGAATCTTCCGATATGTTGAGAGTTCGTGAAATCCTGTCAATCTGTCAAGAGGGGAGACCACAGTTGGCGGTCTTTGTTCCTCCAATGCTATAGTTAGACGATGTATTTGTATTGACAAATATGGCGGTAGATAGCTATTAAATGCATAATCAATGAAGAGAGAGAAATTGGCCTTTTATAAGTGAGATAGTGAGCTATCTCACTCTTGTTTTTGATGTGGGATTGATATGCTTCTGTTTGTTGGGTTCTCCATTCTGCAGAGACAACTTCAAGTGGCGCGTGTTAGTGCGTGGGGGCATATTTCGCCCTGAGGCTAGTTTGTCGATGTAGATTGTCTTGCTATGTTTCCGGGGGTTACATAGCCGAGGTTATTCCGACAAGGTATGTCTGTGGTATGAGTGTTGATTATGGCCGGCAGGTATATGATGTATGTACAAGTGTCCCAAGTCCCCAGTCAAGGAGGGATTTCTTGGTTGGGGAGTTATCACAACTAAGGCGGCGCCTTTAGTTATATGTCGGGCATAATCAGTGCGAGTATGTCATCAACCATGGATTTTGTCTGAGCAAGCGCTTTTTGCCCTTTCCGGTGGGACCCTGCTAGGCTCCTCAGGGAGTCCCCCACTCCCGGGCTAAGAAAGACCTCCATTTGGTCGGATGATTGTTTGTTGAGGGGAGCTGCTGGCAGCATGAGGCGGTGGGTGACTATCCCACTCTTTCGGTACCTTAGCGTTGGGAAGTTAATGGCCTGATCAGTGGTTGCCATAGGCTGTGTTAACGGTTCCCTTACTCTTTCCCGGAGGATAACTTGACTACACCCCCTCGTTGAGGTCGGTGTACTGATGATATCAGCGGGATGTCCCTGGTTGGGTGTGTCCCGTTAAATGTACATTGTATCGGGTAACGTACCTATTTATTGTTTACTGGAGTTAATGATGTTGGAACTCGTGACTTGGCATTTATCAGTTTGGTAGTTGACAGTGTACTTCCCTTCCGCGTTTGTTGGAGACAAAATAGTTATTGTTGGTGAAACAAAGTTGTTATCGGTGAAAATACCTTGTTGGCAGTAATTTCAGTTTTATGGCAGATAAATGACTCGTAAGTTGCCTATTCATAGCGTGCTATGAAGTTACTTAGCGGGTAATGAGGCTACTTGGCGGGAGAGGATCAGCCATGGCAGTTATATTTTGAAATTTTCGGTTGTTTGGTCAGATTTTTTCTGATCTTCTGACAGGGTGGGTG
Source organism: Rosa persica (assembly GCA_025331145.1). Taxonomy (NCBI): domain Eukaryota; kingdom Viridiplantae; phylum Streptophyta; class Magnoliopsida; order Rosales; family Rosaceae; genus Rosa; species Rosa persica. Next base: position 64,356,393 of record WFKR01000005.1, read on the forward strand.
ACACGTAAGGATTGTTGATAGGGGTGGCGTGCGCGAAAATGTGGCTACGCAGCCATTGTCGCTACATCATAAATGTTGCATTTATGAGCGCGTCGATTTAACTGAGGCGTCGTCTCAGTTAGTAGGGGGTACATGTCACAATCTTGAAGGGTGATCATTTAAGCGGCGACGGTCATGATTTGTCGTAGGAGTTTGTATTTAAGGGGGAAACGAAATCATGTTTTCGCTCAGTTTTGCCCTATTTTTCATCTTCTTCGTCGAGTGAGAGAGAGAACTAGACAGAGGATCTGAAAACGTTGTTGATCGAGTGGGGGGAAGAGGGAAAATAAGAAACTTGCAAAACGAGCGTAGGAAGTCGAAACTCACTTCGTGGTTGGTCTGTTTGGTCGCATTGGTGCTTCTGTGAATCTGAGGTATGTTCTTGCTGCCTCTGTGCTTGTGTACTTGTTTTGGTATACATTTGGGTTTGTGAATATGTGTGTGTGTCTTATAGAGGTGTGATTTTGTATCGTATTGTGCTTGAGGGTATGAAGGTATCTGGGCTTTTGAGATGTTTTTATGTTTTCTGGGTTTTTGGTTTGAATGACTGTTCTTGGATGAGTGTTTATGGTTGATGGTATGGGGTATAGGTTTAGATCTAACTTGATTGCTAACTTCTAGGTTTAGAGTGTTTGTGGGGCATGCCGGCCGTTATCGATATCTCAAGTAGTAAACAATCGGACGTGTCATCCCTCAATTCATCAGAGAAGGGTTTTATTGATTCACAGTGTCATCCTACTTCTGCAGAAGGTGGCTTGGAGGAGCCGTTAGATATTGTTCCACTGCAAACCATTTTACCGCCACCCATGGCAGCGCGTCAAAGTAAGGAGCATGAGATTTTTCGTCGTACTAGGGAGGAGGAGGTGTCCGACAGTAGTAAAGAAAGCGTAGGGGCTTCTAGACAGAGTGATGACGGGATCGAGATTAGGGATGAAGGTCAGAGCTTTGCTATTCATGGGTTTTCAGCGATGGTGTCGGAGTAGATGAACCTTCCTTCATCATGTTGTAGCGAAAGATAGAGCAAATGAAGGATAGGTTTCGCCTACAAGTTATTGTGAAGTTGCAGTAGTTAGAGAAAGGTTAGAAAGCGACCGACTTGCCGAAAGGTTATGCCGCTATTCATGATTCCATATTGCAACATGGGGTAAAACTGCCGCTACTTCCAAGTCTACAATATCTGCTCCATGAGTTGAATGTTGCAGTCGGTTAAGTGTCCATAAATATGTGAAAGATGTTGTTGGCCTTGATCGCCTTGTGGGATTTGTCGGGCTGTGAATTCCCAACGGTGGTGGAAGTATTATTCTTCTACGAGTTGACGTATAATGTGAGAAAAAATTATGGCGGGACTGTTAAACTAACTCGCCGGCCTGGTGCCCCAAAACTTTTGGAACATACGCCTGACTGTTCCACAACTTGGGGGGCCACCTTATGTGTTGCCACAGGAGGTTGGGAGTACGATACAAGGCTAGAGAGGGCAAAAGCTCCCCACTTCCGGGTTCCTTCGACATTTCAGGCGATAAAAGGTTGTTATCTACATGTTTGAGGCTTGCTTTTAGTGTTGAATGTCGTACTTGTTTACCTGCTTCCATGTGTTTTCTGCGTTATGTGATACCTTCGTTTTATTTACAGAGGGTTTGAGACCTATATTGACCGACATCGAGCGAAAGAAAGTGTGTCAGGTGCACTATTGTTGGATGCACAAGAATTGTTTGGATCTGGAAGTCCTTTCGCTCTGGTCACTACTTATTCATCTATGTCTGACTCGCCAAGTTGAAGAAAAAGAAATTGGGTGGCAAGTAGAAAAATGTGGCGGACGTGGGTGAGCAAGAAAATGAGGAGACAAGGTTTGTTCTGGAAGTTCCGGCTGATAAGTCTCAGGAGAAGATTGTGCTAGTTATTGGTGAGGATCTGGCTGCGGAGGATGCTGGGAGGGAGAAGGAGAAGAAAAAGACAGCGGACAAGGGAGCGGCCAAGCATGGCGGGCAGAAAATTGTTGGCGTAACCACTGCGGATGTTGACGGTCCTCCAGTGGGGCAATCCGCTGTGCTGCAAAAGAGGAAAATTCTCCCATCCGCAGCAGTTTCAGATCCTTCGAAGAAGATGAAGGTTGGGGAGAAGAGTGTGGCGGTTGCCCACAAAGATGTCGGGGGAAGTAAGTTTGTCTCTAACAACCCTGTTGTCGGGCTTGTACATTATCAGTTAGCAAGCTTTCCTTCACAAGGTCTATGAGCGTCTGGGCTTTGGACAAAACTATCGCCGATAACACTACTAATCCCAACCTAAATGCTGAGCTGGCGGCCTTAAAGCGAGAGAAAACCGAGCAAGAAGATACCATCGCTCAACTACAGGAGGCGCTTATCGCCAAAGAGAAAGAATTGGCGGACCTTCAGTCTGCTAGACAGGAGGAGATGGCTAAGGTGATGGAGGAAGAGAAGAACAGGATCAGCCAGTAAGTAGTGGAAGCTTTTAGGAAGTCTGCCGAGTTCTCGGAGCTGCTTACTAATGTTGGGAGACAAGGTGTTGCCGCCAACTTTCAAGAGCTCAGGGGCAAAGGATATTTGAACATGGAAAAAATCATTGCGGATCGAGCTCCGCCCCCTACCGAATCAGGAGATGTTGAGGGGACTGGGGATGATGAATCATCAAGTGGCGGTTCCTCTGATAGCAGCGAAGAGGGTAGCTCTTCCGGAGAGGATGACGCTTGGTTTGACGGTAATCCAGAGACTCTGACCCCGACAAGTAAAGCTGAGAAAAGAAATATGCGCACTCATCAGCCTGTGGACAAGCGTCGTGGTGATGACCGTGTTTTGGAGTCTTCTTCTCAGGCTAGGCAAGACTAGGATATGTTGATATTTGAATTTGTTGTCGTTGCTTCCTTTTTATTGTGGCGGTCTTGCCATTCCATTTGTAAATAAAGTGAACAAACTTTGGTTGGGAGTCCCAACTTTTGTTTTGAAATATGACGCTCATTTTCTTTTCCTGTTGTGACGTGTGTTTTGCTAGTTAAATTGCTTTGGGATTGTGGCGTTAAATTTTTGTGTACGTCAATGAAACATTAAAGGGATTAGGATTGGCCCGTTAAATGCTCATATATCACCTTTGTTCCTTTGAGGAATGTCGGTGTTGGCTTGACCAAACTTGATATATTTTGGTTTTTTGTATTTTTTTTTTGTGCATGTGTGGGGCAATGATTTGAATAATTTCTCGTTTCATTGACAATTGGGCGGACCCAGCTGCTTAAAAAATTCATACCCGTAGGGTAGCTTTTCTTAGCTAAACTTTGTAAAAATTAGCTAAGTGAAGATGTTCGTGGGCATTTTGCGCCGCTACTTGTAATAATAGAGGAAATGTTGAGTGTTCCAGGGGTGCGTGGATCTGATGCCTTCCTTGTTTTTTAAGTAAAATCTGTCGGGGCTCACCACCTCTACAATTTGATAAGGTCCTTCCTAAGTTGGACCAAGTGCCTTTGGTAGTGGTATGATTCTTTCATGACCCAGTGGCCAAGTTGTAGGTTTCTGACTTTCACACGGTTGTTGTAAAAACGGGACACCCTCTGCTTGTTTTGCAAGTTGTGCAGATGTGCCTTGTCTCATTTTTCCTCTAGTAGGTCTTTGTCGAGATTGATGCCGATAACGTTTGTTGTGGCGTCATGCCCGTCAATTCTAATTATTGGTTGGGTTACCTCAATGGGGAGGACAGCTTCTGTGCCAAACATCATGCAGAATGGGGTTTCGCCGTTGGCAGATGTCGGCATTGTCCGGATGGCCCAGAGGACCTCTGGGAGCTTTTCGGCCCATAAGCCCTTTTTGTCCTCCAACTTCTTTTTTAGCAGCTCCTTGATGACTTTGTTGGTGACTTCAACCTGGCCATTGGTCTGTGGGTGTGCCACGAACGCGAAACGAATCTTGGTGCCTAGTTTGGCAGTGAAGCTAATGAGTTCTTCGTTGTTGAATTGTGTTCCATTGTAGGTGATGATTGTGTCGGGAACTCCGTAACTACAGTAGATATTTTTTCACAAGAAATGTTGGACCGTAGAGGTTGTGATCGCCGTTAATGATCGATGGCCACAATTATGTACTTGAACTGAAACTTTGGCAGTTGGGAGTTTTCCGACAATGTCTAGCCCCCATATGGAGTGAATCCAGGGGTGCGATAATGATAGACAACGGTTCTGCAGGCGCACGTTGAAGGTCAGCAAACTATTGGCACTTTTGACAGGATCGTGATACTTCTTTAGCGTCATCTCCTAATGTCAGCCAAATATAGCCTTGCGCATGGTGCGGTTGGCTAATGATCTAGCTCCTGAGTGGTTGTCATACTCTCCCGCATGTATTTTGGCTAAGACTTGCTTTCCCTCTTCTGGTGTTAAACATTTTAGGTTGGGATGTGTGAACCCTTGGCGGTAGAGCTTGCCATTTTGAATGTTGTAACATGTTGCCCTCCGTACCAGTCGCCTGGCTTCAACCTTATCGGATGGCAATGTGCCGTCATGTTTATAGTTGAGTATCTCATCCATCCAATTGGGGCTTATCTCGATGGTGTAAATCTCCGCCAGTGTTTTGGTGATGCTGGGTTTGTCAAGGGTTTCCACCCTAGTATCGGTGGGACTCTAATGTGGTTGAGCTTTTACTAGGAGTGCCAGAGAATCGGCCTTTACATTCTTTTCGTGGGGTATTTGCGTGATGCTGAAGAAACTGAACTTGTAGTGATTTCTTTGTCTAAATGGCTTCCTGGTGTTGAGTGTTGCCTTCAGAAATTATATCGGTGGTATGTTCTGGTTGTAGCTCAGTTAGTTCTGCTATGAAATCAGCTACCGCCTGTCCCTTGATGGTGGTTCTTGGTTTGTATTCGATCTCGAACTCACTGAGCTCTATTGCCCACTTGCTGTGGCATCCAGAGTGTTCTGGACTCTGTAGGACTTGCTTTAACAGTTGATTTGTGAGGACATGGATGGTATGTGCCTGAAAGTATTGACGCAACCTCCTAGCAGCCATGATGAGTGTCAGCGCTAGTTGCTTAAGTGGCAGGTACCTTGTTTCCACTCCATTCATGCTTCTGCCAGGGTAAAGCACCGGTAACTCCTCTGATGCCTCCCTGTGGACAATTGCACAACTGATAGCGGATTTTGATACCACTAGATAGATGCATAGTATTTAGACCGGCACTGGAGTTGAGAGTAGCGAAATAGAGGCCAAGTATTCCTTGAGGGCTTGAAATGCCACTTCACAATCAGGCGTCCAGTCCACCACCTTGCAATGGGACCGCTTCATTGCCTTGAAGAAACGTAAACATGTGTCAGTGAGCTTGGAGATGAATCGAGGAAGAGCTGTCAACTTTCCCTGCAGGCTTTGCACCTCAACTTTCTTCTCCAGAGACTTCATGCTTATGATTGCATGTACCCTGTCGGGGTTAGATTTTATTCCACGCTCGCTGACTCTATATCCGAGGAATTTCCTGGTGGTGACTCCAAAGAAACACTTTTCTGGGTTCAGACGCATTCCATATGCTAGCAGTATGGAAAATATGATGCAGAGGTTGGCGACATGACCGCCAGCTTTTATGCTCTTGACAAGTATGTCATCGACATATACCTTAATGATTTTAAGCAAGTGCTCTGCAAACATTGCATTCATCATGCATTGGTATGCGACACCAGAATTCTTTAGGCCAAAGGGCATGACATTGTAGCAATACAAACCCTTGTCGGTGGTGAACGTTGAGCGAGAAAAAGTATCCATCATGCTGAGCAACTCGTGCTATGCTGTTACGTCAACCAACTAGCTCGATGCCTTTCTTCGTCAAACTCCCATCGTTTCTGCTTGACTGGGTAGAAGGATGGCTTGATGCTGAGCTTATGTTGAATTATGTCAGGAGATATCCCTGGCATGTCGGCATACGACCATGCAAATACTGGGGCGTTTTCTTTTAGAAATTGAGTGAGTTCAGCCGCTACCTCAGGGGAGATTTGTGCTCTGATGCGCACAGTCCTCTCTGGGTGTTCATCAGAGATGCTTACAATGCGGAGCGACGTTTCTGGGTTGACGGGTTCCTTTTTGTAGTATTTCTCCTCCTTGTCCCTGGGGTCATCGATTTATTGGTCAACTGTGGTGTGTTGGCCACCGTTAAGAATTCATGGCGGCCCCTTGACCTTGACACCATTGTTAAGTAACATTCACGTGCAATTGACTGGCTTCCCCTAACTAACACAGTGCAGTTAGGTGTTAGGAACTTCATTAGCAGCATATACCCGACAATGATGCATTTAAGTTTGTTCAGCGACTAATAATGGCATTGTATGAGCTTAAGCAATCTACCATAATGAATTCAGTGTGTATTTCTGCCTTATATGGGGCTGTTCCGATGGATAAACGCATATAATCTGACCCTATGGGTTGGGTCACATGACCAAAACAACCGAGTAGAGGCTGGTGGTCTTACAGAAGCTTATTATTGCACTGTAGTTGCATGTAACAGCCGTTGAATATAACATTGATAGCTAACCCACTCCACCAATACCCTTCTGACAGACCACCTGTCGAGGACTGCATCTATCAAGAATGGGTCGACATGAGGTGAGTGGATACTTCGCTCTTCCTCCTAGGAGAAGGTGATTGGTTCCCAACCAATTTTCGCCATTTTGGCGGATCGGTGATAACGAATGTTGACTACTTCTTTTGGGTGGTTAACACTCTCATAAGGCTTTCTTGCTCTATTTGACAAGCTGCCTATGAAAGCACCGCCATCAATGGTGTTGATCCGCCGCAGTGGTTCGATGTTGGCGACAACTGGCGGTCGTTCTTGGATCCTATACCTCTCCAAATTTCCATCGCGGTATAGCGACTCAATTGCAGTCTTAAGGGCATTGCAATTGTTGGTGTTATGACCGCTATCTTCATGGTGTTTGCACCATTTGCCGGTGTTTCTAGGCTTTCCTACCCTAGGATATTTTCTTGGGGGTGGTAGTGGGATTTGATCTTTGCACTGGTCATATATTTCTTCATATGAAGCCGTCAAGACTGTAAAGACTCCAAACCTTTATGCATTTATGGTGGGTTTATTGTGGTGGTTGTCGTGATTGTCGCGGCGATCATTGTGGAAAGATCTGTTGCTCTTGTTGTGATACTGCTGATCCTTTTGCCGCATACGTTGATAGTTGTTTTGCTGCCACTCCCTTTTTTTTTCATTGGGCGGTGTGGTGATATTTGGACTGGTGGTGATGTTCCTTGCTGGGATGTGGTATGGTTTATGGTTTTGAGTGGAGTTGGTGGTAGTGGTGGTGTGGCGCCATATGTGTTGTATTCAGTTTGGGCGTGTAGGACTGCTTCACTCATAACATAATCATATGTGGCATTTGGACAATTACAATTGAGATGGTATAGAAAGCTTGCCTTGAGGAGTCCTTGCTTGAAGGCTGCCAGCGCCATTGTTTTGTCCAGATCCTGACATCTTGACATGGCAGTCCTCCACCTCATGACAAATGATTTTAATGATTCATCACTACCCTAGTGGATGCTGAACAGCTGGCTGGAGTTGTCGTACCCGTCCGTCATGAGGATGAATCGTGACAGAAATGCATTTGAGAGAGCAGAGAATGAATCCATGGAGCCTGGTGGACATTCGAAGAAACAACTCATTGCCTCGCCATCCAATGTTTCACTAAATAGACTAAATAGGTGGCAAAGAGTGGCATCATCAAATCCCTTATTATTAGTAACCTTCTTGAAAGTATCCATGTGCACAAACGGATCTGTTGAGCGGCTAAATGTGGCTATCTTGCGGGTTTTGGCAAATATGTGTCTGACTATTTGCAAAATCCTAGAGGTAAATGGACCTGGCCGTGTTGCAAAGAGTGGATTTTGAGCCGACGGTAGGGCACCAGCTTTAGCTCTGAGCAACCTCTCCTCTAGTTCCGGCATTTTTTCCAGTATCAAGGTGGTAGCATCAATAGTTGGTCTAGGCACATGTTGGGTTGGCGCTGCTACTTGCTGGCAGGGTGCTAGTACATTTCTAGTGCCTCTTTGTTGTCCGGCACTGAACAAATTATCATATTGCGGCTATGAGTCCGCTACATGTTCTTGAACAAGTACCGGCAGTGGCGATGGTCCTAGTCCCGCTAGTTCAGCTGGATTTAGGGCGACACCTATTGGGATTATCGACACTGGTGCTGCTCTTGTCCCTGTGCTTGGACTGAACCTTGCGCTCTGGGAGTGCCGACTTTGGGTTGGTCGTATATTTGGCCCTAGCGCTTTCTTCGGCTCTTCGAATTTTGACAATAGTGTTGCCACTTGATTTTGGGCTTCCGCCTTTTCCTTTCATTCTTTTTCTCGCTCTCTATTTGCATTGTGCAGGTCTGCCAAGGCTATTTCTAACATGGTGGCAAGATCTCAACCTTGCGGTTGACAACTCATGCTAGTCTGATTTTCCACGATAGATTGTGTTGGGGGCACCTCGGGGGTGTCGAGATTTTGACCGTCAGTGTTTACCGATGTAGTGAATAACTCACGGGTGATGGTTGCTAGGTTGGTAGGGTTGCGTTGAGGGTTGACGGGCCGACTTGCTTGCTCTTCAACGCCATCGCCACTTCCGCTAGCCATGGTAGGTTATGGGGGATGACTCTTAGTTCAAAAGATTCCCACCGACGGCACCAATGTTAATGCTTAGAATATGGCCATATGATGTCGGCTTCTGTAACGTGGACAAGAGTCCAATCTTCCGATATGTTGAGAATTTGTGAAATCCCGCCAATCTATCAAGAGAAATAAAACGACGTCAAGAGGGGAGACCGTGGTTGGCGGTCTTCGCTCCTCCGATGCTAAGGTTAGACGATGTATTTGTATTGACAAATATGGCGATAGATAGCTATTAAATGCGTAATCAATGAATAAAGAAAAGTGGACCTTTTATAGATGAGATAGTGAGCTACCGCACACTTGTTTTTGATATGAGATTGATATGTTTTAGTTTGTTGGGTTCTCCTTTCTGCAGAGACAACTTCAGATGACGCGTGTCGGCGCGTGGAGGCATATTTCGACCTGAGGCTGGTTTGTCGGTGTAGATTGTCTTGTTGTGTTTTCGGGGGTCACACAGCTGAGGTTAGGGCTGGGATTGGGCCCGGCCAGTGTAAAATTTGTAGAGCCTGTACCCGGACCCTTTTTTTTCGAGCCGGGTTTTCGGGTTTTTCAGGCCCAAAAGGGTAAAAAAAAAAAAAAAAAAAAAAAAAAAAAAAAAAAATGCTGAAAAAAAAAAAAGAATAGCATATGTGAGGACAGATTTACTCCAAACTCAAATTCCTCCGCCCCCCCCCCCCCCCCCCCCCCAAAGCCGCCTAACCGCCACCATCCAAATTCCAAAGTTGGGGTTTATCCGTATTGATCAGTAATTAGTATATAAAATAATTTGTTTATTGCTTGACGTGAACAAGGGTTCTGAGACTACTCAAGAAGGAGAATCCAAAAGCCGGGAGCAAGAAGAAAGATGGATGAAACCAGTTGAAAAGGAATCTCAACATATGCAGAGAGAAGGTGACAGACCAAGTGAAAAAAACCAGCCAAGAACCGTTCAATTACAAAGGTAGGGAGCGCGAGAGGGGTACTAGGTCTCTAATGATCTATAATTGATTTGATGGAGAAGGAGGACTAGGAAGTGAAGGGAAAAGGAAAAGAAAAGAGAAAGGAGGCGTATGGGAAAAGAAGAAGAAGATAAGAAGAGAGAAGAAAAAAATAAAAAAGGGGGGGGGGAAAAGGAACAAGAAGAGACAGGATTCTCTTGAAAGAAGAGAAAGAATAGGAGAATGCCTGAACGGAGAAGAAAGAAGAGAGAAAAGAATAAAATAGTTGTAACAAAAAAGAATAAAATAATCTATGCAATTATACATGATTCGGGCCTTCAGTTTTTTTTCTTCTAATTCTAAAGCCCGAGCCTGGCCCGTTATATAATGATTTCAGGCCGGGTTTTATAAAACTGACAAAACAAATTTAAGGGCTCGGGTTCTGGGTTTCCAGGCTAAAATCCCAGCCCTAGCTGAGGTTATTCCCACAAGTTATGACAATAGTATGAGTGCTGATTATGGCCAGCAGGTATATGATGTATGTACAGTAATCATTTATTATTGCATGCTCCAACCTAAAGAATGTCTTCTTTAAGTGATCTTAATTGCTATATTTCAATGAAAATCTAAAAACATAAAAACAAAAAATTTACGGAATATGTTTTAGTACGATGAAAAAACCTACACCTTCGACTTAAAACTGATAAATAAAGTAACTCAACCCCTATGATTTCTATTTAATAAAAAAAACCCCTATGATTTCTACGCAAAGTTAATATTCTCTTTTTAGTTTTTAATTAGTAACAAACCACTACATTCCTCATACTTTTTCAACGTAAGACTTTTCCTACGCAATGATTTAGTGTCGAAATATATTGCATCTACTCTGCATGATTCTTCACGTTCTTTGCATCTTCTACCATAATCTTCTTCGTTATACTAATATATATATATATATATATATCAACAACTGGCATATATATATTTAGGGTAAAATATTGGTTACTATTCTGTGATTTAGATCCAAAATCAATTCAATCTCTGGACTTCTAATTTCATGAAAAACACCCACGCACTTTCAATTTTGATCTACTAGGTCTAATTCATTAATATTCCGTTATAGGTTCGAGTTATAGTTGGATTATAGTAGACTCACTCTTAAATTGATTAAAGATGGTTTGCAGACAGCGTATCATAAAATATAGGTCATATATGAGTCATATTAAAAGGTTAAATAACTCAATTGTCGGAAAACTAATAAATTGGACCTATTAGATCAAAATTGAAAGTGCAGGGATGTTTTTGATGAAATTAAAAGTTCATGGACTAAATTGACTTTAGATTAAAACTACAGGATAGTAATCTGTATTTAGCTCATATATTTATATATCAATCACCGGCACAGAAAACAAACAAAGATCGGGCATATATATATATATATATATATATATATATATATATATATCTATCAACAACTGGCATATATATATATATATATATATCTATCAACAACTGGCATATATATATATATATATATATATATCAACAACCGGCATATATATCAACACAGAAAACATACGCCAGTCCAGGCAACGACTGTTTCAAAAGATGCCAGTAGCCCTGCTAAAGTAGCGACGCAGCGTATAGCCTGCCCCTGCACGGTCACGTGCTGGACAAATAATATATTGGCAACAGGCAAAACACCATCCCATTTTTTGTTGTTGTTTGGACAGGAACGCAACACCAATTCCTTATCAAGTATTCTTAGTCGAAAAAAAAATCCTTATTAAATATTAATTACTACACCTCTATTATTGATTGTTATCTGTCTTACGTGCATTAACAATTCATTGATATGTGATTACCCAAAAAGAAAACAATTCATTGATCGCTGTCGCTGTGGGGTAGCTGTCGGTGTTATATACTTAACTAAACAGGGTGATGAGCGAGATGGACATTTGAAACAGGCCGGGCCTGAGATTCTTTAGGCCTAAAAGTCAAAGAAACATAATGTAACATCACATACAGTAACATAAACAAGTTTTTATTTTTTATTTTATAGCAATATTTATAAAAAACGTCATCAATATGCCTCTCTAATTGTTTTTTTTTTTGGTTAATGGTTGGTGTAAACAAAAACAATTAAAAAACAAGAACATGAAACCACCGTTAATAATTCTCTTTAAAACTTTTTTTTATCAATAACTGTTTATTTTAAGTAAAATATTGTAGTTAAAAAAATAAAAACAAAAATGAAGTGAAAATAGATAAGTATGACTCCTATTAGTTTGCCGGGAAATAGCATTCTATTTTATACCATAATTGCATGCCGACGGATGGAAGGTATGTTGATGGTAGCTGAAAAATTCCACCAAAATTCTCACGAACTCATAGTGTTATGTACTTTATTATCCGACTCTTAAATTGAGGATTTCACCTTGTAAAAATTTCTAAAAATAAGCTCGATGAATTTTTCAGGGCACAAATAGTTAGTGATTTTTCAATCTTACAATAAATAAACGAATAAAAAATTTAAGGGAAAATTACTGGTCACTCCTTGTATTTTTCTCTTAAAAACAGTTCAGTCCCTCGCTTTTTAAATTAAACAGTTTAGTCCTTATTCTCTCTTGTTTTCACACAATAGGTCCAAAGTGACTATTTTACCCTTATATATATTTATATATATTTACCCCACTTCATCTTATATATATATAGTCACTTTGGACCTATTGTGTGAAAACGAGTATATATATAAGATGAAGTGGGGTAAATATATATAAATATATATAAGTATATATATATATAAATATATATAAGTATATTTACTCCTCACTTCATCTTATATATATTTATATATATTTACTTATATATATATTTATATATATATACTTATATATATTTATATATATTTACCCCACTTCATCTTATATATATACTCGTTTTCACACAATAGGTCCAAAGTGACTATATATATATATATATAAGATGAAGTAAGGGGTAAAATAGTCATTTTGGACCACATTGTGTCAAATTTGAATGTTCGAGGAGTAACTTGTTAATATTAGGATAGTAAAGACTGAACTGTTGACGCCCTAAAAGTATAGGGAGTGACCAGTAATTTTCCCAAAATTTAATGAACAATAACTGACTGGTTAAGAAACAGCACAACTGGAAACACATGTCCAGTGCCATTGAACAGTGTCTTGACCCAGTGACCCAATGATCTTGACCTATTGACCTAACAGATGAACTTGCTCTAAACCATACAGTTCATTGCGAGTATTGGTCCCAATAAAAATAAAAGATTAGGTACCAAAATGAAGAGCATTTTGGATCCCAAACTTTTTAGAAAATCCATCGGGATCCCAAATCCGGAACCAAGAGGTGGCAAGCCCAAATACTGCCTCAAAGCCACCAAAAACGCCCAAGCGAAATCTGAGAAACAGATCAAAGCCCAAGCCCAAAAAGTATCCATAGCCAATACAGCACCACTTTCGATCGTGCTGTCACTATTGCACAATATCAGAGCCTGCGAGGGTTTGAAAATCCCAATGGATAAACCCTGATACCCAAATTTTACCCTGAAATCAAAAGTGGCCTTGCGGGGCCCATTTTATAAGAAACTTTACTGAAATTTTGACATAGTTACTCTTAGAAATGGACTACACAAAACTATGAAGACATTCAAACACTTCTCAATACTCCAAACAATTCTCAACCAGATAATATGGATATCTAACACTAGAACTTCTCAAATACACAAATGGATGGTAATTAGAGCAATCTAACAGTTCCATAGTATATACAAGATATAAGGTTGGGATAGATAAATCCTACCATATGGAACAATGAAAGGTACCAAAAACATCTACACCTTGACTCCAGGTACACCTGTCACGCCCCGAATTTTAGAACAAAATTCAAAATCTGAAACATGAAAATTACCACAACTCAAAATAATCATCCTGAAAATTTCTTTTCTTAACAACCTCACCACACGAAATAAAATCAAAACCGAATTTTGTCTCGGTTAATTATTACAACTCAAATACACAATAAATTGTAAAGCTCAAATGAGTATACACACCTCACAACTCAATGAAATAAAAATAACTGCTGTAACACCTAAGCAGCTCGGTCACCTCTCTGGTTATCCTGACCTGCAGGAATATCCGCTACACCATTTGAATAGTGTATCGAGATTGCAACAATACAAAACCCGATAAGCTTATGAAAGCTTGTATGAGTAAAGAAAGAACGTTTGCTTAATTAAATCATATTTATTTCTACCTAAGTCAACATGCAACAATTCTACAACTACAAAAACCAACAATCACAATTAATCAACAACTCAACACCAAACCCCAACTCACATCTTTCTTCACAATACCTCATCATCGTATTTATAAAAATACGGTATTCAACAGACTAGAGCTCTAACTGAATCGTAGCCCGTCACCTGGCCTAGGTTATGGCATCCGACATATTTATCTTTATCGTATTTCATCAATATGTATACTTATATACATACTTAGAACGTCCGATAATTGTACATACTCAACCAATCGTATCCCATCATCCACCTAGGATTAGAGCGTCCAATTACCCCATACCAGTCACTACGTTGACCCTAAATCCACAATATGTACAACTGTATGTTTTCACATAATTAAATCAACTCATCCAACATATATGATATTATCATGAAATTAAAGCATTTGAATATAATCCAAATCATCATTCCAACTCAATCATATCGTCACTCAAAATCACGCCAATTAATATATATATTCAACGTAAATATATATATACGTAATCATCCACTCAGGAATGACCACTAATACCATCTATAGTTCACACAAGAAAATCGTGAAATTCATTTGTATAATTAAAATTCATTTTACTTACCTATGGACCGTAGTGATCAAGTCCATGTGATTTTAAAAACAATTATTTAATCCACAAATATTTTCCACACAATTACCAAAAATAATTAATTTAAGTATTCGGTTCATAATATGAACCACGTGAGATTTACTCACCTCGAAATTCTCGCTGCGTCTTCAGTAAAATATAACTCACAATAATCCAAATGCTCGTCAATTCAAGCCATCAAGTACCTAATCAAGTACGGTCTTTACTTAGCAACGAAGCACGAAATAAACCTAAATGATGATCCAACGGTCGGATTTCAAAATAACGACAATTCAACGGTCGGATTCTAAAATAAAGACAATTCAACGGTTGGATTGAATTTAAACGATGATCCAACGGTTAGATCCTCACGGATCGCCCTTGGAAACATCCTATCAAAATTATTCGAAAATCCGATGGACGGATCTCCACTAATCGCCTCCCGAATCACTGTTTTACAATTATACGAAGATCCAACTGTCGGATCTTCGCCTGTGACCACACAAAGTCATCAGGACAGTCATATGAACATGATATTAAAATTTGAAGTAAAACCGATGGTCTGATCTCCGTAAATCTCAAGGTTTCTGCCTGGAACGAGCAGCAGGGGGAGCATGGCGAGGGCGGGGCGAAGGGTTCTGGGTTGGTGGCTCGGTCAGAGGACGCCGAACTCGGCCAGAAAATCCGGGTCGGGTCGAGTCGGAAGGAAAATTTGCATAGTGAAGGTACCAGCCGAGAGAGAAGAGAGAGGAGAGAGATTTCCATTTTCGGAAATCTGGAAAAATGAAGGAAATATAAAAAAAAAACATATTTATACCCAAAAAGGAGGATTTTCAAAAATTCATAACTTATTCATACGAACTCCGAATAATACGTTACACATATGCACGAACTCGTATCGACGAGCTCTACAACTTTCATGAAGGAAGTTTTCCCAAATTTTGAACGTATAAAAAGTCGATTTTCACGACCCCCTAAATAACGTTCGTTTTCGAAAATAAAATCATTCGAAACCAATTTTCTCAACCCACGACATTCCAATAAATCCCAAATATCATAATTCAATTAATATAACAATTATTGAATTACATAAATTTATTATATGAAATTTTGGGTCTTCACAGCACCCAACCTCAACTAGTCAAACCTGCAAACTGGGTATTTGAAACCGAACAATGCGTCTCACAAAAAAAATCCTCAGCTAATCCTCATTAGAGCCTCTCCCAAGATATATATGTGTTTGTATAGGCACCAAAAGGCACAGATGATATATGTTCCCTTAGAGCAGCTTTGCAGTAATGTAAATCAATCCAATTAGGAAAGAAAAGAAAAATTGGGGATATTGAATTGATTACCCATGCCAAGAACCAATTGATGTGCTATGGGGAAGCGCTATCAGCATCTGAGATCTGAAGCCACCGCAGAATTTGCCGCCATCAAAGAGCTTTCCGAGCCTTTCGGAGACTGCGAAGAGAACCTTAGTTATAAAGGTCTCGACATCCAAGACATCGTCATCGGTGTTGCAATTTCCTTTTCCGCTTCTTCTTCTTTAGTTTTCACTCTTCTTCTGGAAGTTATCGTTATCAAATGCAGCAAATTCTTCTCCGTGTAATCGAACATTAAAATGCTATTATTCTTCTCCGACATGAATCTAAATGATACTTCTAGTATTGTTATGCAACTCTCTCCTTCTCTCTCTCTCTTCCTCTCTTTGAGAGTAGTCTGTCACTGCGATTCAAATTGGTCTAGGCTGTACCACATTCCGTAATTTGATACAAGCTGTGGAATCTATGGAGAAAGGTTGGGGAAGAGAAGAGGTTTTACCATCGCTGGTTAAAGTTCAGTGATTACTGCTTTTTTCTTTTCTTGTTATTATTATTGTAGGTTTTATTTATTTTTTTTTTTTATAACTTAGATCCACTTCACATCTGTGAGGTTATCACCAGTATTATTATTGGAAACTTGGGTTAGTAATTATTAGGTAGTAATGTCATTGTTTTAAAACGCTAGGTATCAAAATTACATAGGGAACCTCTATTATTGTTCTTGAATTTTTCCACACAAAAAAAAAAACATTAAATTTTTAAAAACCCACCTCGGCAGCCCTATACCATCTACAAACTTCCAAAAAGGTAAATATTTCCAATAAAATAGGCAGTCGTAATTGAGGCAAAGTCAAAAGCAAGACCAATCTTTACAGTCCACCAGTACTTTTACAGTTTTTGATATAGATCTACATCAACATGTAATAAAGAATGAACCAAAAAAGCAAAATGGTAGGAAAACAAGCTCTAACTGTTGCTAGAACCATGCGTTTAGTTGCACGAAATAGAAACCTAGAGTAACAGGTTGAAGTTAACAGATGTGAGAGTAGAGGATAGTGTAGATAAACGAAACCACAAAATAGCAGATATGCAAATGCAAAATTAAGAGCAGGAAGCCATTTCAGCCTGTCGCGAAATGCTATGCATTGAAAGGTGCCAAAAGATACTGTAATGGCTGCAGTAGAAAGGAAGAGGGCTACGAGTCCACTCAGAAGCTTTAAGGGCAGTACGTGGAGGAAATCCTTTTCTGAGAAGCGTGATAAAAAGATGGACAAGAATGCTAGTATTGCAATCGAACAGAAGAGCAGTGCCAAACAATCTGATATGACAAAAATAGAAAGTGGCGTCTGTTTTGCACCAGTAAGCAGCGTGTTTCCGCCCTCACGAGAAAGGACCGAAGCAAACATAAATGTAGAAACAAGCGTGCCTAAGCTCGCCACATTTTTCATCCACCCTTCTCCCTTATCCAATAAACTCCTATGTTGTTCGGTAAATATATCTCTGGGTGTTTGATCATCTACATTTTTCATCTCTAGGTAGAATGGTGGTGCAATTCTTTTCAACTCCTGAACATCATAAATATGCAGCCATTTATGTTTATATTGATTGGTAAGTCAACAACTGACCTTGCATATATATATCTAAGAATGAGTAAACAAATGAAGGGCGAAATGTTTATTTACCTCAAACCATGATAACTCCAGTTGCAATTGAAGGGCAGGTCCTGACACAGTATTGAATTGATGTGGTGGACCTAAACTCGCTGCTAAATGCAGAATATTGTTATCATCTCTATCTTTGAAAGAGACCACTAAATCCTTGAATAAAGCGAACTTATGTAGCAGGTTCAAGAAACTTATGTCATGGTGCAAAACTGCAATGTGAAATAGATTCCGGTTCTGTTCATCTGTTTCCCATATCAACTCAGGATAAGAATCCAGAAGCTCAGCCACGTAGTCAAAATTTCCTGCTTTTGTTGCGAGAAATAATACATTTGAAGGCTCCCTTATAATCTTATTAATCATAAACTCATTCTGCCAGACAACTATTTCCCATATGGACTTCAGCAATTGAACGCCGGCAGTACATATGAAGTACTTTCTCTTCTTTGTACCTTGAAAACAGAAAACAAGTTAGTATTCAAGTTTGAGTAATCAATAAATTTCGACGAAACTGAAACAATATTTATTCTGTCAAACAACAAAATAATCAACCGCCTCACATTTTGTGGGCATTTCTAAACTTCAAACTTATATTCAATATAGTTTAGAACATAACTGCAAGATCGATCAACACCAAAACAATCAGCAAAGTAAGGCAAGATGAAGAAAAAAGAATTTACAGAAGGCTTGAGCCAAATAATTACCAAAATAGTCGGGCATGCGTTTCCATATTCCTCGACTTTCAATGGCAAATACTGAAGGCTTCCGAGCCAACAGATGCAACGCGGTCTCCCCCCTCACGTCACGAGCTACTGCAAGCTCCTTGTAGTCGTCAAGCATTTTCAAGGCTAGTTCTGCATATTCACCAATAACAGTGGCAGTTTGAAATTAAGCAGTTAAATATTAGTTCTTAAAAAAAAAATTATTGTCCTCAGTTCCTCGCCTTGAAAAAATAAAAATAAAAATAACATGCTTATGTTATACCATAGAAATCAACCAAAATACTTACCATATAAATCATTCTTGATGCAAGTGAAAAATATGCCATTTCGTTCCCCTATATCACAATCAATTTCTTTTTTGAGCTGAGGGTACAGGTAAGATGCCATCTCTTTATGTCCAAACAAAGTGGCCACATAAAGCGTGGTCATTCCTTCACCGCCACGAATTTGCGGAAGAGTGATATCTTTCTCTATCATAAGCTTAGCCATGGATATATTCCCAGATGCAACAGCAAAACATAAGGCTGTATTCCCTTTTGCATCTCGACGTCTCAAGACATCTACGGTGAACCAATTCATGATCATCAACTGCTCCACAAAATGATCATGACCTGCTCCAGCCGCAACGTGAAGAACAGTCTGCCATCCTCTTGTGATATTGGCATGTACAGTACCTGGATCTTCATCTATAATTTTTGCAGCGGCCACCCAGTCACCCTTTAGTGCCGCCTTGTATAGTGGCAACAATTTGTTGATGTACCTTCCTCTCTCTCCTGTAAATTAAGATTAAACAGTGGTAAACCAATTTTCTTGTATGCATTGCAAGGAAACAAGGAAAAAACTTTACCCCATATCAGTGGGACAACTTCTGATTCTGAGTTGGAGCGTGTAGCTTCTGCTGAGGTCTCACCTTTTGCCGCCATTTCTTTGGATATCATATGTATGAAACACCTGCCATTAGAACCAGTAAGTTTTTTTTTTTTTTTGTAATAAGCAATCTATCATTCCTACAATTCGTTGCTGAATTCAAATTATATACAACTGTAACCAAGCCAACAGAACGTAAGTAGGATGCCAACCATGTGCGTGCAGTTAGCTTCCACTAGACCAACCATTTGTGTAATATTTACGTTACTCAATAATACTGCACTATACACACGCAAATGATTAAAAACTCAGAAACCTGGTTGGTCATCCACGTACATACCAATTTAATAGCCTCGCTAGATTCGAGATTAACCACGGTCCTCGGATGTTTTTATACGTTCATTTTACATTTAATTGAACTAACTACAACATTAAGATAAAAAAAAAGAGTTACAACATTAACAACACCATATTTGTTTTACATTATGTAAATAGAAATAAAGCTACAGCATTGACAACAAATATCTTATAGCAAGGTAGTAGGTAGAGTTATTATGTCTTTTAATTTTACACAAAAGTAGAATCACGTTATCAAAATAACAATATATTCCACATTTGTAAGTATCCGTATAACATACAAATCTGTACCATATAACTACTCCACCAAAATATGTCAGTATCTCATTGTCAACAACGACAGACAGTTTCTCTAACATTAGCAGAAAAATATTGAAAAGACATACAAGTCTATCCATGTGTCTTCTTATAATATTAGAATAGTATATTCACAATAGCACAGGGCCCCAAATCCCTCCAGAAC
Organism: Rosa persica; assembly: GCA_025331145.1. Lineage (NCBI taxonomy): Eukaryota > Viridiplantae > Streptophyta > Magnoliopsida > Rosales > Rosaceae > Rosa > Rosa persica. Next base: position 64,376,288 of record WFKR01000005.1, read on the forward strand.
AAGCCTCTCTAATGCAACGTTGAATAAGTTAGTTGCACCTATCTCGACAGCTAGGTGTATCCAATGAAATATATGTATATCTTATATGATAGGACTGACGATGCAGAAGAGAAATAAAAGATAGAGAGGATAATAGATGACTACGATAATTACAATATATAATATAGCGAATAACGATCACGGATCTTATTTCTAGTACCCGATAGTTCGTGAAAAGTATTTCGTCTGTCCGTCTGATATATTACTCAGCATGACAACGAAAGGAAATTTGACAAAATCAACACAATTATGAAAGCGAATAACAAACACAATGGGTGGAAGGTGAACCGTTTAACCTTTGTTGGATTTATATCAAAGGGAATTGCCTACTTTTTTCACTGCAGCACCAGCGCAAGACCTGGTGATATTCTGTCGTCACCGGTGAGAGCTCCCTAAAGTCGCACTCAACTATTCTATTTGTACCTAGCAATTTCCCGGCTCTCTCTCTCTCGCGCACTAAAAAAAACAAGGTCTTCTCTCTGTCAGTCAATAACATGACCTTTTTACCTCTGACTGCAACGATTTATGGACAATTTGAAAATGCATATCCATGAACATATGATGAATCATGCAATAATGGAAATGTGATATTTTAATCATCAAAAACCTCTATGTACAAGATCATGAAACAAAGTCAGAGAGAACCACAGAATCAGATATGTGAGTGAAAGGAGTTCCCGTCACCAGCAAACGGTGGAGCTAGACGTTTCCAAGTCTGTGTTTTCATTTTAATTAAATCAGCTGTAAGGTTAGAAAGTAATTTTTGCTGGATTCAAATGGTCGCTGCCTTATGAAATCTGGCCGATGTTCTATCATCGGTCTCCGTGAGTATAATTCACACACGGGATCCCTAAAGTACTGCCAAATCCAGATCTTCTGAACTTTCAACTAGACAACATGACCACGTAAGCTATGGATTAGATAACTCGACTCTGCACGTAACATGACCAAAGACAGACAATAATCTTGCAAGGGTTAGTTCATCGCTGGAATTAAAAGATTCAGCTGTAAGTCAAAATAAAACCCTGATTCTCATGCCATCGATTTACAGGTGCGGAAAGATGAAATTGAAATAGATACAAGTGCAGCTCCTTGCAAATTGCAGATCAACAGAGTGGTGGAAATAGGAGATAGGAGGTTTCAAAATTAGGCTTTGCATTAAACACTTCAACTTGCTACCATCTAAATCTAAGAATCTAGATTCCCGGCCAAAAGTTGAAGTCTCACGATGAACTAAATATGTCTTGATAAGCTAACAGCAAAAGACCTTTCATATACATACAAACAGACGGGGGATAGGGTGAAAGAACATCAACCATGAGAAATTCGCTTCTAAACGCAAGTTCCTTGACCTTATTATCGCTTCGGGGTTAAAAGAAAAAGGATTCACGCGTTTTACACACAAACAAAAAGTTAATCATTCGTACCTTTCTTTGTATTCATAACCATGCCTTTCCGCACGATGGATCACTTCCATTAAACACTTCAGAGTGCTACCATCTAAATCTAACACATTACATCCTTGATTTTATAGTACTTTCCGTTGCTATTTATTTCAATAAAATAATAATGTGTTCCTTCTTTTTTCGTTTTAATTTTGTCCGTCAAGACTACTTTAGACTATTGCGAAAAGAAATAGAAAAGTGAAAAACTTTAGACACCGAAAAGAACAAATAAACAGTTTTCAAAAAAAAGAAAAAGAAAAGAACAAATAAGTAATCTATTTTTTAGGGTCCTAGACACAAAGCACCAAAATATGTCAAAATTATCACTTATTCAAGTAACATATTTTTATTCCTACAAAGTACAAACCCAATTTAAAGTAAAATGATTATATAGTCTGCCTTCAACCTAATTTAATAACGACTACCATGCCACCCTCTCTCTCTCTCTCTCTCTCTCTCTCTCTCTCTCTCTCTCTCTCTCTCTCTCTCTCTCTCTCTAACGCCAACTTTACCAACTAGCATACTCGGGCCGCCCACCACGGCGTCGTCACTAACATCTAGCTCACCCAGGCCTAGGCCTCCAAGGGCCGAAACCCCGACGAACAGGGGTCGCTTGTCGCCATTCGAAGAAGAAGAAAGAAGAAGAGGATCGTCGCAATTACAGTCTCTGTCGGCGATGTTGAGGTTGTTGTCTCGGTCAACTCCATCGGTGATGCTCAGTGTCACGCCCCGAATTTTGAATAACAAATTCAAATCCGAAACATGAATAATAACCAATACAAATAACGTCCTCAATTTTTTTCTTAACCAACGTCTCACAAACCATAATACAAACATCTTAGCAAACTATCTCTCTAGTTAATTATTACAATACCAATATAAATAAAATATTGCGCTCAAAAGAGTCTATAAAATATACCAAAATAGACTAAGTGTTGGTCTCAACTCTGCTGCCCTACTCAGTTCGCTCTCCACCCTGATTATCCTGACATGCAGAATTATCCGCTACACCGTTTGAATAGTGTACCGGGATTGTAACAACACAAAATCCGGTAAGTTTTCTGAAAGCTAGTGTGAGTAAATAAGAAATGAACAATTGATTTATTAAATCACAATTCTTTTAATTCAAGTAAAACAATCCAACAATCCGAACACACACAACCCCAACAATTTAATCACCAACCCAACTCATGTGGCACAAAGTACTCACAATGCAATAACCTAGTTACCACAATGACCGTATTCCCACAACAGACTAGAGCTCTATTTGAATCATTACCTGTCACCTTGACCTAGGTGCAAGCATCCGATATACTTTAGTTAAAACAAAAATACTTCGTTTATCACAATGATAACCGTCGAACTTTGGACATTTGTGCCCTCAGAACAAAACACTCTGGTTATTATAACCATTAAACTTTGGACATTTCAGTTCGCAGAACAAAATATAAACAGAATCCTACCCGATTCACAATATCACATCTCCACCCAAATCATACTCATAACAATACCAATTATCATAATATTCATGGAAATTAAATATTTCATTCAAGTATACAAGTGAAATCATCAAAAATCCACATATCTCAATGTCACACCATTCCGTATAAAATCACGTATATATATATATAATTATCCACTCATGAATGACCACTAATACCAACTATAGTTCACACGAAGTAAAACCAAGAAATTCATTTTTTTATATACGTTAAATCTCATTTTCTTAAAACCATTTTCTCACACATAACAATTAATTGTGCAATAAGGAAATTCTCTGTGAGATTTACTCACCTCTAATTCCGCTGCGTCTTCTCAACAGCTTAAAATACGGTTCATAATCGTCCGCCAACTCAAACCGTCAATCACCTAACCAAATACGATAATTAACTTAGCGTACAATTCAAAAAAGCACTTATATGAAGATCCAACGGTCGTATCTTCATCCGTGACCACGTAAAGTCATCGAGATAGTCCTACGATCATCATATCAAAACTTCAAGTCTAACGGACGGTCCGATCTTCACAGATCACAAATCGAACGATCGAAATCGATTGAAATTGTAAAATTCATAACTAAATCATACAATCTCCAAAAGTCACATGTTATATATCGAAATGATCGTATCAACATGTAGAATATAAAAATGGGCAGAAACTGCTCTTAGGACCCCCAGAGGTGGCTGGAAAAAGGTCGCCGGACTTAGTGGTAGAGCCACCGCCGACCACCACCAATGGCATCGGGACTGGGCTGCTGCCCTTCATTTTATCATTTGAGCAAATTTCATAACTAGTATGAAGTCAGAAAACAAGTAGAAGTGGTCAAAATTTACCTTAGAAGCTTCGGTTCGGTTAGAAGTTTTGCAGAAACCGGCGAGTCTCCGTTCGATGTGAAATCTTCTACCACTCGACTCGATTCTTCTTGGATTTGTTCAGCTCTTTGATACGAGTTCAATAAGCCAAAGAACACGAAGTTTGGTAGCCCAGAACTCGAGATATCAGGGTTGAAACAAAAAAAGGCCTCAAACCGAACTTTGCTTCCCATCGCCGCTACAGGTCGTGCCGCGGCATAAGGCTGCCACGGTAGCTGCGCAAGGACGAGACAAAGCTGTGGGAGGTGGTTTGGTGGCCGGAGGAGGGAGAACAAAGCAGAAGAATGCTTAGCCTGTTTTCGATCCGGCGGAGGGGAGAGTGAGAGAAAACAGTTTCCAATTTTGGATATTTTGCTATTTTTGGATATTTTAGGAAATAGTAACCTATATATACCCGAAATAAAAACTTTTCAAATGCGATAACTTCCTGATACGAACTCCGATTCTTGGGTTCCGCATATGTACGAACTTGTATCGACGAGCTCTACGACCTTCGTGAAGGACGTTTTCTCAAATTCCTTATGTATAAAAAGTTGATTTTAGTAAACCCTAAATAACGTTAGTTTTCGAAACGAAATTTGTTTGAAACCAATTTTCTTGTACAATAACTTACTAATCAATCCCAAAATTCATAATTCATATAATTGAACAAATATTGAATTACAAAATATTTAACTGAAATTTCGGGTCTTCACACTTAGCCTCTAGAAGGACCTTCTCCACCATAAGATCTCCGAGAACTAGCTCAGTGCCACTTTCCTCCTCGCTTCTCTCGTTGTTGTCCTCCTGTAAGTCTCTGATTTCCTCTTGAACATATATGAAATTACGGTTTCCATTTTGTTCCAATTGGTATTGCTTAGGATTGAGATTTTGGAAGTAGACCAGGATTTTGTTCCATTTTGTTCCATTTTGTTCCCTAAACTGGATTTTGACGTGGAATTTGTGGCTTTAATGTTGCGTTTTGATTTTGTGTTTCAGTATTCGAATGCTATTTTGATGCAGGTATGTGCATATTGGGAAATTAGTTCCCCTTCCCCCTAATAAACCTTTATTTCCCCCAACAAACATCTATTGGGGGCAATAAACCCGACTAAAAAGTTTTTATTGGGGGGCAATATTGGTTTATTAGGAGGAGGCAATAAATATCTCCGGCGACTTATATGATCATTGACGAGCTCTTTGGGGACCGCCGGCGAGGTTTCATAAACTTTTATTGCCCCTCAATAAATGTTTATTGGGGGGCAATAAGCCTATCTGGTGACCTACAGTGTAATGTCCTAAAAATTCAAATTAATTTCCGATGACTTTTTAAAAAGGATTTCGTAGTCAAAAACACGATTACGAAGTTTGGAGAGGTGGTGGGATTAGTTCGGACGATTTTATTTCAAAAACGAACGTTATTTAGGGTGTATAAAAAAAACAACTTTTTATACGTACAGAATTTAGGAAAACTTCCTTCACGAAAGTTGTAGAGCTCGTCGATACGAGTCCGTGCATATGTGGAACACAAGGATCGGAAATCGTATGAATTAGTTATCGCATTTAGAAGAAATTTCCAATTCCGGTATATAAGGAAAAAACCCTAGTTTTTTTTTTGGAAACCTTCCATTTTCATCCGGCCTCCATTTTTGTAAACCATCACTGTTCACTCTCTCTCCCTCTCTCTCTCTCTTTCTCGTGTCCGTATCGAGCCCTAAACAGGGCAAGGATTCACCGAGCTCTCTCTCGCTCCACAGGCGATCTCAAGGCACCAGACCACTTCGCCCACCTTCGCCCCGACCTTGCGCAGCGGCGGCGGGAGCCCGGTATCCATTTAAGGCCGATTTGGGTTCGATCTTGATATCTTGAGCTATAGGTCACCATTCCATGTGATTCTTGGCTCATTTGACTCGTCTCGACTTACTGATCAAGCACCAAGAAGGACCGGACCTGGGTAGATCGATTTCAGATTCGTCGGAGCTCACCTCGATTTAGATCGAAAACCACCTTCAAATCCGGAAATCTCGAGTTTCAGACGACCATTTCTTGTGATTCTTTGTTTGGTGAATTCACCTTGAGTTGCTGAAGAAGTCTCAAGAAAGGATCGAGTCGAGTTGTGGAAGTTTTTACGTCGAATGGAACAACCACAGGTTTCTGGAAATTTTCCGGCCACCGTTGCAAACTTTGGTAATTTTTGACCCCTTCCCGTTATTTTATGATCTTGAGCTAGTTATGAAAAATGATCAGCATGTTAAGATGAAAAAGAGCAGCCCTTCCCCGACACCATTGGCGGTGGTCGGCGGCGTCTCTGCCACTAGTTCTGGCGGCCCTTTCCAGCGGCCTTCGGGGGTTAAAAATACAGTTTCTATGCTTTTTTAGATTCTACATTTCAATACGATCATTTTGATATATTATACGCATTTTTTGGATATCGTATGATTTAGTTATGAATTTTTACATTTCAATCGATTTAGATCGTTCGATTTGTGATATGTGAAGTTAGGACCGTCTGATGGACTTGTAGTTTTGATATGTTGAACGTATGACTGTCCCAGTGACTTTATGTTTTCATGGGAGAAGATCCGACCGTTGGATATTCGTATGATTGCAAAATAGTGATTCGGGAGGCGATTTGTGAGAATCCGTCCGTCGGATTTTCGTATAACTTACAATCCGACCGTTGGATTTTCGTTTAAGTATATTTTGGAATCATTGACTATATTCAAGTCACATTTGATTAGGTGATTGATGGGTGAGCAGTTTCAGGGTGAATTGTGTTAATTTGAAGACGCAGCGGGAATATGGAGGTGAGTAAACCTCACGTGGTTCATATTACGAACCGAGTACTTTTAATTAATTTATTTTGTCGTAATTGTGTGAAAATATTTATGGAATAAATATTTGTTTTAAAATCACATGGACTTGATCAACTACGGTCCATAGGTAAGTAAAATGATTTTAATTATACAAATGAATTTCATGATTTCCTTGTGTGAACTATAGTTGGTATTAGTTGTCATTCCTGAGTGGGTGATTACGTATATATATATATATATATATATATATATATATTTACATGATTATATATGCATTGGTATGACATTGAAGAGTGTGGAATTGTGATGATTTAGTTTTATTATGGATTAAAATGTGACTTACCATATTTACGTGTGTTATATATATCTAGATGGTGTGGTATTGAGTGATGAAATAATGTTTAATTTATTGGAATATTATTTCAAGCAAGTATCATCTGAGAATATGTACTTGTGATTTTGTGGTGATATGCAACGTGTATGAGTGAGTTTGTTATCATTTTGGGGCGTAATTACGTCTTTGGCCAGGTTAGTGATTGCGATCGGTTAGAGCTCTAGTCTGTTTGCCAATGTGCCCAGGTTGGACCGGATTTTCATATTGATTTGTTGGGTTAACATTTCCTATGATTTTGTCATGATGTGACTTGTAAGTGTCTTTTTGGTAAAAAGTGTTGAGTTTTGTATGAGTTTGTTTAAATTTCTATTCTTTTCGTTTCCGTTTATGTTGTTTAATATCTCCATTTATTTTCCTTGTTTATTTCTTCCGTTTGATTTCCCATTGATTTCTCTTTTTATTTTATTGTTTGATTTAATGTAATCTCCTGAACTAAATTATATGCAGGGATTATTATGATTTTTGATTTTATGTAATTGGTTATTTCCTGCATTAATTTTTATGCATGATTTATGTTTTATTTAGTTAATTGTGGAGGGCAGTGATGGGTGAGACTCATAGAAAGTTGAGAAATATTATTATGTATTGTGGGGATAAATGCATCTTGTTAAGAGGAGAGATGAGTGATTCATCTGATTAGTTGAGATTCAATTGATTTGAGTTGTCACGGGTGTGACTTGTATATCCTTTGATTTTAGATATGCTCATTGTGTTGGTTCTCTGTATTGGGTCAGTCACCATAATTGTATTAATACGACTTTGGGGTTTTGAGAAGAGAGTTGTGAGTTTAGTTCCCGTATTAATTCTTGATGATTTGGTGATTGATTATTAAAATTATGGTTCTTTTTGGATGTTTAAATTGTTGGGTGTTGACCTTGGTGAAAAGAAATATGATTTAGTAAAACAACCGTTCCTTCCTATTTACTCACACGAGCTTTTAGAAAGCTTACCGGGTTTTGTGTTGTTGTAATCCTGGTACACTATTCAAATAGTATAGTGGGTGAGACTACATGTCAGGAGAATCAGGAAGGTGATCGAGCAGCTTAGGGTAGCTGCACTTGTGTTAATTTCATTTTCTTTTGTGAGGTGTGTTATGCTCCTTTGAGCTTACTTTTTATTTTGGAGAGAGCATGTTGTAATAATTAACCTGAGGCTTATTTCAGAATTTGAAATTCAATTCGTATGATGTGGTTATTAAGAAAAAAAATTCAGGATGATTATTGTTGAGTTGTAGTAATTCATGTTTCGGATTTTGAATTATTATTCTAAAATTCAGGGCGTGACAGTTTGGTATCAGAGCGTAAGGTACATATTTGGTGATATGTTAATACTCTCCGAGTGATGGACCGTCTGCAACCGATCCCCATAATGTGCTCTTCGGTATTGACAAAGTCATCGGGTATGTGAGAGCGTTAGGTTGGCTAGGAACGTTAGGACGCCATAAGAACTTTAGGCGTCGTCTTGTATGTTAGTTACTTAGTTAATATGGACTTGCATTTGACTTATACCATGTTTAAGTGTTATCCGTGTATTAACCAAGTATGCCCTGCTTAATAGGTAATGGAGATTGAGGGAAACGAAGCTAGAGGTCGAGGTAGGGCATACCTCGTGGTAGGGGTAGAGGCCAAGGTAGGGGCAGGGCTCTACCGGTTGATGAAGCATATGAAGCAGAGGTAGAAGTACCTTATGATGAACAGCCTATTCCGCCAGTGGGCATGGTTGATGATCCTGGTCGCTTGTTAGTGTTAGCGAGGGAAATTAACCGTTTAGTAGCAACCAAGTTTGGGGGAGGTATGGATCATATGGTTGCAGATCGGTGGATGGACGATTTGCAGGCATGCTTTGACTTGTTTGACTGTAGTGAGATTAAGAAGAGAAAGCTAGCCACTTTCATGCTCAAGGATGAGGCTAGAGTGTGGTGGAATGTCACACAGATGAGTACTGATGTATCTACCTTGACTTGGGATGGCTTTGAGAGGTTGTTCAGAGAGAAGTACTTTCCAGCTATTATGAAGGAAAGGTTGGAGCAGGAGTTCCTTGCATTAGTATGGGGGAAGATGATGCAGAGTTCTTCAGGCTATACAAGTATGTGAAGCAAATAGATGATGAGGATTTGGTTAAGAAGTTTCAGCGAGGGTTGAGTCCTTCGATTGAGCGTGATGTGGCCATCTTAGAGCTGAAAACCAAGAGGAAAATCTTGGCTAAGGCTCCGATCATTGAGCAGCAGAATCTGATTTGTAAAGAGAAGAAATCAATGGAGAGAGATTCACAGAGAATGGGGAAAGTTATTGATGAGATAAGTGAGGGGAGGGATAGACATGGTAGGTCCTGGAAGAGGCTGAGGACTCACCAACAGGTTCCAGATAAAGTGGCTGCTGAGCCTACTTGGGCTATACCTATCATGCAGGTAGCCTCTGTGAAATGTTTTAATTGTAATGAGTTAGGCCATACTTCTAAGGATTGCATGAACCCAAGAAACTTGATATGTTTTAAATATGGCCAAGCAGGACATTACTCCAGGGATTGTACCCAAGCACAGGGTAGAGGACCAGGAAATTAGCTGATACAGTTACCTCTTAGGCGAGGCTAGAGTGGTTGCTTCTTGATAGTGAAGTGCGGGTGTGGAAGGTGTCTTATCGACCTTCGTCTCATGTTAGGTGGTGTGAGATTATGGTGTGCCTCTATCTGTTATATTTGTTTTGAGAGGAGTTGTGATTTTTGCCTGTAGTTAATCTCTTGAGCGTGATTTCTTATTTCAGTTTGTTGTTGTGAGTGGTAGGTTGCATAATACATCCTTTATTTCTGTAATTTTGAGGAATGGTGACTGGGAAACAAGTTGTGTTGATAACTTAAGTTGAAATGAAGGTTTCATTTTTGTAATACCCGCAATTTCCATTTTAAATTCGAGTGATTGTATCGAATGATTATTATGCGATTTCACGATATATGTTCGATAATCATTCATTTTTACAATTATCAAAGTTTCGAAACGTTTATTTTAACGAAAAGCTCGAAATACTCGGTTTGAGAAATCGACTTTTTCTACGTACGAAATTTGGAGAAACTTCCTTCATGAAAGTTGTAGAGCTCGTCGATACGAGTCCGTACACGTGCGGAACACGAAGATCGGATTTTTTCTGAATTAGTTATCGAATTTCGAAGTTTTCCGAAACATGTATATATAGAAAAAATTTTGGAAACCCTAAATTTTTTCCCTACCGGTTCCTTTTTTTTCTTTTTCTTCTTCTTTCTTCTTCTTCTTCCTGTTCTGGAAAAAAACTGGTTTCTCTCTCTCTCTCACAGACGCACTCGACCGAAAAGGGGAGGAAAGTTCTCCTTAATTGTTCTCCCTCCACAGACCGCCTCTCGACCTCAAACCAAGTCCCAGGCGTTCGTCTCGAGCTGCTCTAGCTCCCGGAGGCAGTTTCACAAGGCGGCGCGGCCCGTGGCGGCGGAGGCACAACCCGAACCGAAAACGGCCATTTTCGGTTCGATCTCGATATCTCGAGCTACACTCCATCATTTCACTTGATTCTTGTCTCATTGAGCTCGCCTCAACTTCCTCTACAAGCACCAAGAAGGACCGGAACTGGGTCGAACGTTTTCACGTTCGTCAGAGCTCGACCCGAACGGATCGAAATACCGAAACTTTCGATCAAGATATCTCGAGCTATACACGATCGTTTCTTGTGATTCTTGGCTTGTTGAGTTCGCAAGGAAGTTCTGAACAAGTTTCCAGAAGGGATCGGGGCCTGAGGTTGCAGTTTTCACGTCGGTTTTCAAGCTCACCGGTTTCTGCATATTTTCCGGCCGCCGACTGTAAATCGGTAATTTCGATGCCTTCCCATCGTTTTTAGGTCTTGTGCTAGTTATGAAAGTTGCTCAGAATGTTGAAACGAAGGGGACAAGCTCGGCCCCGACACCATTGGCGGTGGTCGGTGGCGGCTCTGTCCCTACCTCCGGTGGCCTTTTCCGGCCACCTCCGGAGGTCTAAAATTTAGTTTCTGTCCATTTTATGATTCTATGTTTCGATACGATCATTTCGGCGTATTATACGTATTTTTCGGATATCGTATGAATTAGTTATGAATTTTGTGATTTTGATCGATTTCGATTGTTAGATTTGTGATCTGTGAAGTTATGACCGTTGGATGAACTTGTAAATTTGTTATGATGATCATATGACTGTCCCAGAGGCTTTGTGTGGTCATGGGCGAAGATCCGACCGTTGGATCTTCGTATATGTGAAAAACGGTAATTAGGGGAGCGATTCGTGAGAAACCGCTCGTCGGATTTTAATGTAAATTAGAATCTGGCCGTTAATTAGTAGTTAAATTATGTGTTGAAATTGTTTGCTAAATTCGAATCACATTTGATTAGGTGATTGACGGATTTTATTTGCGTGGGCTATTCGGCGTTAATTATAAATTATAATTATATTGAAGACGCAGCGGGAGTTTCGAGGTGAGTAAAACTCACGTGGTTCATATTACGAACCGAGCATTTTAATTTATTTATTTTTGGTAATTGTGTGAAAATATATTTGCGGATTAAATATTTGTTTTAAAATTTCATGGACTTGAATCACCACGGTCCATAGGTAAGTAAAATGAATTTTAACTATACAAATGAATTTCATAATTTTCTTGTGTGAACTATAGATGGTATTAGTGGTCATTCCTGAGTGGATGATTACGTATATATATATTTACGTGAAAAATATATATTGATGAGTGGATTGTTGATTGAGTTGAATTGATGAGTTGATTTTATTACAATTGTGTAATTCCATAATAATATGATGTATCTTGGTTGGGATGTTTTCAGTATGTGATATTATATGTTGTGTTCATTTATGGGTTTAGGGTCGACGTAATGACCGGTGTGGGAAATCGGATGCTCTAATCCTAGTGTGGATGATAGGATACGATTGGTTGAGTATGTGGAATTATTGGACGTTCTAAATATGTATATAGGAATACATATTGATGAAATACAATAATTGATAAATATGTCGGATGCCATAACCTAGGCCAGGTGACGGGCTACGATTCAGTTAGAGATCTAGTCTGTCAAATACCGTATTTTTATAAATACGATGATGAGAGTTGTGGGGAAAGTTGTGAGTTGGGCTGTCTTGATATATTGAATTGGTGTTTGATTGAGATTGTTATTATTTGCATATGTGGAAATTATTGAGTGTTGCTGTGTGTGGGAATAAATGAGATTAAATTAAGTAACAGTTCATACTTTTGCTCATACAAGCTTTCATAAGCTTACCGGGTTTTGTGTTGTTGCAATCCCGGTACACTATTCAATGGTGTAGCGGATATTCCTGCAGGTCAGGATAACCAGGGAGGTGACCGAGCTGCTTAGGTGTTACAGCAGTTTTGTTATTTATTTAGTTGTGAGGTGTGTGTATGCTCATTTAGAGCTTTACATTACATTTTGGATTTGAGTTGTAATAATTAACCGAGACTATATTCGGTTTGATTTTATTTCGCGTGGTGAGTATGTTAAGAAAAGAAATTTTCAGGATGATTATTTTGAGTTTGTAGGTATTTTCATGTTTCGGATTTTGAATTGTTATTCTAATATTCGGGGCGTGACAATTTTCCTTAACATTATGTTTTGATTTGAGTTGAAATGAAGGTTGCATTGGTCAATTCTCATCGTGTGGGTTTACATTATTTTTGAAATGATTTAGTTACTGTTGTGATGTAATTTTATATATAGGATTGTATCTTTACTGATTGCTACAGTTTTGGTGAGATGGAGATTTGATGGTTAGGTTAGCCTTGTCTCCTTGAATTCTTATGGAGCAGTTTTTTTTTCCGCTTGCGCCTAAGCTGAAGAAGAAATCTATGACGGAGCTAGTGTAGTCAATCGTGGAATAGTTTAAGTAGAAATTGATATGGCTATATTTGGTGTTTGGATGATATTCTGTATGAACTACATAGAACCTTGATTGGCGGAAATTCAATTGTCCAATACCTGGTGGAGGCTTGGTATCGAAAGCATTATTTACAAGAGGGCTAGGACAGGATACGAGACGGAGTTAGCCATGCGTGGTTCTTATGTAGGCGCTTAAATTTCTGGACGAAATTTCTTGAAGGACGGTAGATTGTAATCCCCTGAAAATTCAAATTAATTTCCGATGACTTTTTAAGCACGATTACGAAGTTTAGAGAGGTGGTGGGATTAGTTCGGACGATTTTATTTCAAAAACGAACATTATTTAGGATGTACGAAAAAAATTGACTTTTTATATGTACGGAATTTGGGAAAACGTCATTCACATAAGTTGTAGAGCTCATCGATACGAGTCCTCGCATATGTGGAACACAAGGATTGAAAATCGTATGAATTAGTTATCGCATTTAGAAGTAATTTCCAATTCGGGTATATAAGGAAAAAACCCTAGTTTTTTTTTTTGGAAACCTTCCATTTTCATCCGGCCTCCATTTTTGGAAACCAGCACTGTTCACACACACTCTCTCTCTCTCTCTTGTCCGTACCGAGCCCAAAACAGGGCAAGGATTCACCGAGCTCTCTCTCGCTCCAGATGCCATCTCAAGGCACCAGACCACTTCGCCCACTTTCTCCCCGACCTTGCGCAGTTGCCAGTGGCAGCCTTGCGCCGCTGCACGGCGTGTGGCGGCGGCGGGGGCTTGGTTTTGATTTAGGTTCGATCTCGATATCTTGAGCCACATGTCACCATTCCACCTGATTCTTAGCTCATTGGAATCACCTCGACTTGCTGATCAAGCACAAAAAAGGACTGGACTTGGGTAGATCGATTTCACATTCGTCGGAGCTCACCTCGATTTAGATCGAAAACCACCTTCAAATCCGGATATCTCGAGTTTCAGAAGACCATTTCTTATGATTCTTGGCTTGGTAAACTCGCCTTGAGTTGCTGAAGAAGTCTCAAGAAGGGATCGAGTCGAGTTGTGGAAGTTTTTACGTCGAACAGAGCAACCACCGGTTTCTGGAAATTTTCCGACCACCGCTGTAAACTTTGGTAATTTTCGACCTCTTCCCGTTATTTTATGATATTGAGCTGGTTATGAAAAATGATCAGCATGTTGAGATGAAGAAGAGCAGCCCAGCCCCGACACCATTGGCGGTGGTCGGCAGAGGATCTGCCACTAATTCTGGCAGCCTCTGGAGGTCAAAAATACAGTTTCTGTGCTTTTTTATATTCTACATTTCAATATGATCATTTTGATATATTATGTGCATTCTTTGGATATCGTATGATTTAGTTATGAATTTTTACGTTTCTATCGATTTCGATCGTTCGATTTGTGATCTGTGTAGTTAGGACCATCATATGGACTTGTAGTTTTGATATGTTGATCGTATGACTGTCCCAGTGACTTTGTGTGGTCATGGGAGAAGATCCGACCGTTGGATCTTTATAAATTGCAAAACAGTGATTCGGGAGGCTATTCGTGAGAATCCGTCTGTCGGATTTTCGTATAAGTTAGAATCTGACCGTTGAATTGTCGTTTACGTATGTTTTGGAATTATTAGCTAAATTCAAGTCACATTTGATTAGGTGATTGACGGTTTTTTACTTCGGTGAGTGGTTTCGGGGTGAATTGTGTTAATTTGAAGACGCAGCAGGAATATCGAGGTGAGTAAACCTCACGTGGTTCATATTACGAACCGAGTATTTTTAATTACTTTATTTTGTCGTAATTGTGTGAGAAATATTTATGGACTAAATATTTGTTTTAAAATCACATGGACTTGATCAACTACGGTCCATAGGTAAGTAAAATGATTCTAATTATACAAATGAATTTCATAATTACCTTGTGTGAACTATAGTTGGTATTAGTGGTCATTCTTGAGTGAGTGATTAAGTATATATATATATATATATTACATGATTATATATGCATTGGTATGACATTAAAGAGTGTGGAATTGTGATGATTTAGTTTTATTATGGATTAAAATGTGACTTACCATATTTACGTGTGTTATATATATCTAGATGGTGTGGTATTGAGTGATGAAATAATGTTTAATTTATTCGAATGTTATTTCAAGCAAGTATCATATGAGAATATGTACTTGTGATTTTGTGGTGATTTGCAATGTGTATGAGTGAGTTTGTTATCGTTTTGGGGTGTGATTTTTCGGGAAACAATATGTTATGAGATATGGCATTTCAATTGTTTTAAAAGGAGTTTGAAGATTTAGGAGTCACAGGTTGTAATTTCTCATTTTGATGATTTGAGTGACATTTTGGGTCCAGTGTGACTCGTTTCAAATGTTTCGATCTAAGGGTCAGGTTGGCCTAAATATTCGGGGTTGCAGGTTGTGACCTCAGGCAAAATATCGTAATTTTGCCTTTGGCCGGGTTAGTGGTTGCAATCAGTTAGAGCTCTAATCTGTCTGCCAATGTGTCTAGGTTGGACCGGATTTTCATATTGATTTGTTAGGTTAACATTTCTTATGATTTTATCACAATGTGACTTGTAAGAATCTTTTTGGTAAAATGTGTTGAGTTTTGTATGTGTTTATTAGAGTGAGTTGATAATGTTGTAATTAATCTTTCTGGTGACTTCTTTGTTTAAATTTCTATTCGTTTTCGTTTCCGTTTATATTGTTTAATATCTCCATTTATTATCCTTGTTTATTTCTTCCGTTTGATTTCCCATTGATTTCTCTTTTTATTTTATTGTTTGATTTTAATGTAATCTCCTAAACTAAATTATATGTAGGGATTACTATGATTTTTGATTTCATGTAATTGGTTATTTCCTGCATTAATTTTTATGCATGATTTATGTTTTATTTAGTTAATTGTGGAGGGCAATGATGGGTGAGACTCGTAGAAAGTTGAGAAATATTATTATGTATTGTGGGGATAAATGCATCTTTTTAAGAGGAGAGATGAGTGATTCATCTGATTGGTTGAGATTCAATTATTTGAGTTGTCACGGGTGTGACTTGTATATCCTTTGATTTTAGATATGCTCATTGTGTTGGTTCTCTGTATTGGGTCAGTCACCGTAATTGTATTAATACGACTTCGGGGTTTCGAGAAGAGAGATGTGAGTTTAGTTTCCGTATTAATTCTTGATGATTTGGTGATTGATTATTGAGATTGTGGTTCTTTGTGGATGTTGAAATTGTTGGGTGTTGACCTTGGTGAAAAGAAATACGATTTAATAAAACAACTGTTCCTTTCTATTTACTCACACGATCTTTTAGAAAGCTTACCGGGTTTTGTATTGTTGCAATCCCGGTACACTATTCAAACGGTGTAGCGAGTGAGCCTATAGGTTAGGAGATCAGGAAAGTGATCGAGCAGCTTAGGGTAGCTGCACTTGTGTTAGTTTGATTTTCTTTTGGGAGGTGTGTTATGCTCCTTTGAGCTTACTTTTTATTTTGGAGAGAGCGTGTTTTAATAATTAACCCGAGGCTTATTTCGGAATTTGAAATTCAATTCGTGTGGTGTGGTTATTAAGAAAAACAAATTCAGGATGATTATTGTTGAGTTGTAGTAATTCATGTTTCGGATTTTGAATTATTATTATAAAATTCGGGGCGTGACATACATGATCTCTAACGACCTTTTTGGGGACTTCTGGTGAGGTTTGGAGAGATGTCCGAGGACCGGTAATGGGACTCCTGCATAGTCTCCAGTGGCTTCTCTCTTTTTCTCTCTCTCTCTCTCTCTCTCTCTCTCTATGTAACAAAGGGTGAGGAAAAAATAGTCTAAAAAATAAACCAAAAAAAAAAAACTGAATTGGGTATTAGGGAAAACTTTATTAAAGTCTTTACGGATAAGTGGAAAAAAAAATAAGTGAGTGGTGTAAGGGGGAAAAAGGTTTCTAGAATTAGGGTAGATGGTCAAAACCCTTATTTTTTAATACCTCTTATACCAAACAAACAAGTTTGATAGAGAGGAGCCGACGGGTTGCAATGTGCCTGCCGACTAGCCTCCCACATTGTCCTCGGCTCAAGCAATGGTGCTTGGAGGGATCTGGTTCATCAGAGTTTGTTTTGGAGGGACCAAGTTGCGATTGGACTCTTGACTAAGATTGCTTGGCTTGGAGGCTGGATAGGGTATGTAGTGAGTCGGTCACTATGAACTTTGGGCGGTGGCACAACGCATGTTAGTGCCATTCACGGCAGCGGATTACCAGCGGTCGGAGCTAGTGCAGTGGTTTGGGTCTGGAACTAGGCCTAGTTTTTATGTTTATTTTTGTTTAGTTTGTTTGAATTATGGCCTTCAGGCCCATTCACTCTTGGGCCCATATTTGGAAATTAACCAGGAGATTTTGTATAGGTATGGGTTTGTTCCCATGATATCGTGACTCCTTAGTCACTCTTTGTACACTCTGGCTCTATTACATTAGTAATATACTGGCGTCTTTTTCTTATAAAAAAAAAAACTAAAGTTGCAAATATTCCACAAGTTCCTTCCTCTAGTGCTAGTCTCTTTGATACACCAAAAATAGGCATATAAATAAATCCCTACAATCTCAATGGCTATCGTCAGTAGTATAGGAAAGAGGTGTCTCATACAGAGGATTGTAGCTGAATAATTGCAAAACAAATCCTAGAAACTCAAAACAAACACTAACATTTTCAGAAAAACAAACACTAACACCATGCCAATTAAATGTTTTAAATGACACACTTTAGACAACAGAAGGCTTAATTTCTGTTGTCTAATTTTTTCAAAGTTTCTAGAAGGGTGCCGTTATTGCCACCTACCAATTTTTTTGTTCACCCTATTTGCTCATTACACCATATATTTTAATTTCAATTATTAAATATACTTATCTAACCTATTTCTCCTTAAAAAAAAAAATTCCGTATATGACATATCCAATTGAAAAAGAATTATTTAAACGAAAATCTCTCATTTAATTTATGCAAATAAAAGAACAAAAATATATTAAATTTTCATAATAAAATCATAATCTGATTTACTTCCATTTTTTTAATTTTTCACTTCAGTTTCAATGTTCATCTATTTCAATCAATGTCAAAAGATTAATAAAAACTATGAGCAATGAAGAAGAGATTAATTTTTTTTTTTTGTGTTTTATACTTTTACATCGGTGTTCACAATGGTATTACAAAGATTTTGATAAAGTTAACACTAATGATTTGTGAATTGAATAAGGAATTAACGATGAGGTGTCAATAATAAAAAGACTAAAAAATAGGAAAAAAATCAAATTTGGGTGGAGAAGATGAAGATCAATATTATCCAATGAGAAATTAAATAGTCTTTATAGTTAATTACTTGGTTATGTATTTAGTTGTCCTTCTAGATTCGGATTTTAGAAAATTAGTGTACTTATTAGTTATTTTGCACTTGGATTATATAGTTTTTGAGTAATTCAAATGTTTATAAGGGGCATGGCAGACAAGAGGTACTCCTAACCAAGACTTGCCCTCCCCATCTGACAAGCCTGATGATCCAAGGGAAGACCCTGAGACACCAGATGCTTGAGATACACGCAGTCAAAAGAATGAAGATAAGCGGAAACCCAAGCACCTGAGACCAGATGCCTTGGAAGACTTGATTCCGATCTCAAATCCTCATCAATTTCTAAGGGATTTCAAGAGGCATAAAGATTAGAGATTGAGTACAGTGAGAAGCCATAAATCAAGGCATGTCATAGTTGCTCCATAGCAATTTGTGACTTGTTCTTGTTACTTCTCACTCTTCCTCACCTTTACCACTTTAATTGATGTATATTGTTGTTGATTTGTTGATGGGTTGTGAGTAGTCCATTTAGGAAGTTAGGTTTTGAGCCCTAGCATGGATTTAATGTAATAAATATGTTTTGATTTAATGGTCTTCAATTTCGTGTTTGACATATGTTCTATTCTATAATATTTGCCTTAGATGCATGCTTAGGAGCTTGATTAACTCTTGAATGTGCAGATGAGCATGTCTAGAACAAATTAGGGAACCTAATCACTTATCTGGTTTATAGCTAGGACACTTGTTTAAAACACGGTTAGTTATAATACCAATTTCGATTTCCGTATTGGCTCGCTTGGGAACCTTGACTCTAGGACTCTTCGCCTTTTGGTGCAACTAGAGGCCCTAACAAGGCCCTAGATTGTCCCAATTGAGTTTTTACGACTCTTGATCCGGAGTAGGAATACCTTTTAAGGAATCTATCGACCCATGAGCCTTGAAAAGCCTTGGGTACGGTTCTTGATGCCATTATAAATTGAGTGACAATTGTCAGAGCATATTTATACATTAAATTTGGCTAGGAGGATACCCTAGTGACCTAATTTTGCATTTCTTGATACGTGTCTATTATCTTAATTTCTAGCTGCAATTTTAATTTTCAATTGTCAATTTTAATTTTCGCAATTAAAATGAACTTTCACAAACCACTTTCCTTGTCCATACCATTTGGTTGTGAGTTTCTACATTTACTTGTGGTTATTCTCTCGACCTAGTTTAGGCTTGGTTGTTCCAAGCCGGGCATGTAAATCCCTTGGTGCTATTTTTAGGTTTTGTTTGTTAAATTGTTGGTGACTTAGTAATCGGCATAATCAAGGATTGGCGTTAGCTTTCAATCCACGTGGTACGATAATTTCGGTTCAAATATTTCCCACTTCTTTGATGACCGTGCCCTTATTACGCGTAAGTTGCATTTAAGCACCCAAGTCAATAGCGCCGTTGCCGGGGATTAGGGTCTTAATCCTTTGGTGAATCGGTTCTTTAGATCACATTAGCATATTTTTGTTTCTTTATTTAAAAAAAAACAATTAGTTGTTAATTTCGTTTGCTCTAATTTTGTATTTTCTAACTTTTTTTGGTTACTAATCTTACTTTTGGGAACTCATAGGTGCTTATTTCTTATCCTATTGAGCTATGGATCAATGGAGCTATGGATGGGAAGATCCGAGGGGATATGAGCAAGAAAGTTTCTATGGTGGAGGTCATCAAGAGTGGAATTCTCATGCGGTAGGTTCTATGTCCTCTTGCAATGAAACTTGTGTTTTGTGTAATTCTCCGTGGCATTTACTTTTTGAGTGCTCTTTGAGATTTGAGTACCCGGATTTTATGCAAGAGTGTGAGTACAAGATGAGCATGTATCAAGAGACATTTGTACCAGATGCATATTCACAAGATGAAGCTTATGAGCCTAGGAAGGAATTCGTTGAAGGACTACTAGCCCAATTGCAAGCCTCCCGAGATCTATTACAAGCCTCTCAACCTAAAATTTCACAAGAGACCATGGTTCCCGAATCATATCCTCATGAGCAAGCATATGATCTAGGAAGCCTTCTCTTGAAGGATTGCTAGCTCAATTGCAAGCTTCCCAAGCCCAATTGCAAGCCTCACAAGCTCAATTGCAAGCTTCTCAAGAAATGCTTGCACATTCCAATGAGCAACTTGTAGCAAGTTTTGCACAAGAGCCACCTTTCGCCATTTATGAGCATGAGTCCTTCTTTGACCAAGTGGAGCCTATTTCAAGAGAAGTTACATATCAAGCATCTTGAGCAAGAGTCGTTTATGCAAGTTGAAGATGATTGTAGTGATGTTGATGTACAAGAAAGTGAGTTTGGTTATGAAAGTTTCAATGCAAGTGGGGTAAGAGACTACACTTCGGAGGAATGGGTACAATATTGAAAATCTAAGCTTCCAAATGAAGATGAGATATTTGAAGATGAGTCCGAAAAAGAGGATGGCTTGTCTAGTGAGGAGGATGCGGAGTCTGAGGTCATACACCATAATCCCTTATTCATTGAGGAGGATGCGGAGCTTCAAGTCATATACCATAATCCTTTATTCATTGAGGTTGATATTCCCATAGAGAAAGATAGTCCTTCACTACTTTGTGATGAAGAAGTTGAAGAACCTAGGACTTTCTCTCCTCCCACATCCATGGAGATCCATCATGAGCTTCCCAATGTGGATTGTAGAATATTGAGCACTTATGTTATTCATGAGAAGATTGAGATCAATGTACTTTTACCTCCCAATCCTCCATTAAGTGGTCAATGTTTCATGTATTGGAAATGAAATGGAGCACTTGTACTCACCCTTTCCTATCACTATCAAGAGCTTCTGCCACCTATTGTTCTTATGAGCATCATTTCTACACCACTTGAGAAGGAGAAGGCAAGGAGATTGATTCATAGAAGAAAAATCGAGAAGAAGGGGAAGATTAAGAATCTACAATTTTGGCCACCAATTGGAGTATTCTTTTGTAGCTTTTGATGTTATATCTATGACACATCGATGATTCCCTTAGCCCCAAACAATAGGGTGGTCGTACTTGAGAAGTATCTACCTTGACAAGATCATATCTATATGGACCGGCAATGAAGTCCTTAAACAAAGCGCTCGCTAGGAAGGCAACCCTAGCATATCATTCGTATTATTTATTTCTTAGTTTATTTTTGTTGTGAATAAATCTGTTGAGTCATTTTTGGGAGGATGGGAGGTGCCTGGAATTTAAAATGTGAAGAAGAACGAATTTGGTAATGAGCAGTTTCTGTCCAAAAAAGTCAGTTGACTTTGGGTGACCATAGCTTCCATTCTACATACTATTTTGAGATGAAATTTCTTGGACCTCTTGTTATATATGTCTATTGTCCTGTGACAAAATTTGAGCCACTTTCAGTTAGTAGAACGCAAGTTATTTAGTCGTCAATGAAAGTAGGTCAGAACAGAGACAGCTACTGTAGAGTTAATTTGGGAAGCTACACCTTCTACATATCAAGCAGTTTAGAGCAACAATTTTTCAGGGATGTATCTTCACATGTTCTCTATCTACTGGAAAAAACAGTTTTTAATCTGAGCATTCCTAGCCTCAGACATAATGTTCCAAGTGATAGAGGACAGAAACAGGGCACAACAGAAACTGCAGAACATAACAGTGAGTTTTGGAGGCCCATGATTTTTGACTCAGAATTTATTTTTCAATGAAAGTTTAATAGAAGGTATGTTCATAAGTCTACTTTCATTTCCAGTTGGTCTCACCCTCTTTGAACCTCTGGAGCTTCAAATATTATAGTTTCGGTAACTGAGGGTCAGCAGCAGACTTTATGACAGATCAGCAGTTTTGACCACCTTTGGTTTTCATCTCATTTGGGTATAGGTGGCTTACTTTATATGGATAGAAAGCACTATGAGTCTACTTTCTATTGAAGTTCTCACTTATCTATTTTTGAGTTTGAGATATGGGTATTTGAAGACAAAAAGACAATTGCTGGAAGTTTTTTGCACTCACTAGTTTTTGTTCACTCAGGCTGATTGGATTTCTTTGCACTTCATTTCATCTTTGGAGGATATTTTATGGGAGTGTGTTGGATATATTCAAGGCTTAATGGAGCACCTTGGTCCTTATTCTTTGAATTGGTTGTTGTGTGACGCATTGCTGAAGGATTTTTATGTTCTAAATGGAGTCGATCTTTTCATGAGCAGCTTGAGCTAGCTTAGAGCATACTTTAAGAAGTCAAGGCCTTGTGCCTTGAGGTTGGTGTCTCATATTTGTCTTCTCCGAAGGTCATGAGCAGTGGAGGTCTACAAAGGGGGTTTTCCATATCTTTTCTCCGCACGTAGATTTTCATTTTCATAGTTAATTCTTGTGCCTTCTCCCGGACTTCACTCTTATGCCTAAATCCAACATGAATTTTAGCTTTCTAGCTCACTTGACAACATTGAGGATAATGTTGATTTTAAATGTGGGGGTGAGGGCTCGGGCACCTATAATTTTTTTTTTTTTTTTTTTTCAGATTAGCTTTTTGTAATTATATTTTAGTGGTTAATGCCTTTTTCCAACCCCAATGACGAGCCATGAATTTTACTTGTTGTGATTGTGGATAGATTGAGCATGATCTAGGACTTTTAATTTGTTTTGTAATTGAGTGCATATGTGATCTATGCTTGACTATATGCTTGCATATACCCTATGGTTTGGTTGGTTCATCATAATTAGAGAAGCATATAGATGATTTGATTAACTTGTATGCCCTTATTTGTGAGCTTTTGTGCCTATATCTATAGTGTATGCATCATTCATTCACTTATTCTTTCATGTGTGTATAATTTCATGACATTGCGTATCTAGAACTTGCTTGAGATCTTTTGAGGCTACTTGCTAGCTTGCGATGGGATAGAAAGGATTGAGGCAATAGGCTTAATACCACCATGGTCAAATAAGCATGTGCCTAAAAATATTTACCACTAGATTGCCACTTTAAGCCTAGTTATGTATTTAGCCTTTTTGTTCATTAGCACCACAAATCCTTGCCTAGCCTAGACACTTTTATCCTACCCTTCCGTGTAGTTGGTGAAGCGATTCGAGAAAATGACTTTATGTTTGAATGCTTCAAAAGAAAAGAAAAGGTCAAAAATGTGAGGTTACAAAAAAATAAGTGTGGGGGTGAGTGATTTGTATAGAAAAGAAAGTTCTAAAAAGTAAAAAATAAATAAATAAAAAATTTGTGAAAATTGGAAGAAAGTTCAAGGAAAAGAAAAGAAGAAGAAAGAGAGGAAAAAAAAAAAGGTATTAGGTAGTATAGTGTAGGTTGTATATTGGGATTAGAGTGAGTGAGTTAGCATTTGAAAGCAAAAGTCATATATCTCTACAAGAGAGTTGCTTCACGAGCTTCTATGGACTTTGTATGTCCTTATCCTTCATTTCTTTTAGCTACTTGCCCTTAGCCACATTACAACCAAATAAAAGACCTCTTGATCTTGAATGTTGTGGGCTATCCAACGGAGATGAGATCAAACAGCAAGCATATGGCGGTGCATGTTGTGAAAATTGTTTTTGAGTGAAACACATATAGCCCCTAAACACTTGAGCGGTAATATTTAGTGAACCTATGTGAGTTTAGTGGGTTATGTTGGATCTTCTATATATCTATTTGATTATGGTAGATTGATGTGACACATGGTCAGCCCATGCATCTACTTGAGCATTTCTCACATGTGCATCTTAATTGCCTTACAAATTAAAAAATCTTATGTTGTGCTGATGTCTATTTCATGGTCAACTACATAATTAGTTCTCCGAGATTATGGTTGGAAAGGTTAACACTACACTTCCTTTATGCTTGTGAGTTAGCACATTTTCGGATTAGATTTCATTTTAGTTTGCTTGAGGACAAACAAAGTTCAAGTGTGGGGGTGTGATTAGACGCATTTTTATGCATGTAATTGTATCTAAAACACTAAAAATAAGTTAATCATCAAGTCCATTATTATGTAATTAATCCATTTTTATTTATTGTGTAGAGAATAAACGAAGTTGCGGAAACGAGAGAAAATAGTGGAAAATTGAGCAAAATGGAGTTTTCGACAAAAGGACGAAAAAGTCGACATTAGTCAACCATGGTCAATGTCAACGAGAAAGTCGAACCCAATCACCCGAAAATAGTGTGTGCAAGTGTATCTTGATGGGAATAAGATTATGAAGAAATTAAAAAAAAAAAAAAAGATAAGGAGAATGCAATCAAGCTTTAGTTTAATTAAACTTTGATTTAATTACATTACCCAAAAAAAAAAAAAAGCTTTGATTTAATTAAACTAAGCTTTAGTTTAATTGAAGAAGGGAGGAGCTGCACGTTCTGTACAACTAGCAGCCATTATTTTTCTTAACTTTCCACTCAAACCAATTTGATGGTAACACCTCTGCATCACCTTATCATTTATGAGAGAATCTTGTGTAGGGCACCCACATAGACACGTGATGGAGATGACCAATCACTACCCAGCAGGGAGGTGTTTCAGGTATTTCACTTTAGGGAACAGGGGTAGTTTCGAAAGAGATAGAAAATTTCATTTGTTCTGATTGGGTGACCGTAAGGCCACGTGGTGGGGAAACCCCACCTAAGTATTTGCCATAATTCATTCTCTCCTTCATGACCAGCCACACAAATATATTCATTCCAATTTCTTCCTCTTCGACGCTCAGACCGCACCATTATATTCTTCTCTCCTCTCTACAGCGGCGGCAACACACCATCATAATCCTATCATCCTCTCTCTCTCTCTCTCACCCTACACCCAAAAATCACTCCTCCACACTATTTCTTCTTCTCACCCTGATCCATTTTCCTTCTCACCCTGATCCATTTTCCTTCTCACCAAGATCCACCATCACCTCACCAAAATTCCATCTTCTCATCTTTTCTTCTCCTCACCAAGAACCACACCACCTCACCAAAATTCCATCAAATCCTCATCAGTTTTTCAAGGGATTTCAAGAGGCATCAAGATTTGAGATTGATTATAGTGGGAAGCCATAAATCAAGGCTTATCATAATTGCCCCATAGCAATTTGTGGCTTGTTCTTGTTACTTCTCACTCTTCCTCACATTTACCTCTTTAATTGATGTATATTGTTGTTGATTGTTGATGGGTTGTGAGTAGTCTATTTAGAAGTTAGGTTTTGAGCCCTAGCATGGATTTAATGTAACAAATATATTTTGATTTAATGGTCTTCAATTTCGTGTTTGTCATATGTTCTATTCAATAATATTTGACTTAGATACATACTTAGGAGCTTGATTAACTCTTGAATGTGTAGATGAACATGTCTAGAACAAATTAGGGGACCTAATCACTTCTCTAGTTTATAGCTAGGACACTTGTCTAGAACATGGTTAGTTACAATACCAATTTCGATTGCCGTATTGGGTAGCTTGGGAGCCTTGATTATAGGACTGTTCGTAGAGGCCCTAACAAGGCTCTAGATTATCCCAATTGAGTTTTTACGACCCTTAATTCAGAGTAGGAATACTCTTTAAGGAATCTATCGACCCATGAGCCTTGAAAAGCCTTGAGTGCGGTTCTTGATGCCATTATGAATTGAGTGACCATTGTCGGAGCATATTTATACATTAAACTTGGCTAGGAGGATACCCTAGTGACCTAATTTCCATTTCTTGATACATTTCTATTAGCTTAATTTCTAGTTACAATTTTAGTTTTTAATTGTCAATTTTATTTTTCGCAATCTAAATCAACTTTTACAAACCACTTTCATTGTCCATACCACTTGGTTGTGAGTTTCTGCATTTACTTGTGGTTATTCTCTCGACCTAGTTTAGGCTTGGTTGTTCCAAGTCGAGCATGTAAATAGCTTCGTGCTATTTTTAGGTTTTGTTTGTTAAATTGTTGGTGACTTAGTAATCAGCATAATAAAGGATTGGAGTTAGCTTTTCAATCCCCCGTGGTACGATAATTTCGGGTCCAAATATTTCCCACTTCTTTGATGACCGTACCCTTATTAAGCGTAAGTTCCATTTAAGCACCCAAATCCTTAGGTTTGAAAACTAATAAGTAAAACATAACTACTAGAATATAGATTGCATGCATTTGTAAAATCGAGTAAACATATGCAAACAAACATAGTCATAGTTGTCCTTTTTCAGGAAATCATATGCATCATGCCTCACACAACTTGGAGCTCCGAGATACTTAGCTGCCGGCTAATCTGAAACAATTGGTGACTGACCCGGTTCATCATCCATTGGGAACTAGCCAACTACTCCGTGGTCCTTGTGACTACAAGTAGCAAAAGTGTCTATTTCATGGCCCTGAGTGTCCTATACTTGGTTCGCCGTCAGTACTCACCCTTCCTCGACAAACATAGGATCACAGCCCCCTCTGGAATGTTCATAGTTATCAACACTGCGGGATCCCTAGGAATCAATGCGTCTAGGTCCCATTCACTTTCAGGTCACAAATGCAAACGTACACTGGTACAATATCTCAATATGCAAGCCTAACCTCGGTTTTCACAATCAGCAATTATCAATTATGAAAACACAGGTATCACGAGGCATCGGCTAATGAACAACCAAAAACGTACTTGCAGGCAACATACTATTATAATAGAAAAGCCTCTAACAAAGAAGGGATAGCTCACCTTACCTAAAAATGCCGGTATATTCCACACTCTAGTGCTTTCAGCTTAAGATTCCTTAACAATCGTATTTCTTGAACCATTATTTATGTTTCAGTTGTCTCAGAAGCTTTAGATCCAGCTAAATCACAAGTTGGTCCAGTCTGCTACTATCGCTCTCGGTATCACTTATCTGCAAATAGATGAAGGTCAAAGGGAAGATCGGGTCACTATTGTTATAAGATAATGATAATGAAAAGTGGTAGTAAACAGTTGCCTCTTGGATTGTTGGAGATGACCTTAATGTAGCAGATTTGTGGAGCTTTGGTTCTGTTTCCTTCGGTGTGGGACGCTCGGGCTGCTTGATATCACCCCAAGGAGTATCAAAACCCTCAGTTGGGAGCTTTACTTTGGCGATACGAGTCATGTGCTTCCGATACTGTGGCTAAGAGGTATATACATACCAACAAGTCCCCAAGTCCCCGATTAAGAGTTCTTTTAGGTAGGGAGTTTGTCTTTGCTAAAAGTATCAGAAGTTCAAGGAGAGTTCATGCCATGTGGCTTCCGTACAATCATTACCCCCAGTCCCCCATGTCCCCACTCAAGAGGAGTCATGGCTGAGGTGAAGAGATCAGTCTCGCCATTGTCAGTGTGTCGCTATCGTGAATCCCTGTTAGGGTTCCATACGTCTTTTGGCGCATATGCTATACCCCGTGATAGGTGTACAATTCTCTTTTTTTTTTCATGTACAGAAAGTTCGGTGTACTGGAGTCCGTAACTGTAATAATGGCGTAGTGGTATGGAGTCGAGGCGACGACATACCAATGTAACGTTCAGAGAAGTTAGACACGTGGTGAGATATGGTGTGGTCTTCTTACACGTCCAACGGTCCCTGTACTCTCGAGGAGCCTATATATGGACAGAGGAGGGAGATGGGGGCGGTTACTGTTCCTCTGTTTTTCATAGGAGATTGGGATAAGAACTGAGTAAAGTTAGAGCCCTTATTATTCAGGGGGCTTGAATCTTTCTTTTGGTGGTCAGAATTCCGGGTTGTTGGCGTCGCGGTCTCTGTTTTTCTGGTTGGAGAAGTGAACATGTACGCTCCCTTGAATTTAATGGGTTTTTTTCTGAGAGCATTCGTGTGTGTGGGTTTTGTCAAGGGGGTCGTTTGCATGAAGTGTGGTTTGCCGGTAGGTGTTGGGTCATCGTGGGTATGTTAACCTATAGGGAAGGTGGATTCTGGGTTTTACTAGTTTTGTCGTTGGGGCTTCAAGAGGGGGTATTAGATATTGAAATTCATGGGGCGGTTCTTATGAGGTGGTAGTCAGGAAGCGGTTGACTGATTTTGGGTGTCACTTTCAGTATGGCGCGGGAACGTTGTGAGCGTGGTAGATGAGAGGTTCCGTCTCGTGGAGATGGTGAAGGTGTTTCTCGTGGAGGTGCCATGGGCGCTTCTAGAGGCGGTGTTGAGGGTTTTACTTGAGGACGTGGCGAGGCCACTATGGCAAGGGTGCTCCTCACGGAGGTGTTGTTGGTGCTTCTCTAGTCGGTGATGGAGGTGGTTCTTGTAGACGTGGCGAGGGTGTACCTCGTGGAGGAGGTGAGGGGTCATCTCGTGGGTCTCAAGTAGGGTTGAGCATGTTGCCGGCCCTGAGGTTGTCGATATGGAGGATGTTGAAGTGTTGGAGATTCCGCACTCGTCCGGCGGACGGTTACTTCTTGGCGAGTATGACGGAGGGGCAGATTGCCGAGATGAGGACGACCTGGGGCATTTTGGGCAAATGTATTATTACGGCCCTTGAGAGATGGTCTAATTTTTTATTCATCTCGAGGCAGGGTGGGCACGCTTGTACGAGTATCAGCTCAAGTGTGGGCTGACGATCCCGATACCGGAGGACCTGCAGTATTTGCTATCGTGTCTAATCATATTGTTGGGGCAGCTATCACCAAACACGTTGAGGCAATTGATGGGAGTGTTGCTATTATGGAAGCTCAGCAGGCTACAATGTCCCAGCATTGGCGAGTTTAACTCCATGTTCAAGATGCAAGACTCGACGAAGGCTGGCGATAGAGAATGTGTTAATTTTTGGGCACATGGCAGCTTTATTATTAAGGACCTTCCGTCCAATATTTATGCTCCCCTGGAGGGGCAGGCCTTACTTGGTTGGGGGCAGCTGGCAGAACCCGGACTTTGTGCATTGGGTCACTACTAGAATTTTGTTCATATACATCAATCCAGAACCGATGTAAAACCAAATTCCAACCGATCTCTTAGTGGTTGATGTAAAAGATCCAGACATCAGTATAAGTGCGTGAAAAACCGATGTTCCGGACAACGAGCAACATTGCTTCTTGAACACAAATCGATGAATAATCGTTACGTTTAATTCTTTATATTTTCACATTTTATGCTTAATAAAGTATATCTCCAACAATACCTATGTGAACATTTAAATCGATTACAATTTCAGAAATGATGTCTAATATTCTCGTAGACATCAGTCTCCAAAAAGTTTTGTTTGTTCATGTCCATTTTTACGTGCATCTTGCCACCTTATGATCTCTTGAGAACGATGTATGTGCATTTAGGCAACATTGGTTAATCTATTAAGAATGATGTGTTATTTTACCTAAAACATCGTTTTTGTTTATGTAAAACGATGTTTACTAGGTTCGTGTACATCGTTTCTTTTCACATAAACTGATGTGCTATTTCGTTGTAGACATCACTTAAGTTTTTCAAAATCGATGCCCTGTATTTCATGATAAATAGGTTTTTACTCTGTACCAACTGATTTGTATGTTGAGAATAGATAATGGTTTCATGTTTAGATATCGATGTGCATTGGTTTCGTGTACGTTGATTTTTAATGTGTCAATTGACTTCGATTTGCTTGGCATTACTGTTTTGTTATACATTTATATACATCACTTCCTTTTGACAAGCATGATGTGCAAAGTTTAATTATAGCTGCTGTTGGAAAAACAAAATGACAACTATATGAAACAGTTGATGAAATTAATAATATATGAAGTGCCCAAAGGGATATGCCAAAATAGAGTTAACAAAAGAGGAGTCATTAAACTAATAAGTTGCTCATTTTGATTACAACAAGCATTTTATAATGATTCAACTCAAGTATAAATGCAAACTTGAAATTGTACCCATAAACTTGACGCATGATACCCAATTCTCTGTCAAGCGCGACATATTTGAAACATCTTCAAGAAAGTTATCCTCCTCTTAAAGTGTAATAGCCTGACCCGAATTTCTGGCGGTGGTACTGATACATAGATAGAGAAACCTAGATTGCGTTGAACGTGCAAGAGAAGAGGAGGGGGGGCAGAGAGAAGGGGAGAGATCTTTTTCCGAGAGGGTTCCAGAAAGACCCAGAGATAGCCGGAAAAGCACAAGAAGCTCAGACAGTGACCCAAAATGGCGAAAACTCGTTGGAGCAGTCACCACTTTCCACCGTCGAGTCGCCCTCCTCATCCCATGTATGGGCGATCCAAGGCCACAGGCGTGATGGCGACGACTAGTCGGAGAGATTGGGGGTCTTGCGTCGTCGATCGGTAGTCGGAGGTCGGCATTCTGGATGGGTTTCCTCGGTCGGGTCATGCTTCGGGTCTGAGAGCACCGAGCTCTCGTTCTCTCTCTCTCTCTCTCTCTCTCTCTCTCGAGCTTACTCTCCCTCTCCTTGATCTGATCAACACATATAAGTAGATTGGTCCATTTAAGAATGGACGGTCCTGATCAAGCGGTGAGTGGATCCATGGCTCACATCGCTCCACCAAATTTCCATTTCTTGATTTAATTTCTTAAATCCCACAACTTCGTAAAATCATCGTAAATAGCTCGGGTACTTAGAAAATTCCCCGAGAATTTCAACAAATTCGATATGTCGTGTACTTTATTATCCAACTTTTAAACTGAAGATTTCACTTTGTGAAAAGTTTTGAAAATATTCTCGAGTGCTTTAACGTTTATCAAGATCGATAAGTAAATTATCGAACTATGTCACTTAAGCTCGATATCCGGGGCTCACAATTCTTTTATTACAAACACCCCCCGTTGTAAAATTTCGTCCTCAAAATTTAAAGTAGTGTTAGTGACACTTAGAAGACAAACATGTTCATAATATATGGACAATAACTTGTGTTATTCTTATATTAACCAACTATTAACGAGTAATATGTTTGCATTTGTTTGGCATGCTCATCAACAAATTGTTATACATCCAAATCAAAACTCATTTATATGCTTTTGTTGAAATCTGTTTAGATATATGCACGTGATTAAATCTATTTATGGATCCCCCGGAACCAAAACGCATTCTATTCTTAGAGTAGGGAAATTTTGTCCTAGTGCATTGGACTATGACCAACTAATACGGTCCAATTTGCCAATTTCACTTATAACACGGTAACACATTATCTCTTGTTCACAATTAGAGATTTCATTACCACTCGACTGTGACATTTAGGCAGACTGATTATAGTTCATCGTAGTAATCAATAGAACAGGGGAACAAGAAGGTTTCTACCTTCAGACCCACTTTTAAGGCAGACTAACTATATATCAAGAACAACTTTTTTCCACTAGTTTTCAAAAGATACCTTTTTCTTCCTCTCGATTTCACAACTTAAAAACAGATTCTAGTGCAAGTGAATTAGACCTCGAAAATCGCACACGAGTATCGCCCCTGGTGATGGGGCAGATAATGGGGTTCTTAACAGAGAAAATATGTAGAGTTTAGGAGGGGCGCTCACTTAGAGGGCAGGTATGGATGATTCCTCAACATTCCATAGCTAGTTATACCTACTTTTTCCTGGACTCCGGTAATAAACTTGTTAGGTTTTTAAAACAATCAAAACGCAGGTGAGAATACTACAGATAACAATGTTCATCATAAGCTCATAGCAACCAAAGAACAGTGCCAGAATTGACTGAGGCATTTAGGCCAAAATACAATACGCCAGAATGATGCTGCAGAAGTACTCATACAAAATTCTGTACCTATTGAAATTCTGGGGAAGCAAAACCTCGGATGTTCAGCTGTATTCACACTCGATCATTCATAATAAGTAATAGGAGGCGTTATGATACGTTTTAAGAATGGGAAAACAAACAATGTTAAATAATGAAGCTTTGCTCCAAAACCATCCAGACAAAAACAAGCAACGTTCCAAAGAATACTAATAAGCAATACCAACCATGAATCGATAATCAAACTCTGCAGCAACTATATGCAGAAATATACATGGATTTAGATCACAATCTTCCATAAACACCCAACGAGATATTAGCTTCCCTCTTGGAAGTGGAAACACAGCTGATTTTATTTCATTCATGCATTTCTGCATAATGATACATTTAAAACACACTGCCAATAGTCCAAAAATCAACCTGATCACACATGATTCTCAAAACCAAACTGATTATATATATTTCTCAACCAGAGAGTGCAATATCTTCTACTTTTTTTTTCTTCCTCTTTTTCTCCGGTTAGAGCCCATTGCTCGCATTAAGGCCACCGAGCACACCCCGTACTAAGCGGATTCCCGATTGGGTTTTGGGTCTTTTATCATAGGGAGGCACAATCTCTGCTTAATTATCCGCTTGAATCCACGAGCCCCAATCGGGTTTAGGGTCTTTCACCCAAGGGAACTCGATCCCTCCTTAATTATATCCCGGGCCTAACCGGATTAAGTTCTTTTATTAATTGATTTGTGATTTCATTTTCAGATGATATCATATCATACGCACAAGATCAAACCATTCTTCTCTAGTTCCTTTCAGTAGAATAATTTTTTTTAAAAAAAAAATCAAACTCATTTATAGAAATGAACCTGTTGTATATAGAGATACATAAAACAGAAATAACAACTAATTTAACCGAGGTCACGTCATGTCTGCGAATATATTTCAGCCCAAGCAAGGTAGCTATGTATATAAATAAGCTTCAAGAAACTAAACAAAAACATACATGCCACTGTATAACATTTACAGCAAACTGATTATTTGAAAGGAGCAACTTACCTGTATATTCCTGCATTCCTGAGATCAGCGTGTTGCTCCCAGCCTTCCACCCACCGACCCAATACATATACACATACATATGTATAGAGAAATAATACATTGGTATGATTAACTATAGTAGCAAAGAAAAGTGACGGTATTATATACTTTTAACTCACAACCTTTACAATTAAACAGAGTAGAAAAATAAACAATACATCCTCTTTTCTTTATTCATTGTTCTTTTGATATGCTAGAGAATCAATTACTTCTGCAAACAACTCAACAAAAGGGTCAGTGGTCTGCAAACTACTGAAAATACAAGCCAGTAATAGATTCCAAGAATCTAAATAATAATACTAACAACTGTAAAATGACCATAGAAACGGACATGTTAACTAAGAAGAGGAATTTACCTGAATACACAGGCCTGCTTCCCGGAAATTAATGAGTTCTTCCCCTTCTTTGCTTTGCCAAATTAAATTCAATCCACACACTCATGCAAGAGATATTAGTAAAGGCAAATCCACCCTCTTATTCAATTATGTTCACATCTATAATAATCATGCAACTCACACTACTACACAAAAGACTTTACACGATGGTTTAAAACTGTCGTCTGACCTTGTAAATTTCCGTGGTCTTTATTAGACGACTGTTTTCATACATGGTATACCGATCATAGAGTCGACGGTGTGCAGCTAAATCAATCGTCTGATAGGATCGGCAGATCTGTCGACAACTTATCGACAGTTGATTCACACCACAGTTTTATAATCTCAGTCTTGTCTCTTTATCGTTCATAAGTCGGTTTTTATTATGCAATCATCGTGCAAATAACACACACACGACAGTTTTATTTTGAAGTCGTCGTACAAATACCATGCACACGACAATTCTTCTGGTAGGAGGTGTGGTGTGAACCCTGTGTGTATTGAGGCAACACATTATTTGAATTCTTGCCGTTGTGTGTGTACATTTTGGACGATGCTTTCAATTATTCTTGTTGTCTAATTGTTGCAATATATATAGCAATGAACATATCAAATTCACCCAAATGAATTCAATATTTTCATGGCCAACAAAATTTGTTAAACAGGGAATATCTCCCAAATAGAATACATGAAAATTTGTTCATTCCACGCATCAAAACTAAGACTCTTTTATCTAAGTCTCCTCTTCCTTCCTTTTTGGCTACTTGAAATCAGTAGTAATCTGCATAAACCAAAATAGCATATGTTAAAAAAGTACAATCTGTATCGCATAAATAAGTGATGCACAAAGATAGTATAACCTAGAGTGCATCCGAGAAGGAAAATATTGAGTAAAGATACAGAAATGCAAAAATGATGTTGAAGCAACTATAGAAGGAATGAGTTACAGAACAATGATTCATGTAAAAAAGAGCAATAGAAACACATAGCAATTCAATCAAACCAACTCAAAAAAACAGTAAAAACAAATATGAATTCAATCTCAACGGCTATAAGCAGAGACCAAATTCTCTACGAATTCCAGTTAAAAAAAATATTAAAAAAAAAGGACTTATGAGAAAACTGTAACTTCATGGTTGAAAATAATTCAACTGCAAGACTTGAAGATCCAATATGCTTTGCACCTTCATTAAAAAGTTGAAAGCCCTGAAGATCTTTTTAATACTTGCTGCAAGGAAAAGATATGGAAT
This sequence comes from Rosa persica, assembly GCA_025331145.1. Classification (NCBI taxonomy): domain Eukaryota; kingdom Viridiplantae; phylum Streptophyta; class Magnoliopsida; order Rosales; family Rosaceae; genus Rosa; species Rosa persica. The sequence goes on from WFKR01000005.1 coordinate 64,410,913, forward strand.
CTCGATAACAAGTCTAGGCCTCAAAATGAAAAATGAATTAAAACACAACCAAAATGCCTCAAAACCAATTTCTAGGCCTTCCCCCTACCACTTGCCAGCCTTACAAGGGCTTATAGTTTCTTGTAATAGCTCAAAAGTATATATCTTTCACTTTTAGGTATAATCTTTCATTATTAATAATTACACGGGAAAGTTGATCTTATAAAGTCAAATGCTTAAAATCATTAGAAAATGCTTAATAGTCCATGAAGTAAGTAGCGGAGATGCCATACAAGCATGAATTACTACGAAAAAAAAAAAAACAACGAACTCAATGCAAAATCTTAGATACTAGACATATATTTAGAAGGAACAATGCAAAGCATAACCACAAATAAATGAAGAGTTCATGTACAGGGAAGGGCAAGGTCCTAATAATAGAGAGAACCTACAAACACAAGCCAGAGGTTCAGCAATTCATCTACTCTATAATATAGCTGTAAATTGTAACCATTACCTTGCCACCAAGTTCCTCAGATGGCAATGTTCGCATTGCTTCCATTTGGATCATCTTCTTCACCATCTTTCTTGAATTAAATCAATCAATTAGGATCATAGCATTCCTTCCGCAGAGTAATGAGCACAATTAGTTTTATACATCCAATTGTTGGTAAACAATGCTGACACTATTAGATCACAATATAGTATATATATTTATTATCACTCATCAAGACTCACTATAGGGTAGGATCCAGAGGCATGACGGGTACTTGGGGACTTAAATACCTTGAAACAAGCAAAAATTCCTCGAAGGCCATAGCTACAACCCAGCTGAAAGAATCACCAAGTGCATAGATTAAATACCAATCAACCAATAAACAATCAACAAAAGGAAGCTTAATAATAGAATAGCACCAGAATGATGAAGCTTATAGAAATCACAAACTTCCTGGAATGAGAATGTAATAAAATTTGTATACAATAGACATACCTTAAGTACCCTTTTTCCTCTAAAGCTCAGTTGCCGATCTTAAATCTCATGCTTTAGGACATTAACAAGATCAATAGAGCTATCACAAGATTTCAGATACCCTGCATAATAACTGAATCTCCAGTTTTGAGCTCAAATCGAGCAAGTTGATAATCCTTTTAGAGAGTAGAAACTAGAAAGAGATAAGAATAGTAGGACATAGACATGAAGACAAATAATAAAAGCTTTGAGACAAATAGAGTGCCAGATAATTTACAATCACCTTATGAGCTTTTCTCTGGGGCATTTTCACGAACACCTTTCGGTGCATTCTTCAAGTTTCTTCCCCACAGCCTCTAAGTCTTCCCTGACATCTAGCTTGTACTCAAGATTCAAATCCAACTCCGAAACTTTCAAAAAATTCAAAATCAAAGCCAAAAATGCACACACAAATCTGAAACAACCTGATCGGTTTCTTCCCATTAAACACAGCATCAGGTCTCACAAAAAAGAGGTTTTTCCACGACTTAATGCAACCACCGAATAGATACACATCTGCCTCACTGCAACCCAACAAATTCAATTACTATCAAAATAAAAATCTCAACTTTTCATTCCCATATGCAAATTCAGCTAGACATTCAATAACCAAGGAGGCTTACTATTTGATGTCAGTAAGCATTTCTGCAATCACGCCTAAAAGCCAAAATTGCGCAAAGTCTGCTGAACTCTTACCCAATTCCTGCAGATAAAAAATGTTAATCATATACCCAAAATCATTGACAACCCGAAACCAAGCTCAAAATCCCAAAATTTTTACCCGAAATCAATACCCAAATTTTGACCCCAAATCAAACACCCAATCGAAGTTACCAGATTCGAGAGGACGAGAACTTACCAGATTCGAAGATAAATCATGGATTATTCAGGGATTGGTACCAGAGAGATCTCAGAGGCGGTAGATTCGTGGTTTAGGGCTTCAGGGATGGGTACCAGAGAGATCTCGGAGGTGGTGGATTCGTGGTCAAGGGCTTCGGAGTCGGGGATTGGGAAAGAGAGTGTCAGAGTTGCAGTGGAGTTTTGGAAAGAGAGTGAATGCCACCACGAGAGTTGGGTATTGGTACCAGAGAGTCGGGGTTGTGGAGTGAGTCGGATTGAGTTGGAGAGAGAGTCGGGGTGAGTCGATCTGGTTAATTAGCTATGGGGTTTTGTGGAGTGAATGTCGTGTCGGGGTATAGCTATGGGCTGGTCTAAGCCGAGGCATTTAGTTTTGGAAAGACTTTTTCTCTAGCATTCTAATAATTTTGTTTGAATGTATATATGCTAGCTAGGAGCCTAGGACACGGCCATTAATGTTGATTCACATATATGTACAAGGCATCAGACCATGGTTTTCCACATATATGTTATCTGAATGCCACTTTAAAATTTTCAGTTTTGCCGCCTCTTGTTGCCCGGTAAGAGGGAAATGGATTTGGGGGGAGTGAATGGAGGGAAATGTCAGAGGGAATGTTGGTGGACGTGTTTTGCATTTGCAAATCTATGGATTTATACCACGGTTTTAAACAAACCGTTGTATCCCCATTACATGTTGAGGAATACCGAATTGTAAGAAACTCGCCGCCTCTATAATAATTTAATCTCACACCACGTTTCTATTTATAAACGTCTTCTGAAGAAATACATAATTCTAGTATGAAAAACACTCGTTGGTTGAATTCATATTAGAAGACGAAAATTTTACAACCGTCGTCTCAATAATGAGAAATGATTCACACCACGGAAAACAGTGTGACGTCGTATGAGAGGTGTCTTGTGATTCATTTTCTGTAGTAGTGTCAAACCCCCTTGTGCAGATTACGAATTTTCTAAGGACAAACAGAAACATATTTATTAATCCATACAAACAATCATACCATTTACAACTGCCAAATATTAACTTAGGAAACATCACAGGCTCATCGATTTCGATAACAACTATTGCTACGAATCTTAGATCATGAAATTCAACACACTCTACCCACCTTATAGGTGATATTCAAGGATCTAATCCCCGCTCTGATACCATTTGTAACAGCCTGACCCGAATCTCTGGCGTGGTACTGATACACAGATAGAGAAAGCTAGATTGTGTTGAACGCGTAAGAGAAGGGGGGGGCAAGAGAGAGGGGGAGAGATCTTTTTCCGAGCGAGAGGGTTCCAGAAAGACCCAGAGATAGCCGGAAAAGCACAAGAAGCTCAGACAGTGACCGGAAATGGCGGAAGCTAGCCGGAGCAGTCACCACTTTCCACCGTCGAGTCGCTCTCCTAGTCCCGTGTATGGGCGATCCAAGGTCACAGGCGTGACGGTGACGACCAGTCGGAGAGATTGGGGGTCTTGCGTCGTCGATCGGTAACCGGAGGTCGGCGTTCTAGTTGGGTTTCCTCGGTCGGTTCGTGCTTCGGGTCTGAGAGCACCGAGCTCTCGTTCTCTCTCTCTCTCTCTCTCTCTCTCTCTCTCTCTCTCTCTCTCTCTCTCTCTCTCTCTCTCTCTCTCTCTCTCTCTCTCTCTCTCTCTCTCTCTCTCTCTCTCTCTCTCTCTCTCTCTCTCTCTCTCTCTCGCTTACTCTCCCCCTCCTTGATCTGATTAACACATATAAGTAGATTGGTCCATTTAAGAATGGACTGTCCTGATCAAGCGGTGAGTGGATCAATGGATCACATCGCTCCACCAAATTTCCATTTCTTGATTTAATTTCTTAAAACCCACAACTTCGTAAAATCATCGTAAATAGCTCGGGTACTCAGAAAATTCCCCGAAAATTTTCACGAATTTGTCGTGTCATGTACTTTATTATCCAACTCTTAAACTGAAGATTTCACTTTGTGAAAAGTTTTGAAAATATTCTCGAGTGCTTTAACGTTTATCAAGATCGATAAGTAAATTATCGAACTATGTCACTTAAGCTCGATATCCGGGGCTCACAGATTTTTTTATTAACTTCTCAATGCCGGGTATTACATAAAGAGATCGTGCTGCATTGTCAATTTTCTTAATGGCCATCATCTGCATGAAAAGGAAAAAAAGAATTTATGCAGTGATTTTGATTTTTAAATGTACACAAAAGAGGAGGATGAAGTTCATCATAGTCAAAGATCCAAGAATAATACCTCAGGAATGAAGTCAATAAGACCTTCAGGAATAAGTATAACACCATAGTTATAACCCAAATCCGCACGCTTCAAGATCATGTTTACAATGTAGTCTGACATTTTTCGGTGTCTGCTTCATTGCTGCAACCTGCATACAGAAAGCCAGGGTGATGAGACCATTTAAACCGCATACGGCTTCAGAAAATGCCAGATATTATGACTTTGTTCTCAATGCCATCTTGCCTTTCTTTCCCAGATTTGACACGAGAACCCCAAATGCCAAGGATCAGCAACTTGATATTTTACTGATGGTAAATAGCAAAAAAAGAAGACGAAACATAGGAAAGAACTAAGAGTAAGAAGCTATATATAAGTAGAAAACAATCGCATCGCATCAAAAAAGGATCCAAGATGACACAAACTATTATCATGTAAAGCCTGACTTAAGCATAGAAAAGCATCAAATTTTGATGGAACAATAGATTTCAAACCCCGTTGGTATACCTGGATGGCTTGCTGAGCTAATCTATCAGCAACTATGTCTGTGTAGGAAAACAAAAGAGAAACCTGTAACATGTTAAATTGAACTAACAAAATCCTGCCTATATGTTAAACACAACCAAGCGAGTTAATTTATGACAAGGAAAATATGAAATATTGGAGAGAGTGAAAAAAATACCTCAAGAGCACTGCTGGTTAATGAAATCAGCAGAGTTTCATAAACTTGCCATTTACTGCAAAACTGTACTAGAGGAGCCTGTGAAAACAGAAAAAGGAAACCGCAAGAGGTCAAAACTCAAAATTTAAGCAACTTACCAATGGCAAACTACTCTGCTTCAAATAATGCAGCTGATAGAAAACTGTGCACATAACTTTTCTAGATATATTATTCTTGGAGTAAACTATAATCTTAGTTTCTTAGCATGTTTAATATTAAATGTGAATTAAGTAAGCATTTCCCCTGTAAACACTTGCTTCCTATATGAATATACTTCACAGGAGGAAGACACTTTCCCCACAAGCTTTTAGTTAGTTAATCTTGGTTCAGTGTCACGATGCAGCAGCTGCTAAATGCAATATTGCAGAAGTAGAGAACTGGCATGGACTCATCGGTATCACATTATCATATTTTATTCCAATCGATCCTTATATCAAGGATATGAGAAATCCCTTTTGAGGAAGTGATTCTAATTCTGGACAACTATCTATGTTCACAAACTCAAGAGATGGAAATAGAGTGTGCATTTCTTCTGGCAATGATCGAACCTTCTTACAACTTTCAATGTGCATAGATAACTAAATAATTTACTAAAAAACTCCAATATAATTTTCCATCTTACTGTTGGAAAATTGAGAATAGACAAGTACACCACCGTCTTAGAGTTCTCATCAAGAATAGAAGGTTGAGCTTCATGTGCTTGTAAAAGCATTCCTTGCCTTCCTCCAATCTCAAAATTGTGCAAACTGCAAGGCCATACAGAACACCTTTACTTATGAAAATATCATTTTACCAAAACCCAGAAATTAACAGCAAATATCAAACTCAAACTCAATGCCTAAAATGAGAACCTGATAAATGAAGCTTCCAATTGGGGAGAAGGGAATAGAGGACGGTCCTCATCAAATGAAGACTTGTAAAGTATATTTGACTTATTGCCTTCCTTGGTACACCTCTTTCGTCACAAACTTGTCGTCCTACACCACCAAATCAAATATAATAAGACGTGACTTCCGGATTGAGAAGCTTAAGTTGTTTACTTCCCTTCTAGTCTCTTTTTCTTCAGTGCGAGCAAGAATGGAGAACATGTATCACACTAGTAAAAGGGAAGTAAACAACTTAAGCTTGACACCAGTAAAAAATCCAAATACCCACAGCCCCCTTAAAACTAGAAGTAATCTGCTAAACTCACCATCATCATATCATACATGTTCTCAACTTAAATAGCAATTGGATGAGCATCCATACACAAAAATCTAAAAGCAAAAGCAACAAAATGAATTGTATCTAACCTGCATCTTAATTTTTGATTGCAAAGCTTAGGATACCAGCACTACACCGCAAAGCCCAATAGCCTGAACAGGTTCTAATTGTTCTACATGCACAAAATAAAGAGTAAAAATCACAAGAAAGTGAATCTCTGAATTTATTTCTGATGCTTTTATCTGCATTCCCCAGCTAACTACTGCATAGACGATCAATGGTATAAAACCAATTTGATCATCTATCGACATCAGTTTTAAGTTTTAACCATCACACTGCCTCCAAATAGCCACTTAATGTGGTATCTAATGACAAAAGTACAACTATTACACAAATGGGAACAAAGAAACTAGTCATATACAAATGATCAGAGCTTTGGGGAATAATAACATTTCTCTCTCAATGATTTTTAGCCCTTCAAATGTGCAATTGAATCCCACAATAGAAGAATGTTAATCACACAATTTTCCTAACAAGTAACAACCCACAAACTTATACACTACTAGAGGAAACAACAAGCTAATACATCTCAGATAAACATGTTCATCAACCTCATGCATCACAATCATAATTCACAAAGAAAATTAGTAATAACAGAACTATGTTTAAGGAACCCAAAACAATATTTGCTTTTAAAAAAAGGAACATTGAAAGATCTCTCCTTTATTCCATTTTCAATGTTCAATCACATTCAAATCGCTATATCAAAGTCAAAAATGAAAAAGAACAAACCTCCTTAGCAAAAAATCAGAGAGAAACCCAGTAATCAAAAGACCCAGAATCCAATGCAAAATGAATCAAGAATCTGTTTTGATGATATTAGAGATGGTTGGTACTTGGTACGGGTGAATACCTTGATGTTCATATGTATATATATATATATATATCAGAAAAATAGATGAAATCGAGGCAGAGGAAAATGGAAACGACCAAATGGGACAGAGATTCAAGGCATCAATGATTGATGCAATACTGACAGTACCCGAAAGGAAAAAGACTTACAAAGTATAATACTAATTCCTCCAGTCTACGATCATTAAATTACACAAAATCCAACCTCATAGAGATAGAACACACTCAAAATATCCAATCCCTAATAAACGAACAAACCACCATCCACAAATAACAACTGAAGAATATCATGGATCAAATTTCAGGATGCACAAAGTAACACATGGACAATAGCCAGTCTTTCCGATATAACAATTGTAACGCCCCAAGCTGCACCTCACCAGCTTAAGCATATCACAGTGCTGCGAGTTTCTAAAACATAAACCGAACGCTCGATTTACATTCTAGAAAACCCTTTGGCATTTTGTTTGAAATCTTTTTGTAAAACACAGTGGAAACTACAAATATTTTCAAGGTGAAAAACTTGAGTTGCTTAAAACCTACTTTGTTCGTCCAAAACTTGGATAAAGGCTGGCACGAGGTACGAACCCCAATGAAAGGAATTCAACTAAATTTGACACAAGACTATATATCAACAAGTTCTGAAACAACAAAGATCGTGAAGTAGAATTCATAGAATCCAAACGAAGATTCACCGAGCTTTCCGCACACCCAGCTCCTTCCGCTACTGTCCATCACTAGTGCACAGTACCTGCATCCATACTATTGTAGGGGTGAGCTTTCGTCCTCGCTGCTCAACAGGAACCCTAACTTGACTAGGTTTGAAAATCAACAGACAAGTATTTGGAGCGCTCCAGTATGAAAACAGGCTTAAACCAAGTATATAAAAGAACGACAAACTTTAAAAACCCGATGCATGATTAGAAAACTACATGCGCTTTACCTGATGACTTGGTTCTGTACGTAGAACCGATATCTAACCTTACCAGTGACAGAGCGCCAAACTTAACACACTATCTACACACACGGAACCGTGTCGTCATTGCGATTTTCGCACCGTCCGACCAGTGTAGCTAACACTTCGGAGGTTTAGGGGCAGTTAATCCCCAAGGAAATCATCGACCACCTTTCCGTTCTCACACACCGCCATCAACAATCTTATACGCATGTTAACTTAAAAACATTTTAAATTTGAACTAACAGTGTACTTTCATCATGCATCACGTAGATAAGAAAATATATAAGAAATCACCAATCGAGGAGAGTCCTGGATCCCTACCTGGATTCCGATGCTTTCTCTCACGTACTCCGAGAGTCGCGAACCTTCGGTTCCTCGGGTGACTGAGTCCTGAGTCCCGACATTTCAACAGTTAATAACTTTTGAACAGTTAAACAAAATCTCGACGATTAATATATCGTCCAAACCAACTTTTCCTGGTTTGACTAGGAGTTGACCGAGGGTTTACCACTTTGACCATTTAACCATGTTTGACCAATCGAGGTAGATTCGATGATTACCTAAATTATTGAATATTTTCTTGAAGTTATGTTATCGACCAAACATATATTGAGTGCACCCGATTTACTAAGGCCACCCAATACATGTATACACTCTAGAAATTTTGCCCGCACTTGCCGCGGATTTAGTGTTATGATCTAGAAGACTTGATTGAGCTAAAGTATATCTTAGTATCAAGGGACATCATTTGACCAAAAGAATAAAAATAAACATCTATTCTAGTAGCAGTTGAAATAAATAGTGTGAAAAAGACATTATCAAATCGAAAGCCTGTGGAATGGTACAAAATTCAAGTAGCTTTTTGTTTCAGGAACTCAGGGTCCAAAATATCTCTCAAGCTATAATACCGAACAAACCAAAACATTTACTAACACAACAAAATGGAAGTGTATTGGCAAATTTGCAACTATTACCATCTTAAGCTGCTTGGTTGGATAAACCGCGGTTAATTCCCATCGTTGCAGTTCATATTCATAATTTTGATGCACAACATAACCAATATATTTTTTCTTTTACTTTGAAAAGCAGAAACCACACACCTCTGCATCTGGTCCCAATCTACAGGAGCTCCTCAATATCGAAAAAGCTGTCACTATTGCTCCTCTGCTGCTGTCCAACATCAATGATTTCTGAGCCTGAAATTTAGATTGAAGTATCGAACCATAGAAATGCATTAAATTCTCAATTAGCAGTCACGACACCATGTGGAATAAAGAAAACTCATAATTGAAGTGAACACTCTTTAATACAGTTCAGTACATTTGGGCAGAAATCAAAACATGCATGCACCTAAAGAGAGACGATTGATGACTTCCAGCAACATGTTTAAGGCTTCAAGCAACATAATTGAAGTAGAGAAGAATCTAATTTAAACTTAAAACCTATATTGAGATGCATGGGAAACTATAGTAGTTGATAATTAATTAAAGCGATGAATAATCTACAACCGTAAAGTCTATACATTCAGTGATAAAGCGAAAAGAATCTTCAGATCAGGTTTCTTATCATAGGGTTTCTACCTCTCTTCTAGTTAAGAAGTAGCAAGATGAAGACCTGGGAAAAATGGTAGTGTGTTTTAAAGAAGCCGACAGAAGAGTATGAGCTCAGAGTACATAACAAAAGATCACAGTATAACAATGCATCCCATTCATGGAATATAATCAGTGTATAATCTGGAATGAACCATGTCCTTTCATCAGTTAACTTCCAAAAAAGAAAAAGAAAAACGAAAAGAAAAGAGATTAAAGTAAAGGGAAGACATTCATGTCCGCATGTCCAAGTGGAAAGAAAGGAAATATGCCCATGTCCAAGGAAGTATAATTTCTGTCTTAATTCACTTCTGATTTAAAAGCACTCAAAAGGTTTAAAGCATTAAAAAGCTTTAATTTGAAAGGACATATTACTTCTAAGCGTTTCACTTAATGATTTGTATTGTTCGCCAACCATGTTGCTGCTCATTAAGCAGAAGAAGTATACAAAATAGAATTGATATTTCCAAAAAATGAAGTCAGCAAAAGAGGATTGAATTGGAATTGAAAAGAAAATTTTGTTCCAATTGCAGACAGTACAGTCAAATGAATCCCCAAAATGAAAAGGAAACTGTACATCACACAGCTAAGAAAGATCTAAGAAGAAAGAAAACCTAGATTCGATGGTCGTGTTGATCACTATTAATGTCCAGTTTCAATATGATAGTGCAGTAACATATAGATTATAGTGATACACGTCTGTGAGTTTTAAAAAGCTGGTCTTCACAATTTCTTGAATATATGTAACTTTTGAGCTCCAACCACAGAAAAAACAACAAATGAAATTTTCAACAGCTAAAGAAAAATAAAGTTAAAAGAAACAGCAACAACAATTCTAAACAGAACAAACGAAATATACAAAACTCAGAACCATTTTTTTTTCCTTTCGATTAAAATGGAATTGCTTTCATTAGAATGAAAACTGAAGCACAACTGACAGCTCTTGGTAAGAAAAAAAAAATGCTTAAATAGGTTATTTCTTCTCTACATCAACTGGATATAACTTCTCTGATAAGATTTTCAACCAATGGGAAGTTACTTTCCTTCTAAAAGGGTGAGTCCCTAATGTGTATGCCTTCTTTGGCTAAACGATGTGTCACTTTGTTTCCGAGTCTTGCGATTTTTCTCAATTTCACTCCCTGCAATTGTGCTGCTGTCATTTTGATCTGATCAAAGATGGGACTTTCTAGACTTACATCCCAACAATCATTGTCAACTGCATTGATAACATTAATTGCATAACTTTTGATCTCGATTTTTCTTAACCTTTACCCAAGCTCAAAAAAATTCTCTTCAGATTACTGAGTCCTAAGCTGTATATGTTTCTACTCCTAAAAAAGGTACACTTGATCAATCTAAACCGAAGAATCTACCTATTCAGAAACATCATGGCACCATTTTTTGAGAACATATATAATAGAAAAGAAAAACAACAATTATTTACACAAAGAAATGAAATATGTGAGAGCTCAATCCGAATTTCATTCTTGGTATGATTTCTACCCCATTCTCTATGCATTATGAAACTCCAAAATTCAGTAAACACAACCCAAACAACTCCATTATGAAAGCTAAACTATTATATGACATTGCTAAAAATTGTCACTTGAGCTGAAACTCTGACAGAAAAGAAAAAACCAATTTGTCCAAATGAATTCCCAATTTTGATCACTCAATCACACAACATTGATCATTTGTACATAAGTTATCAATTACTCCATAGTTTTTATATATGTACACATACAGATAAAAATACACACTAAGATTCTTATCCAGAAAAGTGGATACAGATTACACGGAATCACGTAGCTTTGGTTTAACAATGAAGATGAAATCAATAACAAATCAAGTTAAGTATAAACAGTAAGCAAGCATATTTACATCAACGTAAACGTACACTTAGCAGGTAGAGGGGTGCTTGTGTATCAGTGTATATAATGAAATAGATGTATGTCAAGAGTGATTACCTGGTTGTTTTTTCTTCCAACAGAGTGATTAAAGTTGCCATTCCCTGATGAATATCTGTTTGCACAAAAAACAAATGCTCAGAAACAATGTTAATACTTTTATGAGTTTTGAAACAATGTCAACAGTTTTGTTATATATAGTTTCAAGTAGAATTTGTCATATAATAGTATATAAAATAAATTAAACTTGTATTTGTATCATTTACAATTAGATTCATATACAAATTAATGAATGATTTCGAATTATGAAAGATAAAATCCATACGTTGAAGCTCTTCAAGTGAGTTACCCAGATCTCAAATTGTAGAACCCACAAAATCTGCAGAAGATAAAAATTGATATTAGTTGAAAAGTAAGAACAGCAAATAATTCAATAAAAATTGCAACATATAAAAATTGGGAGAACAATAGTAAAAGCAGGTTTTTTTTTGGAAATCAAACCTGTTCTCTATTTGTTTTCAGTACAACTTTGTATTCTGAGATTAGTAATACAGTCTGAGTTTCGGAGCAGTTCAAAAGTAAAAACAAAGATTATGATAGAGAATAAAATTCTGGACAGAAACAATTGAATTGAATTTGTTTTGGCTAAGAAAACAAATAAGAAGACTTTTCAGTCATGTGAATCATAAACATTGAAAAATTGGTTAATCTATGTATAAAGATGAAAGTGAATATCCTAGTAAACTATGAAGACCCAAATTTTCATATATAAATTTATGTAATTTAATAACTGTTATATTAATTGAATTATGATATTTGAGATTAATTGGTATGTCGTGGTTTGAGAAAGTTGGTTTCGAATGATTTTATTTTCGAAAACGAACGTTATTTAGGGGGTCGTGAAAATTGACTTTTTATACATTCAAAATTTGAGAAAACTTCCTTCATGAAAGTTGTAGAGCTCGTCGATACGATCTTGTGCATATGTGGAACGCATTTTTCGGAGCTCGTATGAATAAGTTATGAATATTTGAAAATTAGAATTTTTCTATAAATAGTAAGAAAAAATCATATTTTTGCACTTAAGCCCCCCCCCCCCCCCCCCCCCCCCCCCCCCCCCATTCTCTCTCTGTCGCGTGAAACCCTCCCCATTTTTCTCGCCGACCCGCCGACCAGACCCGGTTGGAAGACTGCCTTCCCGGCCACACCGCCGTCGGACCCGGCCCTCCCCAGACTCGCCGCGCTGCCCCCAGCCGCTCCCCACCCTCACCTTGCCTCGCTGTTGCTCCTTCGTTAACATAACCATTGCTCGTTAATTTACAAAACCCCTAATCACTAAAAGCTAAAATTTTATATTAAATGTCAGAAATAAATTATATACAATTTCCACTTTAGATATAACAAAGACGAATCAGATTAAAAGTTTGGTTCCTTTGTCTGGTTTTGTAATACCCGCAATTTCCATTTTAAATCCGAGTGATTGTATCGAATGATTATTATGCGATTTCACGATATATGTTCGATAATCATTCATTTTTACAATTATCAAAGTTTCGAAACGTTTATTTTAACGAAAAGCTCGAAATACTCGGTTTGAGAAATCGACTTTTTCTACGTACGAAATTTGGAGAAACTTCCTTCATGAAAGTTGTAGAGCTCGTCGATACGAGTCCGTACACGTGTGGAACATGAAGATCGGATTTTTTCTGAATTAGTTATCGAATTTCGAAGTTTTCCGAAACATGTATATATAGAAAAATTTTTGGAAACCCTAAAATTTTTCCCTACTGGTTCCTCTTTTTTTCTTTTTCTTCTTCTTTCTTTTTCTTCTTCCTGTTCTGGAAAAAAACTGGTTTCTCTCTTTCTCTCACAGTCGCTCTCGACCGAAAGGGGAGGAAATTTTCTCCTTAATTGTTCTCCCTCCACAGACCACCTCTCGACCTCAAACCAAGTTCCAGGCGTTCGTCTCGAGCTGCTCTAGCTCCCAGAGGCAGTCTCACACGGCGGCGCAGCCTGTGGCGGCGGCGGCACAGCCCGAACCGAAAACGGCCATTTTCGGTTCGATCTCGATATCTCGAGCTACACTCCATCATTTCACTTGATTCTTGTCTCATTGAGCTCGCCTCAACTTCCTCTACAAGCACCAAGAAGGACCGGAACTGGGTCGAACGTTTTCACGTTCGTCGGAGCTCGACCCGAACGGATCGAAATACCGAAACTTTCGATCAAGATATCTCGAGCTATACACGATCGTTTCTTGTGATTCCAAGCTTGTTGAGTTCGCAAGGAAGTTCTGAACAAGTTTCCAGAAGGGATCAGGGCCTGAGGTTGCAGTTTTCACGTCGGTTTTCAAGCTCACCGGTTTCTGCATTTTTTCCGGCAGCCGACTGTAAATCGGTAATTTCGATGCTTTCCCGTCATTTTTAGGTCTTGTGCTAGTTATGAAAGTTGCTCAAAATGATGAAACGAAGGGGACAAGCTCGTCCCCGACACCATTGGTGGTGGTCGGTGGCGGCTCTGTCCCTAACTCCCGCGGCCTTTTCCGGCCACCTCCGGAGGTCTAAAATTTGGTTTCTGTCCATTTTATGATTCTATGTTTCGATACGATCATTTCGGCGTATTATACGCATTTTTCGGATATCGTATGAATTAGTTATGAATTTTGTGATTTCGATCGATTTCGGTCGTTAGATTTTTGATCGGTGAAATTATGACCATTGGATGAACTTGTAAATTTATTATGATGATCATATGACTGTCCCAGAGGCTTTGTGTGGTCATGGGCGAAGATCCGACCGTTGGATCTTCGTATATGTGAAAAACGGTAATTAGGGGAGCGATTCGTGAGAAACCGCTCGTCGGATTTTAATGTAAATTAGAATCTGGCCGTTAATTAGTGGTTAAATTATGTGTTGAAATTGTTGGCTAAATTCGAATCACATTTGATTAGGTGATTGACGGATTTTATTTGCGTGGGCTATTCGGCGTTAATTATAAATTATAATTTATAATTATATTGAAGACGCAGCGGGAGTTTCGAGGTGAGTAAAACTCACGTGGTTCATATTACGAACCGAGCATTTTAATTTATTTATTTTTGGTAATTGTGTGAAAATATATTTGCGGATTAAATATTTGTTTTAAAATTTCATGGACTTGAATCACCACGGTCCATAGATAAGTAAAATGAACTTTAACTATACAAATGAATTTTATAATTTTCTTGTGTGAACTATAGATGGTATTAGTGGTCATTCCTGAGTGGATGATTACGTATATATATATTTACGTGAAAAATATATATTGATGAGTGGATTGTTGATTGAGTTGAATTGATGAGTTGATTTTATTACAATTGTGTAATTCCATAATAATATGATGTATTTTGGTTGGGATGTTTTCAGTGTGTGATATTATATGTTGTGTTCATTTATGGGTTTAGGGTCGACATAATGACCGGTGTGGGTAATCGGACGCTCTAATCCTAGTGTGGATGATGGGATACGATTGGTTGAGTATGTGGAATTATTGGACGTTCTAAATATGTATATAGGAATACATATTGATGAGTATGTGGAATTATTGGACGTTCTAAATATGTATATAGGAATACATATTGATAAAATACAATAATTGATAAATATGTCGGATGCCATAACCTAGGCCAGGTGACGGGCTACGATTCAGTTAGAGCTCTAGTCTGTCAAGTACCGTATTTTTATAAATACGATGATGAGAGTTGTGGTGAAAGTTGTGAGTTGGGTTGTCTTGATATATTGAGTTGGTGTTGATTGAGATTGTTTTTATTTGCATATGTGGAAATTATTGAGTGTTGTTGTGTGTGGGAATAAATGAGATTAATTTAAGTAACAGTTCCTTCTTTTACTCATACGAGCTTTCATAAGCTTACCGGGTTTTGTGTTGTTGCAATCCCGGTACACTATTCAATGGTGTAGCGGATATTCCTGCAGGTCAGGATAACCAGGGAGGTGACCGAGCTGCTTAGGTGTTACAGCAGTCATGTTATTTATTTAGTCGTGATGTGTGTGTATGCTCATTTAGAGCTTTACATTACATTTTGGATTTGAGTTGTAATAATTAACCGAGACTAAATTCGGTTTGATTTTATTTTGTGTGGTGAGTATGTTAAGAAAAGAAAAATTTTCAGGATGATTATTTGAGTTTGTAGTATTTTTCATGTTTCAGATTTTGAATTGTTATTCTAAAATTCGGGGCGTGACAGTTTGGTATCAGAGCCAGGTTACATATTTGGTGATATGTCAATACTTACCGAGTGATAGCCCGTCTGCAGCGGATCCCCATCGTGTGCTCTTCTGTATTGACAATGTCATTGGGTATGTGAGTGCGTTAGGTTGGCTAGGAGCGTTAGTACTTTTAGGAAATTTAAGCATTGTTATGTATGATCAGTACTTGGTTAATATGGACTTGCATTTGACTTATGCTTTGTTTAAGTGTTATGCGTGTATTAATCAAGTATATCATGCTTATTAGGTAATGGAGATTGAGGGAAACGAGGCCAGAGGTCGGGGTAGAGGTAGACCTCGTGGCAGGGGTAGAGGCCGAGGAAGAGGTAGGGCCCCTCCAGTCGAAGAAGTATTCGAGTCGGAGGAAGATGCACCTTATGAGGATCAGCCTATTCCTCCTGTAGCTGTGGTTGATAATCCTGCTCGCTTGCTGATGCTAGCAAGGGAAATTACTCGCTTGGGAGCAACCAAGTTTGGAGGAGGCGCAGATTATATGGTGGCGGATCGTTGGATAGAAGATTTGCAGACTTATTTCGATTTGCTTGATTGCACTGAGACCGATAAGAGGAAGCTAGCCGCTTTCATGCTGAAGGATGAGGCTAGGGTGTGGTGGAACGTCACTCAGAGGAGCATTGAGGTGTCTACCTTGACATCGGACGGCTTTGAGAAGCTGTTCAGGGAGAAGTACTTTCCACCAGCAGTGAAGAAGAGGTTGGAGCGAGAGTTCCTTGCACTTGTACAGGGGAAGATGACCGTAATTGAGTATGATGCGGAGTTCTCCAGATTGTACAAGTATGTGAGGCAGATGGAGGATGAGGACTTGGCCAAGAAATTTCAGAGAGGGTTGAGTCCTTCGATTGAGCGTGCTGTAGCCATCTTGGAGCTGAAGACCAAGAGAGAGATCTTGGCTAAGGCACAGATCATTGAGCAGCAGAACCTGATTCGTAGAGAGAAGGAGTCTGCTGAGAGAGACTTCCAGGGCAAGGGGAAGGCCATAGCAGGGAGCAGTAGAGCTAGAGACTTCAGGGGTGGGTTCTGGAAGAGACAGAGGACTCAGTTTCAGCATCAGGCTCTAGCTAGGGCAGCAGTAGCTCCTCCTGTTCAGGCTATGCCTATCAGGCAGATAGCACCAGTAGCTCCAGTGAAGTGCTTTAACTGTGGCGAGCCGGGCCACATCTCTCATGCGTGCACGAAGCCACGGGGTAGGTTATGCTACAGTTGTGGACAGGCAGGGCATCAGGCTAGGGAGTGTCCTCGGATTCAGGGTAGAGTGCAGGGTAACCAGCAGAGGCAGTTACCACCTGCTCATGCTAGGGTCTTTGCCATCGGTCAGGCAGGCACGGGAGTGGAAGGTACCTTATCTGTTTATCACTTTCTTGCTAGAGTACTGTTTGATACGGGAGCCTCACACTCTTTCATATCTAGTTCGGTTGTGGATGTTTTGGGTTTGATTGCTATGCCTCTGACTAGATCATTGTGTGTTACATCACCTCTCGGTGTGTCTCTTGAGCTTAGCATGCTTTGTGATGATTGCCCTATTGGGATTGGTGGCAGAGAGTTCTCTGCATCTTTGATTGTGATTCTGGATCACACGTATGATGTGATTTTGGGTATGGATTGGTTGAGCCCGAACCATGCTGTTATTGATTGCTTTAGGATGATTGTGTCCTTCCATGTTCCGGGACAACCGGTGTTTCATTACCGTTGCCTGAAGTCTGACATCACCATGAGAATAGGGATTTTGGCCCATATTGAATCAGGGAGTAGTACTTCAAAGATTACAGGGATTCCTGTAGTTTCAGAGTATGAAGATGTGTTTCAGGAGATCCCTGGGTTACCTCCGAAAAGGGTAATGGACTTCTCCATTGATGTGATACCGGGTACTTCACCTGTGTCCAAAGCACCTTATCGAATGGCTCCAGCTGAACTTCAGGAGTTGAAGGTTCAGATTGAGGGCTTACTTGCACAAGGGTTCATTCAGGCAAGTGTGTCTCCTTGGGGCGCACCAGTGTTGTTTGTGAAGAAGAAGGATAGTTCACTTCGTCTATGTGTGGATTATCGACAGTTGAACAAGGTGACCATCAAGAATAGGTACCCTTTACCTAGGATTGATGACTTGTTCGATCAGCTTAGAGAAGCTACTGTATTCTCGAAGATTGACTTGAGGTCTGGATATCACCAGTTGAGGGTGAAGGAGGAAGATATTCCAAAGACGGCGTTCAGGACCAGGTATGGACATTTTGAGTTTCTTGTCATGCCTTTTGGTCTCACGAATGCCCCCGCGGCATTTATGGACTTGATGAACCGTACGTTCAGTCCTTACTTGGATCAGTTTGTGGTAGTGTTCGTTGACGACATCTTGATTTATTCAAGGTCGTCAGCCGAGCATGAGAGGCATATGCGAATAGTGCTGCAGACATTGAGAGAGCAGAAACTATTTGCCAAGTTCGAGAAGTGCGACTTCTGGCAGAGTGAAGTCAAGTTCCTTGGTCATGTGGTCTCGAAGGATGGAGTTTCTGTGGATCCTTCGAAGGTTGAAGCAGTGATGAGTTGGAGTCGCCCTACTACGGTTACAGAAATCCGTAGCTTCCTTGGATTGGCCGGTTATTACAGGCGCTTCATTGAAGGGTTTTCTGGTATTGGTTCGGCTTTGACCAAATTGACCAGGAAAGACACTCAGTTCGTATGGTCGGATAAGTGTGAGAAGGCTTTCATAGAGCTGAAGACTAGATTGACTACAGCTCCGGTGTTGACTATTCCTACTAGTGGTGGTGGATTAGTCATTTACAGCGATGCATCTCATCAGGGTTTGGGGTGTGTGTTGATGCAGAATGGTAGTGTTGTTGCTTATGGTTCTAGACAGTTGAAAGTACATGAGCGGAATTACCCTACTCATGATCTAGAGCTAGCAGCTGTGGTGTTTGCCTTGAAGATTTGGAGGCACTATCTTTATGGTGAGAAATTTGAACTCTTTTCTGATCACAAGAGTTTGAAGTATCTATTCTCCCAGAAGGAATTGAACATGAGACAGAGGAGATGGATGGAGCTCATTAAGGACTATGATTTCACCTTAGAGTATCATCCCGGAAAGGCGAATGTAGTGGCGGATGCTTTGAGTAGGAAACCGCGGGTAATCATGGCATCGATTATGGTGCGGGAGTGGCGCATGTTGGAAGCTGCATCTGAGTTCGACCTTATGCCCGCAGGAGCAGGACAGGGAATCTTTCTCGGTAGTATCACCTTACAGCCCACCTTGATCTCCAGGATCATTCAGGGTCAGACACTTGATGAGTTTGCTCAGGCGAGGATTTCTGAGATGACTGCTGACCCGGATGTGGAGGGTCCTTCTGAGTGGATGATTGGGGCTGATGGAGGGTTGAGATTTCGAGGGAGATTGTATGTACCGAGTGTTGATAACCTCAGGGAGGAGATCATGCGGGAAGCACATAGGTCTCGATATACTATACATCCAGGAGGTACTAAAATGTATATGGATCTACGAAGGCAGTTTTGGTGGTATGGTATGAAGAGGGATGTGGCGGAACATGTGTCGAAGTGTCTTACCTGTCAACAGGTGAAGGCAGAGCATCAGAGACCAGCAGGAATGCTGAACCCCTTATCGATTCCTGTGTGGAAATGGGAAGACATCTCTATGGACTTTGTGACTGGATTGCCCAGATCCAGGCAAAGTTATGACTCGATTTGGGTGATTGTTGACCGGTTGACTAAATCAGCACACTTCCTTCCGGTGGCAAAAACGTACTCAGGTGATGCATTGTGTAAGTTATATATGAACGAGATAGTGAGGCTTCATGGAGTGCCTGTGACGATTGTATCTGATCGTGATGCTCGTTTCACTTCAGAGTTCTGGCGTAGGTTCCATAAGGCATTTGGTACGTCTCTTGCTATGAGCACTGCATTTCACCCACAAACAGATGGACAGACCGAGAGAGTGAATCAGGTGATGGAGGACATGCTCAGAGCTTGTGTTCTGGATTTTAAGGGTAGTTGGGCAGATCATCTGCCATTGGTAGAGTTTGCCTACAACAACAGCTATCACTCTAGTATCGGTATGGCTCCATATGAGGCTCTTTATGGTAGGCCATGTAGAACTCCTATCTGTTGGGCGGAAGCAGGGAATAAAGGGCTCATCGGACCTGAGATTGTACAGGAGACTACAGAGAAGGTCACTACTATTCGGGACAGAATCCGAACCGCTTAGAGTAGACAGAAGAGTTATGCTGACTTGAAGAGGAGACCGTTGGAGTTTGAGACAGGTGATCATGTGTTCTTGAAAGTCTCACCTATGAAAGGTGTGGTGAGATTTGGCAAGAAGGGGAAACTCGCACCGAGGTATGTTGGACCCTTTGAGATTCTAGAAAGGGTTGGTAACTTGGCATATCGTCTTGCTTTACCTGTTAGCATGTCGGGTGTGCACAACGTTTTCCATGTGTCTCTGCTCAGGAAGTATGTTCGAGATGAGTCTCACGTGATTGACCACGGTACGATCGAAGTGAACCCGGATGTGACGTTTGTAGTTGAACCTGTTCGTATCTTGGATAGGTCTACAAAGAAACTTCGTAGGAAAGAGGTTGATCTCGTGAAGGTGTTGTGGAGTCATCATGATGAGGGTGATGCATCATGGGAGTTAGAATCTGACATGAGGACGAGGTATCCACAGCTTTTTGGGGAATTGGGTACTTGAATTTCGGGACGAAATTCCTTTAAGGGGGGTAGATTGTAATACCCGCAATTTCCATTTTAAATCCGAGTGATTGTATCGAATGATTATTATGCGATTTCACGATATATGTTCGATAATCATTCATTTTTACAATTATCAAAGTTTCGAAACGTTTATTTTAACGAAAAGCTCGAAATACTCGGTTTGAGAAATCGACTTTTTCTACGTACGAAATTTGGAGAAACTTCCTTCATGAAAGTTGTAGAGCTCGTCGATACGAGTCCGTACACGTGCGGAACATGAAGATCGGATTTTTTCTGAATTAGTTATCGAATTTCGAAGTTTTCCGAAACATGTATATATAGAAAAATTTTTGGAAACCCTAAAATTTTTCCCTACCGGTTCCTCTTTTTTTCTTTTTCTTCTTCTTTCTTCTTCTTCTTCCTGTTCTGGAAAAAAAACTGGTTTCTCTCTTTCTCTCACAGTCGCTCTCGACCGAAAGGGGAGGAAATTTTCTCCTTAATTGTTCTCCCTCCACAGACCACCTCTCGACCTCAAACCAAGTCCCAGGCGTTCGTCTCGAGCTGCTCTAGCTCCCGGAGGCAGTCTCACACGGCGGCGCAGCCTGCGGCTACGGCGGCACAGCCCGAACCGAAAACGGCCATTTTCGGTTCGATCTCGATATCTCGAGCTACACTCCATCATTTCACTTGATTCTTGTCTCATTGAGCTCGCCTCAACTTCCTCTACAAGCACCAAGAAGGACCGGAACTGGGTCGAACGTTTTCACGTTCGTCGGAGCTCGACCCGAATGGATCGAAATACCGAAACTTTCGATCAAGATATCTCGAGCTATACACGATCGTTTCTTGTGATTCCAAGCTTGTTGAGTTCGCAAGGAAGTTCTGAACAAGTTTCCAGAAGGGATCGGGGCCTGAGGTTGCAGTTTTCACGTCGGTTTTCAAGCTCACCGGTTTCTGCATTTTTTCCGGCCGCCGACTGTAAATCGGTAATTTCGATGCTTTCCCGTCATTTTTAGGTCTTGTGCTAGTTATGAAAGTTGCTCAGAATGATGAAACGAAGGGGACAAGCTCGGCCCCGACACCATTGGTGGTGGTCGGTGGCGGCTCTGTCCCTAACTCCGGCGGCCTTTTCCGGCCACCTCCGGAGGTCTAAAATTTGGTTTCTGTCCATTTTATGATTCTATGTTTCGATACGATCATTTCGACGTATTATACGCATTTTTCGGATATCGTATGAATTAGTTATGAATTTTGTGATTTCGATCGATTTCGGTCGTTAGATTTTTGATCGGTGAAATTATGACCGTTGGATGAACTTGTAAATTTGTTATGATGATCATATGACTGTCCCAGAGGCTTTTTGTGGTCATGGGCGAAGATCCGACCGTTGGATCTTCGTATATGTGAAAAACGGTAATTAGGGGAGCGATTCGTGAGAAACCGCTCGTCGGATTTTAATGTAAATTAGAATCTGGCCGTTAATTAGTGCTTAAATTATGTGTTGAAATTGTTGGCTAAATTCGAATCACATTTGATTAGGTGATTGACGGATTTTATTTGCGTGAGCTATTCGGCGTTAATTATAAATTATAATTTATAATTATATTGAAGACGCAGCGGGAGTTTCGAGGTGAGTAAAACTCACTTGGTTCATATTACGAACCGAGCATTTTAATTTATTTATTTTTGGTAATTGTGTGAAAATATATTTGCGGATTAAATATTTGTTTTAAAATTTCATGGACTTGAATCACCACGGTCCATAGGTAAGTAAAATGAACTTTAACTATACAAATGAATTTCATAATTTTCTTGTGTGAACTATAGATGGTATTAGTGGTCATTCCTGAGTGGATGATTACGTATATATATATTTACGTGAAAAATATATATTGATGAGTGGATTGTTGATTGAGTTGAATTGATGAGTTGATTTTATTACAATTGTGTAATTCCATAATAATATGATGTATCTTGGTTGGGATGTTTTCAGTGTGTGATATTATATGTTGTGTTCATTTATGGGTTTAGGGTCGACGTAATGACCGGTGTGGGTAATCGGACGCTCTAATCCTAGTGTGGATGATAGGATACGATTGGTTGAGTATGTGGAATTATTGGACGTTCTAAATATGTATATAGGAATACATATTGATGAAATACAATAATTGATAAATATGTCGGATGCCATAACCTAGGCCAGGTGACGGGCTACGATTCAGTTAGAGCTCTAGTCTGTCAAGTACCGTATTTTTATAAATACGATGATGAGAGTTGTGGTGAAAGTTGTGAGTTGGGTTGTCTTGATATATTGAGTTGGTGTTGATTGAGATTGTTTTTATTTGCATATGTGGAAATTATTGAGTGTTGTTGTGTGTGGGAATAAATGAGATTAATTTAAGTAACAGTTCCTTCTTTTACTCATACGAGCTTTCATAAGCTTACCGGATTTTGTGTTGTTGCAATCCCGGTACACTATTCAATGGTGTAGCGGATATTCCTGCAGGTCAGGATAACCAGGGAGGTGACCGAGCTGCTTAGGTGTTACAGCAGTCATGTTATTTATTTAGTCGTGATGTGTGTGTATGCTCATTTAGAGCTTTACATTACATTTTGGATTTGAGTTGTAATAATTAACCGAGACTAAATTCGGTTTGATTTTATTTTGTGTGGTGAGTATGTTAAGAAAAGAAAAATTTTCAGGATGATTATTTGAGTTTGTAGTATTTTTCATGTTTCGGATTTTGAATTGTTATTCTAAAATTCGGGGCGTGACAGGTTTATAGTGCCAAAAAAGTTTGGTTCTTGGAGTTAACCAAAAGCTACAGGAAGCACAGCAAAATGAAACCAAATTTCATATACATACAAATAATTGAATTAGATGACTTTAGTTAACAAAAGAAAGAAAGAGCAAAGGTTTTTGTTTTGCTCAATAACAGTATCAAGCTTATCACAAAAAGAACTAAACCGTTATCCTCAAAAGGAAACCAGTATTATCAATCGCCTATTTCTATCTATACTTTGGTTCAATCAATCAGCAAATTTGCTGATAGTTTTCCTGATGTCCGCTAAATTCAAATCCTCTTAGCATTATTAAGCTCACAAAGCAAAATAGATAATAATATCACCAAATGATTAACAATATTTTAAAGGGTAAAATCCTCATATAGTACCCGAATTATCGCGAAATATACTTTTTGGTACCTATAAATTTTTAGGGAGTCCCGTGGTACCTGTACTATCCCTCCGTTAGCCCTTATAGTACCTCCGTCCATTATTCCGTTAAAAATGCTTACGTGGCAGTCATGTGACACTCCTGTGAGTAAAATAGCAAGGGTAAAATAGTATTTTAATTCATATTTAGAATTATAAAATTTAATATATTGAATATCTATAATTAAAAAACATTTTGACAAAAAAAAAGAATAATACCCAATTTATTCTTCATTGTTATCATGATACTTGGGTTAATTAATTTAAGTACTTTTATTTTTGTTTAGTTTTTATTTTATTTTATGAAAATTTAATATATATATATATATTAATTTAGAGATAACTTTTTTCTCGAACAATTAATATGATTAATCAATAGAGATGGTAGGTAAATCTAGATATTCACTAAATTCAATTCTAAGTCTTTCTTTTAATCTAGTCTAATTTATTTTAAATCAGTTTAATCAAAAATTTGTAAAAGAAATATGAAAAATAGGTGTTTTTACTATTTTACCCATACTTTAACGGAATAATTGACGGAAGTACTAACATGGCTAACAGAGAGATAATACATGTACTATTAGACTCCCTAAAAATTTGTAGGTACAAAAAAATGCATTTCGTGATAGTTTAGGTACCATATAAAGATTTTACCCTATTTTAAAGATCCAATATATAAATTATTCACTTTGCAGCGGAAATTGAAGAACTTTACCCAATAACAAACATGAAGTCAATATTGTAATTATGACTGACGAAAAAATAAAAAGAGTACAGAAAAATCATAGCAGCTCAAAATGAATGATTAGCAATAAGGGAACTAGGGTTTGAGAATAAATTGCACAACAGGAAAAACGATTTGCACGTCTCAGTGTATTACAACTCAAGCAAAGCTTTTGATTTCATGTTTTGTTCTAATCAATGTCATAAATCAAAATATTGGTATGTACCTTCTCCAAAACAAACGTAAATTGATTTGTCCTCTGCTCTTTTGTATCTCACTCCTTGAACTTTTATAGAAGAGATTGCAAATGACAGAAAACCAGTCTGACATCAATCGTTTTCAGAAAGACGATAATATCTTGAAAATCAAACAAAATCAGTTTGGGTATGTGGAAAAAAGATGGATAACTGTTTGGACCTAAATTTCGCCACTCTCGTGTACGACCCATGTTGAGAAGAAACGGGGCTGAGTTGGCACCCAATCAAGAAAAATAGTTTGTGAAGTCATACGATCGAGGAAAAAGTGTCAGTCGGTCACCCAGCTTGATTTGAGGTTTTAGGAACGGACGACCCAAACATTGGGGAGTTGGACCATGCGGCCATATGTTTGGTTTAGTCTAGGTTCAAAAGGTTGGTTACTCATGTGGGCCGAAATGAAAATTAATGTTCGGCCAAGTTTAGGCAACAATATCGGATGAAGAGTCCTCACAAGGAAGGAGTTCAAGTCAATCTGTGATTTTAATTGTGAAGATTTCGGATATCAGCCAAGTCAGAGTTTTATGAAAGAATAAATCCTAAAAGGAAGGGGATTCCTACTTAAATTCCACGTCTTGGAAAACAAGTTATCTAGGGTTTTTGATTTGTATATATAGCACCTTGTAACTCATTGTAAAAGGTCCTGCACCACACAAACAAATCAATATACAACTTTTACTCTCAAACTCTTTCTCTTGCTATCTCATAGGTACTTTACATTCTATTCAACTTTCACAATTTGTTTTTCATTTCTAGTTTTCTATTTCAGTTCAGTACTTTACATTCGGTCTATTTACTCTATATGCACTTTACTTTTCGCACTTAGGAGTAGTTCGTAACCTAGAATTGTCGTCCATTGATCTTTTTCTGCCAGTCCGGATTGGATCAATGTGATTCGTTGTTCACACACATATCATCTCACAACGCTTTGACAACCAAGTCCACTTTACCTTCGTCTTCACCGTGATCTGCGAGTATCTTCACCCGATAGATCTCTCGCTTGTCACCCGAACCTTCGAATTTACCCAAGAAGTGAACGTGATAGAAGATCCCGGTCAGGATTGAGGCCTAACCGAAGTCCTTGCAACAAAAGGCTTTAGAACCTAACTACCGAGAGGGTTCCTTCCTCGGCCTACAATCACTTGAAAGCAGTCAGACACAAGCGCAAATCAGATCAGAACCTCACTCGGCCAATAGGCCGTGAGTTGGCACGCCCGCGTAATTTTAGAAGAACTATTCAACCATTAGTCCCTCGGCCCTTATTTCGGCCGAGACGATTTTAAGGCAAAAATCTTTTGGCACGCCCAGTGGGACTTAAAACACTAAGGCGTCATTTTTGGATGCACTCTAATCCATACTCAGTATACCGAAGAAATACTATTCTTCAGTGCAACGAAGTCGGCTATACCTCGGCCGAGTGTCCGAAGCGAAAGTATACAACAACAACTTCATCCATAAGTAGTGGACCAGGAACGTTAGGTAGTGTGACATCACCACATACCTCAACCCCGGTCATGTCTACAGTTATGACTGGTCATGGAACTACGGCCACAACCCAGGCCGTCCTAGGGGCTACTAACACCTCAACCATAGGAGTGCTAAGTATGGCCATGATCGTACCAAGCATTCAGACCGAATCCACATCTGTAACACCATTTGGAATGTCGTCCGGTTAGATGGTTCTTTCACATCAAAACTTATCATAGTTTGGACAGAACCAATGGGGGATTTACCCAAATTTCAACCCTTCGGCCGATGAGATAGCTCGAATGATGGCCGACGAGTCCAGGAGGACTATCTATGAGTTAAGACTCTTAATAGATGGTTTGGGTTGAGATTTGGCAGCAAGCGTCAACAATAATACTAGTACCTAAATGGGAAATCTCAATAACACCTTACTCCTCATCTACCAACAATTGTTGGTTAACGGGAATAATGGAGCACACAAAATCGTGGGACCCCAGCATAACATGCAGGCTCAAATCCAACCCAACCGAGTCAACATGACTGCTACAAACAGGTGAATATGTAATAGTAACCAAGGATGTCAAACATTCAACAGCAGCCAAGGATGCCATATCCACTTTATGGCATGCCACCCGAAATGGGATTCGGCCAAGGATTTATCCTTCAGCCAAATCCAGTAAACAACAATGTGGTTCAAAACTATCAGCAGAACAATCATTAAGGAGGAGGCCAAGACCGACTGGTCCGGCTTAATGAGTTTCAAAACTTAGTTGAAGATCTTATGGGAGTCTTACCAAGACTGGTAGAGAGAGCAAGTTATGCTAAACCGTATCCTGCATATATCGATACCATCCTGTACCCAGCAGGATATCATATTCCCTCATTCATGTTGTTCTCTGGGGATGCATATCAATCCACTATAGAACACATTGGAAGATTCATGGCCCAGTGCGGAGAAGCTAGCTCTGACGACAATAAGCTAAGGTTATTCGTCCACTCCCTCACAGGACCAGCCTTCACTTGGTTCATCAATCTCCCACCCAACTCAGTCAATAGTTGGAGAGAAATGGAACGAGCTTTCCATGAACAATATTATCGAGTGTAAAAAGAGATTAGGCTGGTTGACCTAGCCAAGACGTCGCAGATGAGCCATGAGACTGCGCAGGAATACTTGAGCCACTTTAAATTAGCTAGAGCACAATGCAGGGTAAGACTGTCTGAATCTGAGTTCGTAGATATAGCAGTAGCTGGTTTGAGTTTCAAATTCAGAGAACATTTTGAAGGTGTTACCTTTAATGATCTATTCGAGTTCGAGACAAGAATTGATCATTATGATGCCATTTTAAGGGAAGAGGCTCAAAAGCAGGCAGCATCAAAGGGTACATATTACAAGAATCAGGTTGTTAATGCGGTCGACAGGTTTGGAATGGAATTAAATGAAGACTCGGTTGAAGTGGATTAAGCCGAAATGATGATTAAGCAGCCCCGTGTGTGCAAAGCTTTGGAAAGGGTTGACCCAAAGAAAACCAAACCACCACTAACCCAAAGCACGAACACGACAAAAACTAATGCACGCACTTACACTTTCAATATAGCTAAGGCCGATTTGATCTTTGATCAACTCTTGGCCGAGAAGATGATTCAACTTTCTTTCGGCCATATATTCCCCAAGGCCGAGGAAATCAAGGGGAAGACTTTTTGCAAGTATCATAATTCATGGAAGCATGCAACTAACAATTGTGTTATTTTTCGTGATATGATACAAGATCTCATTGACGCAGGAACTCTCAAGTTCCCCGAAAGTAAACCAGCGATGAAAGTTGACACCAACCCGTTTCCTGAAGTTCAAGTGAATATGATGTATGTCAGGGTCCCAAGGATGGGGATGCTCCAAGCAAAATGGCAGATGCTACCAAGACTACTGGTAAGCTCCAACCCAGCTAATGGCTGAAGGACTCACTATTGGGAATATCAAGCTTGAGCCACCAAAAGTAGCAGTTTTGTGCACTCGGTGCCAGGAAGAAGTCATGCTTGAAGGGGTTTTAAAACTTCAGAGGCTAGAATTGGTTGGTAAAACTTCCAATTCGACTCAGAAAGCCGAAAGTGCATCAAGAAAAAGGAAAGAAACCAAAATAGGGGTTACACCCGAAATGGTGCAGTCCAGAGTAGAACCTCGGGGTAAAGGAATTATCTCGGCCAAATTAAGTAAGGCCGAGGTAGATAAACAGAGATCAGATCTCAGGTTACAACAAAGTAACCATTGACCCCAGATGCACCGGACAAGTATGGTCCGTATAGTCCAAGGGGAAGTTAGAAAGGTGTGTTCCATAGTCTTGATAAACCGGATAGAAATTTTTTAGAAAGGGAACCAGTCAGACGGCGCTTAAACTTCGATCGTCCATTCTATGATGAAGAATACTATAGCCGAAACGAGAGGGACAAAAGGAGATACCATGGAGTGAGGGTTGTAGCCGTGATAGCTATGACCGTGATGGAAACCCTCAGACACTAAGGACTTTCAAGCCTCTTTTGGTTTTTGACAACCATTGGTATGGCCGTATTTTGAGGGATCAGCCAATCGGCCTCATGACAAAAACACAATTGCGAAGACAGCAAAGGCAGGTAGCTGAGGCTAAGAAAGTTCGACTGAGTGAGACGACCAGAACTTCATCTCCACGACCTATTAGACGGTTTGGATATGAAACGGCACCAAGAAGAATTAAAGCATACAAAAGAAAGAGAGACGATCCTCCTATGAATAGTACAATACGGGGTAGTGAAGATATGGAAATTGATTTTAGCAGAAAGGGGATATTGAAGGTTCACTTCAAAGAGGCCCCTCGTCCAAAACCATTGGTTATAGTGGATAGGAGTCGAGATCCACCCTTTACAGCCGAAGGACTCGTAACTATGTGAAACTATCACCTTTTACATTCGGCCATCGATTTGTACGGGTTAAGTAAGGAGGAAAACTAGCTTTTAAATGAAGTCCGCATAGATTGTAACAAACGTGAAGAACTCTGGGCGCTTGACGTGAGAAGAGGTGTGAGAGCCAAGTATCAAGCTTGGAGGGAAGGTCATGAAGTGAAGGTTGATTATAATTCTATTCCCATCTCGAAGGATGACTTGCAATACTTGAGAAAATGCTTTAGTGTACATTCGGCCGAAGAATTTTTCGGCCTAACAATGGAGGAACAGAGGTTTGCACACATATTTGAAGAATGCATGGAGAAGATGGATAAAGAAAGATGGGAAATTCTCCACGCTCCGCGTTCACCCTTGTCTTCATCAGGTACACTGGCATCAGGGGAAGAAGAAGAAGAAGAAATTCCTGAGTTGAATTGTGATGAAGAACCTTTAGTAAAGCTTTACAAGGACATGAACCCGCCCTTTTCAGCTAAGAGACTTAGAAGAATGAAGGGGTACCACCGGAAAAATTCTACTCTTGCGTTGTACAGACCAACCAATAAGGAAATGGATACATTACACATGATCACTGAATGCCCAAAGTTAGCGACTCTTTTGTTGGACTTAGATTCTAGTCTTGGTTTAAAAATTGCTTACCAGGTGGTCTAAGAAGGCATAGAGCTCAAAGAAGGTAATGAGGAAATCCCAGTCTCAGATAGGGACCTAAAGTATTTGAAGAAGTTCCATAAGATCCAATCTGCGGTCGAGATGTATGGGATGACTACTCAGGAAAGAGAATTGATGAAACGTTTCGACCACCATGTCTGGGAAGAAGGAACCTGTCAGCAAGTTCAAGCAAACCAAGACCTGGCTAATTGGTTAGAGGACGCTGACACAAATAAACAAGACCAGCGTTTGGATGATGTGGATCTTGAAGCCGACGGCCAGGGTGATGAGGGCCTGTTGGAGGAAGGTGATGACCTACTGGATGAAGATATGGGGGTTTATGATGACATAGGGGATTATGAGGAACATGTTGACTACAATGATGACGGTCAGGTTTCTGATGATGTCCTAACTTCTAATCCGCCGGTTGACGCCACCATAAATACTTTGGCCGAGATAGATGTACAACCTTCGACCATAGAAGTCGAAGAAGCCGCTGTTCCAACGATCCAGGACATGAGTGAATTTACGGTGAATATGACCTTTAGCGTTCAGCCATCAGCCAGCAACGTTTGCTACCAGGTGCAGGGAGGAAGGGATTCGGCCGGAGTATATTTCTCCCGGCCAAGTGAATCCATGACCCAAGTCAAAGACTCCATCCTCATTACTGCTGACATAGGTGGATACCGACTTGCGAGGGTTTTAGTAGATGGGGGATCAACCGTTAACAACCTACCTTGCTCTGTTGTATGCCAACTCCACTTTCCTAGGTATGGTTTTGTTCCAACAGATATTTCCATTTATGACTATATAGGGGAGGAGGCTGAGGTCAAAGTGGCATTGCCATTGACGGTAACTGTAGGAAAGAAAAGCTCAACAACTTTTTTCTTTGTCATCCCCACTGACAGCT
Source organism: Rosa persica (assembly GCA_025331145.1). Lineage (NCBI taxonomy): Eukaryota > Viridiplantae > Streptophyta > Magnoliopsida > Rosales > Rosaceae > Rosa > Rosa persica. The sequence continues at coordinate 64,441,394 of WFKR01000005.1, forward strand.
CATGCACTGCCATACTGGTTCGTGATTGGATCCACCAGAATACTTGTATCCCTTCTTCAGTACACCAACTTCTTGTTTTGTGGAATGGGAATGAAGTCGAGGTTGTATGGTCAGCTCAGACTGCAGATAAAGGAGAAACAGCCATCGATATGGTGTATGTACTTTCATCCGAGTTTCAAGCTCAGTCGGGACAATTGAATGGAATGGAAGGGGATGTACGAGAAGAAGTTGAATGCCAAGCTCCAGTACATAACTTAGCCAAAGCCTACTTTCCGTAGCCAACACCAGCTATGTCCAGACATATCAAGCCATTGTATATCACGTCTCATTTTGAGGGATATCCGATCTCTAGAGTCTTGGTAGATGGTGGAGCAGCTGTGAATGTTATTCCTATTTCAGTTGCTGAAAAATTGAAGAAAACTGACAAAGATATTGTATCATCTAAGATCGCCAAAGGAATTCTACCCTTAAAGGTCACAGTAGGCAACAAGAGCATGATGACCGGTTTCTTTGTCATAGACTCCAAACCTTGTTATAATGCTATCCTTGGGAGAGACAGGATACATCAGAATATGTGCATCCCTTCGTCCATGCATCAGCTTTTGGTATTCTGGAATGGGGACACTGTGGAAGTAGTAGAAGCTGATTCTCAACCATTGAAGGCTTCGGCCAATACAATTGATGCCCAGTACTACGAGGAAGAAATTGGGTGCTCAGAAATTCAGAGGGAAGATGGCACTGGCCGAATTACAAGGATAACAATGCGAAGAGCACTGGCCCTAGGCGCAAAGAAAGTCCACGAGGACTCGAAGTGACCAGCATTGGCAGACCTGTTTGATCCCATAATCCATGGATAGTGGCCTAGAGAATGGGACACTGTCAGCCGCAGTTGAATCAACAACGAGGAAACTGTTGGCTCATTGGGCCGAAAACTCTCTTTAGAGTGATTCGGCCATGAATTTGTTAGAATTTATCTCAGAAGGAGCATCAAAGGACAAATTAAAGCTAGATGACATCTGCCCTGCACCGGCCGAAATGGAAAAAGACCTTACCAAAACTCAAGACCTATTAGAAGAACTGAATTTAGGGACCACCAAGGAGCCTCGGATTGTCTGGATCAGCAAGCTTCTGCCACCCAAGATGAAGGAAGATTTGAAGGCTTTGCTGACTGAGTTTCAAAACTGTTTTGCATGGAGTTACCATGAAATTCCAGGTTTAGATAGGAATATAGTAGAACATAGGTTGCCTATAAATCCCAATTGTAAACCTTACAAGAAACCTCTTCGGCGATGTGCCACCGAGGTTTTGCCAGAAATTAAAGAAGAAATGGAACATCTATTAAATGCCGATTTTATTCGAACGGCTAGGTAATGTTGAATGGTTATCTAATATTGTGCCAGTAAGGAAAAAGAATGGCAAAATGTGCATATGTGTTGATTTTCGAAATCTAAACTTGACCACACCCAAGGATGATTACCCAATGCCCGTGGCCGACTTTCTAATGGATGGCACGGCCAAACATGAAATTCTTTCTTTCATGGATGGGCATGCTGGATACAACCAAATTTTTATAGCTAAGGAAGATGTGCACAAAACGGCGTTCAGATGCCCAGGCGCTATAGGAACATTTGAGTGGCTTGTTGTGCCGTTTGGGCTCAAAAAAGCCAGAGCAACCTATCATAGGGCCATGAATATGATCTTTCATGACCTTATTGGCCACACGGTTGAAGTGTACATTGATGACATTGTGGTAAAGTCAGCAAAAAAACAAAATCATTTGGCAGACCTGCGACAGACTTTCGTACGGATGCGAGCACACAAACTAAAAATGAATCTAGACAAATGCCTTTTTGGAGTGTCAACCGGTATGTTCTTTGGTTTTGTAGTTCATAAAAAAGGAATTGAAATCGACAAAAACAAAGCCAAGGCGATTATGGATGCACCTGCTCCGAGCACAAAGAAGGAACTCCAATCATTCCTGGGGAAAGTAAATTTTCTAAGATGTTTCATCTCTAACTCGGCTGGCAAGATTCAGCCATTTTCTCACTTTGAGAATCAAGGCCGAAGATGAGTTTGTTTGGAAAACAGAGCACCAAGCAGCATTCGACCAACTTAAGCAATACTTATCAAACCCACCCGTCTTGGTACCCCCAATACGTGGAAGGTCTTTGAAGTTATACATATCAGCATCGGATAACTCAATAGGAAGTCTCCTGGCGCAAGACAATGATAATGGCAAGGAATGTGCTGTGCATTACCTCAGCTGGGTCCTCACTGATGTGGAAACTTAGTACACGCCTATTGAGAGGCTTTATCTTGCATTATTTTTTTCAGCAATCAGGCTTCGGCACTACATGTTGCCCTCGGTCGCGAAGTCATATCCAAAACCAATTTAGTAAAATACATGCTAACTCGACATATCATATGAGGCCGAATTGGAAAATGGACCATGGCGTTGTCTGAGTTCATGTTTCAATATTTGTCTCAAAAGTCAGTCAAGGGCCAAGCATTGGCCAATTTTCTAGCTCATCACCCTTCGACCGAGTTTGAGGGAGCTGAGGAGGTTGATATTGGGATGGTGTATGTGGCTTCCATGACCAACAACCACTGGACCATGTATTTTGATGGATCTAATACTGAGTTTTCAGCCGAAGCTGGTGTTGTCGTTGAAACGCCTGAAGGACAAAAGTTCCAGTTCGCCTTCCAATTAGACTGTACATGCATGAACAATCATGCAGAATATGAGGCTTTTATTGTTGGCTTGGAGATTCTCCAAGAGTTAGGGGCACGGCGAGTTTTGGTGTTTGGAGATTCTTAACTTGTCATCAACCAAATGAATAAGGAGTACAAATGCACGAGTTGGGGACTTTTATCTTATCACTCGCCAACATGTTCGACACAATCTCTTTCGCCCACCTCCCAAGGGGACAGAACATGGAGGCCACTAAGATGGCCCAATTAGCCTCAGGGTTACGGATCCCCGAAGGAGACGACTCCCGAGTCATCAGGATTGCCAAGCGTATCCTCCCAGCTTTAGAAGAAAAAGGAGTCTCAGAGGATGTTTTTGTTATCGACATCGAGCCGACTGATTGGAGACTCCCCATCATCAAGTTCCACAAAAATCCTCAAGGTAACCATGACCGGAAGACTCAGTACTTGGCTAGACATTTCGTCATATACAAAGAAGCAGTATACCACAAAAGCTCCGACGATCTATTCCTTCTTTGTATAGGGGGCAAGAAACTTTGGAAGTCATGAGAGATGTCCATGAGGGGATATGTGGTGCGCACCAGGCCGGAATCAAAATGAGTTGGTTAATTCGAAGACACGGCTTCTACTGGCCGACAATTCTAAAGGATTGCATTGAATTCGCAAAGAGTTGCAAGAAATGTCAAATTCATGCACTTGTTCAAAAAGTCCCAGCCGACGTCCTTCATGCAATTGTTAAGCCATGGCCGTTTCGGGGTTACGCCATGGACATTATAGGGAGTATTAGACCACCATCATCAAGACAACACGTATGGATTTTGGTTGCCACTGATTATTTCACTAAATGGGTAGAGGCCAAAACATATGTTACTATTTCGAGTCAGACAGTGATCAAGTTTGTGGAGGAAAACATTGTACACAGGTTTGGGATACCTGAAACCATAACGGCCGACAGGGGTTTGGTTTTCATAGCCGAAGTAATGCACGAGCTCACAGATAGTCTAGGTATCAAGTAAACTCACTCGACACCTTACCATGCCCAAGCAAATGGTCAGGCCGAAGCCAGTAATAAAGGCATTATAAATATACTCAAGAAGATGGTTCAAGATAATCCCAGAGATTGGCACAATCTACTTTCCGAGACATTGTGGGCCTTTCGGACATCCAAACGTATAGCCACAGGGACAACGCCTTTTGCTCTGACTTATGGGCACGATGTTATGGTACCTGTTGAGGTGAAATTGAAATCACTTAGATTCGCTGCTCAAAATGAAATGGTGGCTGACGATTATACTCAGGCAATGATTCATGAACTAGAACAACTTGACCAAAAGCGAATGGATGCTTACAACCGAATGGAAGCACAGAAAAAGGTTGTGGCTCGTGCATACAACAAGCGAGTTAAGTCTAAATCATTCACTGAGGAAGATTTAGTTTGGAAAGCTGTTTTGCCTATCGGAACTAAAGATAGACATTTCGGAAAATGGTCGCTAAGGTGGGAAGGCTCCTTTATCATCGATCAAGTGCTAGGAAAAGGTGCATATCAATTAAAGGATCAAGATGGAGAGCTACATGCAATGCCTATCAATGGGCAATTCCTTAAGAAAATATTACCCCACCACCTGGGAGATGATGGAGCAAGAATTGTAGTGTACCATCTAGGGAACATCGGCCAAGTATTGGACTTGTAAACTCGGCCGCCTATGTTATATTGTATTTTTTTTGCATAAACAACGTTTAAGGGTCTTTTAACATCCCTTGATTTACATTCTTGGAATTCACTTTTATTTTTGTCGGCCAAAGTTAAACATGAAGTGTCAGCTGGGTCGACCAAATTTGTATCGTCCAAAGTCAAATAATTCTTTGGGCCAAGTTAAACAAGTTGGCCGAGTTAGCTAAGGTAATTTCGGCCGAGCTCAACATGTTGATTTGACCGAGCTCAAAATAAGGTGCAAGACAAGCAATAGGACCTAGTTGGTCAAAATATATGAAGTCAAAAGAGGCCGAATCGATTGACAAAATAACGGCCGGATGATCAGCTGGTCACATATGTAAAATTAGACTATGAATCCTGCAAATAAGGTCAGTTAGACTGTCACGCCCCGAATTTTAGAATAACAATTCAAAATCCGAAACATGAAAATACTACAAATTCAAAATAATCATCCTGAAAATTTCTTTTCATAACATCCTCACCACACGAAATAAAATCAAACCGAATTTAGTCTCGGTTAATTATTACAACTCAAATCCAAAATGAAATGTAAAGCTCTAAATGAGCATACACACCTCACAACTAAATGAAATAACAAAAACTGCTGTAACACCTAAGCAGCTCGGTCACCTCCCTGATTATTCTGACCTGCAGGAATATCCGCTACACCATTTGAATAGTGTACCGGGATTGCAACAACACAAAACCCGGTAAGCTTATGAAAGCTCGTATGAGTAAAAGGAAAGAACTATTGCTTAATTCAATTCATAATTATTCCCACACACAACAACCCTAAACAATTTCCACATCCACAAGTACAAACAATCTCAATCAACACCAATTCAATATATCAAGACAATCCAACTCACAACTTTTTCACAACTCTCATCAACGTATTTATAAAAATACGGTACTTGACAGACTAGAGCTCTAACTGAATCGTAGCCCGTCACCTGGCCTAGGTTATGGCATCCGACATATTTATCATTATCGTATTTCATCAATATATATACCTATATACATATTTAGAACGTCCGATAATTCCACATACTCAACCAATCGTATCCCATCATCCACCCAGGATTAGAGCGTCCGATTACCCCACACCGGTCACTACGTCGACCCTAAATCCATAAATGAGCACAACATATAATATCACATACTGAAATCAACCCAACCAAGATACACCATATTATTATGGAATTACACAATTGAAATATAATCAATTCATCAATTCAGTCAATCATATCTTCACTCAACAATATATATTTTCCACGTAAATATATATATACGTAATCATCCACTCAGGAATGACCACTAATACCATCTATAGTTCACACAAGAAAATCATGAAATTCATTTGTATAATTAAAATTCATTTTACTTACCTATGGACCGTGGTGATTCAAGTCCATGAAATTTTAAAACAAATATTTAATCTGCAAATATTTTTCACACAATTACTAAAAATAAATAAATTTAAACGCTCGGTTCGTAATAGGAACCATGTGAGTTTTACTCACCTCGAAATTCCCGCTGCGTCTTCAATATAATTATAATTATAATTAACGTCGAAATAGCCCACTCAAATAAAATCCGTCAATCACCTAACCAAATATGATTCTAATTTAGCCAACAATTTCAACACATAAATTAACTACCATTTTTCCAATTTACATTAAAATCCGACGAGCAGTTTCTCACGAATCGCTCCCCTAATTACCGTTTTGCACATATACGAAGATCCAACGGTCGGATCTTCGCCCATGACCACAAAAAACCTCTGGGACAATCATATGATCATCATAAAAAATTTACAAGTTCATCCGACGGTCCTAATTTCACAGATCAAAAATCTAACGATCGAAATCGATCCAAATCACAAAATTCATAACTAATTCATACGATATCCGAAAAATGCGTATAATACGCTGAAATGATCGTATCGAAACATAGAATCATAAAATGGACAGAAACCAAATTTTAGACCTCCGGAGGTGGCCGGAAAGGGCCGCCGGAGTTAGGGATAGAGCCGCCACCGACCACCGCCAATGGTGTCGGGGCCGAGCTTGTCCCCTTCGTTTCATCATTCTGAGCAACTTTCATAACTAGCACAAGACCAAAAAATGACGGGAAGGGATCGAAAAGTACCAATTACAGTCTGCGGCCGGAAAAATTCCAGAAACCGGCGAGCTTGAAAACCGACGTGAAAACTGCAACCTCAGGCCCCGATCCCTTCTGGAAACTTGTTCATAACTTCCTTGCGAACTCAACAAGCCAAGAATCACAAGAAACGATCGTGTATAGCTCGAGATATCTTGATCGAAAGCTTGGTTGTTTCGATCCGTTCGGGTCGAGCTCCGACGAACGTGAAAACGTTCGACCCAGTTCCGGTCCTTCTTGGTGCTTGTAGAGGAAGTTGAGGCGAGCTCAATTAGCCAAGAATCAAGTGAAATGGTGGTGTGTAGCTCGAGATATCGAGATCGAACCGAAATCGACCCTTTTCGGTTCGGGCCGTGCCGCCGCCGCTACAGGCCGTGTCGCGGCGCAAGGTCGAGACGAAGCTCCTGGAAGTGGTTGCAGCTCAAGTGGTGGCTGGAGGAGGAGATGGGAGCTCGGTGAACTTCTGCCATGTTTTTGCGTCTCGGCCGCGCGGAGGGAGAGAGAGAAAATGCTGTTTCCTTTCCAAAAACAGAAAGAGAGAGAGACCGGTGGAAAATTAGGGTTTTTTCCTATATATACGAGTTTCGGAAAACTTCTTAATTCGATAACTAATTCAGAAAAAATCCGATCTTCGTGTTCCGCACGTGTACGGACTCGTATCGACAAGCTCTACAACTTTCATGAAGGAAGTTTCTCCAAATTTTGTACGTAGAAAAAGTCAATTTCTCAAACCGTGCATTTCGAGCTTTTCGTTAAACATAATCGTTTCGAAACTTCGATTAATGTAAAAGTGAATTATTATCGAACAATAATCGTGAAATCGCATAATAATCACTCAACACAATTACTCGAATTTAAAATGAAAATTGCGGGTATTACATAGACTCTACAAAATTAAGGTAACCGGCTGTGTTATGGTCTTAGGGCCATGTACAAAATATAAGCCGAGTTGAATATCAAATCCCACTATAACTACATGTTAGAGGGTAGAAAAGACCGAAGAACGTCCTTAACGTTTTCCAAGTCTTGCATATCTTGATCAACCTTTCGCTTCAAGATATCTCTTCTTTTGTTATACGACTTGATCGATGACAAAATCGAGCTATACCTATTAAGATCTTATTGGGGAACAATGTTTCGGATGGTGGCCGAAGTGGCTTTGACTTGTTCTTCAGCTTCGGCTAACTGCTTCTTTAGATCAAGCACGTTTTGCCTTCCCTTGTCCAAAGAAGTCTTCAACTTATGGAGTTGGCCAAAATCAATAGACTGGCGAATGTCTTCATACTCACTTTTCAACTTCTCGCCGGCTTCAAACTCTTTTTGGGCTTCTAACAAGTCGAGAAACTAAAATTCACAACAGCCAAACGAGCATGAACTTCATAAGCTTTTACCTGAGATAAATGGTTGGCTGAAATAAGTAATTCAACCACTTCCTTGAAGGCAAGGAAACTAGTCTCAGTTACTGCTCTCGTATCATAACCTAAACACTGTTTGACCTACTCAAGTGCCTTCTTGGTTTCGGTTGTTTCAAGCTTTTCCTCTACTGGGCTCGTGTTGTTGTCTAGCATATCGAGAAATTGAAGTAACTCCAAACCAAGGTCACCAATTGTTTGGTCCTAGAAAAAAAAATGAGATTGATTTAATTCAACTAGGCTGAACAAAACCTAAAGTTGTTGAGGCACTCACCATAAGCTCAGCCGATGATGGAGCGCAAACGACAGCTTGATCACTTTGAGGCATCCTTTCAGTAAGAGGAGAGATGAGCATTCCGAAAATAAGGGGATTTGGTTCAGTTGGGTTGAGAAGAGCCAACTCCAGGGTTGAACCGCTTCAAGATTCTCCTCCCTGCACAAATAATAAAGGTTCAAGTTGTTTCTAGCGTATGGGAGTGATAAACACCAAGGCAGATTGAAATATCTTACCTGGACAAGTGTTTGGTGGCTAAGCAATGCTTCTCAGCCAAGTACATCGATATCTTCCGCATCCTTGGCAAAGTTAGCTGAGTTTACGAGTTGTTGGCCGATATTAGGAAGCTGGCTCTCACCCAAAAGAGAAGAATCAATAATCACAGACAAGCAAGAAGTAAAATCCAATAAAGGGATATGAGAGGCTTACGTCTATGTCAATCTCAACCATGGGACTATCAAGAGGAGGCGAAGAGTGATCAATACGGCCATCCCACTACCAAGATGAAGAGAGTCAATTAGCCAAGCACAATTCATATAATCAAGACGAGAGAAACACACAACTTTAAATCAAGAACCTATCTCATGTTCAACGTTTTCAGATTGTGCTTCATCGGGCGAACCTTCGCTGTCGACCGAGTCTGTGCTGTTGGTTGAGGCATCACTAGTTTCGGCCATATCTTCAGCTCTAGACATGATGTGATTTTTAGCTAGAGCATTTTGGCTATTATCCATATCATCCTCGAAGATTAAGTCTTCACTAACCATAATGTCGGCCGGATTCGTGACCGAACTCTCCACCACATCAGGTGACTTCTTTACCTTCTTGGTAGGCAGAGCTCTTCCCAACTTTGATCCTCGTTTCTTTGAGGTTTGCCCTGAAAGATAGCAAAAAATTTAGCAATTAAAGAAATTAGTGATGGTCGGACAATGAGTTGGGATTTACCTTCTTTGGACAATTCTTTGGATTTCGACTTGGCAACCGGTGCTTTCTTCTTGCCATTGCCTAGAACACAAAGCATAACGTTAGAAATGTATTTGAGATCAAAGGAAGTTGTCTGGTTGAGATTACTCACCTTTTTTGGTGAACAAGCCCGGAAATCCATACAAGGCAATACGCTTTGTTGTCTGCAAGTCCTCTCCAAGTTTCTTCTTGATAAATGTTGACCACCAAGCTTGGAAAATTGGGGTTGCTCTATAGTCAGGTTCACGGGCACTGAGGCCGGATCTCTCAAACTTTCCAAACTGAGTCTGATAATAAAGAGTGATGGCCGAACAATGCGCAGTGTCTGTAAACCCACCTCTCCATGAAGAAGAATGATTCCGAGACATTAGAAAGAAGGCTGGACAACTTTGTATGAAGCCAAGCTGACGCGCAACAAAGTTTGGGAGGTAAACCTCAAATCCTGGTCGACCCAGTGTACCCTTGAGACCATAGTTATGTCTCTAGAAATCAGAATGCTTCCCCAAGGTAGAAGTACCGACAAGTCCAAAGAACTCTCCCATGGCTTAGTTATGTCAAATGCAAGACAAGAAGGATAATCTCGGTTATAGCATATGGCAAACTCTTCCCTGGTCATGCTCTTTTTTGAAAGGAAGAAAGCAAAGCACTACCGAATGCACATGAGGACCAAGAGAGATGATCTGTCGGCCGAGAGTCACAGTGGAATCAAAGGGATGACTTGGTCGAAGCTGACGAAAATCATAGTGGCCCTCCAACATCCAGTGTCATATTGTTGGTCACTACATTATGCAAAGTACGGTAAAGATAGGCAAGGACAAATGGACCAAGGGCTAAAGGCTAAAGGTTTGCCCAAGCTAAGGGCCTCCGCTATACCAGCAAACTCGAACAAACACTTGTTCGACTTACTGCAAAACACATATTTGCATAACCAATATAGGAGGATAGCGGCGTGCTCATGTTGTTTTGGGTCGTGCCTCTCAACCGTGGACACATCCTCGATATTTGCATGTTCGGCGTAGAAAGTGCTATAGTTAAGCAACTTCCTTGCTTCGACATCGGCTTTTGGTTTGGCTTTCTTGTCGTCCTTGGTCACTTTGGGTTTCAGGCTAGCATGAAAAGAGGAAGGAAGGTCAGCTAAGGCACATATCTCCTCTCCATTCGGCCTAAAACCAAATATTGCGGCCATATCTAGCAAGGTTGGACTCATTGGCCCAAGTGGCAGGTTCATGGTGTTAGTAGCAGATGACCAAAAGCACAAGGCATCAGCAAGAAGAGGCCGGTCCATATAGATTTCTTGCTCAGATATTTTAATGCTATCATAAATACCAAACTTTTTCCATGAGTGGCTGAAACATTGCTCCATCCGTGGCACCCATTTCTTCCACTCGGGTGTCGATTTCGGCCAACTCCCTGGCTGTTTGGAATTTGTGTTCCAACTAGACCAGCTAGCTCCTCCGGTCAAGCAAGATGTGTCCACCAATGAGTTTTCTAGAACTTCGTTGATGGCCGGCGGCATACCCAAGCTGTAATGTGGCCCTAATATGCACTCTCTTCACCTTTCCTTGTTCTTCGCCAACCGACATATCACAGAGCTTTGAAGTTTGTCCACAGAAGCATTAAAGGCAGTTTCAAGCTTGGTTGAGAATTCGGCCAGTTGTGCTTTCGTTGCAGCCAATTGTGTTTTTGTTGCTTAGCTGTCCTCTAGCCCCATTTCGGTTTCTGAAGTATCATCGGTCATTGAAAGCTTTGTTTGGAGTTCATGCAAACCTGCAAATAAATCATAGAATCAGTGTATGACAGATTTCTATCTATGTTCGACACAGAAACCAAGAATCTGCAAGTTTGTTCAAATTTCAAATGAAGACTCAAGGATCTATGCTTCTGTCTTATCATCAGAAAGCTAACCTGGTGGGTGTACATTTTGATCTCAAGGGAAAGCAGAAGCAGAGCAATAATGCAAGAGATAATTGCTAAGTTGAGGACGGGACCTCCAGTGGCCTCTCAATACAACAATCAATGCTGCCAAGAAAATAACAGAAAGCATCCAAACTCTTGATTAATAAAGTATTAATCTGGGGGTTAAATGCCAGATTCAAAGTGCTCAACTTTCAGGGGCAAATTATTCATCAAATGCAAGCATCTTATGTCAATCTCCAAGATTTCATCAAGACAAATTAAGCAAGAGTTATGGTTCACCCAGAATTGTGGAAAACGTGAAGCAGGGAAGCATAAATGCATTTCAAATCTCATGAGGCCGCAATAATGCTAGTTCTCAGCTTAATCACACACAAGGAAGAGTGGAAAAGTTTAGACAACTTACTTCCCCAAATATTTTTTCAACTTTTCCTCGCTAGGTTTACCTATTTAATTAATCTCTGTGATTCTCAGCTGCGGTGCTCAAAAGGGTGTTGGAAAGGGCTCTGAGAGGTTTTTGGGTTATGAGAGGCCAAGTTGAAGATGAGGTGGTTTCTCCAATTGTTCAATGTTTCGTGCAAGCAAACGGGCACGCATCCCAGGTAATCTGATGGCACACATGTCCATGTAATTATATTAAATAATTATAGTTACAATCATGATCAGTGTGCTATATTCATGGTTATATATATTTGCATGCATAATCATGTTGAATAATTATGCACATGTCTGGGGAGCCGTGGTCAAAGTTATGGGTTAATTTGGTCAACTTGGTCATATTTAACCATCATGCAAAGTTTGTGGAGACCACAACCCAGCTGACATATTTGAAATCTCCAACCTTGGGTTGACTACCACCTTGGCCCAAATTGGTTCACCTCGGTCGAACTCTTCGTCCAAGTTCTCTCGACCGAGTCTAAAGTATTGGTTGAGCTCTTCTGTCTTAGCCAACATGACCGACTATTTTACCAATTAAATGGATCAACCAAGTTTAAGTGTTCCAATCAATGGTGTAGTACGGTTGAGTTCATGGGAGATAATTCAAGTTCGGGAAGGCTTGTGGCCAAGCATAATACCGCGGTTGAGCAATACGTCACGACCAAGTTTGGATAAGCAAGTTCTAACGTAGTGTGCCAACTCGGCCAAATTTTGGAGTACCGTAGAACATGACCGAGTAAAAAGTTCTAGCCGAGTAGTAACCATGAACCAAGTAGTATGTCATTGCCGAGTGATTTTTGTCATCCCAGACAATCTGACCAAGTTTCAAGCCTGGGATATACCAGCCGACTCTTTCAAATTTTGCATGTCAAGGCCGAGTTGTGAGAGTTCAAGTTGCACAACCAGATCAAAGTATCACGACCAGATATGTTTTGAGATATTCCATTTTTTATTCAAGTCTCATAACCACTTGGCTTATGAGACCGGGGGGGGGGGGGGGGGGGGTAATGTTTGGACCAGAATTTCGCCACTCTCGTGTACGACCATATTGAGAAGAAACAGGGCTGAGTTGGCACCCAATCAAGACAAATAGTTTGTGAAGTCATACGACCGAGGAAAAAGTGTCGGTCGGTCATCCAGCTTGATTTTGAGGTTTTAGGAACGGACGACCCAAACATTGGGGAGTTGGACCATGCGGCCATATGTCTGGTTTAGTCCAGGTTCAAAAGGTTGGTTACTCATGTGGGCCGAAATGAAAATTAATGTTCGGACAAGTTTAGGCAACAATATAGGATGAAGAGTCCTCACAAGGAAGGAGTTCAAGTCAATATGTGATTTTAATTGTGAAGAACCAAGTCAGAGTTTTATGAAAGAATAAATCCTAAAAGGATGGGGATTCCTACTTAAATTCCACGTCTTGGAAAACAAGTTATCTAGGGTTTTTGATTTGTATATATAGCACATTGTAACTCATTATAAAAGGTCCTGCACCACACAAACAAATCAATATACAACTTTTACTCTCAAACTCTTTGTTTTGCTATCTCATAGGTACTTTAACTTCTATTCAACTTTCACAATTTGTTTTTCATTTCTAGTTTTCTATTTCAGTTCAGTACTTTACATTCGGTTTATTTACTTTATATGCACTTTACTTTTCGCACTTAGGAGTAGTTCGTAACCTAGAATCATTGTCCATTGATCTCTTTCGGCCAGTCCGGATTGGATCAATGTGATTCGCTGTTTACACACATATCATCTCACAACGCTTTGACAACCGAGTCCACTTTACCTTCGTCTTCACCGTGATCTGCGAGTATCTTCACCCGATAGATCTCTCGTTTGTCACCCGAACCTTTGAGTTTACCCAAGAAGTGAACGTGATAGAAGATCCCGTTCAGGATTGACGCCTAACCGAAGTCCTTACAACAAAAGGCTTTAGAACCTAACGGCCGAGAGGGTTCTTTCCTCAGCCTACAATCACTTGAAAGCAGTCAGACACAAGCGCAAATCAAATCAGAACCTCGTACGGCCAATAGGCCACTAGTTGGCATGCCCGCGCAATTTCAGAAGGACGATTCAACCACGAGACTATTTTGAGGCAAACAATAACGACGATATTGATGTTGATCTTACAAAGCCGAACTCTTACTAAGTCCTCACTGTTGGTGATTTTGCATGATTGCCAACTTTGAGGTTAGCTAACGCCTAACAGTGATTCTGGCTGTTGACGGAGGCTTCCCAAACACAATAGATGAATAGATTACACGCTTTGCTTATGTGCTCTGGCATCAATTGATAAGAATAGACAGGAAGTAAGGAGAAACTCGTAAATCTGATCACCAGCCCAGCTCGGCTCGAGTCAATACACCAAACAGCTTGATAAGAATAGAAAGAAATCAAGGCAGAATCCCCGACTCGGCTCGAGCCTATACAAAACAAACGGCTTATGAACAGTAGTAACAGTAAACCCATCTTTAGTATATTTAGAATTAACTTGCAAACTGACCCGCGCGATGCTACGAGTTTTTCTTCCAAGTTTCATATGTAATAAATGAATACTCGTAATCTAAAAAACATTGGCGTTATTTAAAATATAATTTGTATTATTGTTAATAATAGATTAGCAACACATGAGATACAACAAAAAACAAACTTTTTCCATGATTTGTAGAAATTTACAAATATTAACAAAATTGTTCTCCCTTAAAAAAAACAAAAAAAAAACTGAAAGGATATGGAACTTATACCCAAGAAAAAAAGAAAAAAAAAAGATAGATTGTAATTTAGGTCAAAAACCGGGAACAAAACCGTCATTTCATATATGAACAGTGCTTATAAAAAGATGTTTAGTATATAGTAAATTTCTTTCAATTTTTGCCAACGAATAAGTTCACTTTACTTAACAATTATGTCACATAGTAATTCGACGGAATTACTAAGGACACCCCATATTTTTCCAATATAGTTTCGACTAAAACGGGTGTACCCAATTTACTCTGGACACCCATGTTTAGAACCTGACCCAAAATTTTGGGTCCATTTTCTTTAGTAGACATTTCCACCCACAACAACCATACCTGCAAAATACCAACAATACACGCAGCCAAATTCAATCCATAATCTCAATTCAACTAATGAATCCCAGATTTACTTGCAACAACTTAAAACACCATAAACAAAACAACATAACCAATTTAATATCACATCAAACCAAGCTCGGTTACAAAGCTTTCAATAACTAACACCGGAACAAAACAGAATCCAAGTTCAAGACTATACTTTCGAAACAGGAAATCCCTTGAACTAACCCAAACTCTGCTTCCCGGTCTCATTGCCGAAACTGGATTGGTGATGATCTGAGGGTGTCAACGTGATCTACCCAACAAGCTGCCTAATACCTTGTCTACAGTTGCAGGCGAGGCCAAGACAAGCCAAGGAGAGCTAGAGGAAGTCGCCGGTATTGACTAACTGTGACGGGCCCATCGCTACCTAGAAACGTAAATCATCAAAACCCAATCCAATTCAAAAACTAATTACACAGACGTGTAGAGCAGGGCGAGGAGATGAATTTCCATACCTCATGCAAGCCAATTGGTGATCGGAGTCGCTGGAAATTGCGGAGCTTCCGGTCATTGGTCCTCTGTCCTCAACCAATGCATGTGCAATCTGAGGCCATAGGCGTGATGGCGACGTCAATACTCAGAAAATGCCGGTGGTCCGCTCCTGTGATGTGGCCGGACGGAGTAGCGCCGGTCGGATCTCCGGGTAGCGTTTCGGGTGAAAGAGAACTCCGGTTCTCTCCCTCTCTCGATCCTTCCGGGGTGTTCCCACTGATCAAGACTCAAATATATATATATATATATATATATATATATATATATATACAGTCCGGCTACACTAAGGACGTCCTTAGTTTTTCTTAGGTATGGATTTCCAGTTTTCACCCACTTTCCGATCACATTTTCACATCTTAACCGTTCAGCTTTTAGGTCCTAATGTATAGATCACCTCTGCAAATTTTTAGCCAATTTGGTGATCGTTAAGGCATCCAAAACTACAATTTACCATTATAAATACGAATGGTTCCGGTTCGACAGATTTGGTACGTTCGTGTAAATTGCAGTTTTGGATGCCTTAACGATCACCAAATTGGCTGAAATTTTGCAAGGGAGATCTATACATTAGGCTCTAAAAACCGAATGATTAAGATGTGAAAATGTGATCGGAAAGTGGGTGAAAACACCAAATCCGTACCTAAACCTTAGGTAAGGACATCCTTACCTGAGAAAAATCATATATATATATATATATATATATATATATAGACTGGTCCAACTTAAGATGGAGGGCTAGGATTAATCGGTGGAGTCGGTGGATGGCTAGGATTGCTCCACTAGGTTCCCATAACTTCGGAATATCGATATAAATAGCTCGGGTATCCGGAAAATTCCCCGAAAATTTCCATGAACTCGTCGTGTTGTATACTTTATTATCTAGCTCTTAAATTGAACTTTATTATCTAGCTCTTAAATTGAAGATTTCACTTTATGAAAATTTCTGAAAATATTCTCGAGCACCTTTATATTTGTCAAGATCATAAAATAACTTATGGTACCATCATCAATAAGTTCAATATATTTTTCCGAGGCTCACAGGTCCACCCCCCTTAAATAAATTTCATCCTCGAAATTTCATGATTGGTCAAACAGTCAACCATACTCCACTTTTCATGTCGAACTCCAGCACCCATATCAATTTCTCATTATGCTTTCTTGTGGTACAACTTGACTAGTACTAGTCATACATATCAGGATATAACTTTGCTCCGTAGTTTTCACTTTTCTGTAACCACAAGACCTTTCTTATAACAACCAGAACGAGTAATTAACCATTTTATCACTCTTCTCTTAACGCTGCCACACCTGGCAATTCCACAGACAATTTATGTCTATATCAAATAAAACCGGGTAACTACCAACCCTGTTACCCTAACTCAATACTGCCAGAGCTAGCAACTCGTAAACGATTTACATCTCCATCCAATTCCCGCTCACTACAGGTACACCATTATCCGAGAATTTAAACTTGAGCAGAGACCTACGCAACTACCCGTAGGTAGAAATACGTTCCCCTCAAGGAACTCCCATCAACTATGAACCACAAGTAGATGTCGTCGTCACCAACATGAAATTCGCAATTCACCATGGAAGATGTCTTTGTCCACAGAAGGACAGGCACATGCAAGGTTGGCTGAGCATCCGCTTTTCCAATCAAGCTTTACAAGAAGAGCACAGCGGAACCTAACAGTCGATTTGCAAAAGTTATTCCACGAATTGCCATGCGACGACACACTACGAATTTTCTCGCCGTGAGCTCACTACGTACTCGTTTGTAACTACCACTTTAGGTAACGCATACACTCCTCGAACTCGAAGGCAAAGTACTCATTCGAACCATGCGGACGATATGTGCCGTGCCAACAACATCGAGTTATGTTGCCCTTCCTGCAATAATGACGTGCCGATGAGTTTCTTAGAACACTAGTCCGGTCAAGCGGAGGCTCAACCCTGGGAACAACCTTTGACAAGCGCTTCCGTCACGATCCAACGAAATTCGAGGATCACCTTCAATGATTTACCTCTTGAAGACTGAAGACACACATGCTTTCACACATAGCATAGCATCGATCTCGATAGCTTCGCCAAAGTTAAATGAGCTGATGGTTAAGGAACCATGAACCCCACTCATAACGTACTTAACATCAAAACACTTCCTCAGGTCACAATTTGGTTCAGACCATGACAAGCCATGTCGCTGAAGTTGCAAGTCTCGTTTCCAGCGATGACAAGGTAAACTTCCAACCTTTCATTCTGCGCTCATCCCTTCCTTGAATTTTAGTTGCTAGAAATCCTGTAGTGTAGAGAGTATTCTCCCTTACTACAATTTATGTTGGACTTGACTTTTAAGAATAAGCAACCAAAGTAATACCAAAACTTCAGTTTGGGAACTTCCAAAAAGAAATTAGGCTGTAGGAAACGTCAAATAATCTTTCAACACCAAATGTAAACTCTTAGAAAAGGACAGAGTGAAGAAGAGGAAAAGTTTACTCATAACCTTCAGGAAAGTTTTTAAATTTTCCTTTCTCGTAAGGGAAATTTGGAAAATTCACCACGACTTCAAATTCAGTTGAAACGAAGTGAAATTTTCCAGATCATTAGCCAAAAGGCTGAACCTGCAATCACTCAAAACTGATCCCAAAGTCACTGCCATGGAGAACCTACAGAGCTTTGAGATGAAACTTTTTAATTTTGGAAACTGATTTGGAGGGTTAAAAGTTGTCACCTTTGGGTGAAATTTGGTGGAACAGTTTCCTTGATTCAAAAATAATTTTGTGAAAAACTCCCAAATCACTATAACCAAAATAAATTTGCACCTGGAATGCTCCTCAAAATATAAGTTCTTTTAAACCTTGGAAACAATTCAAATAGAGAAACTTCAATGTTCAAATAGCATGATTTTGTAACAACGGCTAACGATTTGAGAGTGCACAAAAATTGTAAACATCACTAACCAACAAAGGAAATAAAAGTCAATGTAGCTCTTAGTAAGGAAGTAATACTTGCCGTCCTCAAAGATCGTTACCGGTAACATGCGTTATTGGAAAGCGGTTATGTTGATGTTTAATATTCAGTGATAGCTAAACTATGATCAACGTAGGTTAGGTGGGAGGACCGTTACTTGATATTTTTAGTATTCTCGCAACCTGTCAAGTGAAATACAAAGAGGGCATCAGAGGGAGACCGCATCGGGCGGCCTTCTCTTCTCCGATGCCTAAGTTAGTTAATGTATTTGTGTTGACAGGATAACAGTAGACAAGTAGTAGATGCGTAATTAATGAGGAGAGAGGAGAGAACCTTTTATAGGTGGGTAAGGAGCTGATCTTCTCCATGTTTTCGATGTGGGACTAATATGCTTCAGTTCTCAGTTTTTGAAGCTTCTGATGCTGTGTTGGTGCGGCGCATCAGTGGTGATCTGGGGGTAAGCCGGGGCCTAGGCAGTAGCCTGCTTGGCTGTGTTCCCATATGTTTCTCTTATGGTGGGAGCTGGTATTTCTGGCGATAGTATGAGCGTGGTTCATTATAGCTAATTATGCTAGGCAAATGCTTATGTAAGTATAAGTCCCCCAAGTCCCCAGTTAAGGAGGGCCATCTTGGTTGGGGAGTTGCCTAGCTATTTGAAGCGTTACTCCCGCTAAACTTGCAAAAACATAATTAGGGTGGGCCGCTGCTAGCCCCCCCAAGGAGTCCACCACTCCCCGGCTAAGATAGACCTCCGTTTGGTATGTGTATTATTTGTTGTGGGGATCTATGTTGAACACAGGGTGTTGGGTAGCGAGCCCAAACTTTGATACCTAAGTGGCGGGGGTCAATGTACCTGATCAGGGCCGTCGAAGACTGTTGACGTGTCCCCGTATTTGTCCTAGAGGACCATGGTTTTATTGCAACGCCGAGTAGCAGTCGTTGTATGTATGAGGCGTAGCCTGAAGAATCGGATGTGGCGGGAATACCTCAGTCGAGGATAAGGGGGTGGTAGTGTTGCGGGGACTAATGTTTGCGAGACATTAGCTAACAGTATTGTGTTAGCGGCGACTGTCGATTCCTAGATGAAAGGGAGAAGTTCCGCTACCGGTATTGCGCGTAGCGGAGACTCGCTTGTAAGATAAGGAGAGAAGTTCTGTTAGCGGTGTTGCGCTTAGTAGAGACCCGCTTGCAAGATAAGGAGAGAGAAGTTCCGCTAGCGGTGTTGCGCGTGGCGGAGACTTACTTGCAAGATAAGGAGAGAGAAGTTTCGCTAGCGGTATTGCGCGTCGTGGAGACTCGGTTATAAGATAAGGAGTGAGAAGTTCCGCTAGCGGTGTTGTGTGTAGCGTAGACTCGCTTGCAAGGTAAGGAGAGAGAAGTTCCGCTAGCGGTGTTACGCGTAGCGAAGACTCGCTTGCAAGGTAAGGAGAGAGAAGTTCCGCTAGCGGTGTTGCACGTAGCGGAGGCTCGCTTGCAAGATAAGGAGAGAGTGGTTCCCTCTGGTGTAAGGGCACTGAACCTGGAGGATTGATATACTCGCCCCCTTTGATGGCTTTTGCCACTTGGCCGTCATGCGTCGATCTAACGTTTGGGATTGTGAGTTCTGAGTACGCCCGTCTCTTTGTCATTAATGCGAGTAATTATCGACTCAGTCTCTGAGGCAACACCTCGGTTATTCCAGAAACTAAATGCGATAGTGGGACACGTGTGCGGCTGGAGAATGAAGTCGCTTTTTGGTGAACTTCCTAGATTTGATTGATGTTGACATTAAAAGGGGGGAAAACCAGAGATTGTCGCCATTATCTCTTCTTTAAACTTTCTCGTCGTCCTCAATCTCTGTTCTCTGGCATTCGAGAAGTGACTTTTGCCACTCGAGCGAGAGATTGGTGTTTTGGTGCAAGGAATCCCCAAAAGTGAAGGCGTAGAGTTCATACGCTCCTGAATTTTCACACCAGTAGGTTAGTGATTCTGAGCCTTTTCAGTTTTTTTTTTTTGTTTCTGTTTTGTTCTGCCACTTTCTGGGTTTTCGATTTGAGTGGTATTTTTTTTTTGTGCCTCGCTGGTGTGCCCTGAGGGTGCAAAACACGTTTTGGGGGGGGGGGGGGTCTCTTCTGGTGTTTTTGACAGAGATGAGGTTTAGTGATTTTTGCTAGATGGTCGAATCTGGGTTAGTGTGGGTTGGTGTTCGTGTTTTGGTCAAATCTGGGTAAATGTTCTTGACATTCTTGGATGAAAATTGTCGTAGGGGTAGCTTAGATCTTGTGTGAACTAACTGGTTTGGGTTTTTGGGTTTGTGATGGCTAGCGTTGTAGAGATTTCGAGCAGTGAGGATTCCGGGTCTGATGTGTCGTTCAGCGAGGCAGATTGGATA
Organism: Rosa persica; assembly: GCA_025331145.1. Lineage (NCBI taxonomy): Eukaryota > Viridiplantae > Streptophyta > Magnoliopsida > Rosales > Rosaceae > Rosa > Rosa persica. The sequence continues at coordinate 64,461,936 of WFKR01000005.1, forward strand.
TTTATTGATTCGTTGCGTCCATCTGCCCCTGTAGGAACCTCACTGTCAGAACCGCTAGACATCGAACCCTTACAAACCATACCCGGGGACGTGGCCATGGCTCGAGGTGGACGACCGGAGAGTTCTAGGACCATGGAGGATGATGGCGGATGCGAGCGGCATGAGGAGAGGCTAGCGAGCAATAGCGCAGCTAATGGTTCCGCTGATGGGGGAAACGTCGGCGAAGAGGAAGTGGATTACGCCTGGTTCCTATCTGACGAAACCGAGGTTGATGAGGCGGGAGGGGGGATGACCGAGGCCGTCGTCAGCCGCCTGAAGCGGGCGTTCCTCCTACTTGGAGTGGTGAAGTTGCGTCCGCCAGCCGCTAATGAGAAAGCATCAATCTTGCAGGCAGGGCACGCTGCTGTTCATGAGGCCATCTTCCGCAAAGGTGTGACTCTTCCACTACTCCCAAATCTCCAGATTTTGGTTTGCGAGTTTAACCTCTCCTTTGGGCAGATTTGTCCCAACATGTGGCGGTCAAGTGAATTTGAGTCGGCTGCAAGGGGCGCCCACGTTAATTGAGAACATGAAGGATTCCATGTTGCACTGGCTGGGGACCTTCTACGTTGCCACCGATGGGTTGGAATACCAAGCGGGGCCGAATGAGGGCCGCCGACCTTTCGGATTAAGTCGGAGTTTCAGCCCATCAGAGGTTGTCGTCGACCTCCGCCACTCCAGATTTTGGGTTTGCTTGTTTGACTCTTATAATTCTAATCACCTCACTTTTTTTTCTTTTTTTTTTTTGTTGTAGCAGGCTTGCATTACAACCTGACTCACAAGGAGGAGTGCCGCGTGGCGACGATTAGAGGGTGTTGGCAGAACCGTAACCTGCTTGACCTTACGCTTCTCACTGGTTGGGAATTGTTGGTCGCTCAAGAATTGACTCGTGCCCTTGGTAGGTAACTTTCAGTGATTTGTGTTCTAGTCTAGTTTGCGGTGGGCTAACTTGTTATTTGTTTTTGTAGAATCTCTGCCGGGAAATAGAAGTAGCCAAGATGCTTTTGCCAAGGCAATAGACCGTGTAGAGATGAACAATTTTTTGGAGAGCATGTACGCTCAAGGGTTAGTGGCCCAGAAGACTGCGGTCGACCCGGAGACACTGGCGCTGAGCCAGTTTGAGGTGCCTGTAGTGTTGCCGATGCCTCACCACTCCCATCTTTGTGCCGATGGTTTGCCAGCCGTTCAGGCGGGGGCTGCGGTCGGTCGCGGCGTTGCTAGCGGAAGGGCAGCTCCTGCATCCGCTGTGCAAACAAGGGAGAGAGTGGTCGCCACCCGGCATGGGTCCCAAAAGGAGAAATCGATGGACACGAAGGCACCGGTTACGATTGCGGGGTTGGAGCTGCAAAAGGCCTCAAGGTCTGTTGCCGTTGGTGCTACGCAAGTGTTGTAAAAGAAGCGGCGTCAGAATGATGAGGCGGAAGGGGCGGAGACCATAAGGGCCCGCCAAAAGAAGAAGTCGAAGCAGGCTGTGCCGGAGGTGACGGTCTCCGCTGGAGGGGAGGCTCGGACGAATGACCTGGATTCGTTCTCCTCCTATACCTGGACATTAAGTGCGAGTATTTGTATCACTAGTGTGAGAGGCTGGAGTTCGGTGGCCTGGAGGAGATTGTTCGCTCCAACGCCCTTGATCAATCGCCTTTCAGCTCTGCTTTTGGGCACTTGTCTGTTGGGTTCCATTAGTTGTTTCTGGCGGTGTTGAGTCAGCCCCACACTGAGCGACAGCTGAGGGAAGAGATTGGCGGTCTCTAAGGGGAGTTGGCGGGAGCCAAAAGGGAGATTGGCGGAGGCTGAGCGGCGCTTGTCCAAGGCCGAGTGTGATTTGTTGGATGCCCGTGGAAAGCTATCTGTCGCCGTTGAGCGTGACCTCAAGCTAAATAACGACATCTCTAAGCTGCAGCAGGACATGGCTGTACTGAAGAATCAACTGGCGGCTAAGGTCAAGAAGATCAAGATCCTTCAGCGGGAATCTGCCTCCAAGTCCGCTGAGGTGAAGAGGTTGGCGGATGAGGTTGCCCGGTTGGAAGCGGATAAGAGTCACACGGAGGCCGTCGCTATGGAGGTGTTCAAGCAGTCCACCGAGTATAAACATGAGATGGCAGAGTCGGCAAAGTCTGGCGCCACCGCTAACTTGGAGCTGCTGAAGCCGAAGGGTGCTATCGACTGGGTGAAGGAGTCCCAGCCCGCCAGGCCGTCAGTGCAGATAGCGCCTCTTGCGAGTGGTGTGACTCCTACTCCGGTTGAGGGTGTTCGTTCGGGAAGTGGGGAGAGCGGTGAACATCCGACGGACGACTCTCAGCGAACTCCACTTCCTACACGGTCTGAGGGTTCGCGTGCCGGGTTTCTGGCTGCACATACTCGACTGGATGGTACCATCGTGACTCCCAGTCCAACTGCTCATGGGTCCAACCAGACAAGTCATATGTCGGAGCAACAATCGCAGCCGGCAGGCGAGGATTGTGTTGCAGCTTCCCAGAACCCATGAGGACCAGCCATTTCTTTGTAGTGTCGTTGAGCCTGTTTTGTAATTTTTTAGTTTTATTTTTTGGAAACATTTTTTTTTTGTAAATTCAACAGGGTACTTGATTTTGAGATTTTTGTTGTAGTACTCGTCGTTGATTTGTGGTGGTTGCATGACGCCATACTATTAGAGCCTTGACCTGTGTTTTTGTTAATCAATCGAAACATTAAAGGAATTAAAATTGTTCCAAGTGCACGAGGCAGCGGACGTGGTCCGCTGAATGTTGTTGGCGTTGCTAGTTAATTCTTGTGCATGGGCTTGGCAACAATGGTTTGAATAATTCCTCGTTTCATTGGTAACTGACGGATCAACGTTTACAAAAGTGGGGTTGTACCCGTTGGGTAGCTTCCCTTAGCTAAATATTGAACAAAAATTTAGCTAAGTCAAGATGCTCTTGGGTAGCGGTATGACTATTTGTAGTAATATCGAAGGTGTTCGATATTCCAAGGGTGGGTCGTTGTGATGCCATCCTTATCCATTAAGTAGAATGTGTCGGGGCTAACGACTTCCATAATTTTATATGACCTTCCCAAGTTGGGTGGAGGGCCGTTGGCGGTGGGATGACCTCCTTGATTACCCAGTCCCCCAGTTGGTGGTTCCGGGCCTTGACCCTGGCGTTGTAGAAACGCGATACATGTTGTTTGTTTTGTAAATTGTGCAAATGGGCCTTGTGTCGTTTTTCCTCTAGGAGGTCCTTGTCTAGGCTGATGCCTTCGCTGTTGGTCTCAGGGCAGTAGCCTTTGACTCTAGTGGTTGGTTGAGTGACCTCGATAGGTAGGACAGCTTCTGTTCCGAACATCATGCAGAATGGTGTTTCACCAGTGGCGGAAGTTAGGGTAGTCGTGATGGCCCACAGGACTTCAGGCAGTTTTTCCGCCCATAAACCTTTGGCGTCGTCGAGTTTCTTTTTTAGCAGCTTTTTGATTATTTTGTTTGCTGCCTCTACCTGGCCTTTGGTTTAGGGGTGAGCGACAGATGCAAAACTCATCCGGGTGCCAAAGTTGGCGGTGAAGGATATGAGCTCCTTGTTGTTGAACTGTGTGCCATTGTCTGTGATGATTGTATGGGGGACGCCACAGCTGCAGTAGATGTTCTTCCAAAGGAAGTGAATTATCTTGGCAGTAGGGATTGCTGTCAGAGGTTCCGCCTCTGTCCACTTGGTATTGTAGTCGATGGTGACGATGATGTACTTGAACTGTCCTTTTGCGGTTGGGAACTTTCCTATTAAGTCCAGGCCCCAAGTTGAGTGAATCCATGGGCCAATGATGACTGAAAGGGGTTCCGCAGGGGCGTGTAGGAGGTCAGCATATTGTTGACATTTGTGGCAGGACTTCGATATCTTTCTGGCATCGTTGCTGAGAGTAGGCCGAAAGTAGCCCTGTCGCTTGTGCGGTTGGCCAGGGATCTGGCGCCTGAGTGGTTTCCACATTCCCCGCTGTGTATTTTTACAAGTATGACCTTTCCTTCCTCTGGGGTTAGACATTGGAGGTTGGGGTGAGTGAAACCCTGGCGGTAGAGTTTGCCATTCTGGATGTTATAGCTGGTTGCTCTCCTCTGGAGTTGTCATGCTTCGACTTTATCCGCTGGCAGAGTCCCATTGCGTTTATACTCGATGATTTCGTCTATCCAACTGGGGCTGACTTCAATATTAAAAATCTCCGCTAGGGTTTTTATGATGCTTGGTCTGTCAAGACTCTCCACCCTTGTGTCCGCCGCGCTTTGATGTGGTTGAGCGGTTGCCAGTCTTGCCAGTGGATTATCCTTGGCGTTCTTTTCCCTGAGGATCTGTGTAATGGTGTGGAAGTGGAATTTTTTGAGAAGCGTCCTTACGTATCCCAAATATGTCGCTAGCTGTTGATCTTTAGCTTGGAAACTATCATTGACTTGGTTAACGCCTAGCTGGGAGTCGTTGAATATGTTGATGCTGTCGGCCCTATAATCGATGGCGAAGAGTAAGCCGGTAATGAGTGCTTCGTACTCCTCCGTGTTGGTAGAGGCTTAGAAATTGAACTTCAATGCATATTCCAAGTTCAGTCACCCCGGCCCCGTCAAGCTGAGCCGTTGACGTGTAAGTTCGAGTCTGAGTGTAGGGGGCTAGGTCGTCAGCGGTTATTATTTCTGTGCCGGGCTCAGCCTCTCTACCATTTTCAACCAGACGCTGGGTGAGCTCACAATGAAGTCCGCCACCGCCTGGCCTTTCATGGCGGTCCTAGGCTTGTAGTTGATGTCAAACTTGCTAAGCTTGATGGCCCACTTTTTGAGGCACCCCGAGTGTTCAGGGTTCTGCATTACCTGTCTTAGCGGCTGATTTGTTAGGACATGGATTGTGTGGGCCTAAAAGTAATGGCGGAGGCGTCTGGCGGCGATGATGAGTACGAAAGCTAGCTCCTCCAGTGGGGGATATCTTGTTGTTGCCTCATACATACCTCTTTCAGTGTAGAATACGGGGAGCTCCTTATGACCGTCCTGCCGGATAATGGCACAGCTTACCGCTGATTTTGATATTGCTAGGTATATATATAATGTCTCCCCGTGTATAAGAATAGAAAGGAGTGAGACTGCTGCTAGGTACTCTTTCAAGCTTTGGAATGCTGCCTCACAATCCGTGTTCCAGTCGATGACCTTCTTGTGGGTTGTCTTTAGAACTTTGAAGAATGGGAGACATCTGTCAGTAAGTCTGGAGATAAACTGCGAAAGAGCGGTTAGTTTGCCCTGGAGGCTTTGAACGTGCTTCTTCTACTCTGGAGCCTTCATGTTGAGGATGGCCTGCACCTTGTAAGGGTTGGCTTCTATGCCCTGTTCATTGACTATGTAACCAAGAAATTTGCTGGCAGTGACGCCAAAGAAACATTTTTCTAGGTTGAGGCGCATGCCATAAGCCAAGAGAATGGTGAATATGATTCTGAGGTTTGCCACATGTCCGCTAGTCTTGATGCTTCTTACCAACATGTCATCCACGTAGACCACAATGATTCTTCCCAGATGTTCAGCGAACATGGCATTCATCTACAGCTGGTAAGTTGCCCCAGCATTCTTCAGACCGAAAGACATGACATTGTAGCAGTATAGGCCCTTGTCGGTGGTTAAGGAGGTGCACTCTTGGTCACCAGGGTGCATCTTAATCCGGTTGTAGCCGGAGAATGCGTCCATCATGCTGAGCAGCTCGTGTCCAGCGGTTGCATCGACCAGTTGGTCTATGCAAGGTAGCAAGAAGCTGTGCTTGGGGCAGTCCTTATTGAGGCTCTTGAAGTCGACACACATCCTCCACTTTCCGCTAGTCTTTTTGACCATGACCAAGTTGGATATCCATTAGGGGTAGTTGACTTGGCGGATGAATCCAATGTTCTGGAGCTTGGCAACCTCTTCCCTTATTGCACGATACCTTTCCACCTCAAAGGCCTTCGCCGCTGCTTGACAGGGTAGGAGGATGGTTTGATGCTCAATTTGTGCGTTATGATCTTAGGGGAGATGCCTGGCATGTTAGCGTAGGGCCATGCAAAGACGGCTACGTTGTCACATAGAAATTGGGTGAGCTCATCCGCTATCGCTTGGTCAAGCTGAGCACCGATGCGGACTGTCCGCTCAGGGTGTTCGTCTGAGATACTGTTGCATTTACTACTTGCCTACTGTTATCATGTCAGTACAAATACATTGACTAACTTAGGCATCGGAGAAGAGAAGACCGCCAGATGTGGTCTCCCTTTGACGCCCTCTTTGTGTTTCACTTGACAGATAGCGGGAATATCGGTAGTATCGAGTAACGGTCCTCTCACTGGGCTTGCGTTGATCATATTTAGTTACCGCTAACTATCAAGCATTAACATTGGCGCCGTCTGTGGGGAGCCAACACAAAGGCTTCGTCACCTATCATTGAGTCAAGTCACCTAAACAAATTCTTAACGGCAACTTGTACTATGACTAACGGTAGCGGGGAAAACATCGAGAAGCAAGCGGGCCAACCTACCAACCCCAACCCCGCCCCAATCCCACGGATAGCATTGACCCAGCGGTCAACGTTAAGCGAGCACTATTCAACACTCCGACCAAACCTAGTATGGGCCTCCAGGGGTCATCCCAGGTCCAGCAGACCCAAACTGCAGCGGAGCCCCAGCCAGGCAGTAGTCGCCCAGCGGTCCAGGACCTTGCCGCTATGTACGAACTAGCACTAAGGGATCTTCACAAAGCAAACAGGGAGCGTGAACAAGAGCGCCGGGAAAAAGCGGAAGCCCAAAAACAAGTGGCTACGTTAATGCCAAGGTTCGACAAGTTGAAAAATACGCTAGAGGAAAACGCTAATACAGCGCAAAGTGAACAGTCACAGAGCACTAGACGCAGTCGACCCAACACCGGCAGAATTATACCTGTACCAATCGTACAAATACAACTGCAGCTAAACCCGCCAGAATTAAAGGGCCCACCCCCTCCGCCCCGCCCAATGACGGAGCAAGAAGCGGAATCACAGGCAAGTACCAATCGCTCGACAGTCAGAACTAGGACCGAAGGCAACCCACACGCCGCCAGGCATGGGTCAATCCGGCAAAACGCCCAAGTAGGGCTAGTTGGCGATGCCACCGCCCTAATATTAGAAAGAATGCAATAATTGGAGCAAAGACTAGCCCTGGCGGAGGCAGGCGTCCCAGCACCAACACCAAATTTGCTTTTCACATCCAGACCAGGGCCATTCACTGCCAGAATACTGCAGGCCGTCAGACCAGCACACGCAAAAACACCAAAGACGTCATATTACAGCCGCATGTCTGACCCATTCGTCCACATGGACACCTTCAAAAAGGTCACCAACAACAAGGGATTTGATGACGCCACCCTCTGCCACTTGTTCAGCAAAACATTGGATGGTGAAGCAATGAGCTGGTTCTTTGAATGGCCGCCAGGATCCATCGACTCATTTCAAGGACTGTCAAATGCTTTCCTTGCTCGATTCATTCTGTTGGCCGCTGGGCATCACAACACAACTCAGCTGTTCGACCTCAAGTAGGGGACGGCAGTGTCATTGAAAGCTTTCGTCACCAGATGGCGGGCGGCAACGTCTCAGTGCCGCGATCTTTACAAGACAATGGCACTGGGAGCCTTCAAGCAGGGACTCCTCAAAGGACCATTCCTCTATCACCTCAATTACATTCATCCAAACGCCGCTTACAACCATGTCATGAGCGAAGCTGTCATCCATGCACAAGCAGAATTCATCACATACGGAGAGAGCCCACCACCACCACCAACATCTGTAAAGATAGCCCATCCCGCCGCCAGCCATCGGGAAACCACTAGCAAGACCACCGCTACGCCACCATTTGACAAGAAGAGAGAGTGGCAACAAGGCAATTACCAGATCAAGCGGCAGAGGGACCAACACTACAATAGGGGCAACCGCTCATCTCAGGGGGATAACCGTCATAAGACGGATCCCTCCCAACGACATGCAATGTTTACAGTCCTCACAACATCATACGAGGATATATTCAACCCGTGCAAAGATCAGATATCGCCGCCACCCCCAAGAAAGTACCCAAGGATGGGAAAACCAAGAAACACTGGCAAATGGTGTAAATACCACGAGGATAGCGGTCACAATACCAACAACTGCCACGCCCTCAAAACAGCCATCGAAACTCTATACTGAGACGGCAAGATGGAGCAATTCAAAGTGGGCCAACCGCCACCCGTGATCGCCAACATCGAACCAATGGGCAGTATCAACACCATCGACGGTGGCCCCCCAATCACCAATATGTCTCACAAGGCAAGGAAGCGCTATGGCGTGCTAACCACCCCAATGAAATTTGCAACATCCGTTATGAGAGGTCCGCAAAACTGCCAAAAGCTGGCTGGGAACCCATCACCTTCTCAGAGGAAGAAGAGCGCGGAGTACATTTGCCCCACGACGATCCATTCTTAATCGACGCCATACTCGGCAAATGGTCAGTAGGAAGAGTCCTGGTCGACAGCGGTTCCGCTGTAAATGTCATCTTCAACGGTTGTTACAGCAAACTCCTACGGAATAGGAAATTGCTACAGGATCATGAGCCGTTGCTTCGTTTCTCCGGTGACGTCACACAACCATTGGGTTCGGACTACATGCGACTAGGTATTGGCACCAGCCCACGAACGGTAGAAATCCACACAGAATTCATCATTGTAGACTGTTTCAGCTCGTACAATGCCATCATTAGTCGACTGGCGCTCAACAAGCTTAAGTGCATCATAGCCGGATATATGCTTCTCATGAAATTTCCTACGCCTAATGGGACAGGCTGTGTCAAAGGAAGTCAGCAACTGGCACGAGAATGCTATTCCACAACCGTGGCACGCTCGGCACGTCACCATGAGATCCTAACGGTGGGAAACCACACACCAGCACCAAACATCTTTGAGGACCCTAGGGAGGACGAAAAGAAATATATAAAAAAAGAGCATGTCAACCCAGAAACTTCCTTGAGGATCATCAACATCTCAGACGAGCACCCTGAGCGCACAGTCCGCATCGGTGCCCAGCTTGACCAAGCAATAATGGATGAGCTCACCCAATTTCTGCGTGACAATGCAGCCGTCTTTGCATGGTCCTACGCTGACATGCCAGGCATCTCTCCGGAGATCATAACACACAAACTAAGCATCAAACCATCCTCCTACCCTATCAAACAGCGGCGTAGAGCCTTTGAGAAGGAAAGGTATCGAGTAATAGGGGAAGAGGTTGCCAAACTCCAGAACATTGGATTAATCCGCCAAGTCAACTATCCCCAGTGGATTTCCAACTTGGTCATGGGCAAAAAGCCTAGCGGAAAGTGGAGGATATGTGTCGCCTTCAAGAGCCACAACAAGGCCTGCCCCAAGGACAGCTTCCCGCTACCTCGCATAGACCAACTGGTCGATGTAACCGCTGGACACGAGCTGCTCAGCATGATGGATGCATTCTTCGGCTACAACCAGATCAAGATACACCCCGACGACCAAGAGTGTACCTCCTTCACCACCGACAAGGACCTATACTGCTACAATGTCATGCCTTTCGGTCTGGAGAATGCTGGAGCAACTTACATAGTCAGTAAATGGGGCATAGAAGCCAATCCTGGCAAGGTGTAGGCCATCCTCAACATGAAGACTCCAGAGTGGAAGAAACACCTCCAAAGCCTCCAGGGCAAACTAACCGCTCTTTCTCGGTTCATCTCCAGACTTACTGACAGATGTCTCCCATTCTTCGAAGTGCTAAAGACAACCCACAAGAAGGTCATCGACTGGAACGCGGATTGTGAGGCAGCATTCCAAAGCTTGAAAGAGTACCTGGCAGCGACCCCACTCCTTTCTATTCCTGTACAAGGCGAAACATTATATATATATACCTAGCGGTATCGCAATCAGCGGTAAGCTGTGCCATTGTCCGACGAAACGGTAACTAAGAGCTCCCCGTATTCTACGCCGGCAGAGGCATGAACGAGGTAGAAACAAGATATCCCCCACTAGGACAACTCGCTCTCGCACTCATCGTCGCCACCAGACGCCTCCGCCAATACTTTCAGGCCCACACGATCCATGTCCTAACAAATCAACCACTAAGACAGGTAATGCAAAACCCTGAACACTCGGGGCGCCTCAACAAATGGGCCATCGAGCTTAGCGAGTTTGACATCGACTACAAGCCTAGGACCGCCATGAAAGGCCAGGCGGTAGTGGACTTCGTAGCTGAACCCACAGAACGACAACTCGTAAATGGCAGAGAGGTTGAGCCAGGCACAGAAGTAATAACCGCTAACGACCCAACCCCCCAGCACTCGAACTGGAATTTACACGTCGACAGCTCCGCTTGCGGAAAGGCTAGCGGCGCATGCGTCATCTTAACGGGGCCGGGGGGACTGAACGTGGAATACCCATTGAAGTTCAATTTCAAAGTCTCTTAACAACATGGAGGAGTACGAAGCGCTCATTGCCGGCATACTCCTCGCCATTGATTCTGGGGCTGACAGCGTTAATCGTCGAGTACAAACACAAGGGGACTCTTCCAGCAGACAAAGTCGAAGCACGACAACTCCAACGGAGAGCAACCCGCTACAACATCCAGAATGGCAAACTTTACCGCCAAGGTTTCACTCACCCCAACCTCCGGTGTTTAACCCTAGAGGAAGGAAAGGTTGTACTTACAAAAATACACGGCGGGGAATGTGGAAACCACTCGGGCGCCAGATCTCTGGCCAATCGAACAATGCGACCGGGCTACTTTTGGCCCACGCTCAGCGACGACGCCAGAAAGATCTCGAAATCTTGCCACAAATGTCAACAATATGCTGACTTCCCACACGCCCTGACGGAACCCCTTTCAATCATCATTAGCCCATGGATTCACTCAACTTAGGGCCTGGACTTAGTAGGAAAGTTCCCAACCGCAAAAGGACAGTTCAAGTACATCATCGTTCCCATCGACTATAATAGCAAGTGGATAGAGGCAGAACCTCTGACAGCAATCACTACCGCTAAGGTAATTCACTTCCTCTGGAAGAACATCTACTGTAGATACGGTGTCACGCCCCGAATTTTAGAATAATAATTCAAAATCCGAAACATGAAATTACTACAACTCAAAATTATCACCCTGAAAATTTCTTTTCATAACATCCTCACCACACGAAATAAAATCAAAACAGAATTTAGTCTCGGTTAATTATTACAACTCAAATCCAAAATGTAATGTAAAGCTCTAAATGAGCATACACACCTCACGACCAAATGAAATAACAAAACTGCTGTAACACCTAAGCAGCTCGGTCACCTCCCTGGTTATCCTGACCTACAGGAATATCCGCTACACCATTGAATAGTGTACCGGGATTGCAACAACACAAAACCCGGTAAGCTTATGAAAGCTTGTATGAGTAAAAGAAAGAACTGTTACTTAATTTAATCTCATTTATTCCCACACACAACAACACCCAATAATTTCCACATATGCATGTACTAAAAATCTCAATCAACACCAATTCAATATATCAAGACAATCCAACTCACATCTTCCTTCACAACTCTCATCATCGTATTTATAAAAATACGGTACTTGACAGACTAGAGCTCTAACTGAATCGTAGCCCGTCACCTGGCCTAGGTTATGGCATCCGACATATTTATCATTATCGTATTTCATCAATATATATACCTATATACATATTTAGAACATCCGATAATTCCACATACTCAACCAATCGTATCCCATCATCCACCCAGGATTAGAGCGTCCGATTACCCCACACCGATCACTACGTCGACCCTAAACCCATAAATGAGCACAACATATGATATCACATACTGAACTCAAACCAACCAAAATACACCATATTATTATGGAATTACACAATTGAAATATAATCAATTCATCAATTCAGTCAATCATATCTTCACTCAACAATATATATTTTCCACGTAAATATATATATACGTAATCATCCACTCAGGAATGACCACTAATACCATCTATAGTTCACACAAGAAAATCATGAAATTCATTTGTATAATTAAAATTCATTTTACTTACCTATGGACAGTGGTGATTCAAGTCCATGAAATTTTTTTTTTAAAACAAATATTTAATCCGCAAATATTTTTCACACAATTACCATAAATAAATAAATTTAAAACATTCGGTTCGTAATATGAACCACGTGAGTTTTACTTACCTCGAAATTCCCGCTGCGTCTTCAATATAATTATAATTATAATTAACGCCGAAATAGCCCACTCAGATAAAATCCGTCAATCACCTAATCAAATATGATTCGAATTTAGCCAACAATTTCAACACATAAATTAACTACCATTTAACGGCCGGATTCTAATTTACATTAAAATCCGACGAGCGGTTTCTCACGAATCGCTTCCCTAATTACCGTTTTGCACATATACGAAGATCCAACGGTCGGATCTTCACCCATGACCACACAAAGCCTCTGGGACAGTCATATGATCATCATAACAAATTTACAAGTTCATCCGACGGTCATAATTTCACAGATCAAAAATCTAACGATCGATATAGATCGAAATCACAAAATTCATAACTAATTCATACGATATCTGAAAAATGCGTATAATACGTCGAAATGATCGTATCGAAACATAGAATCATAAAATGGACAGAAACCAAATTTAGGACCTCCGGAGGTGGCCGGAAAGGGCCGCCGGAGTTAGGGACAGAGCCGCCACCGACCACGGCCAATGGTGTCGGGGCCGAGCTTGTCCCCTTCGTTTCATCATTCTGAGCAACTTTCATAACTAGCACAAGACCTAAAAATGATGGGAAGGGATCGAAAAGTACCCATTTACAGTCGGCGGCCGGAAAAATTCCAGAAACCGGCGAGCTTGAAAACCGACTTGAAAACTACAACCTCAGGCCCCGATCCCTTCTGAAAGCTTGTTCAAAACTTTCTTGCGAACTCAACAAGCCAAGAATCACAAGAAACGATCGTGCATAGCTCGAGATATCTTGATCGAAAGCTTGGTTGTTTCGATCCGTTCGGGTCGAGCTCCGACGAACGTGAAAACGTTCGCCCCAGTTCCGGTCCTTCTTGGTGCTTGTAGAGGAAGTTGAGGCGAGCTCAATGAGCTAAGAATCAAGTGAAATGGTGGTGTGTAGCTCCAGATATCAAGCTCGAACCGAAATCGTCCCTTTTCGGTTCGGGCCGTGCCGCCGCCGCTACAGGCCGCCTCTGGCAGCTGTACAAGGTCGAGACGAAGCTCCTGGAAGTGGTTGCAGCTCAAGTGGTGGCCGGAGGAGGAGATGGCAGCTCGGTGAACTTTCGCCCTGTTTTGGGCATCTGTTTTTCGGCCAAGAGAGAGAGACGCGAGGGTTGAGAGAGAGAAAGCACAGTGCTTTCCAAAAAAAGAAAGAAAGAGAGAAAGAGAGGCCGGTAGAAAAAAATTAGGGTTTTTTCTATATATACGAGTTTCGGAAAATTTCGTAATTCGATAACTAATTCAGAAAAAATCCGATCTTCGTGTTCCGCACGTGTACGGACTCGTATCGACGAGCTCTACAACTTTCATGAAGGAAGTTTCTCCAAATTTTGTACTAGAAAAAGTCGATTTCTCAAACCGAGCATTTCGAGCTTTTCTTTAAGAATAATCGTTTCGAAACTTCGATTAATGTAAAAGTGAATTATTATCGAACAGTAATCGTTAAATCGTACAATAATCACTCAATACAATTACTCGAATTTAAAATGAAATTTGCGGGTATTACATACGGTGTCTCCCACACAATCATCACAGACAACGGCACCCAGTTCAACAACAGCGAGCTTATCTCCTTCACCGCCAACTTGGGCACCAGGATGAGTTTTGGATATGTCGCTGACCCCCAAACCAACGGCCAAGTCGAGGCAGCAAACAAGATAATCAAAAAGTTGCTAAAACAGAAACTCGACGACGCCAAAGGCTTAAGGGCGGAAAAACTGCTTGAAGTCCTGTGGGCCGTCAGGACTACTCCAACTTCCGCCACAGGGGAAACACCATTCTGTATGATGTTCGGAACAGAAGCTGTCATACCTATTGAAGTCACTCAGCCTACTGCTGGATTCAAAGGCTATTGCCCTGAGACCAACGGCGAAGGCGTCAGGCTAGATAAGGACCTCCTAGAGGAAAAACGACACAAGGCCCATCTGCAAAATTTACAAAACAAACAACGGGTGTCGCGTTTCTACAACGCCAGGGTCAAGGCCCGGAACCTCCAACTAGGGGACTGGGTAATGAAGGAGGTCATCCCACCGCCGACGGTACTCCGCCCAATGTGGGAAGGTCCATACAAAATTAAGGAAGTCGTTAGCCTTGGCACCTTCTACTTAATGGACAAGGACGACGTCACAACGACCCACCCTTGGAATACCGAGCACCTCCGATATTACTACAAATAGCCATGCCGCTACCCAAAAGCATCTTGACTTAGCTAAATTTTTGTTCAACATTTAGCTAAGGGAAGCTACCCAACGGGTACAACCCCACTTTTGTAAGCGTTGATCCGTCAGTCACCAATGAAACGAGGAATTATTCAAACCATTGTTGCCAAGCCCATACACAAGAATTAACTGGCCACGCCAACAAAATTCGGCGGACCACGTCCGCTACCTCGCGCACTTGGAACAATTTTAATTCCTTTAATGTTTCGATTAGTTAACACAAGTCAAGGCTCTAACAGTATGGCGGCATACAACCAACACAATTCAACGACGAACAACACAGCAAGAATCTCGAAATCAAATAATCAGTTATTAAGGGTCGGGACTCCCGCCGAAAAGTGTTTCCGAAAGTTACAAAAGCCTCAGCGGCAAACAAAACAAAAAAAAGAGAGAAGACATAGAGATCTCAGCGGTACTGCAGTGGCTGATTGTCAAGGGTTCTGGGAAGCTGCAGTGCCATCCTCGCCTGCCGCTAGAGGTCGCTGCTCTGACATACGGCTCGCTTGATCGGACCCACGAGCGGTCGGACTGGGAGTCATAATGGTGCCATCTGGTTGAGTGTGTGCAGCCAGAAAGCCTGCACGTGAAACCTCAGACCGCGTAGGAGGAGGAGTCAGCTGAGAATCACTCGCCGGGTGTTCACCACTCTCCCCACTCCCCGAGCGAACACCCTCAGCAGGAGTAAGAGCCACCCCACTAGCAGAAGGCGCTGTCTGCACTGCTGGTCTGGCGGGTTGGGATGCCTTCACCCAGTCTATAGCACCCTTCTACCTCAGCAAATCCAGGTTAGCGACAGCACCAGACTTTGCCGCCTCCGCCATGGCATGTTTGTACTCCGCGGACTGTTTAAATGCCTCGACAGCGGCGGTCTCCGCGCCACTCTTATCTGCTTCCAGCCGGGCAACTGCGTCCGCCAACCTTTTCACCTCGGCAGACTTGGCGGTAGAATCCCGCTGAAGAAGCTCAATCTTCTTGACCTTAGCCGCTAGTTGATCCTTCAACAGAGCCATGTCCTGTTGCAGCTTAGCGACATCTCTATTCAACTTGAGGTCACGCTCAACGGCGACAGATAGCTTGCCACGGGCATCTAACAGATCACATTTGGCCTTGGACAGGCGCCGCTCAGTCTCCGCCAGTCTGTCTTTGGCTCCCGCCAGCTCCCCCTTGAGACCGCCAATCTCCTCCTTCAGCTGTTGTTCGGTACGGGGCTGACTCGACGCCGCCAGAAACAACTGGTGCAACCCAACAGACAGGTGCCCAAAGACAGAGCTGAAGGGCGACTGATCAAGGGCGGTGGAGCGAACTACCTCCTCCAGGCCGCCGAACCCCAGCCCCTCACATTGGTGGTACAGATACTCCCGCTCAATGTCGGTAAGAAAGTCAGTAAAGGTGGCAAACGAGTCCAGGTCACTCGCCTGAATCTCCCCCCTCGGCGGAGACGGTCTTCTCCGGAGCAGCCTGCTTCGATTTCTTCTGTTGGCGGACCCTCACGGTTTCCACCCCTTCCGCCTCATCATTTTGACGCCGCTTCTTTTGCAACTCTTGCGCGGCACCGGCGGCGATAGACCCTGAGGCCGCCTGCGACTCCAACCCCGCAACCGTAACAAGCGCCTTAGCGGCCACTGTCTTCTCCTTCTGGGACCCACTCTCTCCCTCACCTGCACAGCGGATGCAGGTGCCGACCTCCCACCAGAAATGCCGCGGCCAACCGCAGCCCCCGCCTGAATGGCTGGCAAACCATCGGCACCAAGATGAGAATTGTGAGGCATTGGCAACACAACCGGCGCCTCGGACTGGCTCAGCGCCAATGTCTCCGGGTCGACCGCAGTCTGCTGTGCCGCCAGCCCCTGAGCGTACATACCCTCCAAAAAATCTTCCATCTCTGCACGATCCATGGCCTTTGCAAAAGCGTCTTGGCTCCTTCTATTTCCCGGCGAAGACTCTACAAAAAAAAAAACAGATAACAAGTTAGCCCGCCATAAACTGGACTAAGGAAACAAATCACAGAAAGTTACTTACCAAGGGAATGAGTCAGCTCCTGAGCGACCAACAATTCCCAACCGGTGAGAAGCCAGAGGTCAAGCAAGTTGCTGTTCCGCCAACACCCTCTAATCCTCGCCACTCGGCACTCCTTCTCGCTAGTCAGGTTGTAATGCAAGCCCGCTACAAAAAAAAAAGGGGTAAGGCGATCAGAATTATAACAAGCAAAGCCAAAATCTGGAGTGACGGAGGTCGACGACAACCTTTGATGGGCTGAAACTCTGACTTAATCCGAAAAGTCGGTAGTCCCTCATTCAGCCCCGCCTCGTATTCCCACCCATCGGTGGTAACGTAGAAGGTCCCCTGCCAGTGCGACATGGAATTCTTCAGGTTCTCGATTAACTTGGACGCCCCTTGCCGCCGACTTAGATTCACTTGACCGCTACAACCTCGGCGCCTCACATACACCAACTTAAAGAAGTGCAATACCTCCTCCATGGTTGGACCCTCACAATCGGACAGGCGCCATAATAAGTTCAGCGCCATCAGCAACCGCCACATATTGGGACAAATCTGCCCAAAGGCGAGGCCAAACTCGCAAACCAAAATCTGGAGGTTGGGGAGCAACGGAAGGGTCACACCTTGGTGGAAAATGGCCTCGTGAATGGCGGCGTACCCCGTCGACAAGATTGATGCTCTCTCATTCGCAGCTGGCGGACCTAAGTTCACCACTCTAGGTAGGTGATATGCCAGCTTCAGACGGCTGACGGCGGCCGCGGTCATACCGCCTCCAGCTTCATCAACCGCGGTTCCAGATAGGAACCAGGCGGATTCCACCTCCTCTCCGCAGACATCCTCCCCATCAGCAGAGCCACTAGCGGCACTATTGCTCGCTAGCCTCTCCTCACGCCGCTCTAGTCCGCCATCATCTTCCGTGGGCCTAGAACCCTCCGGTCGCCCATCTCGAGCCATGGCCACGTCCCCAGGTATGGTTTGTAAAGGTAAGATGTCTAGCGATTCCGACAGTGAGGTTCCTGCAGGGGCAGACGGACGCAACGAATCAATAAATATCCAATCCGCCTCGTTGAACGACGCGTCAGACCCGGAATCCTCACTGCTCGAAATCTCTACGACACTAGCCATCACAAACCCTAAAACCCAAATCAGTTAGTCCACAAAAGATCTAAACTACCTCTATGGCAATTTTCATCCAGGCATGTCAAGAACAGTTAACCCAGATTTGACCAAAACAAGAACACCAACCCACACTAACCCAGATTCGACCATCTAGCAGAAATCCCTAAACCTTGTCTCTGTCAAAAATCACCAGAAGAGACCCCCCCCCCCCCCAAAAATACGTATGCCACCCTCAGAACACACCAGCAAGACACAAAAACCACTCAAATCGCAAAACCCAGAAAGTAGCAGAACAAAAACAAAAAACTGAAAGTACTCGGTCACTAACCTACTGATGTGAGAAGTCAGGAACGTTCGCACTCTATGCCTTCACTTCCAGGGATCCCTTGCGCACCGAAACACCGATCTCTCGCTCGAATGGCAAAAGTCACTTCTCGAATGCCAGCTAACAGAGCTTGAAGACGATGAGAAAGTTTGAAGAAGAGATAATGGCGACAACCTCAAAATTTCCCCCCCCTTTTAATATGAACATCAGTCAAATCCAGGCCGTCAGCCAAAAAGCGATCTCACATTCCAGTCGCCCACGTGTCCCACGATCGCATTCAGTTTCTAGAATAACTGAGGCGTCGCTTCGGAGATTGAGTGGATAATTACTCGCATTAATGATGAAGAAACGGGCGTGCTCAGAACTCGCAATCCCAAGCGTTAGACCGACGCATGACGGCCACGTGGCAGAAGCCATAAAAGGGGGCGAGCATATCAATCGTCCAGGTTCAGTACCCCTACGCCAGAGGGAACCCCTCCTTCCCTCATCTGGCAAAACGAGTATCCGCTACGCGCAACATCGCTAGCGGAACTTCTCACTCAGCTGGCAAAAAAAGAGTATCCACTACGCGCAACACAGCTAGCGGAACTTCTCACTCATCTGGCAAAAAAAGAGTATCCGCTACGCGCAACGCCGCTAGCGGGACTTCTCACTCATCTGGCAAACCGAGTATCCGCTACGCGCAACACCGCTAGAGGAATTGCTTGCTTCTCATCTGGCAATCAAGTATCCGCTACGCACAACAACCGCTAGCAGAACTTCTCGCTCCTCATCTTACAAAGGAAACTCCGCTACAAGAAACTAGCAGAACTCCACTTACCTTGCAAGAAAGACTCCGCCAACACTACCGGTAGCAAATGGCTCGAAAACATAACTCCCCGCGGCTCTACCGCCTCTTATCCTCGGCGGAGTTATTCCCGCCTCATCCAACGCTTCAGGCTACGCCTCACTTGCAGCGACCGCCACGCGGTGTTGCATCAAAAACCATGATCCTCCTGATCAAACGTGGGGGCACGTCAACAATCTTCGACGGCCCTGATCAGGCACGTTGACACCCACCGCTCGAGTTCAAAGCTTGGGCTCGCTACCCAACACCCTCTGTTCAACGAAAATCCCCTCAACCAACAATACAGACCGAACGGAGGTCCATCTTAGCCGGGGAGTGGGGGACTCCCTGGGGGGCCTAGCACGGGCCCACCCGAAAGGGTGTAAAGCGTTTGCTCAATCAGTCCATGGTCAACAACGCACTGACGCTAATTATGCTTTGCAAGTCTAGCGGGAGTAACGCTTCAAACCGCTAGAAAACTCCCCAACTAAGATGACCCTTCTTGACTGGGGACTTGGGGGACTTGTACCTACATGAGCATTTGCCTAGCATAATTAACTGCAATGAGCCACGCTCATACCATCGCCAGAAATACCAGCTCCCGCCATAGGAGTCACCTATAGGAACACAGCCAGGTAGGCTACTGTCTAAACCCCGACTTACTCCCAGATCACCGCTGACGCGCCACCACGCGCCGCGCCAGCATAGCATCAGAAGCTCTAGAAACTGGGAACTGAAGCATGTCAGTCCCACATCGAAAGCATGGAGAAGACCAGCTCCCTCCCCACCTATAAAAGGTTAACTCCTCTCTCCTCATTAATTACGCATTTACTACTTGCCTACTGTTATCCTGTCAGTACAAATACATTGACTAACTTAGGCATCGGAGAAGAGAAGACCGCCCGACGAGGTCTCCCTTTGACGCCCTCTTTGTGTTTCACTTGACAGGTAGCGGGAATATCGGTAGTATCGAGTAACGGTCCTCTCACTGGGCCTGCGTTGATCATATTTAGTTACCGCTAACTATCAAGCATTAACACAACCACATATATGTTCCCAACAGTCTGATTTATAAAGGAGGCACTCCATTTTAGCAACTGGGTTGTCATATAGTTTTATAGGTATTGCAATGATTATTTTCATTGGGATATATAGCACCAAATACAGCAAATTTCAGCATCCTTATCTTTATGGACATGCATGTTCGATGATCAGAACTGGGTTATGGGCAGAAATGGCATGCCAAATACTTCTTCCTCTGTTTGATGACCAATTTAGAAATGTGTTATTACTTCAAACATAATTAACAGAATAGAGAATGATTAAGAAATAGATAATTGAATAGTCCTCGAAATTGAATAGAAGCACACAGACAGAGATTTTTAAAAAGCATAATGAAGAAAGTGAAAAACAACCCAACATATGAAGAGCCGAAGCTAAGATCCGGAAATTGAGGCCTTTAGAAGACTGTTAGTTTGGTTTTGATTACTTTAATTTTATGGCAAGGTACTTGCTTTGAACCAGCTGTTTTTCTCTTTTTTTTTCCCTGTTTTTTTGGTTAGTGAGAATGTTTGTGACTTTGGGGGTGCTAATTGCTCTGTTCTGTGTTGTTTTTTTCTCATGAGAATTTAGTGTGAGAATTGATTTTTTTTTTTTTTGTTCAATTTAGCAGCAGACCAGTGATTGAGCGGAGGAGAAAATTAACGGCTTGGTCTGGGTTTGTGATTGGAATTATCTACCTATTAATTCAGAGGTTGAATCAATCAATACCTCGACGTGACATGAGCATCAAAGCATTCATCATTAGCAAGCAAGCAATCTGGCGCCGTCATCGGTTTACGCTTTGAACTTACAATTGTAGAAATTTACATCCTGAATTTGAAAAAAGTTGTTAGTTTACAACCCTTCTATTGATTATAACTTTTTCCATCCAAATGAGAGGCATGTGTCATATTACATATATGAGCGGCAATATAATCATTTTGTATTGCTTTTTTTTAACAAATATATGATGAACGAAAAAAAAATTAAAGTGAGAGATTTGTGGCAACTTATGAATCCACATACTTATTAATAATTATTATAAAATAACTGTACTCGTCTAAACATTCAGATTTTGTACCAAAACCCGCAGATGGATCTAGGGGTCATCATGGGCCGGGTTAGGGCCGGCCCTACCCTAAATTTTAGGGCTTAGGGTCGGGCCGGGCCGGGCCTAGTCAAAGTCAACAAAATTTAGGGCCGGGTAGGGTCGGGCCCGGACTTAAATATGTTAACCCTTACCCGCCCAAAAAGCCCGATCTGTTAGGACCGAAAGGGCCGGGTCGGGCCGGCCCTCAAATAGGGCCAAATAGGGCCGAAAAGGGCCTTATTTTGTTTAACAAAAAAAAACATTATTTTTTTCTTCTCAAAATATGGCTTAATGGTATATATTGGTGATAAAAGACTCATTGTTTTTTATTGAACATATTTTATATTCATATAATACTTGTAACTTATAACATTTATTAATATTACTTAAGGTGGTTATATTCAATTAACTATCTATATAAATCTCCCAATATTAATTGTTGTGTAACAAAGAAAATAGAAATTAAAGAAAACAAAACTTATGAAATCAATTACAAAGAAAGAGATAAATTGCATATTATAGAAAAAAAGAGAAACGTAAATAAAAAATAGAAAAAATAAAAAAAATTATGGCTTATTCGGGCGGGCCAAAAATTTCAAAATGGAAATTGATCAATCTAACAATGTTCATGGAGGGTAACAAGCCTAATAAACTAGTTATACTACATTACAAGGCATATAAGGATTATGTGTGATCCAAAAATTTTGAAATGAAAATCGGCCAATCTGAAAATTCTCATATGTTTATACAACATTGATAGGTATTGTGTAAAGAAATTAGGCCGATCTGCCGTGAATAAAGCGTCCAACGTAGCGGTCAACGCTTTGCACAAGCAAACTTCCCTAAGGGGAGCGGCACCATGCGCGGACAAACGTTGCGGAATTTTGACATCCGTAAGTAGACCCCCTACCCATGAGAGTGTGGGAGCTGAAAGATCGAAAAAAGTGAATTGCCAAGGACCGGTTAAGAGCATATTTGTTTTATGTTCTATTTAGGGTATTGAGTTGACCGGGTAGATCGAGGTCCAACCGAAGACGGAAATTGCTGAAATTTCTACCACTAACATATATTCATATGAAAACAACATCCAGCGGTTCATTTTAAAAAATTCCATTTCGTCCCCCATTTTGCTCATGGAGGTAACAAGCCTAATAAACTAGTTATACTACATTACAAGACATATAAGGATTATGTGCGATCCAAAAATTTTGAAATGAAAATCGACCAATCTGCAAATTCTCATATGTTTATACAACATTGATAGGTATTGTGTAAAGAAATTAGGCTGATCTGCCGTGAATAAGGCGTCCAACGTAGCGGTCAACGCTTTGCACAAGCAAACTTCCCTAAGGGGAGCGGCACCATGCGCGGACAAATGTTGCGAAATTTTGACATCCGTAAGTAGACCCCCTACCCATGAGAGTGTGGGAGCTGAAAGATCGAAAAAAGTGAATTGCCAAGGACCGGTTGAGAGCATATTTGTTTTATGTTCTATTTAGGGTATTGAGTTGACCGGGTAGATCGAGGTCCAACCGAAGGCGGAAATTGCTGAAATTTCTACCACTAACATATATTCATATGAAAACAACATCCAGCGGTTCATTTTAAAAAATTCCATTTCGTCCCCCATTTTGCTCATGGAGGTAACAAGCCTAATAAACTAGTTATACTACATTACAAGACATATAAGGATTATGTGCGATCCAAAAATTTTGAAATGAAAATTGACCAATATGAAAATTCTCATATGTTTATACAACATTGATAGGTATTGTGTAAAGAAATTAGGCTGATATGCCGTGAATAAGGCGTCCAACGTAGCAGTCAACGCTTTGCACAAGCAAATTTCCCTAAGGGGAGCGGCACCATGCGCGGACAAATGTTGCGAAATTTTGACATCCATAAGTAGACCCCCTACCCATGAGAGTGTGGGAGCTGAAAGATCGAAAAAAGTGAATTGCCAAGGACCGGTTGAGAGCATATTTGTTTTATGTTCTATTTAGGGTATTGAGTTGACCGGGTAGATCGAGGTCCAACAGAAGGCGGAAATTGCTGAAATTTCTACCACTAACATATATTCATATGAAAACAACATCTAGCGGTTCATTTTAAAAAATTCCATTTCGTCCCCATTTTGCTCATGGAGGGTAACCTCAATCATTTAAATGCAATGTATAAGTTATACAACTTTAGGAGGCAAATTGGTATAGACCAATATATTTGTAATTAAATTTGAAATTTTTATCTTATATCTACGCACATCCATTGATGAAATATTTAAAAATGTGATGTAAAAAATTTAGCACGTTTTGCGGTTGTCACGCCATCGGTCAACCAAGAAAACATACAAGTGAATATAGTTGACCAATCCGATCGGGTTCGAAACTATGGTGAAATTGACTAAATTTTTAACCACACGCATAATTTATTGTAATAATCACATCCAACGGTTGATTTTCTCATTTTCTTTGAATTGATAGAGGTTGCTCTTTGGAGTGTATGATATATAAATATAGATTTATAAAAAAATTAGTGTCCATTCTCTTGGAGTGTATGATATAAAAATTAGATTTACATAAATTAATTGGGTTCAAATGTTCAATCTAATACCCATTCTCTAAAATAAAATATTTCTTATTTCTTTTTATGTAAATATGTAATATAGAAAAATAATAAAAATAAAATATAAATTTTAGGGCCGGGCCGGGCTTGGCCCTTTCGGGCTCAATCGGGCCGGGCCGTAGGGTAGGACCGGGTTTCATTTGCATGACCCTTACCCTACCCTATTTGAGAAAGGGTCGGGCCGGCCCGCCCTAATGGAAGGGCCGGGCCGGGTTTCGGCCCTAAGGGCCGGGCGGGCTTAGGGCCCAAGGGCCATATGATGAGGCCTAGATGGATCCACGTAACACTGTTCATATGGGATTATTAATTTTACCCTTGCTATGTCTCATAACTACGGGTTGCCATTCTTTCCTTTTTTCTGCAAGTGTCTATCTACACCTACTCTCTCCTTTTTTCAGACTATGTATTAATCTTAGATATTGGATCTGCAAGGGTTTAGTCATCCATCAAAGCTTCATAGAGTTTGTGTTCCTCTTGATAACATTAAGTCTTCGAGATTATCAAGTTGAGCTATCGACCAAAGTTCAATATTGTCTTTCTCAGTTATCCAATTAGAGCTCAGAAGGAGAAGAGAGTGAGAGAGGAAGACGAGAACGGGGGAAGAAGGGGAGGGTATTTGTTTAATTTCAATTTCTTTTTTAAATTTTTTTTGTGAGGTAGAATTTTTCCTTATAATCTTGCCTTCATGATCTTATTGAATATGATGCTGTAAACAATTTGATTACATGAAATGGGTTACTGCAGTGATGGCATCTTCGAGTAGGACGAAACGAGTGAAGAGATTGTTGGAAGGAGGGCCTAAATATAATCGTGTTTCTTTGGGTGGAGATGAATTTGATCGAGTTAACTCAAAAAGATGGAAAACAAGTGGGAATATTTTCTTATGTTATTTTCTATCTGAGATGAGCATTAGTTTTATATTTATTTCAATTTCTTTTTCTTCAATGAAAGTTAAATGTGTATGTTGTTCTCCCGCAGTTATAGTTCGATGTCTGTTTGTTTCAAAGAGTATCTGATAGTACAGAGACTTATATTAGTATTAGTATTCATTTTGATCACTATGATCTCCCTATATTATTTCTTTGAAACACTTTACACACTTTGAATATTATGAGGCTATCATTCGTGGGGGTTGAAATGTCGTTTTTGGCCTTTGGTTTTTTCTGATAAGATGATCATTGTCAGCTTTGCAATTGACGGACTTGCATCAGGATTGGAAAAAAGGGCTTTGTTGCGCGTTTCTGGACGGGTAAAGGAGAAAGAAGGAGGACAGACACGGGAAGATTTTGCTGAAAATAGATTGGTCGGAAAGTAACTAAGGTTAGGTTTGTGCGGTTTCTTCATCTTTTTCTCTTCGTCTGAAGAAAAACGCTGAAAAGATTGAATAGACCGTCTTTAATTTCTTTAGCTAAGAAACTTTGTTCCATCAGTAATTGGTAAACCTGGATGAAAATGGATATGTGTGGTCGGATTTTTATTTTGTTCGAATCTGATATCCTGTGATTAGTCTGATACTAGGTTGTTGTTTTGAAAAAGAAACACAAAACAAATGCAAATTCAACTGATCAATTAGGTCATGGAAATCACCCATTTTTCAGTCAATACCTGCCACCTCTAAAATCCTTACACAAATTCCCAGTCAAAATAAAAATGGTACTTCAATGGTTGCATTTGTGTGCAGTAACTAAGTTTATATTTGTGGGATTTTTCATCTTTTTCTGTTCGTGTCAAGAAAATAGTTTAAAAGGATGAATAGACTCTTTCTGATTTCTAATTTCTGTTTGGGGGGTTTTTAATTTGTACCAATATGATTTGCTGTGATCTCTACAATGTTTGCCTGTTGTGAGAAGGCAGTTGTTTTTGTTCCAAAATGATTTACTGTGATTTCTAGAACGTTTACCTGTTGCGAAGAGCCAATTGTGATTATTGTAATTTAAATTTATTGTTTATGCGTGTTTATCTGTTACTTTGAAGATGAAATATGATAAGATCTTATGGTTTTGCAGTTTTGTAAGGTTTAATTGGTTTCAAAAGGCTTTGAAATCTGGTTTGGAAATCTGGTATTTTTCATAAAAGGTATGAGCTTCCTCACAAATCCACAGCTCTAAATTAGAGCTGAAAGCTTTCAATCTCGAGAAATAGCTGAGGAATGTTTTTAATTTTGCATGTAAACTCCTTTTTTGAAGTCTTACAGTAAGGAGATATATCATTTAGTTTGAATTTATATATGTGATTAATTCCACGATTTTGTTGCAGTGTTGCGCTTTTTGCAAATTTCATGCAAAGAAGTTTGTGTATCATTGGTTTGCCGCTGTTCCTTGGTCTGCTGTTCAGTATTGTCTTCATCTTTTATTTGCATTCAGGTACGCATTTTGAATTTTTGTTGTATTAGTCCTTTGTTTTCTTTATGTACAGTGTGTTTTTCGTCTTCTGTTTGTGTGTGAGTATTTGGTTTTTGATGTTTCTATTTCACTTTACAGATTTGGGAACAATGTGCTGTCAAATAGCTTAACTGTCTACAGTCTACGTATCCATTTGCTATTGTGCTGTCAAATTGAGTAGTTACATATTTTTATACATTCAGAGGTTCCAAAACTGTGCATTGACAACATTTAAAATGGTGCTCCTAGAACTGTGTCAAACCACTTAAATTTGAAGTGAAAACTTGATCCATAGGCAGTTTTCAGTTTCTTTATTATTTTTTATTGCATAAAATCGTGGTTTTGATTGAGTTTAGTTTATTATTCTTCTGCATTCAGGTATCCATTTTGAATTTCACCAGGTGAATATGGTGAGATTGTTGCGCCGATCCATCCAAGCCAGCCAGCAAAATTTGCCTACGATTATGAATGAATCCTACCAAAATTTTGTTGGATGCCTTGGATGGAACGGGTCTCGACGATAGCAGATAGAACCATTTATGAGTGATCTGCTTACACCAACACCAACCAAAGCATACTCCACCAAACACTACAGTGCTTTGCATATTCTGGTAAGTTTCTAAGATTGAGTTGCGAATATGCAATATAAACATTTAAACTACCGATACAGACTGCCTGCACCAGAATACTATTTCAAGTACAAACATTTAAACTACCATCTGTGCAAATTCATCAAGTTTGTCGACTTTGTCCAACAAAAAAAAAAACAGATTGAAAAAGTTTAAAAACATATGTTTTGTCGTCTTTAATATAATTTCATATGTTTCATTCAATTCGTCCGGGTTATCCAACTAATTGATATTGTTTGATTTTGATTAAGTACCAGTCTTCCACTTTCACCAAGTGATACGGCCGATTTCAATATGGCGAAGTGATCTGAAATGATATTGCCAAGTGATAAAAACATATTTCTTTAAATTTTACAAAATCAAGCTTTTTTACACATGCCAGATTTTAGCAAACTCTGATCAGGTCAGCCTCAAAATCTAAACTTTGCAGTCAAGCTGTTCCACTGTGATTTTCATAATTCATCAAGTTTGATTACTTTGTTCTCTTTCTAATGCTGATAAGCAAAGCTCTTCTATATTGTCATCATAACTGCGATGGCAATGCGGGGGCAATCGTGCTAAGTTAAATATACCTAACTTCAAAAGAGAGATTCTTTTTACAATTGCTACTGGTTTTCATTGTTTTTTGCCTCTGCCCCTGTTGTTAGTTGCTAACAATTCTCCTTTGGATCAATCAGGGCATGCGGTGAGCGTTTATCCTTACTACGTGCTTCACAGGTCATAATTTTGGACATCCATCTTAATTCCTCTCTCACCTGGCAGCCAATTGACCATGCATTTACACCTGGTCATAAGAGGAAACTATTCGTAGCTGCTGATTCCCCTGAAGAACATCATGATACCTGCTTCCAAAAAGAATTAATTCCAAAAAGTATTTCAATCGAACGAAATATCGTTTAAACGCAATTCACCAATGCCAAGTCCCCTTAGACTGAACTCAGCTTTTGTCTGAATGTAAATGTTCAAAGAAAATGAACTTGAAACCAGATATTTATTTGCTATGTTCTTAAAATTAATATTAATCTCTCTGCTTTATCAGTCTGTCCCCTTCATTTCTGAAATTTAACCTCAACTGCACAAAATTTGTGCCTAAATAGACTTGTAACAAGAAGGCACGCATTCAACATCTAGGGAATCCTCTTCATCATACATCTACTTTCAACTCCTATTCACAAACAATCAACGCTCCTTCGCCAGGAATCATAACTCCCGCAGCGGGCAACTTTTGTTAGTTTTAATTTACTATATACTAAAGGAGAGTTGGCGTTCACGGATACTGTTCATAAGGGCCCGATTTGAAGTGACGGTTTTGCCCCTGACTTTTCTCTCAAATACAGTCTGCCATGCTTCTATAACGTTCTTATCCCGTTTGCTGAGCCTCCACCTACGCTCTATCGACAGAGAGAGAGGTTATTTGCTCTGCAACGCAAGACCGAAGGAATCATACATAATCGGCAAGACAAACAGATCGAAATTCATAGAAGTCAAATCAAAAACAAGAAACCCATTGCTTCATGTTTTGGGTTTTGGTTATTTGCTTGACACAGAGAAAGATATAGGGAAGTAAACATCGGAAGAAAGGAGTGAAGAAGAGGCCTTCCCTTCAAAAGTAAGCGAAACCCTCACTCCCCAAAGCTTGGTTTGTGTTCGATTTTGATAAATAGTCGGTTGTTCTTTCTGTGGGTTGTGAAAGCTTTGACATCGAAGGTATTGTCTGGTAGATTTCTAGGATTTTTTTTGGTTTTCCTGGGGGTTTTTGTTGTTGCTCGCTTTAGGGATAGGGGATTTCATGTTTTAGGGATATTTTTTGTTGTGGAGTTTGCGATTTGAGTGTTCGGTTGGAAGAGGTTGAAGGTGAGATATTGATTTGGGTGATTTGAAGATTTTGGTTTTCAGTTAATTTGGATTTCGATTGTTTTTTGGGTGATTTTTTTTTTTTTCGAGTTCTGATAGCTTTTTTGATTTGATTCTCTAGGTTCTATGCAAAGGAGTATTTCAATTGTTCTTCTGCCATTGTTCCTGTATCTGTTATTTGGTATCGGTTTGGTGTTCTATTCTTATGTAGGTATGGAATTAATGTGTCATTGTTGGTATCTGTAATTCCCATGGGTGAAATTAATTAACGTTCTAAGGATAACAAGATTTTTCTGTAAGCTTGCATCCTTTATGGTTTCTTATCAATTTTTGTGAGTCAGTATGTGTAGAAGATAACTTTTATTAGTTGATTAATTGATGCTGACTACTGATATTGAGTGATCTATGGACAATGTTAGCATATATGAATACGTTCGTTTTTTTTTTTTTTTTGGATTTCAAGGACTGCAAAGTTTAAATGATGTGGATGTTTTTTGAGAAACCTTGATATTCTGCTTTTCAAAGAAATCATATTCAGAAAATTGGCAGCGTATGTAGTCTAATTCATACTTTTATTATTATTATTTTTTTCTTTTTTGGGAAACTACGATGTCTGATCAACATAAAACATGACTTGAAAAATCGGCCATCCATGTGTGCAATTTTGGTTGGGGAGATGCATTCTTTTTCATAAGAAACCAATGACAACTGTCTCGAAGTATCCACTACATTTAGTATTGATTATGTTACTTATAGTTCACAGTTCAAACCTTATACTTCACTAGAAAACCAACCTCCCCCTTCCCTCCCCCCAAAAAAAAAAAATTTCAAGTATTTTGAGTTCAGGTACAAATGTTTAGATAATGTTATTCTGATTGCAAATTTTAAATAATGATTTAATATTTTAACTGGATTATATGTTTGAATACAGTGATGGCACCAAAAACTGTATCGAGGGGAACAAAAAGAATGTTAGGACAGTGTGATGTTGAGAGCACTGATCATCAAGGACAATTTCAACAAATTTGCAGCGCTCAAAGCTCTGGTCCAACAAGGAGATCAAAGAGGTACACATGTCTCATACATTCGGAAATGTGAATTTGTATAAAATAGTTTTAGGAAAAATTGTGGTTTGTTTACAGTTGTAAATTAATTGATGTTATTTGAATTTTGGTTATAGTGTCTCACTTACAAAATGCTCAAGTATCAAGTAGTTTATGTGGAGATGACGAACAAAATTCTGCTACAATTGTAAATGAAGATTCGTCTGCAGAAGGTACATTTTGTAAAATTACTGGTTTAATTCATTATCACAAATGAACGGATTTATTGGTTATCTGATTTTTTATTTAGCAATGTGGTATGAAAGTGACATTTTTCTGTATAATTCCATTCTTCTTGCTTTCTTATTGATTTTTGTGGGTGAGTGAATGTAATGGATTTGGTTACTTAATTGAATGAATATACATTTTCAATAAGTTCAGAACTGTGGCTGTGGTTAGAGTACATAATATATATATAGAGTCATGAACTTTTATTAGTTGATTGATTGACGTTAGTTGCTGATTGTGAAGACCCGAAATTTCAGTTAAATATTTCGTAATTCAATATTTCTCAAATTATATGAATTATCAGTTGTGAGTGTGATTCGAATGTCGTTATTTGAGAAATTTGGTTTCGAATGATTTTAGTATCGAAATTTAACGTTATTTAGGGTTATTAAAATTGATTTATTTATACGTAAGGAATTTGAGGAAACTTTCTTCATGAAAGTCGTAGAGCTCGTCGATACGAGTTCGTGCATATGTGGAACGCAAGAATCGGAGTTCGTATGAGAAAGTTATCGCATTTGGAAAAGTTTCCATTTCGGGTATATATAGGCTACTATTTCCGGAAATATCCGAAAATAGCATAATATCCAAAAAAGGAAACCACGGGTTACTGTTCATATTCTCTCTCTCTCTCTTCCTCCGTCGGCCCAAAACAGAGTAAATTTTCGCCGGCCTCTTTCTCACAGCTCCAGCCACAGTTTGAGGTGAAACAAAGCCCAGATCGACTCTACTCCTTCCTGTGAGTCGACTGGTGGTCACGGTTTCCCCTCTCGTGGCGGCTACACGGCGGTGGAACTCAAAACACCATCCGAGCCCTAAAACGAACCAGCCGTGATTTCTCCTAGCTCCGGTAATGAAAACTTGAGTTCTTTATCTCGTTGAACTCGTATTAAGGAGTAGAACACGCAGCAAAAAGATCCAGACCAGAAGTGAAGCTTTTGACGTCGAACGGAGCAACTATCGGAAAATTTCGGTTTTCCGGCAAACCGGACTGTTTTTGGTAAGTTTCGACCACTTCCACTCATTTTCTCACTTCGTGTTAGTTATGAAAGTTGCTCAAAATGATGAAACGAAGGGGATAAGCTCGGTCCCGACACCATTGGTGGTGGTCGGTGGCGGCTCTGCCCTAAACTCCGGCGGCCATTTCCGGTCACCTCCGGGAGTATCATGAGCAGTTTCTGCTCATTTTTAGATTCTACATGTCGATACGATCATTTTGATATATAGCATGCGAATTTTGGATATCGTATGAATTAGTTATGAATTTTACGATTTCGATTGGTTTCGATCGCTCGATTTGTGATCTATGAAGTTTGGACCGTCCAATAGAATTGTAGTTTTGATATAATGATCGTAGGACTGTCCCGGTGACCTTGTGTGGTCACGGGTGAAGATCCGTCCGTTGGATCTTCATATAAGTGTGTTTTTGAAATTATACGCTAAGTTAATTATCGTTTTGATTAGGTGTTTGACGGATTTGTTAGCGGACGATTGTGAATCGTATTTTGGGCTGTAAGAAGACGCAGCGGGAGTTTAGAGGTGAGTAAATCTCACTTGGTTCATTTACAAACCGAATTTCCTTAATTGCTCAATTTATTGTTAAGTGTGAGAAAATGGTTTTTAAGAAATGTGTTTTAAAGTATATTAAAAATGAATTTCTTGATTTTGTATCATGTGAACTATAGTTGGTATTAGTGATCATTCCTGTGTGGATGGTTACGTATATATATATTTACGTGATTATATATTGAATGGTGTGACATTGAGGTGTGGAATTGTGTTAATATGTTGTTGATAATGTTGATAATATGATTTTAATTATGTTGTTAATATTTGATAAATGTTGGTGATAAACATGTTGATTTTGTGAGTTGAATAGAAGGTAGAGAAACGTAGGATTCCGAGGATCGAATGGTCCAAGGATCTTTGGTTAATGATAACCGGAGTGTATGTGTTCTGAGGACAGGGAGGTTTAAAGTTCGACCGTTAAATAATAACGGGGATATATTGTTCTGAGGACATGAAATGGTCCAAAGTTCGCGGGTTACTGAGTAACCTGGAGGTGCCGTTACTTGACCCTGGGCCAAGGTGTCAGAGGTAACGAGGCAGTTAGAGCTCTAACGTGGGTGCCAAAGTGGCGATAGTTGTGATTAGGTGCCAAAGTGGCGAGAGTTGTGATTTGGTGATTGTGGAAATGTGTTCCATGTTGTTTCATGTGTGTTGGATTGATGTTGCTTGTGGTTGTTGAGATTGTTGGATGTTTACTTGAGATAAATGAGTTGTGGTCTAATAAATCAACCGTTCATTCTTATTTACTCACACGAGCTTTCAGAAAGCTTACCGGGTTTTGTGTTGTTGCAATCCCGGTACACTATTCAAATGGTGTAGCGGATAATCCTGCAGGTCAGGATAATCAGGGTGGTGAGCGAGCTGCGTAGGACAGCAGGGTTGAGACCAGCACTTGGTCTATTTTGGTGTGTTTTTGTAGACTCTTGTGAGTAGGACATTTTATTTATGTTAGTATTGTAATAATTGACTCGAGAGATAGTTTGCTACGAGGTTTGTGTTATAGTTTATGAGATATTGGTTTTGAGAAAAAAAAAATTTAGGACGTGATTTGTTTAGTTGTATTCATGTTTCGGATTTGAATTTATTATTCGAAATTCGGGGCGTGACAGTTTGGTATCAGAGCGTAAGGTACATATTTAGTGATAAGTTAATACCTTCCGAGTGATGGCCCGTCTGCAGCGGATCCCCATCGGGTGCTCTTCGGTATTAACAATGTCATTGGGTATGTGGGGGTGTTGGGAGTTGTCTAGAACGTTAGGACGTAATAGGAGTTGAATTAACCTCTTTGTGTTAGTAGCTTGGTTAATATGGACTTGTATTTACTTATGCTTTGATTTAAGTGTATACATGTATTAACCAGGTATGCTATGCTCCTTAGGTAATGGATATTGTGGGAGGCAGAGGTAGGGGTCGAGGTAGACCCAGAGGTAGAGGTAGAGGCTGAGGTAGGGGTGAGATTCCACATGTGGGAGTACATGAGGAAGAGGTGGAGGCACCGTTTGTGGAGCAACCTGTTCCACCTGAGGTTGTGGTTAATGATCCCGCTCGTCTCTTAGTGTTGGCGAGGGACATTAATCGGTTGGGAGCAACTAAATTTGCGGGAGGCACAAATTATATGGTGGCTGATCAATGGATCGAGGATTTACAGACCTATTTTGAGTTGATTGTCTGTGATGAGATCGAGAAGAGGAAGCTAGCCACTTTCATGCTCAAAGATGAGGCTAGGGTGTGGTGGAATTGCACTCAGAGGACTATTGATGTTTCTACCATGACTTGGGATGGATTTGTGAGGATCTTTAAGGAGAAATACTTCCCAGCATCGGTGAAGGAACAGCTGGAGAGGCAATTTCTCTCGCTTACTCAAGGGAAGATGAATGTGAGAGAATATGAGGCAGAGTTCTCCAGGCTATATCGGTTTGTGAAACCATTAGATGCTGAAGACTTGGCTAAGAAGTTTCAGCGGGGGTTGAATGGCTCTATTGAGCGTGATGTGGCTATTATGGAGCTGAAGACAAAGGAGCAGATTTTAGCTAAAGCCCTGATCATTGAGCAGCAGAATCTGATCCACAAGGAGAAGCAGACAGTTGAGAGAGATTCTCAGGGAAAAGGGAAGGCGGTTGCAGGGAGTAGTGGGTCCAGAGATTATAGAGGTGGGCTCTGGAAGAGACAGCGGCCTTATTTTCATCATCAGGCTCCAGCCAGGATAGCAGCAGCACCTGTCCCTATTCAGGCACCACCTATCAGGCAAGCAGCACCAGCAGCCCCTATGAGGTGTTATAGCTGTAATGAGTTGGGTCATCTTGTTAGGACTTGCCCTAAACTCAGGCCTAGAGCATGTTTTCGATGCGGACAGACTGGACATATTGCCAGGGACTGTACTCAACCTCAGATTGTAGGACAGGGTAACCAGCAGAGAACCTTACCTTCAGCACCAGCCAGACTATTTGCCATCGGCCAGAGAGGCACCGGGGTGGAAGGTACCTTATCCGTTTATAACTATCTTGCTAGAGTACTGTTTGATACGGGTGCTTCCCACTCGTTCATATCTAGTTCTGTGGTAGATGTTTTGGGTTTGACTGCTATACCGCTTACTAGACCTTTATGTGTTACATCGCCTCTTTGCGTATCTCTTGAGCTTAGCATGTTTTGTGATGATTGCCCTATTGCAATTAGTGGTAGAAAGTTCACTGCATCTTTGATTGTGATTCTGGATCACACGTATGATGTGATTTTAGGTTTGGATTGGTTGAGTCCGAACTATGCAGTGATTGATTGTTTTAGAATGATTGTGTCTTTTCATGCCCCTGGGCAACTAGTGTTTCATTATCGATGCCTGAGATCTGACGTTGCCATGAGGGCAGGGATCTTGGCACACATAGAATCAGTGAATAGCACTTCAGAAATTGCAGGGATTCCGGTAGTGGCAGAGTATGCTGATGTGTTCCAGGAGATACCAGGATTTCCTCCGAAAAGGGTAATGGATTTCTCCATTGATGTGATACCAGGTACTGCACCGGTGTCGAGAGCACCTTATCGGATGGCTTCAGCTGAACTTCAGGAGTTGAAGGTTCAAATTGAAGGATTACTTGCACAAGGGTTCATACAAGCTAGTGTATCTCCTTGGGGCGCACCAGTATTATTCGTGAAGAAGAAGGATAATTCACTTCGGTTATGTGTGGATTATCGATAGCTAAACAAGGTGACCATCAAGAATAGGTACCCCTTGCCTAGGATTGATGACTTGTTCGATCAGCTTAGGGAGGCTACGGTGTTCTCCAAAATTGATTTGAGATCTGGATATCACCAGTTGAGGGTGAGGGATGAAGATATTTCTAAGACGGCATTTAGGACCAGGTATGGGCATTATGAATTTCTTGTCATGCCTTTTGGTCTAACTAATGCACCTGCAGCTTTCATGGACTTGATGAACCGCACATTCAGTCTTTACTTAGATAAGTGTGTGGTGGTGTTCGTTGATGACATCTTGATATATTCAAAGTCGTCTGACGAGCACGTGAAGCATTTGAGGATTGTGCTGCAAATTTTGAGAAGAGAAAAGTTATATGCAAAGTTTGAGAAGTGCGAGTTTTGTCAAAAGGAGATCAAGTTCCTTGGTCATGTAGTTTCGAAGGATGGAGTTTCTGTGGATCCTTCGAAGGTTGAAGCGGTGATGGGTTGGAGTCGCCCCACTACAGTTACAGAGATCCGTAGTTTCCTTTGTTTGGCAGGATACTACAGGCGATTCATTGAGGGGTTTTCTAGTATAGCTTCGGCTTTGACTAAGTTAACAAGGAAGGATACTCAGTTTGTGTGGACAGATGAATGTGAGAAGGCCTTTAGTGAGCTGAAGACTAGATTGACTACAGCTCCAGTGTTGACTGTCCCATCTAGTGGCGGTGGGTTAGTTATCTACAGTGATGCATCTCATCAGGGTTTGGGTTGTGTGTTGATGCAGAATGGGGGTGTAGTAGCATACGGTTCTAGACAGTTGAAGGTGCATGAGCGGAACTACCCAACTCATGATCTAGAGCTGGCTGCAGTGGTGTTTGCCTTGAAGATTTGGAGGCATTATCTTTATGGTGAGAAGTTCAAACTCTTTTCTGATCATAAGAGTTTGAAGTATCTATTCTCCTAGAAGGAGTTGAACATGAGGCAGAGAAGATGGATGGAGCTCATCAAAGATTATGATTTCACCTTGGAGTATCATCCCGGAAAGGCCAATGTAGTGGCGGATGCTTTGAGCAGGAAACCCCGAGGGATCATAGCGTCACTTATGGTTCAGGAGTGGCGTATGTTAGAGACTGTATCTGAGTTTGACCTTATACCCACAGGAGAAGGACAGGGAATCTTTCTCGGTAGTATCACTTTACAGCCGACCTTGATTTCCAAGATCATTCAGAGTCAGACACATGATGAGTTTGCTCAAATGGTGATTTCGGAGATTATCCTTGATGGCAACGAGGAAGGTCCATCAGAGTGGACAGTTGGAACTGATGGTGGATTGAGATTTCGATTGAAATTGTATGTCCCGGGCGGTGATAACCTCAAGGAGGAGGTACTGCGGGAAGCACATCGATCTCGATATACGGTACACCCAGAGAGTACCAATATGTATATGGACCTACGAAGACAGTTTTGGTGGATAGGGATGAAGAGGGATGTGGCTGAGTATGTATCCAGGTGCCTTACATGTCAGCAAGTGAAGGCAGAGCATCAGAGGCCTGCGGGAATGTTGAAACCTTTGCCGATTCCAGTATGGAAATGGGAAGAGATCTCCATGGACTTTGTGACTGGATTTCCTAGGTCCAGACAAAGTTATGATTCTATTTGGGTGATTGTTGATCGATTGACAAAGTCAGCACACTTTCTTCCTGTGGCAAAGACTTACTCAGGTGATGCTTTGTGTAAGTTGTATCTTAATGAGATTGTGAGGCTTCATGGCGTGCCTGTATCGATCGTCTCTGATCGGATGCTCGTTTCACTTCGGAATTTTGGCGTAGATTCCATAAGGCTTTCAGCACATCTTTGGCTATGAGCACTGCATTTCATCCACAGACTGATGGGCAGACAGAGAGGGTGAACCAGGTGATGGAGGATATGCTTAGGGCATGTGTTTTGGACTTCAAGGGAAGTTGGGCGGATCATCTGCCATTGGTAGAGTTTGCCTACAATAACAGCTATCACTCTAGTATCGGCATGGCCCCATATGAGGCACTTTATGGTAGGCCATGTAGGACTCCTATCTGTTGGGCGGATGTTGGAGAGAAACAGCTTTTGGGTCCTGCGCTTGTTCGGGAGACTACAGAGAAGGTTACTACCATCCGAGACAAGATCCGTACTGCACAGAGTAGACAGAAGAGTTATGCCGACCTTAGAAGGAGACCGTTGGACTTTGAGGTGGGTGATTACGTATTCTTGAAAGTCTCACCTATGAAAGGTGTGGTGAGATTTGGCAGGAAGGGGAAATTGACACCGAGATACGTTGGACCCTTTGAGATTTTGGAAAGGGTCGGAGAATTGGCGTATCGGCTTGCTTTACCTATTAGCATGGCCGGTGTACACAATGTTTTCCATGTGTCCATGCTTAGAAGGTACATTCGAGATGAATCTCATGTGATTGATCACAGTACGATCGAGGTGAGTCCGAATGTAACCTTCGTTGTTGAACCTGTTCGTATCTTGGATAGGTCCACGAAGAGGCTTCGTAGGAAGGAAGTTGAGTTGGTTAAGGTGTTGTGGAGTCATCATGATGAGGGTGATGTGTCATGGGAGTTAGAGTCTGACATAAGGGCTAAGTACCCACTACTGTTTGTTGATGAGTTTGCTTGAATTTCGAGACGAAATTCCTTTAAGGAGGGTAGACTGTGAAGACCCGAAATTTCAGTTAAATATTTCGTAATTCAATATTTCTCAAATTATATGAATTATCAGTTGTGAGTGTGATTCGAATGTCGTTATTTGAGAAATTTGGTTTCGAATGATTTTAGTATCGAAATTTAACGTTATTTAGGGTTATTAAAATTGACTTATTTATACGTAAGGAATTTGAGGAAACTTCCTTCATCTTCTCTCTCTCTCTCTTCCCCCGTCGGCCCAAAACATAGCAAATTTTCGCCGGCCTCTTTCTCACAGCTCCGGCCACCGTTTGAGGTGAAACGAAGCCCAGATCGACTCTACTCCTTCCTTTGAGTCGACTGGTGGTCACGGTTTCCCCTCTCGTGGCGGCTACACGGCGGTGGAACTCAAAACACCATTTGAGCCCTAAAACGAACCAGCTGTGATTTCTCCTAGCTCCGGCAACGAAAACTTGAGTTCTTTATCTCGTTGAACTCGTATTAAGGAGTAGAACACGCACCAAAAAGACCCAGACCAGAAGTGAAGCTTTTGACGTCGAACGGAGCAACTATCGGAAAATTTCGGTTTTCCGGCAAACCGGACTGTTTTTGGTAAGTTTCGACCACTTCCACTCATTTTCTCACTTCGTGTTAGTTATGAAAGTTGCTCAAAATGATGAAACGAAGGGGATAAGCTCGGCCCCGACACCATTGGTGGTGGTCGGCGACGGCTCTGCCCTAAACTCCGGCTGCCCTTTCCGGCCACCTCCGGGAGTATCATGAGCAGTTTCTGCTCATTTTTAGATTCTACATGTCGATACGATCATTTTGATATATAGCATGCGAATTTTGGATATCGTATGAATTAGTTATGAATTTTACGATTTCGATTGGTTTCGATCGCTCGATTTGTGATCTATGAAGTTTGGACCGTCCGATAGAATTGTAGTTTTGATATAATGATCGTAGGACTGTCCCGGTGACCTTGTGTGGTCACGGGTGAAGATCCGACCGTTGGATCTTCATATAAGTGTGTTTTTGAAATTATACGCTAAGTTAATTATCGTTTTGATTAGGTGTTTGACGGATTTGTTAGCGGACGATTGTGAATCGTATTTTGGGCTGTAAGAAGACGCAGCGGGAATTTAGAGGTGAGTAAATCTCACTTGGTTCATTTACGAACCGAATTTCCTTAGTTGCCCAATTTATTTATTATGTGTGAGAAAATGGTTTTTAAGAAATGTGTTTTAAAGTATATTAAAAATGAATTTCTTGATTTTGTATCATGTTAACTATAGTTGGTATTAGTGATCATTCCTGTGTGGATGGTTACGTATATATATATTTACGTGATTATATATTGAATGGTGTGACATTGAGATGTGGAATTGTGATAATATGTTGTTGATAATGTTGATAATATGATTTTAATTATGTTGTTAATATTTGATAAATGTTGGTGATGAGCATGTTGATTTTGTGAGTTGAATAGAAGGTAGAGAAACGTAGGATTCCGAGGATCGAATAGTCCAAGGATCTTTGGTTAATGATAACCGGAGTGTATGTGTTCTGAGGACAGGGAGGTCCAAAGTTCGACCGTTAAATAATAACGGGGATATATTGTTCTGAGGACATGAAATGGTCCAAAGTTCGCGGGTTACTGAGTAACCTGGAGGTGCTGTTACTTGACCCTGGACCAAGGTGTCAGAGGTAACGAGGCAGTTAGAGCTCTAACGTGGGGCCAAAGTGGCGATAGTTGTGATTAGGTGCCAAAGTAGCGAGAGTTGTGATTTGGTGACTGTGGAAATGTGTTCCATGTTGTTTCATGTGTGTTGGTTTGATGTTTCTTGTGGTTGTTGAGATTGTTGGATGTTTACTTGAAATAAATGAGTTGTGGTTTAATAAATCAACCGTTCATTTTTATTTACTCTCACGAGCTTTTAGAAAGCTTACCGGGTTTTGTGTTGTTGCAATCCCGGTACACTATTCAAATGGTGTAGCGGATAATTTTGCAGGTCAGGATAATCAGGGTGGTGAGCGAGCTGCGTAGGGCAGTAGGGTTGAGACCAGCACTTGGTCTATTTTGGTGTGTTTTGTAGACTCTTGTGAGCAGAACATTTTATTTATGTTAGTATTGTAATAATTGACTCGAGAGATAGTTTGCTACGAGGTTTGTGTTATGGTTTATGAGATATTGGTTTTGAGAAAAAAATTTAGGACGTGATTTCTTTAGTTGTATTCATGTTTCGGATTTGAATTTATTATTCGAAATTCGGGGCGTGACACTGATATTGACTGATCTATAGAGAATGTTAGCATATATGAATGTGATACTTCTTTCTGGAATTTCAAGGAGTATAGCTTTTTCTATTTTGTCTTTGTATGTTGCTGTTTCTCTTTTGACATTTTCTATTGGTTTTCTCCGAGGTTATGAAATTCATGTTCAGGTATTAAGTAAGCCATATTCAAAGTTTAAACAGAATATACAAAAGATATTGGACAATAAAAAGTGAAAGAATCATAATAAGAAGAATAGTGATCTCTTTGTAGGAACAAAAATTTACCCCATCCACATTGTTCATATATTGTTCTTTTATAAAGGAAATTTATTCTCTTGATCTTTCTTTGTTATCAGTATCATTAGTACAATTAGGAGTAGTACCTCAATGTGTGTTGGGGTTGGGCATCCACTCATGATTCAAGTAGTTGAGAAGCTACAAGTACATTGTTTAGTTGCCTACAGACTTGAGTTATTTGCTTTTGGACTATTGGAATTTATTAGTTCTAGAGATTAGAGAGTGCTGCTTTGACATATTATTTAGTTTTAAATACTGTATTATTATTTGTCGAGTTCATATAATGATGTCCTTTCAAACTTTAAATTCATAGGTTGCTGTATTGTGTAAATAGCTGTAATAAATAATCAAATTTTTTTCTTTCTATTTACGGATATCAGGAACAGTGGGCTGTCAAAATCTCCAAGTATTTCAAATTTAGGTACAAATATTTGAATCATGTTATTAGAATTGCAGGTGTTAATCTCTATGTAAATAGATCTTAATTTTATATCAAGTTGATTGTTGTTCATATATGAATGCTGTCAAACTGTAGAAACAATTCATTATTAACTTAGTCTCTTTGCTGTGCTTATGTTTAATTAAAGAGTTTCCTAATATGCTCTTAAGCATTTGTTCATATTTTAGACCACTCTATGCACTTCTCTTTATTCTTTATAGGTTTTAGATTATTTCATTTTGTTTTTTTTTTTTTTTTTTTCCAAAACTACACCTCCTGTATCTTGATTGTTGATCTCCCAATCGTTTATTTAAGTTGAATTTGATCCTATCTTCAAGATTCTGTGTCACTTTGTTTACCGTTGAACTATAATTGTGCAACTGATCTGTAATCATGTTCATCAATTTTTTTTGAATCTGTTTAAACTAAAACATTTTTATGTAACTAAAAAATAACTATCTACTACAAGAAGAACTAGATCTAATTATCTGTGTTTTGCAGGGAATGAATATGGTCCAATTAACTCACAGAGGTGGAAGAGATGTATGTGTAATTTATATATGTGTTTTTAGCAAAAATTGTTGTTCATTCTGTAGACATACACTAATTCATATTATTTGAATTTGTATTATAGTGTTTCATCAACAAGGTGCTGAAAGATTCGATAGTTTTTATGAAGATACCGGCCAAAGTTCTGCAACAATTGTGAATGACGATCTATTAGTTAGCACAGCATTAAATATTCATAATACAGTTGCAGAAGGTAAATTTTATAGACATTTTTTTTGACAGTAGTTTTATGAATTTTAGTTTCAAAATATTTGCACAGTAAGAGGTACTGGTTTTTATCTTTAACCATTTGGAATTTTTAATATATTTATCTTATACCAATAATAACATAGTGTGGTTTATAAGTTTCTATCTGTTTCCCTTCTTTACACTCAGTACAAACTATTGAACTCCGAATTGAAGAATAATTTTGCCTTTTTCTTCTTTTGAATGTTTGTTTGAAAGTTTTATACATTCAATTCAGTGTTTTAAGCTTCTGTAATGCTGCTAAACAATAGCTCTATTCTTAATCAATATATTTAACATTTGAGGTACAAGAATCTTTTCTTGAACTGCTACTGTTTTGTCATATAAAACTCATCTCTATATATTCTACCTTGCTGTTTTTGCATATAATGTTCAATATTGTTTTCAGGATAACGTATTAGCTATTAATAGATACAAAAGAAATTAAAACTTTGTTTGCTTTAAACTAATGTGAATCGAGATTGTAATCTTTGAAAAAATCTTAAACTGTAGTGTGATTCAAATTGTTTTGACCAAACATTATGCTGTATAAATAAACGAATAATATGACTAAGTATTTGCAAATTTTCCATGTAGATCAATCTTCACAATCGCGTGGTCAGGCATCATATCAAAAGACAAAGCAAGGTTTCACGTTGCAATATTTTCAAACTGTTGTGGAAATAACAATATCTATGTAAATTGTTTAACAGAAAAGAACATTGTGATTGCAGGATTGATCATAACATATCAAGATCTGGGTGACAATATTTATATATGTAATCATTGCAATGCATGTTTTTGGCTTGAAGAGGCTCTTAAACAACAATCTGCAAATGTACTTCCTACTTATACAAATTGTTGTGGAAAAGGGAAAGTAAAACTTGAACAAGCCAAACCAACTCCAAGTTTTCTTGAAAAATTATTAGATCCAGACAAAAGTTTAGAGAGCAGATTATTTAGAGAAAATATTAAGAGTATATAACTCAATGTTTTCATTTACATCAATGGGAGCAACAATTGATCATAAAATAAATACTGGATCAGGTCCTTATCTTTTCAAAATTAGCGGTAAAATACATCATTTGATGGGTTCTATATTGCCTCCCGATGGAGATACTCCTAAGTATGCACAACTATATGTATATGATACTAAAAATGAAGTTGTAAATCGTATTAATGCTATTGATCCTACTCATGTTAATCAAAATATCAAATCAGATATTGTTCGAGGACTTATCAAAATGTTCGACGAAATTAATGAATTAGTTAAAAAATTTCGAACAATGAGAGATAAATTCGAAAATCATTCCCTTCCTTCATTTAATATGAGCATACTTGATTGCTTATCTACCGATGGTAAACAATATGAACTACCAATAAGCGAGGAAATCAGTGGTTTGGTTGTAAGTAACATTGGGGAACATAATTCAAATAAAGATATAATTATTGAATCAAATTGTGGACATTTACAACGAATTTCTAAAATACATCCAAAATGTATGTCGTTACAATATCCAATACTTTTTCCATATGGTGAAGATTGATATACACCAAATTTACCAGTTCAGCAAACCACAGAAAATTATGAACGAAAAAGAGAGAGAATATCAATGCGTAGTTATATTGTATATCAAATTCAAGATAGAAGTAATGAATCAAGTACTTTGTTAAAAGGTGGGCGACTTTTTCAGCAGTTTTTGGTTGATTCTTATGCAACTGTTGAAGAAGATCGTTTAGATTGGATAAGAAAAAATCAAAAAAATTTTAGAAGTGAAATTTTTAAAGATTTATGTACTGCGGCTTCAACAGGAATTAACAAAGGTTGTGATTTAGGGAAAAAAAATCATATTAACAAGTTCTCACACGGGAAGTCCTAGAAATATGATTAATAACTATCAAGATGCTATGGCAATTTGTAGACAGTACGGTAATCCTGATCTATTTATGTCACGCCCCGAATTTTAGAATAACAATTCAAAATCCGAAACATGAAAATACAGTAATACTACAACTCAAAATAATCAACCTGAAAATTTCTTTCCTTATCATACTCACCACACGAAATAAAATCAAACCGAATTTAGTCTCGGTTAATTATTACAACTCAAATCCAAAATATAATGTAAAGCTCTAAATGAGCATACACACACCTCACAACTAAATAAATAACAAAACTGCTGTAACACCTAAGCAGCTCGGTCACCTCCCTGGTTATCCTGACCTGCAGGAATATCCGCTACACCATTGAATAGTGTACCGGGATTGCAACAACACAAAACCCGGTAAGCTTATGAAAGCTTGTATGAGTAAAAGAAGGAACTGTTACTTAATTTAATCTCATTTATTCCCACACACCGCAACACTCAATAATTTCCACATATGCAGATAATAACAATCTCAATCAACACTAATTCAATATATCAAGACAACCCCACTCACAACTTTCCCCACAACTCTCTTCATCGTATTTATAAAAATACGGTACTTGACAGACTAGAGCTCTAACTGAATCGTAGCCCGTCACCTGGCTTAGGTTATGGCATCCGATATATTAATCAATTATTGTATTTCATCAATATGTATACCTATATACATATTTGGAATGTCCAATAATTCCACATACTCAACCAATCGTATCCCATCATCCACACTAGGATTAGAGCGTCCGATTACCCACACCGGTCATTACGTTGACCCTAAACCCATAAATGAACCCAACATATAATATCACTTACTGAAATCAACCCAACCAAGATACATCATATTATTA
The DNA here is from genome assembly GCA_025331145.1 of Rosa persica. Taxonomy (NCBI): domain Eukaryota; kingdom Viridiplantae; phylum Streptophyta; class Magnoliopsida; order Rosales; family Rosaceae; genus Rosa; species Rosa persica. Next base: position 64,505,646 of record WFKR01000005.1, read on the forward strand.
TGGAATTACACAATTGTAATATAATCAACTCAATCATATCATCAATCAAACAATCCACTCATCAATATATATTTTCCACGTAAATATATATATACGTAATCATCCACTCAGGAATGACCACTAATACCATCTATAGTTCACACAAGAAAATTATGAAATTCATTTGTATAGTTAAAATTCATTTTACTTACCTATGGACCGTGGTGATTCAAGTCCATGAAATTTTAAAACAAATATTTAAACCGCAAATATTTTTCACACAATTACTAAAATAAATAATTTAAAATGCTCGGTTCGTAATATGAACCACGTGAGTTTTACTCACCTCGAAACTCCCGCTGCGTCTTCAATATAATTATAACTCACAATAATCCAAATGCTCGTCAACTCAAGCCGTCAAGTACCTAATCAAGTACGGTCTTACTTAGCAACGAAGCATGAAATAAACCTAAATGATGATCCAACGGTCGGATTTCAAAATAACGACAATCCAACGGTCGGATCCTAAAATAAAGACAATCCGACGGGCGGATTGAATTTAAATGATAATCCAACGGTTAGATCCTCATGGATTGCCCTTGGAAACATCCTATCAAAATTATACGAAAATCCGATGAACGGATCTTCACTAATTGCCTCCCGAATCACTATTTTACAATTATACGAAGATCCAACGGTCGGATCTTCGCCCGTGACCACACAAGGTCATTGGGACAGTCATATGAACATCATATTAAAATTTGAAGTAAAACCGATGGTCTGATCTTTGTAAATCTCAAACCGAAGGTAAATTATAAAACCTTAAATAGTAACGTCAAAACAGAAATTGACTATTTATCAACTTTTTCTAATATGACCAAGTTATATCTCAAAACGCTCGTATGGATGCATAGATCATCGTCCAGATAATAAAAACTCAAAATGTGGTCCGACGCGCCGCCACACGCGGCGGTCAAACGGTGGTCAACGCGGCGGTCAACGCCGGTCAACCACCTCCGATGCAAAAGTCGTCAACTACAAACTTCTTCAAAATGAAATTTTGAACAACTTTAATACCTGACTTTTTCGGAGATGAGATCTGGATCGTCCTAGATCGGGCTTTGAAGTTGGATTAATCTCGGCCCTCTGATCAGTCTCCAGATCGAATCAGAGACGTCGAAATCTTCAACTCTTGATCTACCACTCTACACTCAAAATCGTGATGCAAGCCACATATGGGGATGATCAGAAGGAAGAGCACGTCACGAAAATGGGGAGGATCGGCCCGTGCACCGCCGGAAAAATGGTTTTCCGGCCGGGTCGGGTTTGGGCTTCGGATAGAGGCTTCGATCCAGGCCTAGGAGCGGCGGCTGGGTGTGGCGACGGCGGGGATCGACCGAGCGTGAGGCGGCGAAGCGGACGGGGGCAGGGTCCGGCGGCGGCGCGGCCGGGAAGACCGACTTCCAGTCGGGTCGGGTCGGCGGGTCTGCAGGCACAGTGACCAGGCCGAGAGAGAGACGGGGGGCTGATGTGCAAAAATAGGATTTTTTCGTCCTTCACAACAAACTCAGATTTTTCCACTATTTATAGAAAAATTTCGATTTTCAAATATTCATAACTTATTCATACGAACTCCGAATAATACGTTCCACATATGCACGGACTCGTATCGACGAGCTCTACAACTTTCATGAAGGAAGTTTTCCCAAATTTTGAACGTATAAAAAGTCGATTTTCACGACCCCCTAAATAACGTTCGTTTTCGAAAATAAAATCATTCGGAACCAATTTTCTCAACCCACGACAATCCAAATATTCCCAAATATCACAATTCAATTAATATAACAATTATTGAATTACATAAATTTATTGTATGAAAATCTGGGTCTTCACAATTTATCACTTTTACTTGCAATGTTAAATGGCCAGAAATATTAAGATATTTAAAAAATAAACCAAAATATAGAGCTGATGATAGACCTGATATAATTACAAGAATGTTTAAAATGAAATTACAAGACATGATTAGTTATATTAAATCTGGAGAACCTTTTGGAGAAATTGAAGCAGATGTACATACAATTGAATTTCAAAAAAGAGGACCTCCACATGCTCATATGCTATTTTGGTTAAAAAAAAATTACAAATGTTATACAGCAGCAGATGTTGATTCTATTATTTCAGCAGAATTACCAGATAAAAATATTCATCCAGAACTCTTTAAAATTGTTAGTGAATTTATGATTCATGGACCCTGTGGACAAATAAATCTCAAATCTCCTTGCATGCGAAATGGAAAATGTTCAAAAAAATTTCCAAAACTGTATAATACAAATACTATATTTGAAACAAATATACCTCCAATATATAGACGTCGTGATGATCAAACAAAATTTGTTGTGAAAAACGGAGTGCATATCGGAAATAATTTTGTTGTCCCTTATAATTCAAATTTGCTATTAAGATATAATGCTCACATAAATGTGTCACGCCCCGAATTTTAGAATAACAATTCAAAATCTGTAACATGAAAATACTACAAACTCAAAATAATCATCCTGAAAATTTCTTTTCTTAACATCCTCACCACACGAAATAAAATCAAATCGAATTTAGTCTCAGTTCATTATTACAACTCAAATCCAAAATGAAATGTAAAACTCTAAATGAGCATACACACCTCACAACTAAATGAAATAACAAAAACTGCTGTAACACCTAAGCAGCTCGGTCACCTCCCTGATTATCCTGACCTGCAGGAATATCCGCTACACCATTTGAATAGTGTACGGGGATTGCAACAACACAAAACCCGGTAAGCTTATGAAAGCTCGTATGAGTAAAAGGAAAGAACTATTGCTTAATTCATTTCATAATTATTCCCACACACAACAACACTAAACAATTTCCACATCCACAAGTACTAACAATCTCAATCAACACCAATTCAATACATCAAGATAAACCCCAACACACATCTTTCTACACAACTCTCAACATCGTATTTATAAAAATACGGTACTTGACAGACTAGAGCTCTAACTGAATCGTAGCCCGTCACCTGGCCTAGGTTATGGCATCCGACATATATATCATTATCGTATTTCATCAATATGTATACCTATATACATATTTAGAACGTCCAATAATTCCACATATTCAACCAATCGTATCCCATCATCCACTCAGGATTAGAGCGTCAGATTACCCCACACCGGTCACTACGTCGACCCTAAACCCATAAATGAGCACAACATATAAAATCACATACTGAAATCAACCCAACCAAGATACACCATATTATTATGGAATTACACAATTGAAATATAATCAATTCATCAATTCAGTCAATCATATCTTCACTCAATAATATATATTTTTCACGTAAATATATATATATACGTAATCATCCACTCAGGAATGACCACTAATACCATCTATAGTTCACACAAGAAAATCATGAAATTCATTTGTATAATTAAAATTCATTTTACTTACTTATGGACCGTGGCGATTCAAGTTCATGAAATTTTAAAAAAATTATTTAATCCGCAAATATTTTTCACACAATTACTAAAAATAAATAAATTAAAACGCTCGGTTCGTAATATGAACCATGTGAGTTTTACTCACCTCAAAATTCCCGCTGCGTCTTCAATATAATTATAATTATAATTAACGCCGAAATAGCTCACTCAAATAAAATCCGTCAATCACCTAACCAAATATGATTCGAATTTAGCCAAAAATTTCAACACATAAATTAACTACCATTTAACGGCCCAATTCCAATTTACATTAAAATCCGACGAGCGGTTTCTCACGAATCGCTCCCCTAATTACTGTTTTACATATATACGAAGATCCAACGGTCGGATCTTCGCCCATGACCACACAAAGCCTCTGGGACAGTCATATGATCATCATAACAAATTTACAAGTTCATCCGACGGTCCTAATTTCACAGATCAAAAATCTAACGATCTAAATCGATCGAAATCACAAAATTCATAACTAATTCATACGATATCCGAAAAATACGTATAATACGCCGAAATGATCGTATCGAAACATAGAATCATAAAATGGACATAAACCAAATTTTAGACCTCCGTAGGTGGCCGGAAAGGGCAGCCGGAGTTAGGGATAGAGCCGCCACCGACCACCGCCAATGGTGTCGGGGCCGAGCTTGTCCCATTCGTTTCATCATTCTGAGAAACTTTCATAACTAGCACAAGACCAAAAAATGACTGGAAGGGATCGAAAAGTACCAATTACAGTCGGCGGCCGGAAAAATTCCAGAAACCGGCGAGCTTGAAAACCGACGTGAAAACTGCAACCTCAGGCCTTGATCCCTTCTGGAAACTTGTTCAGAACTTCCTTGCGAACTCAATAAGCCAAGAATCACAAGAAACGATCGTGTATAGCTCGAGATATCTTGATCGAAAGCTTGGTTGTTTCGATCCGTTCGGGTCGAGCTCCGACGAACGTGAAAACGTTCGACCCAGTTCCGGTCCTTCTTGGTGCTTGTAGAGGAAGTTGAGGAGAGCTCAATGAGCCAAGAATCAAGTGAAATGGTGGTGTGTAGCTCGAGATATCAAGATCGAACCGAAATCGACCCTTTTCGGTTCGGGCCGCGCCGTCGCAGCTACAGGCCGTGTCGCGGCGCAAGGCCGCCTCTGGCAGCTGCGCAAGGTCGAGACGAAGCTCCTGGAAGTGGTTTGAAGTCGTGGGGTGGCCGAACGAGCTGGTGGTGGCTTGCTCTGTTTGCTTCTGTTTTCGGCCGAGAGAGAGAGCGATGCGAGAGTTGAGAGAGAGAGTGAACAGTCTGGTTTCCAAAAAACGAAAGAGAGAGAGGCCGGTGGAAAAATTAGGGTTTCCCAAAAAAAAAAAGAAGGGTTTTTTCTATATATACGAGTTTTGGAAAACTTCTAAATTCGATAACTAAATCAGAAAAAATCCGATCTTTGTGTTCCGCACGTGTACGGACTCGTATCGACGAGCTCTACAACTTTCATGAAGGAAGTTTCTCCAAATTTCGTACGTAGAAAAAGTCGATTTCTCAAACCGAGTATTTCGAGCTTTTCGTTAAAAATAATTGTTTCGAAACTTCGATTAATTAAAAAATGAATTATTATCGAACATTAATCGTGAAATCGCATAATAATCATTCAACACAATTACTCGAATTTAAAATGATAATTGCGGGTATTACAAAATGTTGAATCATGTTCTCAGTCTACGTTAATTAAATATTTATTTAAATATATTAATAAAGGTCCAGATCGAGCCAGAGTTTTATTACAACAAAATTTAAATGATGAAATTCAAACCTATCTCAATTGTCGTTATTTAACTCCACATGAATCCATATGGAGATTATTTGAATACCCAATTCATTCTTGACATCTTGATGTTCAACGCTTACAAATTCATTTACCTTCAGAACAAAATGTTGTGTTTCATGAATCTCAATCTCTTCAATCTATAATAAGACATAAAAGCACAGAAGATACTACGCTTACTGGTTGGTTTAAAGCAAATGCAACTTATCCAGAAGCACGTGAATTAACTTATACAGAATTTCCAACTAAATTTGTTTGGAATGATCGTAACAATTGTTGGACGCCAAGAAAACTGGGTAGAACTATTGGTCGAATAGCACATGTACATCCTACATTAGGCGAATTATATTTTATGAGAATGTTGTTAAATGTTCAAAAAGGCTGTCATAATTTTGATTCAATAAAAACAGTTAATGGCATAAAGTATTCTTCTTATCAAGAAGCCTGTCGAGCATTAGGATTATTAGGTGATGATAGAGAATGGATGGAAGCATTAACAAATTCTTCACATGTTGCAACAGCATCCGAAATACATCAACTTTTTGTTGCAATAATTCTATTTTGCGATGTAGCAAATCCTCAAATGTTATTGGATTCATATTGGTTAAATATGTGTGATGATATTTTATATAAAATACGAGCTGAAATTGGAAATCCAAATTTGATTTTGCCTGATTTAGAATTAAAAAATAGATTATTATTTGAATTAGAACAAATATTTAATGCTTCATCAAGTTCATTAAAAAATTATCAATTGTCAATGCCGAATACAGATACAATGTTGGAATTGAATAATAAATTATTAACAGAAGAATTAGATTATAATTGTGTTGAACTAAAACATCAACATGAAAATTTAGTGACTCAATTAAATTCATGTCAAAAAATTGTCTATAATGAAGTTATTAATGCAATTAAAAAAAAAACACATAATACTTTCTTTGTTCACGGACATGGAGGAACTGGTAAAACTTTTTTATGGCATACAATAATAAGCAAATTAAGATCTGAAGGAAAAATTGTTTTGGCTGTTGCTTCATCTGGAATTGCTTCACTATTACTTCCAAAAGGTAGAACTGCTCATTCTAGATTTAAAATACCTCTCATACTCTCATAGTAAATAATTTATCAATATGTCCAATTAAAAAAGGTAGCCATCTTGCAAAATTAATTGAAAAAACAGAATTAATTATTTGGGATGAAGCTCCAATGTGTGACAAGCATTGTTTTGAATCATTAGATAAATCTTTAAGTGACATTTTATCATGTCCAAATAATACAGAAAGTGACAAACCATTTGGTGGTAAACCTATTTTATTAGGTGGAGATTTTAGACAAATTTTACCTATTATTACAGGAGGAACTAAAGAACAGATAATTCAAGCCTCATTAAATTATTCATATCTTTGGCAATCATTCAAAATATTTCATTTAACAGAAAATATGAGATTATTAAAAAAAAATTTAACTAATGAAGAAAAACATGATATTTCAATTTTTGCAAATTGGTTATTAGAAATTGGAGAAGGTCGTACACATTCAATTAATTATGAAAATGATGAAGACACATCTTGTAATACCCGCAAATTCCACTTTAATTTCGAATTATTGTATCGAATGATTATTATACGATTTCACGATTTATGGTCGATAATCATTCATTTTTACAATTATCAAAGTTCGAAACGTTTATTTTAACGAAAAGCTCGAAATACTCGGTTTGAGAAATCGACTTTTTCTACGTACGAAATTTGGAGAAACTTCCTTCATGAAAGTTGTAGAGCTCGTCGATACGAGTCCGTGCACATGCGGAACACGAAGATCGGATTTTTTCTGAATTAGTTATCGAATTTCGAAGTTTTCCGAAAACTTGTATATATAGAAAAATTTTGCAAACCCTAATTTTTTTTCCCTACCGGTTCCTCTTTCTTCTTTTTTTTCTTTCTTCTTCTTCCTCGTCCGTTTCTGGAGAAAACAGTTTCTCTCTCTCTCTTACAGACGGAAATCGGCCGAAGGGGAGGAAAACTTCTCCTTAATTGTTCTCCCTCCACAGACCACCTCTCGACCTCAAACCAAGTCCCAGGTGTTCATCTCGAGCTGCTCTAGCTCCCGGAGACAGTCTCACACGGCGGCGCAGCCTGTGGCGGCGGCGGCGAAGCCCGAACCGAAAACGTCCATTTTCGGTTCGATCTCAATATCTCGAGCTACACTCCACCATTTCACTTGATTCTTGTCTCATTGAGCTCGCCTCAACTTCCTCTACAAGCACCAAGAAGGACCGGAACTGGGTCGAACGTTTTCACGTTCGTCGGAGCTCGACCCGAACGGATCGAAATACCGAAACTTTCGATCAAGATATCTCGAGCTATACACGATCGTTTCTTGTGATTCTAAGCTTGTTGAGTTCGCAAGGAAGTTCTGAACAAGTTTCCTGAAGGGATCGGGGTCTGAGGTTGCAGTTTTCACGTCGGTTTTCAAGCTCACCGGTTTCTGCATTTTTTCCGGCCACCGACTGTAAATCGGTAATTTCGACGCCTTCCGTTCATTTTTAGGTCTTGTGCTAGTTATGAAAGTTGCTCAGAATGATGAAACGAAGGGGACAAGCTCGGCCCCGACACCATTGGTGGTGGTCGGTGGCGGCTCTGTCCCTAACTCCGGCGGCCTTTTCCGGCCACCTCCGGAGGTCTAAAATTTGGTTTCTGTTCATTTTATGATTCTATGTTTCGATACGATCATTTCGGCGTATTATACGTATTTTTTGGATATCGTATGAATTAGTTATGAATTTTGTGATTTCGATCGATTTCGGTCGTTAGATTTTTGATCTGTGAAATTATGACCGTTGGATGAACTTGTAAATTTGTTATGATGATCATATGACTGTCCCAGAGGCTTTGTGTGGTCATGGGCGAAGATCCGACCGTTGGATCTTCGTATATGTGAAAAACGGTAATTAGGGGAGCGATTCGTGAGAAACCGCTCGTCGGATTTTAATGTAAATTAGAATCTGACCGTTAATTAGTGGTTAAATTATGAGTTGAAATTGTTGGCTAAATTCGAATCACATTTGATTAGGTGATTGACGGATTTTAATTTCGTGGGCTAGCGGTGTTAATTATAAATTATAATTTATAATTATATTGAAGACGCAGCGGGAGTTTTGAGGTGAGTAAAACTCACGTGGTTCATATTACGAACCGAGCATTTAATTTATTTATTTTTGGTAATTGTGTGAAAAATATTTGCGGATTAAATATTTGTTTTAAAATTTCATGGACTTGAATTACCACGGTCCATAGGTAAGTAAAAATGAATTTTAACTATACAAATGAATTTCATAATTTTCTTGTGTGAACTATAGATGGTATTAGTGGTCATTCCTGAGTGGATGATTACGTATATATATATTTACGTGGAAAATATATATTGATGAGTGGATTGTTTGATTGATGATATGATTGAGTGAAATTGATGAGTTGATTTTATTACAGTTGTGTGATTTCATAATAATATGATGTATCTTGGTTGGGTTGATTTCAGTATGTGAAATTTTATGTTGTGTTCATTTATGGGTTTAGGGTCGATGTAATGACTGGTGTGGAAAATCGGACGCTCTAATCCTAGTGTGGATGATGGGATACGATTGGTTGAGTATGTGGAATTATTGGACGTTCTAAATATGTATATAGGTATACATATTGATGAAATACAATAATTGATAAATATGTCGGATGCCATAACCTAGGCCAGGTGACGGGCTACGATTCAGTTAGAGCTCTAGTCTGTCAAATACCGTATTTTTATAAATACGATGATGAGAGTTGTGGGGAAAGTTGTGAGTTGTGTGGTCTTGATATATTGAATTGGTGTTTGATTGAGATTGTTATTAATTGCATATGTGGAAATAATTGAGTGTTGCCGTGTGTGGAAATAAATGAGATTAAATTAAGCAACAGTTCATTCCTTTACTCATACAAGCTTTCATAAGCTTACCGGGTTTTGTGTTGTTGCTATCCCGGTACACTATTCAATGGTGTAGCGGATATTCCTGCAGGTCAGGATAATCAGGGAGGTGACCGGGCTGCTTAGGTGTTACAGCAGTCATGTTATTTATTTAGTCGTGATGTGTGTGTATGCTCATTTAGAGCTTTACATTACATTTGGATTTGAGTTGTAATAATTAACCGAGACTAAATTCGGTTTGATTTTATTATGTGTGGTGAGTATGTTAAGAAAAGAAAAGTTTTCAGGATGATTATTTTGTGTTGTAGTATATTCATGTTTCGGATTTTGAATTGTTAATCTAAAATTCGGGGCGTGACACATCTTGGATTGAAATACCGAATGATATACTTATTAATGATTATGCAGACCCAATAGAAGCAATTTTTCATGCAACTTATACAAATTTTAATAGTAATTACAATAATTTTAACTATTTAAAGGAACGCGCAATCGTTACGCCTCGAAATACTATAGTTAAAGTTATAAATGATTATGCTATAAATTTATTGCCAGGTAATACAACCACTTATTTAAGTTCAGACACGATTGTACAGAATTCTGGAAATAATGAAAATATTGACCTTTTATATCCTACAGAATTTTTAAATAAACTAGAATTCACTGGATTACCATCACACAAATTAATTTTGAAAATTGGAATGCCTATCATATTATTAAGAAATTTAAATCAAACATCTGGTTTATGCAATGGTACGAGATTGATAATTACAAAATTATTTGATCGATTAATATAAGCAAAAATATTAACAGGAAATAATATAGGTCACAAGTTCTTTATACCAAGAATTGTGCTTATTGCAGTTGAAAATAAATGGCCATTTATTTTTAAAAGACGTCAATTTCCAATCAGACCATGTTATGCTATGACAATTAACAAAAGTCAAGGTCAGTCATTAAATCAAGTAGGTATATATTTACCTGAACCTGTTTTTACTCATGGACAACTGTATGTTGCGCTATCAAGAGTCACATCAAAAAATGGTTTAAAAATATTAATAAATAACAGCAACGACATACCAAACAACTATACTAAGAACATAGTTTACAAAAATGTTTTACAAAATTTATAAATTAAAATATACATTACATTGATTAAATTGATTTCAAAAACATCCTTGCAATTACAAGAAAAATTCAAAACGTATATCAGTAAATTGTCAAGGACATAATTATATCAATAACAAAATGAAGATTAATTAAGTACATACGGTATAAAAATTTAAATAAGTCTAAAATGAACATTAACCAAGTACATATGGTATAAAAATCTAAGTAACGCCATATACCATATATGTATATATATATATATATACCATATATATATAAACCATATATATATAAGGTATATATATATATATATATATATATATTTTTTTTTTTTTTTATTTCCACATCACACCTTTCTCTTGCATATAGTTAATTAACATATGTATTCCATGACTATCACCACGTGATACAAATTTATGTACATCAAGTCCACATGATGATAACCATGTATACAATTATGTAACAACATGCACTTCCATTCCTTTTTCATTGTCTTATGTCACACTTGGTCAAACCAAAAAGCAACATTTTCAATTATGTTAAAAAAAAAAAAAAACGATATCAGATAGAACTGCACAAGACCAAGGTGTTGAGGGTGAGTTTGATGTCATTGAGATGACTATTCAAGGCTCTGATACTCACATTGAGATTGAGAGCTACATGTCCAACTATCAATTTCAAGGTATTGAAAATTCAAAACATCTAGAATCAGCTTGAAGCTTTCAGATCACTTTGTCTTTACTGATCTGAGTCTTGATTACAGCTTTGACCTCAGCTGCTGCGTTGTTGCAACATCTCTAACATCGACATGAGCCCAAACAGGTACTTGGTCAAGTTTCACTTTCTATTTGATCAAATGTCATAAACTTCTTTTCGTTTTCCACTACCACTGATCCGATTCTCTCTTTCAAATCAATCAATTTCAAACTACCTTTTTGTTATTTGCAGTGTTTGATTAATATTGATATGAAATTCACTCATCCTATTTTATTTCTGAAGATTTGTCAATTTCACATTTTATTTTTGTTGTTTGCATTCATTCATATGTATTAATCTATGGATTTACTTTTGACTTATAACAGAAATCAACTTATGTCATATTTACTTTGATTCAAAGTTGTATATATGATGAAAATTTAATGTAAAAACCAGTAGTTAAACCGTTCTTTATTCACGGGTCATAATTTAAAACCTTTCTTCAAGTTACTGCTATTTTTCCTTTGAAGCTTTCTGTAAAGACCCGAAATTTCAGTTAAATATTTCGTAATTCAATATTTCTCAAAATATATGAATTATGAGTTGTGAGTGTGATTCGAATGTCGTTATTTGAGAAATTTGGTTTCGAATGATTTTAGTATCGAAATTTAACGTTATTTAGGGTTATTAAAATTGACTTATTTTTTCGTAAGGAATTTGAGGAAACTTCTTTCATGAAAGTCGTAGAGCTTGTCGATACGAGTTCGTGCATATGCGGAACACAAGAATCGGAGTTGTAGGAAGAAGTAGGCCTCATCAAAAAGCCCGCGGATCAAGTGGGCCGATGGAGGCCCGCCGGCCCGGAGGGCCAAAAGCCCGGCCCGGCCCATCAAAAAGCCCGCAAAAGCCCGCCTCGGTGGGCCGATGGAGGCCCGCTAAAAAGCCCGCAAAAACCCGGCCCGGCCCGTCAAAAGCCCGCTAGACCCGGCCCGTAAAAGCCCGCCTAGGCCCGGCCCGTACAAGCCCGTAAACTATTTTTTATATATTATATATATTTGTGTGTGTTTGTGAATATATATATATATATAGATATATATATTAATATATATGTGTATGTGTGTATGTTTATATATATATATATAGAGAGAGAGATATATATATATATAGATATGTGTGTGCACTGTGTGTGTTTATATATATATATATATATATATAGATGTGTGTATGTGTGTGTTTATATTTATATATATATATATATATATATATGTGTGTGTGTGTGTGGAAATTCTCATATTTTTATAGTAAATATGTGCATATATACTCTAAAAAACAAGTGACAACGGTTGATCAATTAGATCGGATTTGAAAATATGATGAAATTAGCTAATTTTTTTACCACACTCATAATTTGTTGTAATAATCACATCCAACGGTCGGTTTTTTCATTTTATTTGAATTTATAGAGGTTGCTCTTTGGAGTGTATGATATATAAATATAGGTTTATAATAGTAACTAAGTTTGACCTAGTTGATCGAATTTGAAACGAGAACTAAATTGATTGGATTTTTTACAGCCACTATAAAACATTACAATCTCTCCATCGAACGGTTGGTTTCTCCAAATTCATCTTCCACTTCATGGTTGCTTTAGAATGGACATCAATAGTTTTAAATGCAATGTACAAGTCATATAACTTTAGGTGACAAATTGATATAGGGCAACGTCTTTGTAATAAAATTGAAATTTTTATCTTATGTACACGTACATCTATCGATAGGATATTTACAGATATGATGTGAAAAAATAAGCATGTTTTGCGGTTATCAAGCCATCGGTCAATCAAAAAAACATACAAGCGACTACGGTTGACCAATCCGATCGGGTTTGAAACTATGGTGAAATTGACTAAATTTTTAACCACACTCATAATTTATTATAATAATCACATCCAACGGTCGTTTTTCCCATTTTCTTTGAATTGATAGAGGTTGCTCTTTGGAGTGTGTGATATATAAATATAGGTATATAAGAGTAACTAGGTTTGACCTAGTTGATCGAATTCGAAACGAGAACCAAATTGGCTTTATTTTTTACAACCACCATAAAATATTACAATCTCTCTATCAAACGGTTGGTTTTTCCAAATTCATTTTCCACTTCATGGTTGTTTTAGAATGAACCTCAACAATTTAAATGTAATGGATAAGTCATACAACTTTAAGAGGCAAGTTGGTATAGGTCAATGTATTTGTAATTAAAATTGAAATTTTTATCTTATATCCATGCACATCTATCAATGAAATATTTACAAACGTGATGTAAAAAAATAAGCAAGTTTTGCGGTCATCACGCCACCGGTCAATCAAGAAAGCATACAAGCGACTACGGTTGACCAATCCGATCGGGTTTAAAACTATGGTGAAATTGACTAAATTTTTAACCACACTCATAATTTATTGTAATAATCAAATCCAACGGTCGGTTTTCCCATTTTCTTTGAATTGATAGAGGTTGCTCTTTGGAGTGTGTGATATATAAATATAGGTATATAAGAGTAACTAGGTTTGACCTAGTTGATCGAATTCGAAACGAGAACCAAATTGGCTTTATTTTTTACAACCACCATAAAATATAACAATCTCTCTATCAAACGGTTGGTTTTTCCAAATTCATTTTTCACTTCATGGTTGTTTTAGAATGAACCTCAACAATTTAAATGTAATGTATAAGTCATATAACTTTAGGTGACAGATTGATATAGGCCAACGTCTTTGTAATAAAATTGAAATTTTTATCTTATGTACACGTACATCCATCGATAGGATATTTACAGATATGATGTGAAAAAATAAGCATGTTTTGCGGTTATCAAGCCATCGGTCAATCAAGAAAACATACAAGCAACTACGGTTGACCAATCCGATCGGGTTTGAAACTATGGTAAAATTGACTAAATTTTTAACCACACTCATAATTTATTATAATAATCACATCCAACGGTTAGTTTTCCCATTTTCTTTGAATTGATAGAGGTTGCTCTTTGGAGTGTGTGATATATAAATATAGGTTTATAAGAGTAACTAGGTTTGACCTAGTTGATCGAATTCGAAACGAAAACCAAATTAGCTGGATTTTTTACAACCACCATAAAATATTACAGTCTCTCCATCAAACGGTTGGTTTTTTCAAATTCATTTTCCACTGCATGTTTGCTTTAGAATGAACCTCAACAATTTAAATGCAATGTACAAGTCATATAACTTTAAGAGGCAAATTGGTATTGGTCAATGTATTTGTAATTAAAATTGAAATTTTTATCTTATGTCCACTCACATCCATCGATGAAATATTTACAAACGTGATGTAAAAAAAAAAGCAATTTTTGCGGTTATCACGCCATCAGTCAACCAAGAAAACATGCAAGTGACTACGGTTGACTAATCCGATTGAGTTCGAAATTACGGTGAAATTAACTAAATTTTTAACCACACGTATAATTTATTGTAATAATCACATCCAACGGTCGGTTTTCTCATTTTCTTTGAATTGCTATATGTTGCTCTTTGGAGTGTATGATGTATAAATATAAATTTATAAAAAATTAGTGTCTTTAAAAATTTAATTATCAATAAATTAGTATCTATATATAAATATAGATTTTTTTTGGTACAATATAGATCTATTATCTTTGGTTGTATTTGATCATTATCCAATGAATTTCCAAAACTTGATTTAAAAAAAAATATTTGTGTCTTTAAATATTTATTTATAAATAAAGCCCGCAAGGCCCGGCCCGAAAAAGCCCTTAAGGCCAAGCCCGGCCCGGCCCGGAAAAGCCCGCAAGGCCCGCTTTATATGGACGGGCTTGGATCCTTCGATTTTTAATAAAGCCCGGCCTGGCCCGGCCCGCCATTATTAAAAAATTTAGCAAGGCCCGGCCCGGCCCAGCCCAAGCCCGCAATGAATGGGCCGGGCCGAGCCAGGCCCGGCCCGTTGACGACCCCTAGGAAGAAGTTATGACATTTAGAAGTTTTCGATTTTGTATATACATAGGTTAACATTTCTGGAAAAAATCTGAAAAAAATCAGAAAACCCTAGACTTTTTTTCTCTCTCTCTCTCTCTCCCGCACGGCACCGAACCGAAACCAAAAACAGAGCCAAACTTCTCCAGCCAAGTTCTTGCTCCTCCGGCCACCGTTTGATGCCAAACCACCTCCCACGGCTTCGCCTTGACCTTGCGCAGCTGCCAAAGGCAGCCTTGCGCCGTGGCACGACTTGTAGTTATGAATTAGTTATGAATTTTGGATATCGTATGAATTAGTTATGAATTTTACGATTTCGATTGATTTCGATCACTCAATTTGTGATTTATGAAGTTTGGACCGTCCGATAGAATTCTAGTTTTGATATAATGATCGTAGGACTGTCCCGGTGACCTTGTGTGGTCACGGGTGAAGATCCGACCGTGGGATCTTCATATAAGTGTGTTTTTGAAATTATACGCTAAGTTAATTATCGTTTTGATTAGGTATTTGACGGATTTGTTAGCGGACGATTGTGAATCGTATTTTGGGCTGTAAGAAGACGCAGCGGGAGTTTAGAGGTGAGTAAATCTCACTTGGTTCATTTACGAACCGAATTTCCTTAATTGCTCAATTTATTGTTAAGTGTGAGAAAATGGTTTTTAAGAAATGTGTTTTAAAGTATATTAAAAATGAATTTCTTGATTTTGTATCATGTGAACTATAGTTGGTATTAGTGATCATTCCTGTGTGGATGGTTACGTATATATATATTTACGTGATTATATATTGAATGGTGTGACATTGAGGTGTGGAATTGTGTTAATATGTTGTTGATAATGTTGATAATATGATTTTAATTATGTTGTTAATATTTGATAAATGTTGGTGATAAACATGTTGATTTTGTGAGTTGAATAGAAGATAGAGAAACGTAGGATTCCGAGGATCGAATGGTCTAAGGATCTTTGGTTAATGATAACCGGAGTGTATGTGTTCTGAGGACAGGGAGGTCCAAAGTTCGACCGTTAAATAATAACGGGGATATATTGTTCTGAGGACATGAAATGGTCCAAAGTTCGCGGGTTACTGAGTAACCTGGAGGTGCCGTTACTTGACCCTGGGCCAAGGTGTCAGAGGTAACGAGGCAGTTAGAGCTCTAACGTGGGTGCCAAAGTGGCGATAGTTGTGATTAGGTGCCAAAGTGGCGAGAGTTGTGATTTGGTGATTGTGGAAATGTGTTCCATGTTGTTTCATGTGTGTTGGATTGATGTTGCTTGTGGTTGTTGAGATTGTTGGATGTTTACTTGAGATAAATGAGTTGTGGTCTAATAAATCAACCGTTCATTCTTATTTACTCACACGAGCTTTCAGAAAGCTTACCGGGTTTTGTGTTGTTGCAATCCTGGTACACTATTCAAATGGTGTAGCGGATAATCCTGCAGGTCAGGATAATCAGGGTGGTGAGCGAGCTGCGTAGGACAGCAGGGTTGAGACCAGCACTTGGTCTATTTTGGTGTGTTTTTGTAGACTCTTGTGAGCAGAACATTTTATTTATGTTAGTATTGTAATAATTGACTCGAGAGATAGTTTGCTACGAGGTTTGTGTTATAGTTTATGAGATATTGGTTTTGAGAAAAAAAAATTTTGGACGTGATTTGTTTAGTTGTATTCATGTTTCGGATTTGAATTTATTATTCGAAATTCGGGGCGTGACACTTTCTTTGATAAACAAAATTATAATTTTTGGCAATGTGACATAATAGTTTGAATTCCTCAAGTTGAAAATCACAGGCTAATATTGTATATATTGACGAAAATATCAATACACAAACTGTCACGCCCCGAATTTTATAATAACAATTCAAAATCCGAAACATGAAAATACTACAAATTCAAAATAATCATCCTGAAAATTTCTTTTCATAACATCCTCACCACACGAAATAAAATCAAACCGAATTTAGTCTCGGTTAATTATTACAACTCAAATCCAAAATGAAATGTAAAGCTCTAAATGAGCATACACACCTCACAACTAAATGAAATAACAAAAACTGCTGTAACACCTAAGCAGCTCGGTCACCTCCCTGGTTATCCTGACCTGCAGGAATATCCGCTACACCATTTGAATAGTGTACCGGGATTGCAACAACACAAAACCCGGTAAGCTTATGAAAGCTCGTATGAGTTAAAGAAAAGAAGTATTGCTTAATTCAATTCATAATTATTCCCACACACAACAACACTAACAATTTCCACATCCACAAGTACTAACAATCTCAATCAACACCAATTCAATACATCAAGATAAACCCCAACACACATCTTTCTACACAACTCCCAACATCGTATTTATAAAAATACGGTACTTGACAGACTAGAGCTCTAACTGAATCGTAGCCCGTCACCTGGCCTAGGTTATGGCATCCGACGTATTTATCATTATCGTATTTCATCAATATGTATACCTATATACATATTTAGAACGTCCAATAATTCCACATACTCAACCAATCGTATCCCATCATCCACCCAGGATTAGAGAGTCCGATTACCCCACACCGGTCACTACGTCGACCCTAAACCCATAAATGAGCACAACATATAAAATCACATACTGAAATCAACCCAACCAAGATACACCATATTATTATGAAATTTCACAATTGAAGTATAATCAATTCATCAATTCAGTCAATCATATCTTCACTCAATAATATATATTTTCCACGTAAATATATATATACGTAATCATCCACTCAGGAATGACCACTAATACCATCTATAGTTCACACAAGAAGATCATGAAATTCATTTGTATAATGAAAATTCATTTTACTTACCTATGGACCGTGGTGATTCAAGTCCATGAAATTTTAAAACAAATATTTAATCCGCAAATATTTTTCACACAATTACCATAAATAAATAAATTTAAGCCATTCGGTTCGTAATATGAACCACGTGAGTTTTACTCACCTCGAAATTCCCGCTGCGTCTTCAATATAATTATAATTATAATTAACGCCGAAATAGCTCACTCAAATAAAATCCGTCAATCACCTAATCAAATATGATTCGAATTTAGCAAACAATTTCAACACATAAATTAACTACCATTTAACGGTCGGATTCCAATTTACATTAAAATCCGACGAGCGGTTTCTCACGAATCGCTCCCCTAATTACCGTTTTGCACATATACGAAGATCCAACGGTCGGATCTTCGCCCATGACCACACAAAGCCTCTGGGACAGTCATATGATCATCATAACAAATTTACAAGTTCATCCGACGGTCCTAATTTCACAGATCAAAAATCTAACGATCGAAATCGATCGAAATCACAAAATTCATAACTAATTCATACGATATCCGAAAAATGCGTATAATACGCCGAAATGATCGTATCGAAAAATAGAATCATAAAATGGACAGAAACCAAATTTTAGACCTCCGGAGGTGGTCGGAAAGGGCCGCCGGAATTAGGGACAGAGCCGCCCCCGATCACCGCCAATGGTGTCGGGGACGAGCTTGTCCCCTTCGTTTCATCATTCTAAGAAACTTTCATAACTAGCACAAGACCAAAAAATGACGGGAAGGGATCGAAAAGTACCAATTACAGTCGGCGGCCGGAAAAATTCCAGAAACCGGCGAGCTTGAAAACTGACGTGAAAACTACAACCTCAGGCCCCGATCCCTTCTGGAAACTTGTTCAGAACTTCCTTGCGAACTCAACAAGCCAAGAATCACAAGAAACGATCGTGTATAGCTCGAGATATCTTGATCGAAAGCTTGGTTGTTTCGATCCGTTCGGGTCGAGCTCCGACGAACGTGAAAACGTTCGACCTAGTTCCGGTCCTTCTTGGTGCTTGTAGAGGAAGTTGAGGCGAGCTCAATGAGCCAAGAATCAAGTGAAATGGTGGTGTGTAGCTCGAGATATCGAGATCGAACCGAAAATGGTGGTTTTCGGTTCGGGCCGTGCCGCCGCCGCTACAGGCCGCGCTGCCTTGTAAAACTGCCTCTGGGAGCTTCAGGGGGTTGATTCGATGTAGAGGGATGAGTTTCACTTGGTTTGGTGGTCGAAAACGCAAGAAGCTAGTTTTGGTTCGTTTTCGGGTCCGTTTGTTTCGGGTTGTTTCGCCGGCGATGGAGGCCTTGCCGGTGGAAGCGATGCCGTCCAGGAGATAGAGCAGCTCGAGACGAACGCCTGGGACTTGGTTTGAGGTTGAGAGGTGGTCTGTGGAGGGAGAACAATTTAGGTGAACTTTGCTCTCTTTTTCGGTCGATTTTGGTCGAGGGATGGAGGTAGGGGACGATGAACAGTGATTCTGAAAATGTAAGGTGGCCGGACCAAATAGAAGGGTTCTGAAAAATTAGCTAGGGTTTTTTCCTATTTATACAAGTTTCGGAAAAACTTCTTAAATCGATAACTAATTCAGAAAAAATCTGATCTTCGTGTTCCGCACTTGTACGAACTCGTATCGACGAGCTCTACAACTTTCATGAAGGAAGTTTCTCTAAATTTCGTACGTAGAAAAAGTCGATTTCTCAAACCGAGTATTTCGAGCTTTTCGTTAAAATAAACGTTTCGAAATTTCGATTAATGTAAAAGTGAATTATTATCGAACAATAATCGTTAAATCGTATAATAATCACTCAACACAATTACTCGAATTTAAAATGATAATTGCGGGTATTACACAAACATTACTAAAAAAATTCACCATTCATTTTTGTTCATTATTCATTACTCATTTTGAAATTTTCAAACAAACCTTTTCTCATTCATCGAATAAAATTTCTACAATTGAAACCAAACAAAATGAAGTTATATGTAGTCTATGAAAACAATTTTTTAAAATTATTATCTAAATATAATATATGCTCTTACTTGCAGCTGCAAGAACACTGCATTTCATGATGTCTTCATTCATGAAATAGAACCTTTGAAATCAGAATACAAGATCAGAGTTCGTATATCAAGAGTGTGGAGAGCAAAGAAATATAATACTGACAAGAACGATGGTCTCCACTCCGTCTTGATTGATGAAAAGGTAATTTTCTCACAAACAATTAATTGTCAATCCAATTATTTGCACACTTATACATATTTTTCTCTTATGAAATACAGGGTGACGCCATTCATGCAATTATCAGTGAATCTAACTACCCTTTAGTTCACAAAAAAATACAACAAGGCAAGGTTTATGACATTCACAATTTCTTTACACGAAAAAACCAGGAAATCTACAAGATTCTTGATCATCGAAGTCAAGTCCATTTCAATGCAATGATTGTCTTTGAAGCAGTTGAGGGAAACTGCCCAGAAATGCCAGAGCATCGATTCTATTTAGTAGAATTTGATCAACTTGAAGCACGCATGAATGATAATACCATTCTAACAGGTAAATGTACACATTGTAAATAAACAATGCTTCCTCATTGTACTTTACCTTATAACTTTGATTAATCACTTTTTTTTTTGTTGTTGTTAAATGCAAGATGTGTATGGCTGTTTAAAGTCGATTGTACCACCACATGAGACAACTGTCAAGGATAAAGAGTCAAAATGTGAAAGACAAGAGTCAAAATGTGAAATCTATTTGCAGAATTTAAGGTAAACTTTTTACACACTATTAAACATTAAGTACAGTATATGATCCAATTGAAATTTAAAACTAACTTCCTAAACATAAAATGCAGAAGAGAGGACTTGAGAATTACACTCTGGGGCAACATTGCTAGACAAGTTGACATGGAAACAATTAGAAACGCTTCTCCACCAGTGCTGATGGCATTAACCAGTTTAAAAATCAAAGAGTACATGAGTAAGTGTCTTTCAAAAATTCATCAATTATTTCATCATGACTAACACCTATACATAACTAATTATTTTTGTAACTAGCAGACAAACCTGCCCCATCAAATACAAGCAACACCTGTATTTTCATCAATCCAAAGATCCCAGAGACAAACAAGTACAGACTTCAGTAAGTTTCTTCATCATAAGAAAACCATCATTTTACATAAAAGGAAAGAAAAAAATATCAACAATTTCATCACATGCCTGAAAATTTGTAGGTTCTCAAAACTGGTTGATAGAGTGCAAATACTTCCCACACCATTTAAACAACCAACATCAGAAGAAATCCAGGAAATCGATATGAAAACAGTGTCTCAATTGAACACATTGGATCCATTGTCATACAAGGTATAAATCCAATTTTTGTTTCCAACTACACATTATAAATTGTAAGTATTTAAAATTTAAATAATCTATACACTAAGTTGTTTTACTTCGTAAACTATAGATTCATTATGCTACTTTGGCCTTAATTTATAAATTTTAAGTCTTTGACATTTTTGTAATTTATACCCTAAATTATTTTACTTTGTAAATAATAGACTCATTATGCTACGTTGTAAATAATTTATACCCCATTTTATTTTTCAATTACAGGAAAAAATGGTGTATTGCAATGCTTCAATTTCCAGATTTGCAACACACGACGGTTGGTGGTATAAAGGATGTCCTCGTTGTTATCGAGAATTAAAAGAACAAGAACATTAGAATCAACTTGGCTGCTCACATCATGGGAAGCAAGAAATTCTTCCTTGGTAAACATTGTAAAAAATTATATTTTTAGGACAAATTTTATATTATTTGACAAAACAAAATAACAACACTAAACTCTCTTCTTTATATACAGTTTCAGAGTCTACATGACTATCACAGATGATCAAAATGAGGCAGCGGTTATCATAATGGGAAAACCAGCAGAGCAACTCTTTGGAAGTAGTTGCAAAGATTTGGTCAGCAAAAGATCGTACCCAACAGAGGAAACATTATCAGAAGAGATAGAGAAAACAAGAGACCAAAAGTTCCTTTTTCAGCTCAAGATAAAGGAAGATAGTGAGCTAATAATCAAAGCAGTCTTTGCACATATGGAGTCCTCTATACCACCTTTTGAAAAGGACCCAGCAACTATGACACCAGATCCTGTTCATTTTCAAAGAAAAAGAGTAGCTGAGACAAGCAAGAGAGCATTATTCATATCTGAACCAGACAAGAAACCTAGAAGGTAAGTAGTACTAATCTGAATATTTTTTTTCTCTCCTTTTAATTTTTTTTTTTAAATTTTAGTTATTTGGAGAATACCACTCTAAGTTTTATGACATTCATTTTGGTTAAATATTACAATTCTCTGATCTTTAAAAAAGGACGTTATAATACGTATACTATATAATTCATTTTAACAAATCCATTCTTATCAATATTATTTTATTTACTAAAATTACTATATTTTATTTACTCTGTAGTGAGAGAGAAGCATAGGAAGATGAAACCACATCATCGTCATCAGCTAAAAACAAAAAGACTGTTTAATCCAAGATAGCTGTGGTGTACAGTTTTTTGATGAGATAATCGATTTTGTGTAGCTGCAATGACAAATACAGTTGGAACCACCACTGTTTTTGAACAAGATCCGCAATCTTACAGGATTGCAGCAATGATCTTTTTGTAAAGCTGCAACTATAATAGCTAATCTGACTATGTAGCTATCTTTTTTGTAAAGCTTGTCACGCCCCGAATTTTAGAATAACAATTCAAAATCCGAAACATGAAAATACTACAACTCAAAATAATCAACCTGAAAATTTCTTTCCTTAACATACTCACCACACGAAATAAAATCAAACCGATTTTAGTCTCGGTTAATTATTACAACTCAAATCCAAAATGTAATGTAAAGCTCTAAATGAGCATACACACACCTCACAACTAAATAAATAACAAAACTGCAATAACACCTAAGCAGCTCGGTCACCTCCCTGGTTATCCTGATCTGCAGGAATATCCGCTACACCATTGAATAGTGTACCGGGATTGCAACAACACAAAAACCGGTAAGCTTATGAAAGCTTGTATGAGTAAAAGAAGGAACTGTTACTTAATTTAATCTCATTTATTCCCACAAACCGCAACACTCAATAATTTCCACATATGAAAATAATAACAATCTCAATCAACACCAATTCAAATTTATCAAGACAACCCAACTCACAACTTTCTCCACAACTCTCATCATCGTATTTATAAAAATACGGTACTTGACAGACTAGAGCTCTAACTGAATCGTAGCCCGTCACCTGGCCTAGGTTATGGCATCCGACATATTTATCAATTATTGTATTTCATCAATATGTATACCTATATACATATTTAGAACGTCCAATAATTCCACATACTCAACCAATCGTATCTCATCATCCACACTAGGATTAGAGCGTCCGATTACCCACACCAGTCATTACGTCGACCCTAAACCCATAAATGAACACAACATATAATATCACATACTGAAATCAACCCAACCAAGATACATCATATTATTATGGAATTACACAATTGTAATATAATCAACTCATCAATTCTACTCAATCATATCATCACACAACAATTCACTCATCAATATATATTTTCCACGTAAATATATATATACGTAATCATCCACTCAGAAATGACCACTAATACCATCTATAGTTCACACAAGAAAATTATGAAATTCATTTGTATAGTTAAAATTCATTTTACTTACCTATGGACGGTGTGATTCAAGTCCATTAAATTTTAAAACAAATATTTAATCCGCAAATATTTTTCACACAATTACCAAAAATAAATAAATTAAAATGCTCGGTTCGTAATATGAACCACGTGAGTTTTACTCACCTCGAAACTCCTGCTGTGTCTTCAATATAATTATAACTCACAATAATCCAAATGCTCGTCAACACAAGTCGTCAAGTACCTAATCAAGTACGGTCTTTACTTAGCAACGAAGCATGAAATAAACCTAAATGATGATCCAACGGTCGGATTTCAAAATAACGACAATCCAACGGTCGGATTCTAAAATAAAGACAATCTGACTGGCGGATTGAATTTAAATGATAATCCAACGGTCAGATCCTCACGGATTGCCCTTGGAAACATCCTATCAAAATTATACGAAAATCCGATGAACGGATATTCACTAATTGCCTCCCGAATCACTATTTTACAATTATACGAAGATCCAACGGTCGGATCTTGGTCCGTGACCACACAAGGTCATCGGGACAGTCATATGAACATCATATTAAAATTTGAAGTAAAACCGATGGTCTGATCTTTGTAAATCTCAAACCGAAGGTAAATTGTAAAACCGTAAATAGTAAAGTCAAAACAGAAATTGACTATTTATCAACTTTTTCTAACATGATCAAGTTATATCTCAAAACGCTCGTATGGATGCATAGATCATCGTCCAGATAATAAAAACTCAAAATGTGGTCCGACGCGCCGCCACACGCGACGGTCAGACGGTGGTCAACGCCAGTCAACCACCTCCGATGCAAAAGTCGTCAACTACAAACTTTTTCAAAATGAAATTTTGAACAACTTTAATACCTGACTTTTTCGGAGATGAGGTCTGGATCGTCCTAGATCGGGCTTTGAAGTTGGATTAATCTCGACCCTCTGATCAGTCTCCAGATCGAATCAGGGACGTCGAAATCTTCAACTCTTGATCTACCACTCTACACTCAAAATCGTGATGCAAGCCATATATGGGGATGATCAGAAGGAAGAGCACGTCACGAAAATGGGGAGGATCGGCCCGTGCACCGCCAGAAAAATGGTTTTCCGGCCGGGTCGGGTTTGGGCTTCGGATAGAGGCTTCGATCCAAGCCTAGGAGCGGCGGCTGGGTGTGGCGACGGCGGGGATCGACCGGGCGTTAGGCGGCGAAGCGGACGGGGGCCGGGTCCGGCGGCGGCGCGGCCGGGAAGGCCGACTTCCAGTCGGGTCGGGTCGGCGGGTCTGCAAGCACAGTGACCAGGCCGAGAGAGAGACGGGGGGCTGATGTGTAAAAATAGGATTCTTTCGTCCTTCACAACAAACTCAGATTTTTCCACTATTTATAGAAAAATTTCGATTTTCAAATATTCATAACTTATTCATACGAACTCCGAATAATACGTTCCACATATGCACGGACTCGTATCGACGAGCTCTACAACTTTCATGAAGGAAGGTTTCATAAATTTTGAACGTATAAAAAGTCGATTTTGACAACCCCCTAAATAACGTTCGTTTTCGAAAATAAAATCATTCGGAACCAATTTTCTCAACCCACGACAATCCAAATAATCCCAAATATCACAATTCAATTAATATAACAATTATTGAATTACATAAATTTATTGTATGAAAATCTGGGTCTTCACAGTCTACCCTCCTTAAAAGAATTTCGTCCCAAAATTCAAGCATGTTCGTCCACAAAAAACTGAGGATATCTCTTTCTCATGTCAGACTCCAATTCCCATGATGCATCACCCTCATCATGATGACTCCACAACACCTTCACAAGATCAACCTCTTTCCTACGAAGTTTCTTTGTAGACCTATCCAAGATACGAACAGGTTCAACTACAAACGTCACATCCGGGTTCACTTCGATCGTATCGTGGTCAATCACGTGAGACTCGTCTCGAACATACTTCCTGAACAGAGACACATGGAAGACGTTGTGCACACCCGACATGCTAACAGGTAAAGCAAGACGATATGCCAAGTCACCAACCCTTTCTAGAATCTCAAAGGGTCCAACATACCTCGGTGCGAGTTTCCCCTTCTTGCCAAATCTCACCACACCTTTCATTGGTGAGACTTTCAAGAACACATGATCACCTGTCTCAAACTCCAACGGTCTCCTCTTCAAGTCAGCATAACTCTTCTGTCTACTCTGAGCGGTTCGGATTCTGTCCCGAATAGTAGTGACCTTCTCTGTAGTCTCCTGTACAATCTCAGGTCAGATGAGCCCTTTATCCCCTGCTTCCGCCCAACAGATAGGAGTCCTACATGGCCTACCATAAAGAGCCTCATATGGAGCCATACCGATACTAGAGTGATAGTTGTTGTTGTAGGCAAACTCTACCAATGACAGATGATCCGCCCAACTACCCTTAAAATCTAGAACACAAGCTCTAAGCATGTCCTCCATCACCTGATTCACTCTCTCGGTCTGTCCATCTGTTTGTGGGTGAAATGCAGTGCTCATAGCAAGAGACGTACCAAATGCCTTATGGAACCTACGTCAGAATTCTGAAGTGAAACGAGCATCGCGATCAGATACAATCGTCACAGGCACTCCATGAAGCCTCACTATCTCGTTCACATATAACTTACACAATGCATCACCTGAGTACGTTTTTGCCACTGGAAGGAAGTGTGCTGATTTAGTCAACCGGTCAACAATTACCCAAATCGAGTCATAACTTTGCCTGGATCTGGGCAATCCAGTCACAAAGTCCATAGAGATATCTTCCCATTTCCAAACAGGAATCGATAAGGGGTTCAACATTCCTGCCGGTCTCTGATGCTCTGCCTTCACCTGTTGACAGATAAGACACTTCGACACGTGTTCTGCCACATCCCTCTTCATACCATACCACCAAAACTGCCTTCTTAGATCCATATACATTTTAGTACCTCCCGGATGTATAGTATATCGAGACCAATGTGCTTCCCGCATGATCTCCTCTCTGAGGTTATCAACATTCGGTACATACAATCTCCCTCGAAATCTCAACCCTCCATCAGCCCCAATCATCCACTCGGAAGGACCCTCCACATCCGGGTCAACAGTCATCTCAGAAATCCTCGCCTGAGCAAACTCATCAAGTGTATGACCCTGAATGATCCTGGAGATCAATGTGGGCTGTAAGGTGATACTACCGAGAAAGATTCCCTGTCCTGCTCCTGCGAGCATAAGGTCGAACGCAGATGCAGCTTCTAACATGCGCCACTCCCGCACCATAATCGATGCCATGATTACCCGCGGTTTCCTACTCAAAGCATCCGCCACTACATTCGCCTTTCCGGGATGATACTCCAAGGTGAAATCATAGTCCTTAATGAGCTCCATCCATCTCCTCTGCCTCATGTTCAATTCATTCTGGGAGAATAGATACTTCAAACTCTTGTGATCAGAAAAGAGTTCAAATTTCTCACCATAAAGACAGTGCCTCCAAATCTTCAAGGCAAACACCACAGCTGCTAGCTCTAGATCATGAGTAGGGTAATTCCGCTCATGTACCTTCAACTGTCTAGAACCATAAGCAACGACACTACCATTCTGCATCAACACACACCCCAAACCCTGATGAGATGCATCGCTATAAATGACTAATCCACCACCACTAGTAGGAATAGTCAACACCGGAGCTGTAGTCAATCTAGTCTTCAGCTCAATGAAAGCCTTCTCACACTCATCCGACCATACGAACTGAGTGTCTTTCCTGGTCAATTTGGTCAAAGCCGAAGCAATACCAGAAAACCCTTCAATGAAGCGCCTGTAATAACCGGCCAATCCAAGGAAGCTACGGATTTCTGTAACCGTAGTAGGGCGACTCCAACTCATCACTACTTCAACCTTCGAAGGATCCACAGAAACTCCATCCTTCGAGACCACATGACCAAGGAACTTGACTTCACTCTGCCAGAAGTCGCACTTCTCGAACTTGGCAAATAGTTTCTGCTCCCTCAATGTCTGCAGCACTATCCGCAGATGTCTCTCATGCTCCGCTGACGACCTTGAATAAATCAAGATGTCATCAACGAACACTACCACGAACTGATCCAAGTAAGGACTGAACGTACGGTTCATCAAGTCCATAAATGCTGCGGGGGCATTCGTGAGACCAAAAGGCATGACAAGAAACTCAAAATGTCCATACCTGGTCCTGAACGCAGTCTTTGGAATATCTTCCTCCTTCACCCTCAACTGGTGATATCCAGACCTCAAGTCAATCTTCAAGAACACAGTAGCTTCTCTAAGCTGATCGAACAAGTCATCAATCCTAGGTAAAGGGTACCTATTCTTGATGGTCACCTTGTTCAACTGTCGATAATCCACACATAAACGAAGTGAACTATCCTTCTTCTTCACAAACAACACTGGTGCACCCCAAGGAGACACACTTGCCTGAATGAACCCTTGTGCAAGTATGCCCTCAATCTGAACCTTCAACTCCTGAAGTTCAGCTGGAGCCATTCGATAGGGTGCTTTCGACACAGGTGTAGTACCTGGTATCACATCAATGGAGAAGTCCATTATCCTTTTCGGAGGTAACCCAGGGATCTCCTGAAACACGTCTTCATACTCGGAAACTACAGGAATCCCTGTAATCTTTGAAGTACTACTCCCTGATTCAATATGGGCCAAAATCCCTATCCTCATGGTGATGTCAGACTTCAGACAACGGTAATGAAACACCGGTTGTCCCGGAACATGGAAGGACACAATCATCCTAAAGCAATCAATAACAGCATGGTTCGGGCTCAACCAATCCATACCCAAAATCACATCATACGTGTGATCTGGAATCACAATCAAAGATGCAGAGAACTCTCTGCCACCAATCCCAATAGGGCAATCATCACAAAGCATGCTAAGCTCAAGAGACACACCGAGAGGTGATGTAACACACAATGATCTAGTCAGAGGCATAGCAATCAAACCCAAAACATCCACAACCGAACTAGATATGAAAGAGTGTGAGGCTCCCGTATCAAACAGTACTCTAGCAAGAAAGTGATAAACAGATAAGGTACCTTCCACTCCCGTGCCTGCCTGACCGATGGCAAAGACTCTAGCATTAGCAGGTGGTAGCTGCCTCTGCTGGTTACCCTGCACTCTACCCTGATTTCGAGGACACTCTCTAGCCTGATGCCCTGCCTGTCCACAGCTGTAGCATAACCTACCCCGTGGCTTCGTGCACGCACGAGAGATGTGGCCCGGCTCGCCACAGTTAAAGCACTTCACCAGAGCTGCTGGTGCTATCTGCCTAATAGGCATAGCCTGAACAGGAGGAGCTACTGTTGCCCTAGCTGGAGCCTGATGCTGGAACTGAGTTCTCTGTCTCTTCCAGAACCCACCCCTGAAGTCTCTAGCTCTACTGCTCCCTGCTATGGCCTTTCCCTTGCCCTGGAAGTCTCTCTCAGCAGACTCCTTCTCTCTACGAATCAGGTTCTGCTGCTCAATGATCTCTGCCTTAGCCAAGATCTCTCTCTTGGTCTTCAGCTCCAAGATAGCTACATCACGCTCAATCGAATAACTCAACCCTCTCTGAAACTTCTTGGCCAAGTCCTCATCCTCCATCTGCCTCACATACTTGTACAATCTGGAGAACTCCGCATCATACTCAATTACGGTCATCTTCCCCTGTACAAGTGCAAGGAACTCTCGCTCCAACCTCTCCTTCACTGCTGGTGGAAAGTACTTCTCCCTGAACAGCCTCTCAAAGCCGTCCCATGTCAAGGTAGACACCTCAATGCTCCTCTGAGTGACGTTCCACCACACCCTAACCTCATCCTTCAGCATGAAGACGGCTAGCTTCCTCTTGTCGGTCTCAGTGCAATCAAGCAGATCGAAATAGGTCTGCAAATCCTCTATCCAACGATCCGCCACCATATAATCAGTGCCTCCTCCAAACTTGGTTGCTCCCAAGCGAGTAATTTCCCTTGCTAGCATCAGCAAGCGAGCAGGATTATCAACCACAGCCACAGGAGGAATAGGCTGATCCTCATAAGGTGCATCTTCCTCCGACTCGAATACTTCTTCGACTGGAGGGGCTCTACCCCTTCCTCGGCCTCTACCCCTGCCACGAGGTCTACCTCTACCCCGACCTCTGGCCTCGTTTCCCTCAATCTCCATTACCTAATAAGCATGACATACTTGATTAATACACGCATAACACTTAAACAAAGCATAAGTCAAATGCAAGTCCATATTAACCAAGTACTGATCATACATAACGATGCTTAAATTTCCTAAAAGTACTAACGTTCCTAGCCAACCTAACGCACTCACATACCCAATGACATTGTCAATACCGAAGAGCACACGATGGGGATCCGCTGCAGACGGGCCATCACTCGGTAAGTATTGACATATCACCAAATATGTACCTTACGCTCTGATACCAAACTGTCACGCCCCGAATTTTAGAATAACAATTCAAAATCCGAAACATGAAAATACTACAACTCAAAATAATCAACCTGAAAATTTCTTTCCTTAACATACTCACCACACGAAATAAAATCAAACCGATTTTAGTCTCGGTTAATTATTACAACTCAAATCCAAAATGTAATGTAAAGCTCTAAATGAGCATACACACACCTCACAACTAAATAAATAACAAAACTGCAGTAACACCTAAGCAGCTCGGTCACCTCCCTGGTTATCCTGACCTGCAGGAATATCCGCTACACCATTGAATAGTGTACCGAGATTGCAACAACACAAAACCCGGTAAGCTTATGAAAGCTTGTATGAGTAAAAGAAGGAACTGTTACTTAATTTAATCTCATTTATTCCCACACACCGCAACACTCAATAATTTCCACATATGCAAATAATAACAATCTCAATCAACACCAATTCAAATTTATCAAGACAACCCAACTCACAACTTTCTCCACAACTCTCATCATCGTATTTATAAAAATACGGTACTTGACAGACTAGAGCTCTAACTGAATCGTAGCCCGTCACCTGGCCTAGGTTATGGCATCCGACATATTTATCAATTATTGTATTTCATCAATATGTATACCTATATACATATTTAGAACGTCCAATAATTCCACATACTCAACCAATCGTATCTCATCATCCACACTAGGATTAGAGCGTCCGATTACCCACACCAGTCATTACGTCGACCCTAAACCCATAAATGAACACAACATATAATATCACATACTGAAATCAACCCAACCAAGATACATCATATTATTATGGAATTACACAATTGTAATATAATCAACTCATCAATTCTACTCAATCATATCATCACACAACAATCCACTCATCAATATATATTTTCCACGTAAATATATATATATACGTAATCATCCACTCAGGAATGACCACTAATACCATCTATAGTTCACACAAGAAAATTATGAAATTCATTTGTATAGTTAAAATTCATTTTACTTACCTATGGATCGTGTGATTCAAGTCCATGAAATTTTAAAACAAATATTTAATCCCCAAATATTTTTCACACAATTACCAAAAATAAATAAATTAAAATGCTCGGTTCGTAATATGAACCACGTGAGTTTTACTCACCTCGAAACTCCTGTTGCGTCTTCAATATAATTATAACTCACAATAATCCAAATGCTCGTCAACTCAAGCCGTCAAGTACCTAATCAAGTACGGTCTTTACTTAGCAACGAAGCATGAAATAAACCTAAATGATGATCCAACGGTCGGATTCTAAAATAAAGACAATCTGACTGACGGATTGAATTTAAATGATAATCCAACGGTTAGATCCTCACGGATTGCCCTTGGAAACATCCTATCAAAATTATACGAAAATCCGATGAACGGATCTTCACTAATTGCCTCCCGAATCACTATTTTACAATTATACGAAGATCCAACGGTCGGATCTTCGCCCGTGACCACACAAGGTCATCGGGACAGTCATATGAACATCATATTAAAATTTGAAGTAAAACCGATGGTCTGATCTTTGTAAATCTCAAACCGAAGGTAAATTGTAAAACCGTAAATAGTAACGTCAAAACAGAAATTGACTATTTATCAACTTTTTCTAACATGATCAAGTTATATCTCAAAACACTTGTATGGATGCATAGATCATCGTCCAGATAATAAAAACTCAAAATGTGGTCCGACGCGCCGCCACACGCGGCGGTCAGATGGTGGTCAACGCGGCGGTCAACGCCGGTCAACCACCTCCGATGCAAAAGTCGTCAACTACAAATTTCTTCAAAATGAAATTTTGAACAACTTTAATACCTGACTTTTTCGGAGATGAGGACTGGATCGTCCTAGATCGGGCTTTGAAGTTGGATTAATCTCGGCCCTCTGATCAGTCTCCAGATCGAATCAGGGACGTCGAAATCTTCAACTCTTGATCTACCACTCTACACTCAAAATCGTGATGCAAGCCATATATGGGGATGATCAGAAGGAAGAGCACGTCACGAAAATGGGGAGGATCGGCCCGTGCACCGCCGGAAAAATGGTTTTCCGGCCGGGTCGGGTTTGGGCTTCGGATAGAGGCTTCGATCCAAGCCTAGGAGCGGCGGCTGGGTGTGGCGACGGCGGGGATCGACCGGGCGTGAGGCGGCGAAGCGGACGGGGGCAGGGTCCGGCGGCGGCGCAGCCGGGAAGGCCGGCTTCCAGTCGGGTCGAGTCGGCGGGTCTGCAAGCACAGTGACCAAGCCGAGAGAGAGACGGGGGGCTGATGTGCAAAAATAGGATTTTTTCGTCCTTCACAACAAACTCAGATTTTTCCACTATTTATAGAAAAATTTCGATTTTCAAATATTCATAACTTATTCATACGAACTCCGAATAATACGTTCCACATATGCACGGACTCGTATCGACGAGCTCTACAACTTTCATGAATGAAGTTTTCCCAAATTTTGAACGTATAAAAAGTCGATTTTCACGACCTCCTAAATAACGTTCATTTTCGAAAATAAAATCATTCGGAACCAATTTTCTCAACCCACGACAATCCAAATAATCCCAAATATCACAATTCAATTAATATAACAATTATTGAATTACATAAATTTATTGTATGAAAATCTGGGTCTTCACAAAGCTGCAGCTAAAATGCCTTACATTATTGTGCAGCAAGCAATTTTTGGATGATTTCAAATGAAATCAATTATGTAACAAATGTAGAATGTGCATGTACTCTTTTATCAAATGAATATAATGTAACAATTCTCCCACCATATATCACTATTTTCTTCATTACTATACTTCATAGTTTTGATTAAAATTTTTCTCACAATTAACTTCCGATTCATAAAGATCTCAAACTTCTGCAGGTATTATTCTCCTACCTTTTGCTTATTCAAAGTGGCATTGCATTAAGAGCTGCAGGAAAATTATGAAAAATACAAGAAGACGAAATGTTTTGAGACCAAGAAGCTCTTAAAGAGGTAATCCTCTCAAGACCAATGCTTATCGGATGGCAACTCAATTTTGATAAAAATACTTTAGTGACTAACCTATTCACTTTTGGTAGCTTTGCAATTAATTTTCAGGAACTAAAACTTTCACTACATCTTCTTGAACAGGTAATCATGGATATCAGAGACAGTTTTGCAATTAATTTGATGGCCATGGATATCAGTATAGGTTTGCAATTAATTTGATGAAAATCTGTCATACAAAAATTCAGTGTTTTGTGAGAAAGTTTTCTATATATGTGACTAGCATTGTTTTTACTATTACTTGCAATTTCAAAATTTTATCTGAACACTTTGGTTACGATTTTTGCATGTCTTAAATTTTCAATTAATACTGCTTTCTATTTCTAGATGCTAGATGCCAACAGAGTTCATTAAGTAAAGATATTCATTGGTATTTGAATACGTTTATTCAGAATGTTAGGTTGCATATTAATACATTTTTTGCCCTAAGAACACTACCTTATATTTAAGTATTGATGATAATTGCTTTTACGTCACTAGTATATCTAGCAAAAGAGAAAGTATTATTTTTAACAGTGTATTGCCAGTAAAATAAAGAAAGAAATGTACTGACTTCTCATGTTACTATTACAGATCTCAATCTAAGCACCTGGCAGAAGCAAATCTCAATCAATTGATTTCACTGTGCTGCTCAATCTAAATTTACTGTGCTGCTCAATCTAAACACCTGGCAGAAGCAGAAATTCTAGAAGAAATTCAAGAAATTTACAAGGAAGTGCAAGCAAAGTTCAGTTAGTAATGCTCTTATATTGGATTTTTACTTCAATTTCCTTTACATTTTTCTCCTTCATTTTCAGTTTTATATCGACTATATTCAATTTCAGTTTCCTTAAATATACAATTACTTACTTTTATAAACAATTCACGAACAATCCTAACTCCCGCAGCAAAGCGCGGGAAACTATTCCTAGTATTTACTATATACTAAAGGAGATTCACTGTTCATTTAACAGTAAAAATAGTGCAATTGCGGTTATGCCCTTGCTCGGTCTGTTGGTTTAGCAGTAAAATGCCGGTTCTGCCCTTGGGTTAGATATTTTCGC
Organism: Rosa persica; assembly: GCA_025331145.1. Taxonomy (NCBI): domain Eukaryota; kingdom Viridiplantae; phylum Streptophyta; class Magnoliopsida; order Rosales; family Rosaceae; genus Rosa; species Rosa persica. The sequence continues at coordinate 64,539,925 of WFKR01000005.1, forward strand.
ACTCCCGCTCTCCAGAATCTACGAGTCGAGTGTTTTCCTTTCGTTCGCACGAGGAGAGTGAGAGACAGGGAACGTATTCTGGATGATCGAAGGCAAAGGAATTGGGAGAGAGATTGCAGGTTTCATCTTCTGTCGTTGGTTGTTGATCGAAAGATGATCGAAGGTAGACTCTTCGCTTAGATTGAGAGAGAGAGAGAGAGAGAGAGAGAGAGAGAGAGAGAGAGAGAGAGCTTAACTTTGCTGCTTTAATCTTCTGGTGGCTGAGCGAAGGAAAAGATGAAGGATTTGGGTCTACGGTTTGGATCAAGCAGCAACAATATTGAGTTTTTGGGGCAGGTTCAGGCTTTTCTTTTGTTCTCATCATATTTTTTGCTTGGTTGGGATTTTTCTTTCGTTAAATGGTCAGAATTTTGTTTGGGTTCTGTTGTCACCGATAATGGTATTTGGTTTCAGATTGGGTTCTTTGGTTTTTGATTGGGTCTTTTGTTGTTGGTGGTTTTGAATTGATATGGGTTTGTACCTTTTTTTGGGATATTGTTTGTTGTGGAGTTGTAATATTAGGTTTGTGATTCTTAAGTATCTTTTCAGTTTATTTTGGTAAGGAAAATTAGAAAAAAAGGATTCTATTGGAGAACAAAATTTTCATACTGCTTTTCCATTGGGGTTTGTCAATCGAGTGAATCAAGATGGTATGTTTCTGTTGTTTAGATTCTTGATTTCTATTTAATGTGTAAGTGACCTTAGTGGGAACAATTACAATAGTTGATTTGAGTTTTATACATGTAATCATACATGTTAACAAAACATGAGAAGGTATTCCGAATTCAAGTTCCATTATAGTGGCAAACAAAATACTTAGATCAAGTAATCCTTCTAATTCTTGCTCTGTATGCTTTAGAATATGGGTATTGTTTGCGTTTTCTATCAGTAAGTAATTCACTCCCTGCTTCTTTAATTTCTGCATTTGACATAAACTGTGCTCCTCTTTTTCAGCCGAAATCTGTTTTATGTATGAAATTTGATGAATTTGACAATGATGGGTTTTTTTTTTTTTTGGTGGTTTCTTCTATTATTCTGGAACTTAATCTCAGTTTCTAGGTTTACTTCCTATACAATAATATCTATGTATTGTGTGAACTTCTCAATTGAAATTTAGATAGGGTAATAAAGTCAAAGATGTAGATGCAAGTTTCTTTTCTACCTTGATGTTAGACCTCCCCCGGCCCACCCCTTCACAAAAAAAAAAAATGTAGTTCATGTTTTGCTTCAATAAGGTACAAAACATCACTCAATTGTTTTTTCGTTGTTTTATAGGATGAGTATTGCAAAGCTTATTATGCTGCTTTAAGAAAAAGACGAGAAGAAGAAGCAGCAGAGTCGTCAGGTTGGCATGAAGTCAAAACTTCAAAATGAAGAACAAGATAATGTTGACTGGGAAGAGGCTCCAGTTGCAGGTACGTGTCATTATTTGACAAATTATATTCAATTCCACTTGATGTTTGGTTCGAATTGTCAACCTCCTTTTGTCGAAGAATAATGAAAAAGGCCAGTTGATATATACTTTCTTATATCAAATGTCAAATGTGATGGATTCTTCTTTAATGTGCTTGAATATTGCTGTGTTGCACAATGGTCTTATTGGTATCATTTTTTTTTTTCCAGCATTTTTCCCTACTCATTTGGCAAGGTCTCCTTTGTAATACACACCCCAGAAACATTGGTATCTTGCTGGTCATTAGATGAGTTGAATTGAGGGAATATTGTTGGGCAGGAAATGGAGAAGGGTACATAATCCTATAAAAGATCGCAGCTGAACTTCATATCCTGTAACCAAGCATATAAACATGATATAATAAATCCCTAAATTAATTCTCAATTAGATAGATGTACATGTATAATGTATGTATGTATATAAATTTATGTCACACAAGTTCACATGGTTAGTTTCAACTAATTCTGTGTCAATATATGCAATGTCAGATGCATGAGAGCTTTCCAACTATTGACAAAGGGACATGCAATTCTCAAAAAGAGGCTTATGGCTTATTTTCAGGTGATGATCGATGCCGCACAACTTTAGTTTTTTTATTTTGGTGTATATATTGAGATTTAATTGTACTACATGAATAAGGTTTATACATGTCTCCCGAATAGAATAAGGACAAGGATGATGGTAGAGATTCGTTTGAGCAGAAAGCTAAGGAGAGTTCAAAGTCGATTAGTAACTAGAGGCAGAGCTTGAACTTGAACTTCAGAGGTTAAATGTCACAACTTTTACAATTTCAATTGTTCTCTGCCTGTTTATGCTGCTCATTTTGTCAAATTTCTAATTCCTACAGTTCACTATTTATGCAATATACTGAATGAGAATTAAAGTAAATTCCAGTACTTTCTATATTTTTTTACATTCTGTATATCTGAGTTGGTTATAATTTGCTGGCAAGTTGATTTTTAGAAAATGCTTTAAAATGTATACAGCACATATATACTTACTGTTCAACTAATATATCATTGTTCAATTACAACATATATCCTCCTTTAAACATTTTAATCATACTTGAGTTAACAGTTCTTTCTTTCTTTCATTTTTTCAATATTGTTTATAAATTTAATTCAACACAGATTCTACATTTGACTATGTTCTAAAAAAATATATACATATCACCGGAAGAGATTGTATATTGCAGCGCTTCAATCCGCAAATTTCCAACACATAATGGTTAGTGGTATAAAGGATGCGCAAGCTGTTTCCGACAACTAAAAGTAAATTTTTTTTTTAATTCTGAAGTTCATTGAACTTTGCAGCAATCAGCTCATGAGTTCATTGCTATGTTTTGTATATAGAAATTCAAATATAATTAGATTGTGTTAATTCACCCGAATTCATCGCTATATTTTCTGATTCCTTCTGTTTTTTCCTCTGTATTTTTTCCTCTATGTAAACGTTTCATATCTGAATCAACTAAAACTGTTCCTCAGGAAATCAGTACCACAAGAAGGTAGCCAACTTAATAGCTTTAAATTTTGTTTTTAGTTATGAAATTTAAGGAGTTACACTAATTTTACTAAAAATCTGAACACTGTATCTCTCTGTTGAATTATTGGATTTGATTTGGATTTACATTTTGGCTGTTCATTGGTTTTGCTAAGGCTTTGTGATTGTGTTGTATTAACCAAAAAAGTTTCTCTCTTGTGTGTGAGCTGAGATTGAATAATGAGTTTGTATTCTTTGAAAGCATGAGGTAAACAATACACCTCTGATTTGAAGGGTTTAAATGATTAAAAATCTGATCATTTTCAGGGATAGGTTTTCAAAATTGAAATGACATGTGACATTCTTGCTGAACTTTTTCAGTTCTGTTCATGCTTATGATATTGATGATACTCTTATGAGTTTTATTTACAACGATTTCAAGAAACTTTTGTTCTTGGTGAGTTCGTTGCTTCTATTAAGCTTTGTGACTTAATTTCTTTGCAGTATTCCCTTTTGTGGTTTTCAACTAAATATTTTATACCTTACTGTTATACTATTAGTATTTCTTAATTTTGTAACAATGAATGATATTAAAAATCTATTATACTATACATTGCAGTTAGTTTTTCTTTTCCACTCTAAACTTATTCTCAAAACAATCATAACAAAATAAATATAAAAATAAATAAATAAATAACTTTTCTGCTTTACATGCAGTTACAGAGCCCCCATGACCATTGAGGATGCTGATTATCAAGCAGAACAATTCTTTGGAAGCAGTGCAGCTGCAGATGCAACTACAGCAACTATTCTTTTTGTACAAGTGCAATCAACCAATTAGTTAGAGAGTGTGTTGTACAGCGAAAACTGGAGCAATGACTTTTTTTCAACAGACTCCAGTAACAACTTTTGCTAACCAACTCCAACATCTTCCGCAGCTGCAACCCAAACAATCACCTTTTCAACAATTGGAGCACTTAATGTTTTGAACAACCTCAAGCAGCGGCTTTTGTTAGATTAACTTATAACATTTTTGTATAGCTAGCAAGATCGTACCAGTTCCAATTCAATGCGCTTGAACTGTTTCACAATTTCAGTAATATATAATAATATCCTTTTTGTATTTCATCAGTCTAATTTGTTGATAAGAACAAATTCTGCAGCAAATTCGCCGCAGCAAAGCGCGGGTGACTTTTCTAGTAAATATACTAAAGTTGGGTTACTGTTACTACTGTTCATAAGCCGTTTGGTGTATTAGCTTGAGCCGAGCCGGCGATTCTGCCCTTGCTTCCTTTGTATTCTGATCAAGCAGTTGGTGTATTGAGTCGAGCCGAGCTGAGGTGATGATTGGATTTACGATTCTGTCCTTGCTTTCTTTCTATTCTTATCTATTGCCGACATAAGAAAAGATAGATGTCAACAGAGAGAAAGACTCAACAAAGACAAATTCATATCAGATGCGCAAGAGAGGAAATTGAAATCAACAGAGAGAAGGACTCAACAAGTAAAACACAGAGAGACATCCGTTTGATCTTTGGTTATTGGTTGCTCATACTGAAAGCGACGTAGAGATTCATAGAAAGATTTGGATCAGGTTTGGGAGGGATCTTTCAGCAAAAGAAGAGGTGTGGCTTACTTTTGATTTTTATGGATGTTGTATGCTTAGTTGATTGAAGATATATGCAAAGATTTTACAATCAGTTTTGGTCAATTGTTTTGTTTCTAGAACAGTTCCTATTATGTTCGTCCTTAGTCGCTTTGCTTTCTGTTTGTGAATTGCATACCAGCTTGATTTGATCGTGTATTTGAAAAAACTGAATGCTCTTTGAATTTATCTCTGTTTTTTTTTTCCTTTTTTTTATTTAAATTGTATGAATATCATTGTCAGATGTCTGGGTCAATTGCATCCAATTGTTGACTGTGAAAGTGATATTGGCTTAATTCTTCTTCGTCGGTATTTCCGAAGAGTTAAGTATGAACAACAGAAATATATATATATATATATATATATATATATATATATATATGTGGAGAGAGAGAGAGAGAGAGAGAGAGAGCGCGCGCTTTCTTTTTCACTAGAAAAAGGAAAGATTAAAGGAGCTGTATCTACCAAACTTACAAAATGTTTTCTTGGCCTATTGAGGTGGTAACAAATTTAACTCAAGTGTCCAGAGTTGGGGGGCAAAACCTTTGCCGGAGGATTGCACAATTCTAATACTTTTTGTTCTTTGGGTTTGACTACCACTGTTCCTTTGTCTGTTGGTTAACATTATCTTCAACTCTTATTGTTATTCAGGTATAACTGCTAGAGTTCATTAACTTGGTCTTTGGTTTTGTCTATATACATTGTTTTCTTTTTTTGTATTCAGTTTATAGTTTGTGTAACCATGGTGGTCTTGAATTGTCTAAATTCTGTTGTTTGATTCTGTAGACACTAGAAACGGTGTGCTATCAACTTCTGTAACTGTTTATTAATTTGTCACCTGTATGAGTTGTATACATTTACTGCAATGAACATTCAAGAGTTACCTGCAACAGATGGTTCAATTCTTAAGATTTGTTGATATCCTGCACTTATATTTTATCTAGATCAGGAAAAAAAAAACAATAAGTGGAAGAGAACTATGTTTGTATTCCTTAATTTCAGCTTTTGTGATTGGAGTTCAAGTTCAAACTATTGTGTTGATAGGTTGTTGAAAGAGTTAATTAACAATTGAGTGTTAGTTCGGTTCAATGTTGTGAATTCTGGATAGTTTGATAACGGACATAATGTTATGGTTGATTACCTAGAAAACAGAGTTTGAATGTTATGGTTGATTACCTAGAAAACAGAGTTTGTTTGACTTATTCTTCACTTTGACATCACTCTTGACTTTAATTTCTAAACCCTTTTTTAGACGAAGCTTTTGAGTTAAAGGTAGCAGTTTGACTGTATAGCTAATTGCCTTGAATGTTTAGCTGAAAGTGAATAACTTAGTTTCGTTGATGATGTATATTTTTTTGTGTATGGAGAAAGAAGTAAGGAATCTGACTGCAATAGATTGTGAACAAATGTTTACTGTTTATCTTTTTGTTTCTGCCTTTTTGATGTGGTTACGAGTGTTAATTTTTGTATAGACAAATTTAGTTTTATCAAAAAATTTATTCAATATATAGTCATGTTTAATTTATAGATTGTACATTGATTTGCGGATTATAAAGCATAATCGTTTAAAGATTTTAAGTCATTTAACTTTTTTTGGTACAGTTATGGCGTCAAAGATGAGATGCAGCAGAACAAAAAAATTGCTACGACAAGGTCATGCTGAAAATTATAATGATCAAAAGAGAATGCAAGAAATCTATAATCATCAGAATTTTGTTTCCAGTACAGTTCAAAGTGAAGGTTCTGTTTCTAAGAGAGGTCAACATTCTGAGGTTAAATCAAGGACATCAAGACGTGGTGAGTGTGTGTATTATCAAATTTTAAAGTTTAATTCAAATGAATAATTTGAAGACAATCTGTTTATTGTTTAGATATTCAAAGTAAACTAATATTGTTTAAATTTGGTTGCAGCATTTGAGTTAGCAATGACAGAACAGAATCAATGTCTAGACAGTCAGTATAGTTCTGTATGTCAAAATGTGAATATGTCTGAACATCGGAACAAACGATTTAGAGGTGAGTTTGTTTGGTGATATAAATCTGTATCTTTGTACTACATACACATTGATTTTACAATGCTGATTTGTTATGTTGATTTTCAAATGCAGAAACATTGGAGCATTCAGAAAGTAGTAGTTCTTCTCTATTTGTGCAGACCGATGAAATTAGAGGTTTAGTTTTTCCAACTGATCATCAGTTAAAATATTGAGAATGTAACTAATTTTTATCCAGATTGTGACTAATTTTTTACGGAATTGCAGATTCAGATCAATATTCACATTCATTTGGGAAGCATCATATCTAAGAAGTACACAAGGTTATTTACAGTTAATTTTAGTTATTGCTTTTAGAAAATAATAATTGGTATAAATTATTTACAAAAAATCAAATTGCAATTGCAGGATTGATTGTCACATATCAAGATTCTGGTGATAACGTGTACACATGTAGTCATTGCAATGCCTGTTTTTGGTCTGGAGAAGCACTTAAACGATCTACTTCAAATGGACCTCTTATATATACAAATTGCTGTAGAAAGGGGCAAATCAAACTTGAACAATCAAAACCAACTCCTGCTTTTCTTCAAAGATTATTAGATCCATATAATGGTCCAGAAAGCAGAACTTTTAGAGAAAATATTAGGGTTTATTAGGGTTCATTTATATCAATGGGAGCAGCAATTGATCGTAAAATAAATACTGGATCAGGTCCTTATGTTTTTAAAATTAACGGTCAAGTACATCATTTAATGGGCTTTATACTATCGTCTGATGGAGTATGTCCTCAATATGCTCAATTATACATATACGATACAAAAAATGAGATTTCAAATCATCTTAATGCTATTGATTCGACACATGTTAATCCAAATATCAAATCAGATATTGTTGAAGGACTTATTAAAATGTTTGATGAGATTAACGAATTAGTAAAAGAATTTCGAACAGGGATTAATATCAAATCAGATATTGTTGAAGGACTTATTAAAATGTTTTGATGAGATTAACGAATTAGTAAAAGAATTTCGAACAATAAGAGATAAATTTGAAAGTCATTCTTTGCCTTCATTAAATATGAGTATGCTTAATCGTCAACCTACATATAGTAAGCAATATGAAGAACCAACAACTGAAGAAATTGGTGGTTTAATAGTTAGTGATATTAGAGAGCATAATTCAAATAAAGATATAATTATTAATTAAATAATGGACATTTACAACGTGTTTCTAAAATACATCTAAAATATATGACATTACAATATCCAATACTTTTCCCATATGGTGAAGACGGATAGAAAATAAATTTTCAAATGCAACAAATTACAGGAACTTATACACAAAAAAGACAAGATATCAATGTGAGCTTATGTTACATATCAAATCGAAGATAGAAATAATGAAAAAAGTGTTTTTATTAAAAGTGGACGATTATTTCAACAATTTCTAGTTGATGCTTATGCAACTGTTGAAGAAGATTGTTTAGATTGGCTTAGAAGAAATCAAAATAATCTCCGAACTGAAATTTTTAAGGATGTTTGTACTGCATCTTCAGCTGGAATTCGTAAAGGTCATGATTTAGGACAAAAAATTATTTTACCAAGTTCTCATATTGGAAGTTCTCGAGATATGATTAACAACTACCAAGATGCTATGACAATTTGCAGACAATACGGTAATCCTGATTTATTTATAACTTTTACTCGCAACGTGAAATGGCCAGAAATAGAAAGATATTTTAAAACCAAGCCCAAGTATAAAGCTGAAGATAGACCTGACATAATTTCAAGAATGTTTCAAATAAAATTACAAGACATGATTAATTATATCAAATATGGAGAACCTTTTGGAAAAATTGAAGCAGATGTTCACGCAATAGAGTTTCAAAAAAGATGACTTCCTCATGCTCATATGTTATTTTGGTTAAAAAAAATTACAAATGTTATACAATGACTGATATAGATTCTATTATTTCAGCGGAATTACCAGATAAAAATGTTAATCCATAACTTTTTGCAATTGTTAGTCAATTTATAATTCATGGACCTTGCGGACACATTAATCCAAAATCTCCTTGCTTGAAAGGTGGAAAATGTTCGAAATTTTTTCCAAAGGCATATAATACAAATACTATATTTGAAACAAACATGCCTTCAATATACAAACGTCGTGATGATCATACAAAATTTGTAATAAAAAACAATGTACATATTGGAAATAATTTTGTTGTTCCTTACAATTCAAATTTATTACTAAGATATAATGCTCATATTAATGTGGAGTCATGTTCTCAATCTATATTAATTAAATATTTATTTAAATATATTAATAAAGACCCAAATCGAGCTCGAATTTTACTATATGAAAATCTAAATGATGAAATTACAACTTATCTTAATTGTCGATATTTAACTCCTAATGAATCTGTGTGGAGACTATTTGAATATTCAATTCATTCTCGACATCCTGCTGTGCAACATTTATATATTCATCTGCATTTGGAACAAAATGTTGTTTTTAATGAGTTTCAATCTCTTGAATCAATAGTTGAACAAAAATAGTACAGAAGATACTATGCTTACAGGTTGGTTTAAAGCAAATTCAACTTATCCAAGAGCATCTGAATTAACTTATACAGAATTTCCAACTAAATTTGTTTGGGACAATAAAAAAAAATGTTGGACACCACCGAAACAATGTCAGACTATTGGCCGAATAATACATGTACCTCCTACATCAGGTGAATTATATTTTATGAGAATGTTATTAAATATTCAAAAAAGTTGCCGCTATGATTCAATAAAAACTATTAATGGTATTGTATACACTTCTTATCAAGAAGCTTGCCGAGTTTTGGGTTTATTAGATAATGATAAAGAATGGACTGAAGTATTAGCAGACTCTTTACATGCCGCAACAGCTTCTGAAATTCGTCAACTCTTTGCTACAATAATTATGTTCTGCGATGTTGCAAAGCTTGAAATGTTGAATTCAGATTGGTTAAATATGTGCGACTATATTTTACATAAAGCTAGAGTTGAAGTTGGAAATCCAAATCTTATTTTACCAGAATCAGAATTAAAAAATAAATTATTATACAAATTAGAACAAATATTTAATAGATCATCAAGTTCATTAAAAGATCATCGCTTGCCAATGCCTAATATAGATCGAATTTTAGATTTAAATAACAGATTATTAAAAGAAGAATTAGATTATGATTGTCTTCAATTAAAACGTGAACACACAAATTTAGTAACTCGATTAAATATATGTCAAAAAATTGTTTATAATGAAGTTATTAAAGCAATCGAAGAAAAAACATGTAATACATTTTTGTTCATGGCCATGGAGGAACTGGTAAAACATTTTTATGGCATTCAATAATAAGTAAATTAAGATCTGAAGGAAAAATTGTTTTAGCTGTTGCTTCATCGGGAATTGCCTCATTATTACTTCCAAATGGTAGAACTGCTCATTCTCGATTTAAAATACCTTTAACTATTGATAATGTATCGATATGTCCAATAAAAAAAGGCACTCATCTAGCAGAGTTAATAAATAGAACATAATTAATTATTTGGGACGAGGCTCCAATGTCTAATAAACATTGTTTTGAAGCATTAAATAAATCTTTGTGCGATATTCTATTTGACCCAAATAATATGCAATTCAATAAACCATTTGGCGGTAAACCTATCTTATTGGGTGGAGATTTTAGACAAATTCTTTTAGACAAATTTTACATGTTATTACAGGAGGAACCAAAGAACAAATAATTGAAGCTTCATTGAATAGTTCATACCTTTGGCCATCATTTAAAATATTTCATTTAACAGAAAATATGAGATTATCAAAAAATAATTTAATTGACCAAGATAGAGTAAATATTTCAACTTTTGCAAAGTGGTTATTAGAAATTGGAGAAAGTCATATATGTTCTATTAATGATAACAATGATAGAGATACATCTTGGGTTGAAATTCCAAATGATTTACTTATTAATACTGATACAAATCCAATAGAAGCAATTTTTCTTGCAACTTACACAAATTTTAACATTAATTGTCGCACCCCAAATTTTAGAATAAAAATTCTAAATCCAAAACATGAGTTACTACAACTTCAAATAGTCAACCTGAAAATTTCTTTTCTTAACAACCTTACCACATGAAATAAAATCACAACCGAATTTAGTCTCGGTAAGTTATTATAACACAAATACAAAGTGAATTGTAAAGCTCTAAATGAGCATACAACCCTCACAACTCAATGAAATAAAAATAACTGTTGTAACACCTAAGCAGCTCGGTCGTCTCCCTGATTATCCTGACCTGCAGGAATATCAGCTACACCATTTGAATAGTGTACCGGGATTGCAACAACACAAAACTCGGTAAGCTTATGAAAGCTCGTATAAGTAAAAGAAAGGACGGTTGTTTAAATTAAATCATAAATAATTCCACTCCAATCATCACTCAACAATTTCCACATCCACGAAGTACTACGATCTCAATAAATCACCAATTCAATAAATCAACACAAACCCCTTAAACTCACATCTTTCTTCACAAAACCTCAACATTGTATTTATAAAAATACGGTATTTGACAGACTAGAACTCTAATTGAATCGTAGCCCGTCACCTAGCCTAGGTTATGGCATCCGACATATTTATCATTATCGTATTTCATCAATATGTATACTCATATACATATTTAGAACGTCCGATAATTGTACATACTCAACCAATCGTATCCCATCATCCATCCAGGATTAGAGCGTCCGATTACCCCCACACCGGTCACTACGTTGACCCTAAATCCATAAATAATCACAACATGTATTATCACATAATAAAATCAACTCATCCATGTTACACAATATCATTATGAAATTAAGCATTTGAAATATAAATCAAATCATCAATTCAACCCAACCATATCATCACTCAACAATCCACCCGGCAATATATATTTTCCACGTAAATATATATATACGTAATCATCCACTCAGGAATGACCACTAATACCATCTATAGTTCACACAAGAAAATCGTGAAATTCATTTGTATAATTAAAATTCATTTTACTTACCTATGGACCGTAGTGATCAAGTCTATGTGATTTTAAAAACAAATATTTATTCCACAAATATTTTCCACACAATTACCAAAAATAAATAAATTTAAAGCGCTCGGTTCGTAATATGAACCACGTGAGTTTTACTCACCTCGATACTCTCGCTGCTGCGTCTTCAAATAAAATATAAACCACACCGAAACAGCTCACCTAAATAAAATCCGTCAATCACTTAATCAAATATGATTCGAATTTAGCCAATAATTCAAAAACATAACTGAACTACCATTTAACAGCCGGATTCTAATTAATAAGAAAATCCGATGGACGGATTATCACGAATCGCTCTCCTAATCACCGTTTTGCACTTATATGAAGATCCAACGGTCGGATCTTCACCCATGACCACACAAGCCACTGGGACAGTCATATGATCATCATATCAAAACTACAAGTCCATCGGACGGTTCAATTTTCACATATCATAAATCTAACGATCGAAATCGATCGAAATCTCAAAATTCATAACTAAATCATACGATATCCGAAAAATGCGTATAATATGCCAAAATGATTGTATTGAAACATAGAATCATAAAATGGACAGAAACTAAATTTTAGACCTCCGGAGGTGGCCGGAAAGGACTGCCGGAGTTAGGGACAGAGCCGCCGTCGACCACCACCAATGGTGTCGGGGCCGAGCTTCTCCCCTTCGTTTCATCATTCTGAGCAACTTTCATAACTAGCACAAGACCAAAAAATGATGGGAAGGGATCGAAAAGTACCAATTACAGTCGGCGGCCTGAATTTTTCCAGAATCCGGCGAGCTTGAAAACCGACGTGAAAACTGCAACAACTCGCTTCGATCTCTTCTGGAAACTTGTTCAGAACTTCCTTGCGAACTCACCAGGCTAAGAATCACAAGAACCGATCGTGTATAACTCAAGATATTTGGATCGAACGGTTGTTTTTCGATCTAAAAGGGTCGAACTCTGACGAACGTGAAAACGATGGACCCAGTTCCGATCCTTCTTGGTGCTTGTTAAGGAAGTTGAGGCGAGTCTAATGAGCCAAGAATCAAGTGAAATGGTGACCTATAGCTCGAGATATCGAGATCGAACCGAAAACGAGCCTTCTTTGTGGACCTATCCAAGATACGAACAGGTTCAACTACAAATGTCACATCTGTGTTCACTTCGATCGCACCGTGATCAATCACGTAAGACTCGTCTCGGACATACTTCATGAGCATAGACACATGGAAGACATTGTGCACACCCGACATGCTAACAGGTAAAGCAAGACGATATGCCAAGTTACCAACCCTTTCCAGAATCTCAAAGGGTCCAACATACCTCAGTGCCAGTTTCCCCTTCTTGCCAAATCTCACCACACCTTTCATAGGTGAGACCTTCAAGAACACATGACCGTCTGTCTCAAACTCCAAAGGTCTACTCCTCAAGTCAGCATAACTCTTCTGTCTACTCTGAGCGGTTCGGATTCTGTCCTGAATAATAGTGACTTTCTCTGTAGTCTCCTGTACAATCTCAGGACCGATGAACCCTTTATCCCCTACTTCTGCCCAATAGATAGGAGTCCTACATGGCCTACCATAAAGAGCATCATATGGAGCCATACCGATACTGGAGTGATAACTGTTGTTGTAGGCAAACTCTACCAATGGCAGATGATCCGCCCAAGTTCCTTTAAAATCTAGAACACAAGCTCTAAGCTTATCCTCCATCACCTGATTCACTCTCTCGGTCTATCCATCTGTCTGTGGGTGAAATGCAGTGCTCATAGCAAGAGATGTACCAAATGCTTTATGGAACCTACGCCAGAATTCTGAAGTGAAACGAGCATCACGATCAGAGACAATTGTCACAGGCACTCCATGAAGCCTGTAATACCCGCAAATTTCATTTTAAATTCGAGGAATTCTATTGAATGATTATTATGCGATTTCACGACTTATGTTCGATAATAATTCAGTTTTACAAATATCGAAGTTTCGAAACGTTTATTTTAACGAAAAGCTAGAAATGCTCGATTTGAGTAATCGACTTTTTCTACGTACAAAATTTGGAGAAACTTCCTTCATGAAAGTTGTAGAGCTCGTCGATACGCGTTCGTACACGTGCGGAACACGAAGATCGGATTTTTTTTGAATTAGTTATCGAATTAAGAAGTTTTCCGAAACTTGTATAAATAGGAAAAAGCCCTAGCTAATTTTTCAGAACCCTTCTATTTGGTCCGGCCTCCCTACATTTTCAGAATCACTGTTCATCGTCCCCTACCTCAGTCCCTCGACCAAAATCGACCGAAAAAGAGAGCAAAGTTCACCTTAATTGTTCTCCCTCCACAGACCACCTCTCGACCTCAAACCAAGTCCCAGGCGTTCGTCTCGAGCTGCTCTACCTCCTGGACGGCGTCGCTTCCACCGGCAAGGCCTCCACCGCCAGCGAAACGACCCGAAACAATCAGACCCGAAAACGAACCAAAACTAGCTCCTTGCGTTTTCGACCACCAAACCAAGTGAAACTCGTTCCTCTACATCGACTCAACCTCCTGAAGCTTCCAGAGGTAGTTTCACAAGGCGGCGTAGCCTGTAACGGCGGAAGCACGGCCCGAACCGAAAACCACCCTTTTCGGTTCGATCTCGATATCTCGAGCTACACACCACCATTTCACTTGATTCTTGGCTCATTGAGCTCGCCTCAACTTCCTCTACAAGCACCAAGAAGGACCGGAACTGGCTCGAACGTTTTCATGTTCGTCGGAGCTCGACCCGAACGGATCGAAACACCAAAGCTTTCGATCAAAATATCTCGAGCTATACACGATCGTTTCTTGTGATTCTTGGCTTGTTGAGTTCGCAAGGAAGTTCTGAACAAGTTTCCAGAAGGGATCAGGGCCTGAGGTTGCAGTTTTCACATCGGTTTTCAAGCTTGCCGGTTTCTAGAATTTTTCCGGCCGCCGACTGTAATTGGTACTTTTCGATCCCTTCCCATCATTTTTAGGTCTTGTGCTAGCTATGAAAGTTACTCAGAATGATGAAACAAAGGGGACAAGCTCAGCCCCGACACCATTGGCGGTGGTCGGTGGCGGCTCTGTCCCTAAATCCGGCGGCCCTTTCCGGCCACCTCCGGAGGTCTAAAATTAGGTTTTTGTCCATTTTATGATTCTATGTTTCGATACGATCATTTCGGCGTATTATACGAATTTTTCGGATATCGTATGAATTAGTTATGAATTTTGTGATTTCGATCAATTTCGATCGTTAGATTTTTGATCTGTGAAATTAGGACCGTCGGATGAACTTGTAAATTTGTTATGATGATCATATGACTGTCCCAGAGGGTTTGTGTGGTCATGGGAGAAGATCCGACCGTTGGATCTTCGTATATGTGCAAAACGGTAATTAGGGGAACGATTCGTGAGAAACCGTTCGTTGGATTTTAATGTAAATTGGAATCCGGCCGTTAAATGGTAGTTAATTTATGTGTTGAAATTGTTGGCTAAATTCGAATCATATTTGATTAGGTGATTGACGGATTTTATTTGAGTGGGCTATTTCGGCGTTAATTATAATTATAATTATATTGAAGACGCAGCGGGAATTTTGAGGTGAGTAAAACTCACGTTGGTCATATTACGAACCGAATGTTTTAAATTTATTTATTTATGGTAATTGTGTGAAAAATATTTACGGATTAAATATTTGTTTTAAAATTTCATGGACTTGAATCACCACGGTCTATAAGTAAGTAAAATGAATTTTAATTATACAAATGAATTTCATGATTTTCTTGTGTGAACTATAGATGGTATTAGTGGTCATTCCTGAGTGGATGATTACGTATATATATATTTACGTGGAAAATATATATTGATGAGTGGATTGTTGAGTGATGATATGATTGAGTAGAATTGATGAATTGATTGTATTTCAATTGTGTAATTCCATAATAATATGGTGTATCTTGGTTGGGTTGATTTCAGTATGTGATATTATATGTTGTGCTCATTTATGGGTTTAGGGTCGACGTAATGACCGGTGTGGGGTAATCGGACGTTCTAATCCTGGGTGGATGATGGGATACGATTGGTTGAGTATGTGGAATTATCGGACGTTCTAAATATGTATATAGGTATACATATTGATGAAATACGATAATGATAAATATGTCGGATGCCATAACCTAGGCCAGGTGACGGGCTACGATTCAGTTAGAGCTCTAGTCTGTCAAGTACCGTATTTTTATAAATACGATGATGAGAGTTGTGAAGGAAGTTGTGAGTTGGATTGTCTTGATATATTGAATTGGTGTTGATTGAGATTGTTAGTACTTGCATATGTGGAAATTATTGGGTGTTGCTGTGTGTGGAAATAAATGAGATTAAATTAAGTAACAGTTCTTTCTCTTACTCATACGAGCTTTCATAAGCTTACCGGGTTTTGTGTTGTTGCAATCCCGGTACACTATTCAAATGGTGTAGCGGATATTCCTGCAGGTCAGGATAATCAGGGAGGTGACCGAGCTACTTAAGTGTTACAGCAGTTTTTGTTATTTCATTTAGTTGTGAGGTGTGTATGCTCATTTAGAGCTTTACATTTCATTCTGGATTTGAGTTGTAATAATTAACTGAGACTAAATTCGGTTTGATTTTATTTCGTGTGGTGAGGATGTTATGAAAAGAAATTTTCAGGATGATTATTTTGAATTTGTAGTATTTTCATGTTTCGGATTTTGAATTGTTATTCTAAAATTCGGGGCGTGACAGTTTGGTATCAAAGCGTAAGGTACATATTTGGTGATATGTCAATACTTACAGAGTGATGGCCCGTCTGCAGCGGATCCCCATCGTGTGCTCTTCGGTATTGACAATGTCATTGGGTATGTGAGTGCGTTAGGTTGGCTAGGAACGTTAGTACTTTTAAGAAATTTAGGCATCGTTATGTATGATCAGTACTTGGTTAATATGGACTTGCATTTGACTTATGCTTTGTTTAAGTGTTATGCGTGTATTAATCAAGTATATCATGCTTATTAGGTAATGGAGATTGAGGGAAACGAAACTAGATGTCGGGGTAGAGGTAGACCTCGTGGCAGGGGTAGAGGCCGAGGAAGGGGTAGGGCCCCTCCAGTCGAAGAAGTATTCGAGTCGGAGGAAGATGCACCTTATGAGGATCAGCCTATTCCTCCTGTGGCTGTGGTTGATAATCCTGCTCTCTTGCTGATGCTAGCAAGGGAAATTACTCGCTTGGGAGCAACCAAGTTTGGAGGAGGCACTGATTATATGGTGGCGGATCGTTGGATAGAGGACTTGCAGACCTATTTCAATCTGCTTGATTGTACTGAGACCGACAAGAGGAAGCTAGCCGCTTTCATGCTGAAGGATGAGGCCAGGGTGTGGTGGAACGTCACTCAGAGGAGCATTGAGGTGTCAACCTTGACATGGGACGGCTTTGAGAGGCTGTTCAGGGAGAAGTACTTTCCACCAGCAGTGAAGGAGAGGTTGGAGCGAGAGTTCCTTTCACTTGTACAGGGGAAGATGACCGTAATTGAGTATGATGCGGAGTTCTCTAGACTGTACAAGTATGTGAGGCAGATGGAGGATGAGGACTTGGCCAAGAAGTTTCAGAGAGGGTTGAGTCCTTCGATTGAGCGTGATGTAGCCATCTTGGAGCTGAAGACCAAGAGAGAGATCTTGGCTAAGGCACAGATCATTGAGCAACAGAACCTGATTCGTAGAAAGAAGGAGTCTGCTGAGAGAGACTTCCAGGGCAAGGGAAAGGCCATAACAGGAAGCAGTAGAGCTAGAGACTTCAGGGGAGGGTTCTGGAAGAGACAGAGAACTTAGTTTCAGCATCAGGTTCCAGCCAGGGCAGTAGTAGCTCCTCATGTTCAGGCTATACCTATTAGGCAGATAGCACCAGCAGCTCCGGTGAAGTGCTTTAATTGTGGCGAGCGGGCCACATCTCTCGTGCTGCACGAAACCACGGGGTAGGATATGCTACAGCTGTGGACAGGCAGGGCATCAGGCTAGGGAGTGTCCTCGAAATCAGGGTAGAGTACAGGGTAACCAGCAGAGGCAGCTACCACCTGCTAATGCTAGAGTCTTTGCCATCGGTCAGGCAGGCACGGGAGTGGAAGGTACCTTATCTGTTTATCACTTTCTTGCTAGAGTACTGCTTGATACGGGAGCCTCACACTCTTTCATATCTAGTTCGGTTGTGGATGTTTTGGGTTTGATTGCTATGCCTCTGACTAGATCATTGTGTGTTACATCACCTCTCGGTGTTGTTTGGCTCCAGTTTTTCTTGAGCTGGTCAACAGTCTCTTTTCTTGCGTGGGCGTGCCAGCACCGTTCGGGTGCGGTCGTCGGGGGTGTCCCTTGACCTGACTTCTTCTGAGCGATTGTGGACGAGGAGAGCACCAACCTCGTCGTAGGGTTCTTTGTGCCTCGTGGCGAGGACTTTTGCTGAGCCTTTTCAAAATCACAATCGATACTCGATGTTGTAGATCGAGCAGAGCGAAAACCACTGGGAAGTGAGGAGAACTTGCTAAAGCGTGACTCTAGCTTGGCTGGTTTGCGAGGGCGTTACCCTTGCTTGGCTGGTTCCGTAACCGTTGTGGTCGTGGTACTACAGTCGGCTCCCAAGGAGACTAGGACCAAAGCACTTTGACAGAGGATTTGGTGGTACTGAAAGTTGGCTCCTAAGGAGACTAGAACTTAGAGTGTGATCACCGATAAGAGAAAGAGAAGGAGAGGAATTGCTCTTAGAGAGGTTGCTCTAGAGAGAACTTAGATCATCTTATAGATGTTTTGATGAGTGAATTGGTCAGATGATACTTGTTGTAGCCTCTATATATAGGCTTCCAAGCAACACTATTTGGCCTTTAAACAAATCATAGTGGGTTAGGCAAAATTCACTAACACTTAGTGGATTTGGTTAGGCCAAATTCACTAACACTTAGTGGATTTTGTTAGGCCAAATTCACTAACACTTAGTGGATTTTGTTAGGCCAAATTCACTAACACTTATTTATTCCTTTAATTTTTATCTCCACTCAGAATTCATATTTAAATTTCGACTTCTTCATATGAAATGATCCACCATGGATGTAGATTATTGTGGTAAAATTTCAGAATTTATTTCCATGTGGTTGGGCCGAAAATGCTACTGGACTCCTTACAGGTCCAGTTTTCCAGTTTTGCTTCTGCAGAAAATTGGACTGATTGTTTGAAGGTTTTCCACTTCGAACAAGCTCTAGCACTCTTCATAAGAAATAATCCTTGGGATGTCTAGAATGAATCTGGAAAGTTTCAACTCATTTGAAGTTCGGATGGTTAGTCTGCCGCCCCTCCTTCCTTGTTTAGCTCGGTTTCTCCTAGCCGAAGTAGGAAAATGTGCTAAAGTTGACTTTTCATTTCCACGCTTCCATAGTAGGCTTTATTTAGCCTCTAAATATATATTTCGAACTTGTCGACAATATATAGCTTGAGCCACTGATATTGGCTCGATTTCTCCAAGACGTGCCTTGTCAGGCCAAAATGCTCATTTTGGGTCCAAACATTGCCCCCCAGACCTCGAAGTCAAAGGTCTTCGTCTTGATTGAAGAGGTCTTGAATCAGTACCACTCGTATAATATCGTTGCTCTGAAGCCACTTGTATTGGCTTGACTGAAATTACTTGATTGATTCCATATAGGCCTCTAAATAGGCCATAAAGCTTGGATGCCACAATCTGAATTGCCTTTGTCATAAACTGATGCTTTCTTTGCCAACTTTATTGCCCCCGTATCTGATGTCTGGTATGCAGTGAATTGGCGAAACTTAGGCAGGTTGTAGGATATCAGAACTTTAGCGTGCCCCCCATGCGAAGGAGACTGCTTTTGATTGCGAATGAGGATCCTTCTCTTCTTTGGTGGTAGCTTCGCCATGTGTATAGCAGCAAGTATCTGCCTTGATCGCTGGCTCTCTGTTGATTTTCTCAAATGTAGGTGTTTGGAGCCTTTTTGCTGGCTAGATCAAGTTTGATCAAGGCCTATAGTACTTGGCAAAATAAGATGTTAAATAGCAAACTGTTTGCTGCCATTTAATCCTTCGCGAATCTTATGCTGAAGAGGATGATTGAATCATGGCTATCGTCATCATGATATGTGACGAAGTGAAACCACCATACTTGCTACAACTTTAGCATCTAAAACTGCATTGGTTTTAATCATGTTTTATTAAAAAAATATCAGGCCACTATGCTGGCCCTGCGGTGGGAAAAGGTGGAATATCTTCACTGTCGCCCTAGATGCGATTCTCAAGATAGAATAGTGATTTATTAATTATCAACTAGGGCCACTCACTGGCCCAGCTAATAAATTAATCTCCAAAAACACTTGAGCTATAAATCAAGGTGTAATGGAGAAGTGTCCCTTGTGACCCAGAAATGACATCCAAGAAACCATTTGTTATCGATCAGGCAGATGAAATCACTGAGAAAGCCACATTCACATGGCGGACTAACATGAGTGTTCGATGTAGAAGTCAGACCAGAGAGGAGAGAAGTCGACTGATGAGCTTTGGTGGAGGTGATAGTCAAGCGGGTTTGGGTCCCACACCTCGCGATCGTTTGCCAGATGATGCTATGGCCTATTATGGGCTTCCCATCCGCCGTCCCATAGTGGCTCTTCGGCAGGTGCCTGGTGATTTTAGCAGTTGGGGACCAAGGAGGAAAGTGGGCTTCTGGCCTACCATCACTCTCGAGGAAAAGGTTTGGTATCAGGAGGTCCGAGTGAGAGATTTGGCTCGATGGGATGCGGTGGGTATCACCCAAACCATCGATCTATGCTTCTGTCTTCCCCATAATACTAGTCCTGCACCGCTTGTCGCTGCTCTTTGCTTCTGGAACACTTCCAGCAATACATTCGATTTCCGGTTTGGGCAGATGAGCATAACTCTGCTGGATGTTCTTACCATCACGGGGTTGCCCATTGATTTTGACCCCTATGTGCATGGTCAGTTTGATGGTATTCAATTTCCTTTGAGAATGGATATGGCTGGTCGGGGGCATCACAGTAAATCCTACCCTGTCTGGCGTGATTATTACCGCACCCAGTGTGACCATACAGGAGGTATCGCATTCCTGGAATTCTGGCTTTGCAAATTTATCTTTCGCACTTCTTCCAACAAACCTACTGGGCGCTAGAATTCTCTGGCCACTGCTCTCTACAATGGTATTTGCGTTGGCCTTGGGCAACCTGTATTGGGTTCGTTATATCACTCCCTTTATAGAGCTGTAATGCGCCCCTTTGATACCGACATTAGTGGTCCATTCTGGATCCTTGCCTTTTGGTTGCAGATTTATTTCCCTCACTTCCGTCGCGGTGATATTCCAAAGGAACCTCCAGTCGATTCCCTTTTGGGGAACTGGCTTTGTGGCAACATAAGGCATCGAGCTCCACCCTACTCCGAGTGTTTTATTTACTTGTACTTGTTGGGAGAGATACCGGACCCGAAAATAGTCCTTTCTAGGCGATTCCCTACTCCCCTTGATGATGGCTTTCTGCCCAGTGGACGCGATCATAGCGAAAGAGCCCTCTTGGCCTTTCGTCGAGCCATCTCCTGCTCGGATATTCGTCTTACCACCGACCGCGTAAGTTATGAGCTCTATGCCCCTAACCACTTTGCTCGCCAATTTGGGTTGACCCAGTTGGTACCCTGGCCTCTGGTTGATTCTGCCAATTACTACACCTCTTGGAGGAGATTAGCCCCATCTGGGTCTGCCTCCTTTCAGAGTCAGTTTACTTTGATAGTGATTCCCCCTTGGGTCAGAGCGCTGTATCCCCTCAACGATGTCGACAATGATTATGTTGATTGGTGGAAAGAAGTGTCTGTGAACTGTTGGGACCTGCCACATGACGAACTCTTCGTCCAGATCTTTCGTGGAATGAGTAGTCCTGGTCCGGAGGACCGCAAGATTTTTGAGCGCTTCTCCAACCCTACAGCACAACCTCGACGACTTATTCTACCTTCTCGCTCATCGTGTGCAGGGATACAAATCCATGAGCCTAAGGCAACAGTAAGTTTTTGTCTTTCTTCACCATTCCTTTTCCTTGTCTTGATTTTCCCGCTCTTATTCCTGAGTGTGTTTTGCAGCAAACTACCCGGAGCAAGACAGCCTCTGTTCAGGCCGGGAAACAAAAGGCAATAGCAGAGGGGACTCCTAAGGGAGAATCTTCTCATGATGAAGATTCTGCTGAGGTAATTTGGTTAAGAACGATCCCAAACTTGCATTTTTGGTGCTTTCCCCCTTTTTGAGTTGTGATTCTTTTGTCGTGCAGGCCACTGCTATCTTTGCTTGCAAACGTGATCGAGCTCAATCCGTCGAAGAGAGTTTTGAAGATGACGAAACTCTGGGAATGCGATTGGTAAACTCCGGCCCCGTCTTATTCTATTTAAATTTTAGAATCTGTGCAGGATCTTCATTATGTATCTTTTGACAGGTTCTTCAGAGGACCACTGATCCCTCTCGCCTGAGCGAGGCTAGATCCTCAGCCGCTGCAGAAGAGCCAACTCTCTCGCTAGTTCAAGCATCAACTAACCCCGTGGCGCCTCTTCCGTCTTCCACATCTAAAGAGCATCTGCAAGGTCCTACCATTTTAATAACGATCTCCGATGATGAGTCCTCAGAGCATGAAAGCGTGGAAAGCCACTCTGAGGCTTCTGCCGCTTACGAGGAACTGATGACGACAGAGATTCTCACGGCACTAGAGGTCCAAGAGGTGAATGAGGTGAGGCCTCTTCCTCTTGGAGACCACATACCGGATATTGACCCGACAACTCGAGAGGTAAGCCACTGTTGGCCAATGTTTTCCATTTCCCTTTCTGATCCAACCCCGCTCTCTGACATTTCTGAATCTGACCAGGATTCTATTTGTACCGAGGAGGTGGCTGCAAAAGTTGAGGGTTCTATCGGAGGGACAGTCGCCCCAGAGATGGAAAATGATACTGACGGAGGTGGTGCCCCCCAAGTCTTGCGAATAAATGAGACAACCGTCGGAGCTGAGGGCTCTATGCTTGAATCTGCTCCACTTGCCTATAGTGAGCCGCGAGTTGAGTTTCCAGATTCTCCTGCGGCTGAAGGGACAGACCAACCTGTTGAAGACGAAGAAATTGAGGAAGCTGTCCACCCATTTGCAGTGGTGGTTCGTGATCCTGTGGCGCCTCCCCCGCCTCCTCCTCCTACCAGATTCGAGAGATTGATGAGGGTGTTGGAGGTAACTCCTCCTTCTACTGTGGATGAGGCTAAGTTGGTGCTTCGTGAACATCTAGGTCCTTGGGTATTGGAGACTGACATCCTCCCGCGAGTCTTAGAAGCTCTAAGGTATCTCCGCCAGGAGAAAGCTTTGACTTCATGGCAATTTAGTGCTATCGACTCTCTGCTGAATGAACTTGATATGGCCCGCCGACGTCAATCGGCCATGAACACCCAGGCTCACGACGCTCAAGAGGCTTTGAATAGTGTCTCTCAAGAAATGGACCTCTCCCGCGATATTTTAAATGAGCGAGCCATCCGCCTACGGGAACTACAAATCCAAAGGTCCGACTTCAAACTTCAAATCGAGAACCTCCAAGCCCATTTAGCCTTTGTTGAGAATGCGATTGTTGCAGAAGAAGCTCAACTCGATGACCCTTTGGCTGCTTCTGAAGAAATGGGCCGTACCTGGCCCGTATAAGAGAACGGGCCACTCAGGCCGAAGCTGGTGCCATTGCGGCGAAACGCCACGTGGAAGAACTTTGTTTGAAATTGAGCTTTGCGAGTCAATCTCTGTAGGCCCCCTCGAAAACCGTTCGGTTTCCCACATGCTATGAATCTCTTCTTTTCCGAGATTTAAGGCATTAATCACTCGTTGAAAAACAACGATCATAAAAAAAATAATCTCGTGAAAAGAACAGTTACCTCCTCGAAAACCGTTCGGTCTCCTCACATGCTGCTAGTCCTTTTTTTTCTCGAGATTTGGAATCACTAATCTCGATTTACTGTCATCAGTTTTGAAATTGAGCTTCATCCAAGGGTGGGGATTTGCCTGAAGTCCCTATAAATAGTTGTATTTTGGGAATGGAATACTCACAACAACTTTTCTGAAATATTCAAGAAATGTCCTTTCAGTTCATGCTTCTTTTTCTCCTTCTTCACAAATCTTCCCCTCATGAAATGACCTTTAGCCTCTAAATTTTTAGGCTTTATGGCGTAATCTTAAGCCTGGGTTAGGCCTTATGGCGTAATCTTAGGCAACCCCTTGTTTCGCCCTTCTGGAATTTTGCAATAACAATGCCAGGCTTCAGATTGGTTTAGAAACGCAAGGGGGCTCCGAGTGTGGGATCCACGATCATGCGAGATCATTTTTGTTAGGATCCCACACGCGGAGCGAAACGGAGAAAGGGAGGAAGGCCACTTTGTGGTTCATCTTTCCTCCTCTGTTTCCTTCCTTCTGGACCCGGCCCATGTTGTGCCCTCCAGATGGAAAAGGCTTTGGTTCTCACCTCCTTCTCCCCCTTTCTCTTCTTGAAAGAATCTTAGAGGGATGAGAAGAGATGGGCTCTTTGAAGGAATGGGTTCAAGCTACAGAATGGCTGTTCCTATACTTCACGTCCAACTAATGGTGGTTACCATGGCTAGAGGGGGTGCAGAGACTCAAGATGATATTCAGTTCATTCACTCTCTGCCCTTCCCGGAGATAATGGCGCGGCTCAACCGACGTTGGATTCCATAGCTGCTTCCAATTGAGGGGGCTTGGATGCTCCATTTTCTCTCACTGGAGTCTCCCTTTCTCATGGATAATGGTGTTGGCCAAGCCTATGTTGTATTCCTCTACCGCTTCCATGTAAATGGGGCGCGGAGGCTCCGTTACTTCTCTTTTTCCTTCCCTGAAGTTTGCCTCTCCTTGGTATAATGGCGTTGTTTAACTCGACATTGGATTCCATAGCTGCTTCCACTTGAGGAAAGATTCAAAAGATATCCGAGGATTCCTGTTGTTGTATTTTAGCCACCTTTGGCTTTGTAATGAATGTACTGCTTTTGGCCGCAAAGCCACTTTATGAATACAATAATATTTTTATCCTGATATTCCAATATCCGTGAGAAGCCAAGAATTGTGTCTCGCAAGGCCTCAAATATAGGCCCCCATAGTTGTATATTGAAAACAATATGAACTTTTAAAATATGTTCTGCGTTAAAACGAGCCTCGCGATGAGGGTTTTGAGAAAATATTTATCTTTTGGATCCACTTGCTGGCCCCAACTCAAGTTGCATTAATTAGCTGTTGAAAATTCCACCGTGAAAAAATAATCTCGTGAAAAGAACAGTTACCTCCTCGAAAACCGTTCGGTTCCCTCACATGCTGCTAATCCATTCTTTCCGAGATTTATGGCAACTTTAATCACGCTTTACTGACACTTAGTTTGACTCTTCTCTTTGACCGTCCATCCAAGGGCGGATATTTGCATACCTATATCTTCCTCCACATTATAAACCCAAATTTCCAATCCCAAAATCATTTTATCAACTCGAATATTTCTAACAGCAATCTTTCTTAATTACTCATCATCACCACTCTTCAATTTTTGCATTCTCTCAATCCATCACCAATGGAACCACAAAACCGGCATCCAACTAAGGATGGAGGAAGTAACAAAGCAGCCGGGAGTAGTGCTAACATGCTTCGCAGGAGGAGCAATACTAGGTGGATTCCTACTACAGATCAGATAAGAATCCTCAAGGAGCTTTACTACAACAAGGGCGAAAGATCCCCAACTATAGAGCAGATTCAGAGGATCTATCTCCAGCTGAAATGGTACGGCAAGATCGAGGTCAAGAACGTCTATTATTGGTTCGTGAACCAAAGGGCTCGGGAGAAGCAGAAGAAGAGGTCTACTTCGGATGTTCATGTACCCATGCAAAGATCAGGGCTTGTTGGTGCTGATAATGTTACCAATTGGAAACATGAGGATCAGTATATTAACTTTGGATCTTCTGCACCTGCTTCTGCTTCTTCCGCTGGTATGATGACTGCTTTTAACAGGCAGATGGGGAACTATGGCTGTTATGGATCTATGAACATGGAGAATAGTGCTAGGGATTGTTCAATCTCAGCTGGAGCGGGAACTAGTTCTACTTTCTTTGACATGAATGTAGAACAAACTTTCATGGAACAAAGAGGAAAAGATCACCAGGAGATTGAAACCCTTTCACTGTTTCCCGTGCATGGTGAGGACATCTTTAGCAAAATGAAAACTACTTCCGATGGAGGTGGCGGTCACGGTGGTGGCTCTTACACTTCCCTTGAGCTCAGCCTTTCCTGCAAGGCAAAGCTGGAAAAACCTTTCGGAGCCGCTGACTCGGCTTAGTAGCTTCGTGAGTGTAGGAACACTTAGAATTGTCCCCTAAGAGTTGTATCTATAATTTTTTTTTTTTTTTTTTTAATAAAATAGCATGAATATTTATATACAAAGTTGCCCAGTGGGCGGGTTTAGGCTTAGTATGGTACAGTGTTGCCCCCCTAGTGTTGCTAGGCATAGCGAAGAAATGATTATGGGCCTTAAAAACAGGCCTTCATAAATGGGCTTTGCGAGTGTAGGAACACTAGAATTGTCCCCTATGTCTCATGCGAATAAATTGTCTACAACTCCTCCGAGTCCCAAACATTGGGAAAGTATTTCTTCAAGTATCTCCCATTGATAGGGTTATGATGGACATCTCCATCTAGGTCCTTGAGATGAAAAGCTCCTTTCTCTAAGATTTTATAAATGATGTACGGGCCTTCCCATCTTGGAGTCCATTTGCCGCGACCATCTAATTTTTCGCCAAGGGGGAGAACTACTTTCCAAACCAACTCTCCTTCGCTGTAACTCCTTCCCCGCGTCCTCTTGTCATAGGCACGAGCGACTCGTTGCTTTTCCATGACCAAATTATCTAAAGCCTCCAAGCGCTTTTCGCTAAGGTCTTCATGTTCCTGCCACATAGCCTGAACGTAGTCTTCTCCAATGAGATGATGTTGCTCTTGAACTCGTAATGACTGGACGTTGACTTCCAATGGCAGGATTGCATCATGGCCAAACATCAAAGCATAAGGTGTTGTCGCGGTGGGATTCCTCTTAGAGGTGCGGTAGGCCCAAAGAGTTTCATAAAGTGTCTCATGCCACTGTCGTGGATTAGCTTCCAACATTTTCTTCAGTAAATTGATAATGATCTTATTGCTGGCCTCCGCTTGACCGTTAGACTGAGCATAATACGGACTAGAATGGATGAACTGTATTCCCCATTCTCTTGCCAGTTTATCAACTTCACCACCCATGAAAGCTGCCCCTCGGTCCGAAACAAAAACTTCTGGGATCCCAAATCTGCAGATGATGTTTCTGAATAGGAATTGTCGCAACGTGCCACCAGATGCTTCCTTCAAAGGTTCTGCTTCAACCCACTTTGTAAAGAAATCAGTCGCAACAATGATGAACTTATGTTGAATTGATGAATGTGGGTGAATCATCCCAATTAAATCCAGCGCCCATCCTCTTGCAGGCCAAGGCTGTATAATGGGCTGCATTGGAATATTAGGAACATGCTGGACCGGCCCATGAGCTTGGCAGTCCAAACAACCTTTAGCGAACGCGATACAATCCTTCAAGATACTGGGCCAAAAATATCCATGTCGTCTGAGCAACCATCGCATCTTTGGACCTGCTTGGTGAGCTCCACAAATGCCAGAATGAACTTGGCGCATGAGTTGTTTGGCTTCGTGGCCATAAACACATCTGAAATCCATGCCATCTTCTCCTCGTCTGCGAAGTTCATCACCTCTGAGGAAGTAGTTGAGGGCAAGATAGCGAATCCTTCTATCTGTGGTCTGATCAGGATGCTTGAGATAATTGATCAAAGGGATGCGCCAATCCACGTCAATGGATTCCAGGGTTGCGACTGACGTATCGTCTGGAGGATCTCTTCTCGCCATCCAAGAAGGAAGGGTGCGACACTCGACTTTAAGGATTCTCTCCCGCACGCCATATCTCAATGTTACCCCTGTTGCCAGCTGGGCCAACTCGTTCGCGGTAAAATTTCTCTCGCGAGGAATGTGCTCAAGATGTACGTTATCAAATTGGTCCAATAGTTCTAATGTCCTGTTCCAATAAGGGACCAATGTAAAGCTATTGCATCTGAACTCATTGCACAACTGATTGATAACCAAGAGAGAATCGCCAAGTATTTGTACATCTCTAATTCCCATTTCCAGCAGTACTTCTAGGCCTATGATTAAGGACTCATATTCTGCTTGGTTGTTGGTACATTGAAACTCCAACTGGAATGAGTACGAAAAGTGATCTCCAGCTGGATTCTCCAGTGCAATTCCTGCTCCTGCTAGCGTATCCGTTCTTGACCCGTCAAAATATAAAACCCAGGGCTGGAGTGAGACTGTGGCTTGATACAGTGTGGCATACTCTGGGCGATCTAAATTTGTGACAGCGACCTCTAAATCTCTAACCGCGGGGAGATCTAGCATAGGGTGATGTGCCAGAAAGTCCGCAATGGCTTGCCCCTTTACTGCTTTCTGTGGGACATACTGTAATGAGAATTCTGATAAGGCGAGCACCCACTTGCCAATACGGCCTCTCAAGATAGGTCACGATAACATATACTTGACTAGATCGGTTTGAGCAATGATGCAAGTAGTAAAGGACAACATGTAATGCCGCAACTTGCATGCTGAGAAGTATAATGTAAGACACAGCTTTTCCATTGGAGTGTACCTTGTTTCGCAATCTGTGAGTGTCCTACTGAGGTAAAAGATGGCATGTTCGACACCCTCTTCATCATCCTGAGCGAGGAGGCTGCCAATGGAAGCCTCAACTGCTGAAACATACAACTTTAATGGAAATCCAGCTCTGGGAGGAACAAGTACTGGCGGGCTCGCCAGATAGGCCTTGATTTTGTCAAAAGCCTCTTGATGTTTAGGTTCCCACACAAACTCGTTCTGTCCTTGCAACTTCAGCAGTGGGGAAAAGGGCTGGATTTTGCCCGCAGAGTTAGAAATGAAACGTCGCAAAAAGTTGATCTTACCCAGTAGTCGCTGTAATTCTTTCTTCGTTCGCGGGGAAGATGCGTTGATGACCGCGTTTGCCTTATCCTCAGGGACCTCAATGCCCCTTTGATGGACAATGAATCCCAGGAAATCGCCTGCCTGAACTCCAAAAACGCACTTGGCGGGATTCATTTTGAGCTTGTGTAGTCGCATGCGCTCGAAAACTTTTCTGAGATTCGTGAAGTGATCTCCACTCTTCTTAGACTTCACGACGACGTCATCAATGTAAACCTCTAAGATCTTCCCAAGTATGTCGTGGAAGATCAGGTTCATGGCTCTTTGATATGTTGCTCCGGCATTCTTCAGTCCAAAAGGCATGACCACATATTCAAAAACTCCCGTGAACCCAGGGCAGCGGAATGCGGTCTTGTGTCTATCTTCCTCTGCAACCGGTATCTGGTGATATCCCGCTGTGCCATCCATGAAAGACAACAGTTCGTGCCCTGCAACTGCATCTACCAACATGTCCGCCACCGGCATGGGGTAGACGTCTTTAGGTGTAGCTAAATTAAGGTCTCTGTAATCCACGCAGACCCTCATCTTGCCATTCTTCTTGCAAACAGGCACTATATTGGACAGCCACTGATTGTACTTGGCTACCCTGATAATGCCTGACTTGTGCATCTTTTCAACTTCCTCTTTGACCAGTACTTGGGTCTCTGAGTTCATTCTTCGCGGCTCTTGCTTCAAAGGCCTCTTATCAGGTAGCGTTGGTAGTTGGTGGCATACCAAGTCTGGTGATAGGCCTGGCATGTCCTCGTATTTTTCCGCGAAGCAGTCCTTGAATTCTAGCAGTAAGTCGATGAGCCTCTGTTTCTCGCTAGGCTCTAAGTAAGTGCTGATAGCCACTTCTATAGGCTCATCAATTGTTCCCAGATTGACCTTTTCAGTAGGGTCCCTAACCTTCGGAGGTGTGTCATCCAATGCCGCTGGAGCAAGCTGAATCTCTTCTTCCTCCTCTTCTTGGTCCATGAACTCTTCATAAACAATTTCTAAGGTCGCAACTCGATCATAGGCCTCTTTTTCCACCAAGTATGAGGATAGCCTCTCGTACAAGGAATGGAAGGCCTCTATCCCTTCCTCTGGAAGGTCGTAATCCATTAATTACCCATTGTGCGGGGCACAGCATGGCCGGGCCTCGCTAGGTCTTCTTTTGCAAGCGTGAGTCCCCACTGTGCCAACTCAGAAGCCGTCACCCCTGTGGGGCGGCCCTTATTGTCGATGATACCGACTTGCAATGGAGTAATTGGCTCCAAGTAGCACTTGGCATCTACGTAATTTGCGGAAACAGAAAAAGGGCGGGGATCTGCTTTAATTATCTCAGCCTTATTTGTCACCCTATTCCACATAATCAGCTCTTGGTGGAGTGTTGATGGAACACAATAGCTTCGGTGAATCCAATCTCTTCCCAGGATGGCACTGTAGGCCGTGTAACAATCCGTAACAAAGAACGCATAAACGCTTTCTGAGGGACCCACCTTGATTTTTAGGAACAGTAAACCTAATGTCTTAGTTACTGTGCCCGCGAAGTTCTTCAATGTGAGAGAGGTAGACTGGATCTTCTCCTTCTTGATTCCCAAAAGCTGCATGGTTCTTGTAGTAATGACATTCACAGCCACGCCGGTATCAACCATTATCTTGCTGACCTTAGTCCCATTAATTTCTGCTGTGATATACAAAGGTCGCATGTGTTGCACCATGGCGGGTGTGGGTCTTGTGAAGCTCATGAAGAAACTCTTGCTGTTAGCATCTTCGGTCTCAAGGGACACTGCTTCTTTCACCGGCGTTGTTGCGGCTGAAGTGATCTGCAACTGCTGTTCTCCAATTGCGTCAGCTTCTATGCATTCTTGCGCAGCGACTGGTAAGGCATACTTAGCAGGGAGCACATAAACCATATTGCAAGAGATATCCACCATTTCTGTTTCGTCCATGTCATCATCAAGATTGAGCTTGGGTTCATCTGCTGGGATATCGGTGTTAAACTGTTTAACCATGAAAGCAACCAAGGATTTCTCTGCGGGGACCACCGCTTTGGCTTGTTCGTGCTCCTGTACTATAGGAATCTGGTTCAGTGACTCTGAAATTTGTTTCGTCCCTGGCACTTCCTCTAGGAGAGTGACCACCAAGTTTTGAACTTTCTGCACAATCGCGGACCGATTGTCTTTGCCCCCTAGCTTGTCGAAGATGGAAGGCTCGCTATTGCTTCCTTCGCGAGATATTCTCCGCCAAACATTATCTTTACGAGCTGGCGGCGGTTCTTGCCTCGCTGGAACTAGGGATTTCTCCTGAGCGCTGATCTTGGGGGCACATGGCTTTTGCCCTTGGCGTAATACTTTGGGCTGCAGTTTCTGAACTTGCGGGGAAACGAATCTCTCGGAGGCCAGTACCTCCAATTGTCTTTGATACTCTTCTGGAGGTTTCAGTAATTGCGATGGTTTGATTAGTCCTTGATCTAGTGCTTCCAAAGTTCGCTTTGCTTCTCCAAACCTTCGTTGGAGTTTTCTCTTCTTTGAAGAGCTCATCTCCACCGCCTTGCCATTCTTTTGGGTATACCATCTCCCTTCTTTGATGGAGGATGTTGACACTGGCGGAATGTAAGGTCTGGTAAAAACCCCTTGCCGCTTATCTGCTTGCCCTTCTTCCCTCGCAGTCTTCAACTTTTTGAATAAGTTTGAGTCCCTTGGAGTAGGAGTTTCTAAACCACTGTGTACTCTTGGCTGCATGGTTGGAAGTTTCTAGAGGATGATACTAACCGTATTGGCGGCAGAGATCCAAACTGGACAGTTTGGGATGTTTCCTCATGCAGGGCTTGAGTGTCACATTCTTCCTTGCACCGCGAGCATAGGACAATGGGTAAACGAGTCTTGGATTCCCGCTTCACAGCTTCGTCTCCAGCCTTTATCAAATCGTTAACCGCATAGTCTGGACTTTGATTCTGCTGATCTTTTTCACCCCATGCCACGTCCACCATGTTGATGCTGGTATCTGGGAAGGGATCTAGGTCCACCAACGCTGCTGCTGTTGTTGGTGCCTCTACTTGCAAACTACCATTATTTAACCAGATTTGGATCTGATCTTTTAGCTTAACACAATCGGCTGTATTATGATTCCACATATTATGGAGTTTGCAGTATTTCTTCCCCCTTAGCTGCTCTGGTTTGGGAAATGGGCCGAAGTCGGTTTTCACCATCTTCGCGGCGATCATTTCATCCAAGATTTCATGCGCTTTGTTCGCGTCGTAAGTATAACTTGCGAACTCTGGTTTGGTGAAAACCACCGACTTGAGCTTCACCGGTTCTTTGCACAGCTTCAGTTGCTTTAGTGTTGAAGCCTTTTTTCCGGTGAGTTCCGGCGCAGCAATCTCGTCTTCTTCAGACTCGTCAGCCTCTGTTGTACTAGATTCCTCACTCTTGTAGTAAGGATCAAAGGGACTGGATTGATGGCTGAGCGCAGCCACTATTCGGCGTTTCCCTGGGATGTATGTCCCTTTTGAGGGGTTTTTCATAGCGTCCATTTCCCTGAGCAGGTGCTCGAAACTTCCTACTTCTGTGATCAGTTCCCCCATGGAATTGAACATGCTTCCATGCTGTTTTTTGCGTTGGCGGGGCTCTAAGCCTTTGATTGCCAACTTCACAAGTTCTTTCTCCGGCAGAATCACGTTCAACTTTCCTTTCTGGATCTGAAAGCGCTGAACGTACATGACAGCAGATTCAGTTGGCTGCTGAGCCATCTGAGTGAGTGAAGCCAGATCTACTTCCGGCTCGATAGTCCCGAAGGTTTCCTTGAACAGCTTTTCCATCGCTGGCCAACTCGTAACTGATCCTGGTTGCAGCTTAGTGAACCAGGTGAAGGCAGACCCCGATAAAGAAGTAGCGAAGATATTACACTTCAGATTGTCATCGTTCTGGTACTGGCCACACTGTACTCGAAACCTAACCAAATGGGCTGCAGCATTTTCGACTTCTTCTCCCGAGAAAGTAGAGAACGTAATGTTCTTATATCCCCTAGGATAAGGTGTCTGTGTAATATGCGGTGGGAAGGGCCCCTGGTAGGCCTCCTCCAAGTTAGGACTCTGGTTCGCGGCCCTGATCATTGCTTCTACCTCTTCTCTCCTTACATATCTTGGATCAGGAGGAGGTGGGTGAACCACTGTATCTTCAACTGACCAGATCAACGGTGGTGCCTGTGAAGCTTGATTAACCAAAGACATGCCGCCTCCGTGGGTCAGTTTATGTCGGGTTGACGTCTGCGACGTAAAACCCACTGCTGGTTGACCCTTTGTGGTTACGGTGACCTTCGCTGGACTTTCAACCCGGTCGATACCATAATGGCTTGCTGGAGGTGGATCGTGGTGCACATATTCAACTCCGTCACTATCATATTGGGGAAACGGGCTATGATCAACAAAGGCCCCATCATTGATTTTCAAAGTCCTGGTC
Source organism: Rosa persica (assembly GCA_025331145.1). Classification (NCBI taxonomy): domain Eukaryota; kingdom Viridiplantae; phylum Streptophyta; class Magnoliopsida; order Rosales; family Rosaceae; genus Rosa; species Rosa persica. The sequence continues at coordinate 64,573,193 of WFKR01000005.1, forward strand.
CCTTGCGTGACTGATGACGCGGCGTTGTTCTTCCCACTCGTTGCCAGAGTAGTCTCTTTACCTCTGACTGATGCGGCAGTAGCGCATGTGGATGCACTGCCGCCGCGAGCATTTGGTGGTATGTACTTCGCAGATATGGGGGACTGACCTAGAGAGCCTAGAATGGCACTAGGATCTCCCAGTGTTTTATGTAGAACCTCTCTGGCCTGATCGAGGTCAGCCTTTTGCATGGCCACCTGGGTTACGACGTTGGATCCTTCTTTGCGAATCGTCGCGACTTCCAAAGCAATGTGTTTGCTTGCGACCAACAGCTCTTCATGGTTCTTCTGCATTTTTTGGTTCATGCCATCCAATTGCCCTTGTGTTTGTTGTGCCCCTAGCTCAAGCCTCTTGATGGAGAATGTGAACTCATCAAGCCGTCGACGGTCCTCTGCAAAGGCTTTTTCCATCTTCTCATGGTATGTGGCAGAATTCTGTTGAAGGATATTAAGCCGCTCTTCTATGGTCGCATTTTCTGGAATGAGAATAGGCACAAAGTCAATAGTTGTAACTGCGCTCGTGGCTTCCTGGGTGATGCTAGATATATCGCCAGCCTGATTAGGCTGGGCGGCAGGAACTTGCTCGCCTTCAGTAGTAGGATGTCTATTTCCTCCTCGTTCAGTTGACATCTCTGTCGATGGAGGGTGGGAAGAAAATCTTTGGATTACCTGTTCTTCGGAAAGACCACGACAGTCTGCACGCGAGTGCGGTCTGTAACTGGAGATCTTATGTTTCGGGCAGTTAACGTAAACCTTTTGATAAGGGTTTATGCTTGACTTCCCAATGGCTTCTGGAAGTCTGAATTCAATAAGTAGCTGAATTCAATAAGACACTGTGAATCAAGGTTTAGACCTGCGGCCCAAGTATAGTCGCCTAGACACAAACTTTCTTTCAAATCCTTTGGGCAACCTTACTGAAATGGCCAGGTGGGGGAGGGCGAACAAAAGAGGCAGAATCCATTTTGGCATGAACTACTCCCACATAGTGGTTTAGGCCCATTTGCACGCACTTCTGGATTCAATAGCCTGTTATGAACGTTGTCCCCTTTCTAGACACCATTTCACATAGGCTATACTTACTAAGATGAGAAAGATCATAAGTGTGAAGACAGTTCAACAAGTGTTAATAAAAACCGCCCTTAACCTTAATGGACCTGAACTAGGCACCAATAAGGAGTTTAGGTCAATATTAACAAAAGAGACTTCACCTATTCCGTTATGATTCACAACCCCTTACCAACATCATCTTCTTAATAGTGGTGTGGTTTACAGCTCGCAGTAGGTCCCACTGGGCGTGCCAAAATGTTTGGCTCCAGTTTTTCTTGAGCTGGTCAACAGTCTCTTTTCTTGCGTGGGCGTGCCAGCACCGTTCGGGTGCGGTCGTCGGGGGTGTCCCTTGACCTGACTTCTTCTGAGCGATTGTGGACGAGGAGAGCACCAACCTCGTCGTGGGGTTCTTTGTGCCTCGTGGCGAGGACTTTTGCTGAGCCTTTTCAAAATCACAATCGATACTCGATGTTGTAGATCGAGCAGAGCGAAAACCACTGGGAAGTGAGGAGAACTTGCTAAAGCGTGACTCTAGCTTGGCTGGTTTGCGAGGGCGTTACCCTTGCTTGGCTGGTTCCGTAACCGTTGTGGTCGTGGTACTATAGTCGGCTCCCAAGGAGACTAGGACCAAAGCACTTTGACAGAGGATTTGGTGGTACTGAAAGTTGGCTCCTAAGGAGACTAGAACTTAGAGTGTGATCACCGATAAGAGAAAGAGAAGGAGAGGAATTGCTCTTAGAGAGGTTGCTCTAGAGAGAACTTAGATCATCTTATAGATGTTTTGATGAGTGAATTGGTCAGATGATACTTGTTGTAGCCTCTATATATAGGCTTCCAAGCAACACTATTTGGCCTTTAAACAAATCATAGTGGGTTAGGCAAAATTCACTAACACTTAGTGGATTTGGTTAGGCCAAATTCACTAACACTTAGTGGATTTTGTTAGGCCACACTAACACTTCTTTATTCCTTTATTTTTATCTCCACTAAGAATTCATATTTAACCTTTCGACTTCTTCATATGAAATGATCCACCATGGATGTAGATTATTGTGGTAAAATTTCAGAATTTATTTCCATGTGGTTGGGCCGAAAATGCTACTGGACTCCTTACAGGTCCAGTTTTCCAGTTTTGCTTCTGCAGAAAATTGGACTGATTGTTTGAAGGTTTTCCACTTCGAACAAGCTCTAGCACTCTTCATAAGAAATGATCCTTGGGATGTCTAGAATGAATCTGGAAAGTTTCAACTCATTTGAAGTTCGGATGGTTAGTCTGCCGCCCCTCCTTCCTTGTTTAGCTCGGTTTCTCCTAGCCGAAGTAGGAAAATGTGCTAAAGTTGACTTTTCATTTCCACGCTTCCATAGTAGGCTTTATTTAGCCTCTAAATATATATTTCGAACTTGTCGACAATATAGCTTGAGCCACTGATATTGGCTCGATTTCTCCAAGACGTGCCTTGTCAGGCCAAAATGCTCATTTTGGGTCCAAACAGGTGTGTCTCTTGAGCTTAGCATGCTTGTGATGATTGCCCTATAGGATTGGTGGCAGAGAGTTCTTGCATCTTTGATTGTGATTCGGATCAACGTATGAAGTGATTTTGGTATGGATTGGTTGAGCCCGAACCATGCAGTTATTGATTGCTTTAGGATGATTGTGTCCTTCCATGTTCCGGAACAACCGGTGTTTTATTATCGTTGTCTGAAGTCTGACATCACCATGAGGATAGGGATTTTGGGCCACATTGAATCAGGGAGTAGTACTTCAAAGATTACAGGGATTCCTGTAGTTTCAGAGTATGAAGACGTGTTTCAGGAGATCCTGGGTTACCTCCGAAGAGGGTAATGGACTTCTCCATTGATGTGATACCAAGTACTTCACCTGTGTCAAAAGCACCCTATCGAATGGCTCCAGTTGAACTTTAGGAGTTGAAGGTTCAGATTGAGGGCTTACTTGCACAAAGGTTCATTCAGGCAAGTGTGTCTTCTTGGGGGCGCACCAGTGTTGTTTGTGAAGAAGAAGGATAGTTCACTTCGTTTATGTGTGGATTATCGACAGTTGAACAAGGTGACCATCAAGAATAGGTACCCTTTACCTAAGATTGATGACTTGTTCGATCAGCTTAGAGAAGCTACTGTGTTCTTGAAGATTGACTTGAGGTCTGGATATCACCAGTTGAGGGTGAAGGAGGAAGATATTCAAAGACGGCGTTTGAGTTTTGAGTTTCTTGTCATGCCTTTTGGTCTCATGAATGCCCCGCAGCATTTATGGACTTGATGAACCGTACGTTCAGTCCTTACTTGGATCAGTTTGTGGTAGTATTCGTTGACGACATCTTGATTTATTCAAGGTCGTCAGCTGAGCATGAGGGCATCTGCAGATAGTGCTGCAGAGTGAGAGAGCAGAAACTATTTGCCAAGTTCGAGATGTGCGACTTCTGGCGGAGTGAAGTCAAGTTCCTTGGTCATGTAGTCTCGAAGGATGGAGTTTCTGTGGATCCTTCGAAGGTTGAAGCAGTGATGAGTTAGAGTCGCCCTACTACGGTTACAGAAATCGTAGCTTCCTTGGACTGGCGGGTATTACAGGCGCTTCATTGAAGGGTTTTCTGGTATTGCTTCGGCTTTGACCAAATTGACCAGGAAAGACACTCAGTTCGTATGGTCGGATGAGTGTGAGAAGGCTTTCAATGAGCTGAAGACTAGATTGACTACAGCTCGGTGTTGACTATTCCTACTAGTGGTGGTGGATTAGTCATTTACAGCGATGCATCTCATCAGGGTTTGGGGTGTGTGTTGATGCAGAATGGTAGTGTCGTTGCTTAGGTTCTAGACAGTTGAAGGTACATGAGCGGAATTACCCTACTCATGATCTAGAGCTAGCAGCAGTGGTGTTTGCCTTGAAGATTTGGAGGCACTATCTTTATGGTGAGAAATTTGAACTCTTTTCTGATCACAAGAGTTTGAAGTATCTATTCTCCAGAAGGAATTGAACATGAGGCAGAGAAGATGGATGGAGCTCATTAAGGACTATGATTTCACCTTGGAGTATCATCCAGAAAGGCGAATGTGGTGGCGGATGCTTTGAGTAGGAAACCGCGGTAATCATGGCATCAATTATGGTGCGAGAGTGGCGCATGTTAGAAGCTGCATCTAAGTTTGACTTATGCCCGCTGGAGCAGGACAGGGAATCTTTCTCGGTAGTATCACCTTACAGCCACCTTGATCTCAGGATCATTCAAGGTCAGACACTTGATGAGTTTGCTCAGGCGGGATTGCTGAGATGACTGTTGACCCGGATGTGAAGGGTCCTTCCGAGTGGATGATTGGGGTTGATGGAGGGTTGAGATTTCGAGGGAGATTGTATGTACCGAGTGTTGATAACCTCAGAGAGGAGATTATGCGGGAAGCACATAGGTCTCGATATACTATACATCCAGGAGGTACTAAAATGTATATGGATCTACGAAGGCAGTTTTGGTGGTATGGTATGAAGAGGGATGTGCGGAACACGTGTTGAAGTGTCTTACCTGTCAACAGGTGAAGGCAGAGCATCAGAGACAGCAGGAATGCTGAACCCTTATCGATTCCTGTTTGGAAATGGGAAGATATCTCTATGGACTTGTGATGGATTGCCTAGGTCCAGGCAAAGTTACGACTCGATTTGGGTGATTGTTGACGGTTGACTAAATCAGCACACTTCCTTCCGGTGGCAAAAAGTACTCAGGGGATGCGTTGTGTAAGTTGTACGTGAACGAGATAGTGAGGCTTCATGGAGTACCTGTAACGATTGTCTCTGATCGTGATGCTCGTTTCACTTCAGAATTCTGGCGTAGGTTCCATAAGGCTTGCGGAACACGAAGATCGGATTTTTTCTGAATTAGTTATCTAATTAAGAATGTTTTCGAAACTTGTATAAATAGGAAAAAGCCTAGCTAATTTTCAGGACCCTTCTATTTGGTCCGGCCTCCCTACATTTTTCAGATCACTGTTCATCGTCCCCTACCTCAGTCCCTCGACCAAAATCGACCGAAAAAGAGAGCAAAGTTCACCTTAATTGTTCTCCCTCCACAGACCACCTCTCGACCTCAAACCAAGTCTCAGGTGTTTGTCTCGAGCTGCTCTACCTCCTGGATGGCGTCGTTCCACCGGCAAGGCCTCCAACGCCGGCGAAACGGCCCGAAACAATCGGACCCGAAAACGAACCAAAACTAGCTCCTTGCGTTTTCGACCACCAAACCAAGTGAAACTCGTTCCTCTACATCGACTCAACCTCCTGAAGCTTCCAGAGGCAGTTTCACAAGGCGGCGCAGCCTGTAACGGCGGCGGCACGGCCCGAACCGAAAACCACCCTTTTCGGTTCGATCTCGATATCTCGAGCTACACACCACCATTTCACTTGATTCTTGGCTCATTGAGCTCGCCTCAACTTCCTCTACAAGCACCAAGAAGGATCGGAACTGGGGTCGAACGTTTTCACGTTCGTCGAAGCTCGACCCGAACGGATCGAAACACCGAAGCTTTCGATCAAGATATCTCGAGCTATACACGATCGTTTCTTGTGATTCTTGACTTGTTGAGTTCGCAAGGAAGTTCTGAACAAGTTTCCAGAAGGGACGGGGCCTAAGGTTGCAGTTTTCACGTCGGTTTTCAAAGCTCGCCGGTTTCTGGAATTTTCCGGCCGCCGACTGTAATTGATACTTTTCGATCCATCCCGTCATTTTTAGATCTTGTGCTAGTTATGAAAGTTGCTCAGAATGATGAAACAAAGGGGACAAGCTCGGCCCCGACACCATTGGCTGTGGTCGGTGGTGGCTCTGTCCCTAACTCGGCGGCCCTTTCCGACCACCTCCGGAGGTCTAAAATTTGGTTTCTGTCCATTTTATGATTCTATTGTTTCGATACGATCATTTCAGCATATTATACGTATTTTTCGGATATCGTAATGAATTAGTTATGAATTTTGTAATTTTGATCGATTTCGATCGTTAGATTTTTGATCTGTGAAATTAGGACCGTCGGATGAACTTGTAAATTTGTTATGATGATCATATGACTGTCAGAGGCTTTGTGTGGTCATGGGCGAAGATCCGACTGTTTGGATCTTCGTATATGTGTAAAACGGTAATTAGGGGAGCGATTCGTGAGAAACCGCTTGTCGGATTTTAATGTAAATTGGAATCGGCCGTTAAATGGTAGTTAATTATGTGTTGAAATTGTTGGCTAAATTCGAATCATATTTGATTAGGTGATTGACGGATTTTATTTGAGTGGGCTATTTCGGCGTTAATTATAATTATAATTATATTGAAGACGCAGCGGGAATTTCGAGGTGAGTAAAACTCACGTTGGTCATATACGAACCGAATGTTTTAAATTTATTTATTTATGGTAATTGTGTGAAAAATATTTGCGGATTAAATATTTGTTTTAAAATTTCATGGACTTGAATCACCACGGTCTATAGGTAAGTAAATGAATTTTTAATTATACAAATGAATTTCATGATTTTCTTGTGTGAACTATAGATGGTATTAGTGGTCATTCCTGAGTAGATGATTACGTTATATATATATTTACGTGAAAAATATATATTGATGAGTGGATTGTTAGTGTGAATTGATGAGATTGATGAATTGATTGTATTTCAATTGTGTAATTCCATAATAATATGGTGTATCTTGTTGGGTTGATTTCAGTATGATATATATGTTGTGCTCATTTATGGGTTTAGGGTCGACGTAATGACCGTGTGGGGTAAATCGGACGCTCTAATCCTGGGTGGATGATGGGATACGATTGGTTGAGTATGTGGAATTATCGGACATTCTAAATATGTATATAGGTATACATATTGATGAAATACGATAATGATAAATATGTCGGATGCCATAACCTAGGTCACGTGACGGGTACGATTCAGTTAAAGCTCTAGTCTGTAAAGTACCGTATTTTTATAAATACGATGATGAGAGTTGTGAAAGAAGTTGTGAGTTGGATTGTCTTGATATTGAATTGGTGTTGATTGAGATTGTTAGTACTTGCATTTGTGGAAATTATTGGGTGTTGCTGTGTGTGGGAAAATGAGATTAAATTAAGTAACAGTTCTTTCTCTTACTCATACGAGCTTTCATAAGCTTACGGGTTTTGTGTTGTTGCAATCTCGGTACACTATTCAAATGGTGTAGCGGATATTCCTACAGGTCAGGATAATCAGGGAGTGACCGAGCTGCTTAGGTGTTACAGCAGTTTTTGTTATTTCATTTAGTTGTGAGGGTGTGTATGCTCATTTAGAGCTTTACATTTCATTTTGGATTTGAGTTGTAATAATTAACCGAGACTAAATTCGGTTTGATTTTATTTGTGTGTGGTGAGGATGTTATGAAAAGAATTTTCAGGATGATTATTTTGAATTTGTAGTATTTTCATGTTTCGGATTTGAATTGTTATTCTAAAATTCGGGGGTGACAAAGCCTCACTATCTCGTTCAATACAACTTACACACACATCCCCTGAGTACATTTTTGCCACCGGAAGAAAGTGTGCTGACTTAGTTTAGCCGTCAACAATCACCCAAATCGAGTCATAACTTTGCTTGGACCTAGACAATCCAGTCACAAAGTCCATGAAGATTTCTTCCCATTTCAAACAGGAATCGGCAAGGGATTCAACATTCCTGTGGGTCTATGTTGCTCTGCCTTCACCTGTTGACAGGTAAGACACTTCGACACATGTTCTGCCACGTCCTTCATTCCATACCACCAAAACTGCCTTCGTAGATCCATATTGACAGGACCCGTCCCGAATTTCACCCTGAAATCCGAGGTGGCCCTGTGGGGCCCACCTTAGGATAACTCTACAAAAATTCAGCAGAGTCACCCCTAAAATGGACTACCCAAAAACTATAAATAACACATTCACACTTCTATAAACCATCCTTATTCTTCTGGAGCCACCCTGCTCCCCAAATCACAACAACTCCACAATTTACAACTAAAATACGAATCATACAACATTTATCCCACAGGTTATCAGAGCAATCTAAAAGAGAAAGACAAAATAAAATACAGGTAGGTTCCACAGTTAACTACAATGAAGACAACAGCAGCAGATGCTATGCTCGAATCCTACTATGCCGAACAGCTACTCTGCAGACTGGGCATTTGAAAACGAAGGGCCCAGGGAAAAAGTATATAAAAAACGTTAGCGTGAGTGGACAAAAATAAGTAGTTGTAAGGAGAAAATAAATTTATACTTTCCCGCACTACTTCTTAAAAAACCCGATGCATGCAGCAATTTAAAGAAAACCGACTAGCCCCGCTAGTCACAACCGAGCAAAGGAAAGAATTCGATACTCAAGAAAATAAGACCAGCCCCGCTGGTTAGGGGAATCGGACTGCCCCGCTAGTCAAAAATAATATAATATAAATATAGGGAAGAAGCATCACCTCGAAAGAAGGGGAGCCTCTCGGGCTC